>CM046332.1:3844402-5044402 GCA_025403435.1 Artocarpus heterophyllus
GATGAGAAATTCATATAGATACGAGGATTTAAGAGCATTTTATCTCGTGAAAAACAATAAGAAATATAAGGCTTGATTTATTGATTTCAAAGTTTCGCATATATGTGTCAAATTTTTTGTAATTGATTCAAACCTAAGTAATGATTATGAGTGGATTCGGTGGAGCACATAAGTGTCAATAACTTTTCTTGTAAGTTCTATTTACTTGAGGAATATGAGATAAGTTAGGAATCTATGGTATTGAATCTTGAGTGAGATAAACGTTAGACTTTTGGTCTGTTGAGACTGTGTAAAGGCAAGAATGCATGAATTTCAAGGTTGGAATATTTTGTTATGTACATTGTATTTAAGTGTATCAGTGAAACTTTATGAATAGATGTAATGTGAAAATGACCAATAAGAGTTTCCTTAAGTAAATCGTAATACTTAAGGCACCTATAATTTTGGATAATTACGATAAAAGGTTTAACTTCTAGATGTTTAGATGTGAATCTTTTTGTTACTTAAGGTTTTGTTATATGAGAAATTAAATATTGTATAAGTGGAATTGTGGGGATTGTAGATGTTCCTAAGTAGTAACATCAAATGTCTTTGTTCATTGATATGGTCTATGTTGGAATACATAAATTGTATTGATTTTAAGGTTAGTCACATTCAAAACCCCTGGTAGTAATGATGATGAATCCATTGATAGATGTTGAGTATTAGGGATAACATATGGGTGTACGCATTATTCAATGAGGCTTTTGATTAAAACAAATTATTTGAATTGCTAGAAGATTATGTTGTTATGAAATGATTTTAATACCATTCAAGGAGGTCCCTGATTGTTGTTAATGAGACTTGTTGTTCATAGTTAATTTTATCTTTAGTAGGCTTTGATTAGGCTTAAGATCTGTACAAATTGGTTTTCAATTTTATGTTTATTATTTAACTCGTTCCTAAATGTGTTAAGGCCCAAAACAACCTGACCTATTTCAACTTAGAACATTTGGGCCTAGTCCAAATCCTAAATCAGTTTGATTCACACCGTCTCTTCCACGTGGCCTCTATACGTGTCATTTACAATGGGTTAATCATTGTTTACATATACGTCTACTGTGTATAGGAGCTTGTTTTCTCTGAGCTTACTCTCTCCTCTCTTAATTGTTATTCTCTATCTAAATGGTAAAATCATTTTCTTTTTCCCTAGAAATTCTTCTTTCCCTCTAAAAGAAGAAGGAATTCTAGGATTCTGCAACTTACTATCTCAATTTTTTCTTCCTATTTACTCTCTTTCATCTCATCATGTACCCAAAGTACCAACACCTGAGAAAGTATTTCCCATCACTCTCCCAAAAGATTCTCAAAAAGAAATACAAGGCTAGAATCAGTCGGTTGTTTGATCTTTGTGTTTTGGCATCCCTTGTGATGTGAGAATGTTGATAGAAGGAAAGATCCATCCGAGTGATTTCAATCAAGATGTCGGTTACTAGGAACGGGTACCAGTCGTAGTGCAATGAAAAGAAGAGCTCGTGCCATCACAGTCACTTGTAACAAATGTGGAAGACAAAATTATAATGGTAAATGTACTTCACCTGGTTATATGTCTACGAATAGAGAGGATAAAATAAGGGTTTGCATTGATGCGCTTTCAAAGGAGAACTTGGATAGCATCCATCTTTCTCTTCATGGTCACCCTAGTGGATATGTTCAAGGAGCTATTTTTAAACTCTGGCCTAAATTTTATGCAGAAAGATAACGCCTTAGAAATATGGTATTTCTAGATCCTGTTTGCCAAGCCATAAGAAACCTGGATGGGGAATAAGTCATCGCTCTATAAAGGTTGTTTAGTCTTTGCTTATTTGAAATAGTTTGAGTTGATGTTCAATAGTTTGTGTTTTTCTTTACTCAGAATATTTGCCTTTGTGGTCAAAATAATTGTGATTATTAGATTGATACAGTAAGTGGTAATATCTCATTTAATTTATGGTTTTCTTAAATATATATATAATAAAATATATTATCTTATCAGACACGTCACATAAGATACAGTAACATGTTTGAATTTTGAAACTTATCCAGATATTTCAAGATTTGTGTCTCAAATTTCAAAAGTTCTACAGTATTTATCGTTTATATTGAATTTTAGACTCGATGTATATTTGTCAAAAGGTCCACAGTTGTGTCAAGAGAGTCTTATGTCAAACCATTCTCAATTGTCAAAAGGTATACCATTAAAGTCTAATTTTTTTCAAAAAGTGAATCAGATTTTCTGTAAACTATTAATCACCTTATCTTACTTTCTTACCCGCACAAGAATTTGTTTAAATCTTTGGATTGCCTTTTTATTTCCCACTCATCTGTCTCTTTAGTCCTTTTTGCGTATCCCTCATCCTTAAAATCTCATGTAGAACCCGAAGTCTAAGTGGAGCAGACATAAAGCAATCACTTATATAAACCAAATATATCTACCTCCCAGTCTACCAAGAAAATAAAGAATGTCTGTGTCTTTTGTGGTTCCAGCCTTGGAAAAGATAAAGCCTATGTAGAAGCAGCAAAACACTTAGGGCAATTCCTAGCACGCAGGAAGATTAACATAATTTATGGGGGTGGTAGTTTAAAAATGATGGAAAATATGACGCTAGCAGCTAGGTCTAGTGATACCATAGCTGTAGGAATTTGGCCTCATACTCTAGCTAAAGGAAACCTTTATAAGGAAACCATTGGTAAGGAAAAAGGAGTAAGAAGCATTCCTAGAAATTTTAAAGCCATAATCAATAATTCTGATGCTTTTATAGCATTACTTGGTGGTCTAGGTACTCTTGAGGAAATATTCGTAGTTGCTTGTTAGCAATTATTGGGCTTTTATTCCAAACCCTTGGGACTACTGAATGTAAATGGTTTTATGATGGTCTTTTGAAATTTCTAGATTACGCTGTGGAAGAAAACATCATTGTAGAATCAGAGAGACAAATCTTTATTACTGCTTCAATAGTTGAGGAATTGATAGATAAGATGCAAATCATACATCTGAAATCCGACACTGCAATATCCAAGCTTGAATGGGAAAGGGAAAGCCGGGAGCAGCCTATTGATTTGAATCTCCATCTGTAATCTTTTGGTTTTATCTATGGCATGTGGGCATGTGTGTCCATATTTCGTGTGTCACGAATAACCGTTTACCTTGTATTCTATATTTCTTATGGCATGTCGTTGTTCAATCTTTTAGATTTATTGAGCCTAATACCAGGATGGCTAGATACGGAGTACTTGATATTCTCGAAACACGTCCCACTTAAGGTCTGAACTTTTGTTTATCGATGTTTTTGTATGCTATAAGCATACATGATATGGATAGCTGGTATACGGAGTGCCTTGTACTCTCGAAACGTATCTATATCATGTCTGTAATGTGTAGTATTCTGTTAATGTTTTGTAGAAGACTAAAGTTAACTATGGGGATACTTTGTAGAAAATATGAGTGTGTTATATGGATGAAATGTTTCAGTGTTATAAAGGTAGATATTTAATTAAAAAAAAACCTGTCGAGTTGGCTATAATTATGAGACTCCCTCTAATATCTCTATATATAAGTTTAATGTATGATTTTGAATAAAGCACTTGTGTTATATATTTTATGATTATGTTTTAGTTTATTGCTTGGAATATAAGATTTATCATTCTTGACTTTTCTTTGCTTAGAAAAGAAAAGGAACCCAAAGATGAAGTATGTAGAATTTCTCGAGCAATGTCCCTAATGTGATTGTAGATTACAGTCTATGAATAGTGAAGGACTGAAAAAAAATGGTATGATCGGCATGTGTGCTTTTCTGATTAGATTCCTAAACCATTATGCGATTTAATCAATGTGGAACCGACTAGAAATACTCTTGTTGAGGGATTTAGAAACTAGAGTGAATTCATATTTTAAGTATATAAGTGGAGATATGGTAACTTACATTTGAGGAGAAACAACATTGACGGTTTAGAGCCGAAAGAAGAATCATAACGGAATTGTGATTTTTACTAGTATGATTTAAGGGGGTAGAGCTGTGACACCTGTTATTTTCCTAGCGGGTATTAAGGTAATTAAATTAATTATTAGTGTGCCAATTAAAAATTTGTTTCATTTAAAATCTATTTCACAATATTTATTTCTACTTATTTTTAGAATTTCCTAAAATTTTCTATACTTATTTAGTATATTTACCAAAATGTTTTAGAACTTCTCATTAATTACGAAAATGCCATTTGGCATTATTTGAACTAAAAGTCTCCGGAAGAGACTTACTCACCTACTCCTCAATTATTTCCTTACCTCTCATTTAGATCAAATCACTCTCTCTCTTTCCCTCATGTCTCCCTACTCCTCTCTCTTTTCTTTCTTTTCCTCTTCATTTCTCTTACACGGTGAGATAAATCAGAGGAGGACCAAAGGAGAACTCAAGTTGTTCTATCACAATCTTCACAAACAACTACTCACCAGCTCAAAGATCAAGGAAACTCAAGGATTTTCAAGTTCAAACCACTTTTGAGTTAAGTTTTTAAGGTTAGATTTTTAAAACTTTAACTTTAATTTTAAGTTGTATTTTGATATGAAAATTTGTGAGAAATGTGTTTTTGATGTTTGTGAATGATTATACATCATTTTTAAGCTTAGAAACATGTTACAAATCTGAATTTTGATTGAGAATGGGTAAAAAACAATCAAGAACTCGTATGTGCATTTTTTCAGAGTTTATTTCATTTTTCTGGCTTTCTGTCGTTTTTCCTATAAAGGGGAAACAACATGTCGTTTTTCCAAAACAGAGATTTAATAAAAATAGAAGCAAATTTTAGCTTCAGGTGGGATTTGAACCCCCTACCTTAGGGATAAATAAAGGAGGCCAAACCACCAAGACAATGATGGTTATTTGATAACATATATTTCGAAAATAATAAATAGTTCTTTATAAAAAGTCTATAATTTCAAATAATTTTATTTAAATGAATATTAAACTTTTCAATTATTTTATTTCTAAATATTTTATAATCGTTTTATTTATTTTAAAAAGTTCATTCAACATATTTTGTACCAAAATAAAATTCGTATATTTTAATTTTATTGTTATTTTAGCATTTACTAAAATTAAGTTAGAAAAGTGATATTCACAATTTTAGTACGTTAATGATTATGGCACACTAATAAAAATAAATGATAAATTGACATAATTAAAAATTAGGATTGAAGTTAAAGTATGGTTATTTTATATGTTTTAGGACAATAGCATGCTTGGAGCTTATGTGGTGAATTGTGTAAGCTGGGAATTGTCAGTGGATGTTTGTAAAGAGGTAGGGATTCTATTACTCATTTTTTGTGTGGTTTTTATGGAATTAAAATTGATTGTTTTACCTCAAGATATATATATCTATGTTGAACTACTATTATATGAGTATCACATATGAAACTATGACATGGACTCGTCTTGTATTGTACAGCGAGGAACGTAATAAATTGACACATGTTATAAATTGAGAAGTATGGTTAGGAAAACTGATTATAAATAATGATTGAATATAGAGAAATGGTGAGACGTGAAGGGGGCGGCAGTTACGTCATTGGACACGAATACCCTAAAAGGTAAAATAGGGGGAAGGTGATGACGCTTCCTTGGGTGGAAAGTCCCAGAACACATTGTACAGGAACCGTCTTGGTGAGGATTTGGGGCTTGATGTCCCCTCACCGGAACACCCTTGGAATGTATAGAGGGTGATCAAGAGCGCCCATTTGGGTTTCGATGAGTTGAGTGATACTCTATTAAACGTGGATACCTAGGAATAATGATGAACTGTAATATTTGTATATATATATATGTATAAAATTCGGTAATGATTAACAATAATATCCACGGAATATGATTATAATAAATCTCATAATCTGGATAATGGTGAGCATTAATTAACCATGTAGGTTTTAATGTGGTAATGATATAAACCTAAAGGTGAGTGATGGTTTTTTCTACTAAGCATATTATTGCTCATTCCCTTATATTTTCATCTTTTCAGGACCCACTAAGTGTGAGATGGCTACGAGAAAAATACTTGAGGAAATTATGTAGCTATATTATGTTGGGACTGCTTCAATTGCTAAGAACGTTCTTCATGATAATGTAAGCATCAATTGTTACTTTTTGTTACTGTATTAAAATGCATTGAGGGTTGAAATGATAATGACGACAGTTTATATTATTAAATTTAAGGTGCTACATTAAACTGTGGTTTAATTATCGTTTATATTTTATTTTTGATTTGAAAGTTTTCATTTTTGCCCTGGGCAACTTTATTTTTGAGGTTTTACTTTTATTTTTTATTTTTATTTTAATTCATTAAAAACTGTTAACCCCCATATAGGGGCGTTACATAAATTTGTTATATGCTAAACTTTGTGGTAAATTTATCACAAAGTTTAGTGTATAGCAAATTTGATTCATATTGATTGGTAGATTGACTTTTTTGCTTTAATAATTACAACATTTTTACTTTATAAAATTTTAATATTGCTTTTGCAGGTTTTAAGGTTTTATAATTATGACAAAAGGTAAATATGACATTTTAAATAGCATTATGCATTGAAGCATAAAATAAAATATCACATCAAATATGTTATTTTTGTACTTTTTGATAGCAAATATAACATCGGCATTAACATTTGCATTGGAGATGGTCTTAGTGCAGCAAAAAATATGATCATACAATAACAGCACCAACTATAAGAGCATTATTCGAAAATTACAGACTCGTTGACGAGGGAGTTAAAAAGGATACATTAGTATTTTTTTAGAAAAAGTACAATTAAAAACAAAAAAATTCCCTCTCACCTTAGTTGGGAATTAAACATGGCAAACTCAATAGAATAAAACACCGCAGCTCTTCTGAACATTGGAAGAACTTGGATCTCCCTTCCAATTTGCCTGTTGAATCCTCTGTCCAAAAAAGAAAAGTCTTTGATGATTAACCTTTTTTTTTCCTTTCTTTCTTTCTTTTTTTACGTTAATACTTCAAATCATATGCCACAATTATATGTCCAACATACTTGTAAGAATACACGTATCTGGAGAGGTCCTTGTTAATAAGCTACAACTAAAGTGATGTAATAGATAGCAATAAAGCTAATGTCCTGTCAACTTTCAATCGGTCGACAAAAATATTCTTAATTCCTTAAATATTTACGCCATTTTATCTTTCTACTTATGGTGAAAAACTGAAAAGAAAGTAAATAAGGTAAATAACTAATTTACATACACGCCATCCTACAAAAATATGCCTCCACATCATTCCAACCGAATCATATATATAAAGCTAATGACAAAAAAAAAAAAAAAAAGATTAATCACAAAAATTTCTGTTGAATTATAGCCTTTGGAACCTTTGCTCATGAATTTCAAAATATAACATCTGTTCCCCGTAAAGTATAAACTGTTAGCAAAAAATGGTCTTTCTGTTAAAATTTTAACGACAAATTGACAAAGAATTTTAAAATTAGGAGTATTTTGATAATCCTAGTTATAAAAATAATCAAAAAATTAAAAATATAATAAAAATAACCTTTATTGATGATTAAAAAAAAAAAAACAGACTACTATCTGGATCCCTCTTTTTTTGATATACCAATTTTTTTTTTTGAAAATTGTATTAAGTTTTTTTCCACCCTAAAAATATTATGAAATTTTAAAAGGTATAAGTACCAATGAAAACTTCAAAAATATGAAAGAAATTTTATTAATACTATTAGAGTTTTTTTCATTTTAAAAATTGTGTTATAATTTTTACTATATTGAATCTATTTGTGTTACATTCTTTTTCATTTCATTACTATGTAGAACTTTTAAAATTTTATAATACTTTTTAGGTGTGAAAAATTAATAAAATCTTGGTATATCAAACAAGAAGGATTCCAATGGTATAATAGTTTTAATTAAAATTTTCTTTTTAATCATCAATAAATGCTATTTTTATTATAGTTTTAATTTTTATGGTTATTTTTATAACCAAAATTACTAAAATATCCTTAATTTTGTAATCATTTATCAATTTTCTATTAAAATTCTAAAAGGGACTATTTTTGTTAACGTTTCATACTTTAGAGGGAGTGGATATTAGGTTTTGAAATTTGAGGGGTAAAGTCTTACAAGGGCTATAATTCAAGGAGAATATTTGTAATTAATCCAAAAAAAAATCGTTGGAGACTTTTCTAACTGGACTTGGAGTGTGATCACATGATGACATTTATGATCCAAAAGAATTGACAAAAGGATGCCTACCTCTTCAAGAAATCCTAGATATGCACTCATAGTGTTTTTAAGAAGCTGAATGATACAGTAGTGAATCTTATATTGAAAGGAACAAAAAATTCATGAGATCATACGTCACATAATTTCTTGCATGATTTTTTCTTACTGAGATTTAGCTCATATAGTTCTTGTAATGTAAGTAGGCTTCCAAGTATTGATTCAAGTTTACTAAATAAAAATGGTTTACGGTCTCATTTATGAGGGTAGCAATCTTAAAATTGTGAAATTGAAATCTCTAGTATTTGTATTGTTCTTATATTTTATATCGTAATAAAGAGTGTTGACGAGTGAAAAATCATTAAACAAGAATCACTCTGTTTCTCACCAAGATAATCACCCTCGATCAAAGTAAATGAAATAGTAAAGGAAAAAAAATAGCAAGAACATAAAGATTTATAGTGGTTAGGCTCAATTGAAGACTACGTCCACTTTAAGTCTTCTCGGGTATGGGGTTTTCACGATGAAAATAATTGTTTACAAAGGGTTTGTGTCAAGAATTGGACTTAAGGCTACCTTCTAGGGCTGGCCTTTATTTATAGCTTATTAGGTTGGTCATATTCCAACCTTCTTGTTACAATTCAAATTTAAATACAAGATAATCTCTTGTCTAATTAGCTTGATGACTTTCATGTGAACTTCCATTGAATTAATTTCTTATGCGCATATGGAATCCTGTAGATTTTGATAAGATTGAGTGCTTACCGCTATGTTGAAGATATTCAATTTAAATATTAAATGCAGTTTCCTATGATTCCTAGATTTTAAATAGCTTTGTAGTTATCTGTTCGCCACGTCGGATATTGTGATGATTTTGGCATATTTTGTATATAGGCCGATGTGAATATGGCAGAGGCAAATATGGTTGAGGTAAATGTAGATGAAGTGCATATGGTCGAAGTGACTATGTCTGAGTGTCTCTTTGGCTATCCCTAAAGCTTCGTGGCTGACCTCATCCGCATCGGTTGGGTGAGCAACCTCTTTGTTAGACTAGGTGCCATAAGAATTAAATGATGTAATAGTTTTTTGATAAATTTAATCAATAAAGAGTATATTATTTTTCATATATCAAACATGTATTCTTTATGTTCATTTATGTTGAATGTACGTTTTGTTGGAAAACGAGTACGTAGTGGAATTTTAAAAATTTTAAATTAGAGTATTTTCTAAAACACAAGTTTGACATGCTATATACATAAATTAATGATAGATCTTACTAACCTTTGTCTATCGAAGAGCTCCAACAATCAGTGAAGAGAAGAACATTCCAGAAGAGCCTCAACCAACTAGTCTTCTTTACTATTCTCTATCTACGATCGGAGCTGTGTGGGCACATGTCGTACAGCTCTTCCCTTGTAACTTTCCTTTCAACCAATTGAGAAGACCTAGAGCTAAGGTTCTTGATTGTGAACAATAGCTCTCGAGGAGTTTTAGAGTTTTTCACATTAGAGTACTCACTCTAAACTTCTCAACTGATCTAAATAACCGAAAAAAACTCACCCTCCATTTATAGAGGTCGGACTTCGGGTTATTATCAAATAAGGCCTCAAAATTTGAATCTGAATCAACTTCTAATGATAATTGTGTCAAAAATGCAAAAACTCACCCCTCATTTATAAAGGTCAGACCTAGGATTAATCATTATCAGAAAAGGCCTCAAAATTTGAATCTGAATCAACTTCTGATGATAATTGTGTCAAAAATACGTAATCAGATTATCGCTGGATTGGCAGGTCGAACTGGCAGATTGGCCTGCCGAACTTATTCCATCGGCTGGCCAAACTAGCAAATCAGCCTGCCGAATTTGCGATAATATGATCCCTGAGAATCTTTTATTTTCCACCCAAGATTCTTTAGATAAAGCCTTAGTTTTAATTCAAATAACCTAATAGAAAAGTTATCTGACTAAAATAGTTATATCTAGATAATCTCATAGAAAACAAATATTATCTCAACAATTCAACATGTTTATCTTAAAATAATCTACAAAATTAATTCAATCGATAAACAAACATGGATTATTTGATTCTATCGAATTTTAGCCAATTTAATAATTTAACGTAAGTCATCAATTTGTTAGAAAAGCACGCTGTATCATTATAAGATTTATTATGAGCTAGCAAAAGGACCTGATGGACCTATATAGCTTAAGCTCTAATAATTATAAAATATAATATCCCAGATACATATTTTATAATTATTAACTTTAACACTACTCCACTAAAAGTTCAGAGCTACACTCTTGAACTATATAAAATTACAAAGCTCCAAATAAGCCAAGTGTCCATGACATATCAAGATGTGTCGTATCCCTATAGGATATTTATAATCAGTTTAAGGATAAATTCTATCTTGTTTTCCTGATTATTTTTATCTTACGTTCCGTTATCTCACCATTAGAAAGCTTACTATCTAAAGACAGTATACCTTTTGGTTACATCTATGCATCCAAATGGTTGAGTGCTTCAGTCTTCTAATTATAGGATAATACATATAAGAGAATATCATTGACTCCACCAATGGAGCTATGGATTCCATATATATGAATAACAGGTCTATGCTATCAAAAGTCATGTCTCCAACGTACCAGTATACTTACCATCATAATGTCAAGATGCTGCCCTTTAGTACATCAAAAGACATAAGTCAAGATAACGGGCCCATTAGTCGTTTTAGGATTAAGATACAGCATATATGATTGTCTAAAGTGAATTAATTTGTACAGACAAACTTATTAGTCTAATTCAATTCTACTTTATGTCCCGATTTAATACATTATCACCTATGACAATGTATCAATGTTTCTACTCGTAGAGTCTCACTCCGATGGCTAAGACAAGCCATCTTCCATTAGGGATGTAGACAACTTTATTCTCTCGATTGCGGTTCTTATGATTCAGACCGTCATCTTTAAGATTTATGTCTTCTGCATAATTTGTCCATCAAATGCTTAATTCTTAAATGTTTAGGCCAACAGTCTCAGACTTTTGTTTGCTTATCATACATTCAACAAATATGAACATAAAGAGGAAAACATTTGGTATATGAACAATAAATAAACTCTTTATTGATAAAATGTCTCTAAAACATATTACAACATTTTACTCCATAAGGGCACCATGTCTAACACATTTGGCAAACAAAAGTTTGAGACAGTCAATATAAAGCTTTAATATTGTGCATATGATGGACCGATTATGTAGAAGACATGAATCTTAAGGTGGTAGTCTAAACATAAAAGATTCTCAATCAAGGGAATAAAGTTGGGTGCTTTATTCATGTTAAGATTGTTATGTTGTCTACATTCCTAACGAGAGATGGCTTATCTTGGTGATTGGAATAGGATTTCGTGAGTGGAGACATTGGTGTATTGTCATTGGGGATGATATATTGGATCAGGACTAAAGATTAATTGATTTGATTAATAATTCCATTTGAATAAATCAATTCACTTTAATAATCACATGTTTTATATCTTAATTCTAAAATGAATCAATGAGTTTGTATTCTTGACTTGTGTCTTTTGATGTACAAAAGAGTGACATCTTGAATTATATAAAGGTGCCCATGCTAGTCCATTGGAGATATGACTTTTAATTGAGTTAGACTCATTATTCATAGATATGGAATCCATAGCTATGTTGTAGAGTTAATGGTATTCTATTTTAGGCATTATCCTATCATCGAAAACTAGAGCGCTCAACTTTTTAGATATGTATGTATAACCGAGTGGTATATTATTTGTATTGGTTATGAATAGTAAGTATTCTAATAGTAAGATAATGGAACATAAGATAAATGCAATTGGGAAGGTAAAAAGGAATTATTCTTAAGCCAATTATGGATATCCGATGGAGATTATGATATGTCATAGATAGTTAAACTTATTAGATTTTTCTAATTATATATATAGTTCAAGGGTGTAGCTTGAAGCTTTTAGTGAGATAGCTATAGAGTTAATTGTAAAACGAGCATGTCGTGGACATGTCATTTTTTAGGGGCTTGATCTATATATGTCCATCGGGTCCCTTTTACTATCTCACATAATTTTTTTTAATGATATGGCTTGTTTTTCCTATACCTTTGTAACTTATGTTAATTTTTAGATTAGCTTAAATTCAGTTGATTAGATTTAATAATTCATGTTAGTTTATTGGTTAAATTAATTTTATGAATTAATTCAAAATAAACATATTGAATTATTTGAATATATTTTATTTGATAGGGGATAATCTGTATATGACTGTTTTAATCCGGTAACTTCTCTATTAGGTTATTTGAATAAAATTAAGGTGTTATCAAAGATTCTTGTGTAAAATAAAATGTAGAAGTTTTCAAAACTAGGCAAACTGGCAGCAAGCTAGGGATCAGGTTCGGCCGGCCGGTAGAGTGTAACTTAATTACGCAAAACAATACAACCAGCAAGCCGATGGTGAGGACCATCCTATCAGCAGGCATAAATCTAGTTACGTATTTTTCACGTATTTTAATACGAATTTTGACCTAGTTACAAATTTAAAAGCTCTATCTACACAGAATTAAAGGCCTACCAGCCACTATAAATAGTATACCTGTTCTTATTGTTATTTAGATCACCAGAGAAATTTAGAGAAACTTTTTCTAAAGAGAGAAACTCTGTAACTCCTATAGGGCTATTGTTTAACATTACAAACTATAGCTCTTGGTTTTTTCTTGTGGTTGGAAAGAGATGTTGCCAAGAGGAGAATCGAATGAAGTTTACCTACTCGGATTCTGGTTATGAAAAAGAGAATAGAAAAAAAGACTAATTGGTTGAGGCTCTTTCGGATGCCATTCTTGTATAGTAGTTCTGCCCATTATTTTTCTGTTAGAAGTGTGGTTACTGATTCATTAAGGTACGATGATCTTTTATTAATTTATGATACATAACATGTCTAACTTGTTTTATAGAAAAACCTTTATTAAAAATTTTTAAAATTCCATTGCATACTCCTTTTCCAACACACTTTTCTTCAACTATTGGGCCGACCTAGTTCATGCCGACAGGTGAACAGCGTCAGCTATGTGGCCGACCTCATTAACACCATCTTGGCAAATGACCTCGTCATCAGCTATGTTGCCGACCTCATCCTTCGACTAGGTGACCCAACTTTATTTGCCAAAGCATTAAGATCCTTATTGCCGAACTAAAGGAGAAGGATAAGTCTTTATGTCACTGAGAAGACCATCTCCACAATCCATCAATAAAGAGTATTTTCCCTTGTGCAGTATCATTTTTATCAAGTTTCAATGATAGATGTTAGGACCAAGTAATTGTAATTCAACGTAACTTTTTTTCTTGAGCTAATAGGGTTTAGAGCTGCTAGCTTAGAAGGGGTGTTAAATTATGGTATCACCCTGTTGACATGCATGTCCTAAGGAGTAAAAATGTAATACGTTTTTGGAGACATTTTTATCAATAAAGAATTTATTCTTATATATACCAAATCTTGTCCTCTTTACGTTCATATTTGTTGAATGTATGATAAGCAAACAGTAGTCTGAGACTGTCAGTCTAAACCTTAAGAATTGGGCATATGATGGACTGATTATGCGGAAGACACGATTCTTAAGGTGACGGTCTAAAACATATGATCCGCAATCAAGGGAATAAAGTTAGGCGCTTTATTCATGTAAAGACTGTTATGTTGTCTATATCCCTTTTGGGAGATGGTTTGTCTTGACCATCGGAGTTGGACTCTGTGAATAGAAACATTGGCACGTTGTCATAGGTGACGATGTGTTGGATCAGGACGTAAAGTGAATTCATTTGGATTAATAATTCTGTCTCAGCAAATCGATTCACTTTAGACAGTCATTTGTATTGTATCTTAATCCTGAGATGAATAGTGGGCTCGTTGTCTCGACTTGTGTCTTTTGATGTACCAATGGGTGACTCCCACATCTCTATAGTGGTATGCATGCTGATACGTTGGAGGCATGAATCTTGATAGCGTAGACTTGTTATTCATAGATATGGAATCCATAGCTCCTTTTTAGGAGTAATGATATCCTCTTATATGCATTGTCCTGTAATTGAAAAACTGGAGCGCAGAACTATTTGGATACATAGGTGTAACCGAATGGTATACTATCTTTGGATGGTAACTTTTCTAATGGTGAGATAATGGAACGTAAGATAAAAATAATCGGGAAGGTAAGACAGAACTTGTCCTTAAGTCGATTATGGATTATCATATGGGGATACGATACACTTTGATATGTCATGGAGACTTAGCTACACGAGCTTTGTAATTCTATAAAGTTCAAGAGTGCAGCTCCAAGCTTTTAGTGGAGTAGCGTTGGAGTTGATAATTGTGAAATGTATATCTAAGATATTGGGTTTCATAATTATCATGAGCTTGAACTTTATAAGTCCATTTTGGTCCCCTTTGCTAGCTCACAAAATCCTGTAACAACACGGCGTGCTTTTCCAATAATTGGTGACTTATGTCAGATTTATCAGATTGGTTTAAAATTTGTAAGAATCAAATAATTCATGTTTGTTTATCGGTTGAATTAATTTTGTAAGAAATTAGTTCAAGATAAACTTGTTGAATTATTACGATCAGATAATTCTTGTCTATTTATCGGTTGATTTAATTTTGGATAAATTAGATCAAGATAAACTTGTAGAATTATTGTGAATTGATTTATTTTCCTAGAGATTATCTTGATAGAGTTTGTTTTGATCAGATAACTTCTCTATTGGGTTATTTGAATCAAAACTGAGACTTTATCCTTTAGAATCTCGGGTGAAAAATAAAAGATTCGGTGAGAGTTTTTCTTGAGAGTTCGGCTTGCCGAATGACGTGGTTGGCCTACCGAACTGGCCTGTTCGGCCTACAGATCAGAATGTTTGGCCTGTCGATCAGCGGGAGATAAGATTACGCATTTTCACGCGGATCTTATCAGATATTGATCCAAACTTGATTCTGTTTTGAGTTTTTGAGACCTAATCTGATATGGACTGACCCCAGGACCAATAGCTATAAAAAGGGAGTGAGTCTCATGATTTACTCAGATCAATTTGAGAGATTAAGAGTGATACTCTTCTAGTGAACATTTGAAAACTCCCTGAGAGCTTTTGTTCACAATCACGAACACTAGCTTTGGGTTCTCTCTATTGGTTGGAAGGAGAGTCATCGGTGGAGGAGCTGTACGTGTGAGCCCACACTCACTCCGGTTGTGGATAGAGAATAGCAAAGAAGACCAGTTGGTTAAGGCTCTTCTGGAACGTTACTTCTCTACACAGGTTGCAGAGGTTCTTCGGCACACTGATGTTAGTAAGATCTGTCTAATTTATACATATAACATGTCAAACTTGTGTTTTGGAAATTACTCTGATGAAATTTTTTTTTTAATTTTGCTACGCACTTTGTTTCCAACAATTGGTATCAGAGCCAAGGTTTTTACATAAATTTACAAGTTTGTGATCATGTTATATGCATAAGTTTTGTGATCTTAATCTCTCCTATGCTTGAATTGAATTTTATAGAGAGATGGCACTATAGGTTTCTATATAATATATATGTTGTCATGAATTATGTGGTGAATGTTTATTAATTAATTATGGTTGATTAAATCATTGTTTAATTATTCATTAATTAATTAATACCGGTTATGGTTCCTTAGAGGTTAGAATGTGTATCTAACTTTCTCATGTAATTAGATGGCGGACTATTATCTCCGTCTAGGAATTGTTATTTAATTTTTAATTTGTAAGAATTCTGTAATTAAATAATTATTTGAAGAAGACAGATCGAGAAGTCGGATCTAGTAGATTGATGATGGCGCCTTCAGGTATTTCCCGAGTCTCTAATTTTATGTTGTTGAATTGTTGAAAATAAAATTGATGAATTGCATTAAAATTGTATTTTCTAGAATGAGGGTTTTTTGCTCGGTCGGCATGCCAAACCTCACAGTTCGGTAGGCCGAAGGTCACAGATCGGCAGGGCGGACGTATGGTCCGACAGGCCGACAGTGGGGCAGAAATTTTGGTGTTCTGCCGACAGGCTGAACTTTCAATTCGGCAGGCCGAACCTTCATGATCGGCAGGCCAATCTGGGTGATCGGCCTGCCGACCGAGAGTTGCCAAGTGTCCAGAAAAGGTGCAATTTTTCCAGTGTAGTTTTAATTTTATTCTTGTGACGATTCTAAGAAACATTAAATTTGGATATGACCGGAAATATGAAGTATTCGATTCATACGGGATTGAAGACTTGAAAATGGATATTACATGAAGAAGGATACAGCTTGAGGATTCAAGGATGAAGAATCGATAGATGTCTCGATTATTCTCTTGTAATCTTAGTTTTCTATTCTCTAGGGTGGAACCATAATATTACGGTTATTATTATTTTGCTTGTAGCTTTGCTTGATTGCTTTGCTTGTCTGCATTATAATATGATTTACCATGTATATTGATAACATGTCATATAGGATAGGGAGTGCCGCTCATATTAAAATTGTTCATGCATAATTTTAAAATAAAACCTTGACTTCAAAAGATTGAGTGGGAGAAGGTTTTAAAAGAGAGGACCTAAGGCCTCCATCATTGGTCCATAGGAAGAACTTGGTGGCCCCGACCCCTAGGAAGGGATTTCTATCATGTACCAGATTGGATCTCTGAAAGGATAAGGTATTTTAGTATGATTTATGGTTGCACACCCCTAGGTGGTGATTATAAATCATGGATAAAATATTGAAACGGTGGTTATACACTCACGTTAATTTTATTATTAACCTCCCCTAGGAGCTCTGTTAATAAAATTAATGGCCAAAGAAACGATTATTAGTATATGCTGGATCATACGAGTCCTGGATGGCATATATTAATCAGGAGGGGATCCGTGTTCCTGATTGAATTTGGCATGACTCCCCTAGGAGCTTGTTGAAGTATGGGTTGGGAATTATCGTTGTAAGGTTGTGATATTTTCAAGGTTTTGACACATAAACACATTTGTATGATTTTACATGATTGTGTTATCTTACTAAATTATTATATATGTTTGCTTATGTTTGGTATATGATTCTTTATTGTAGATTGAAAATGTCTAAAAACACTTTATCATTGATACTTGACAAAAACCAATTAACCGGTGAGAATTATAACGATTGGAAACAGAACCTGGACATCGTCCTATCCTTTGAGAAACTGAAATATGTACTGAATACTCCTTGTCCTCCCGAGCCTACGGGAGACTCAAGTAATGAGCAATTCCAAGCGTACGATCGCTGAAAAGATGCTAATGATCAGGCCCGCTGCTATGTTATGGCTAGCATGAACAACGTGCTGCAGGCTCAACATCAGGATTATGAGACTGCGAAGCAAATCTTGGATAATCTTGAGGACATGTTTGGAGGCCAGGCCATAACGAAGCGGCAAGGGTCGCTTCAGAAACTCTTAAACTGTAGATAGAGACTGGGGACATCTGTAAAGGAGCATATGATGTTGGTCATGGGTTACCTCGCTGAGGCTCAAACCAATGGAGCCGACATCGATGCTGAAACTCAGATGACTATGGTCTTTTAGACTCTGTCTAAGGAGTTTATTCCATTTAGAGATACTTTGAATTTAAGCAATAGACGGGATATGACCTTGACAGAACTGATGAAACAGTTACAGGAGTTTGAACTGCTGATCAGGGAGTCTCCTGCTGGTGACGAGGCCAATATGGTAGCTGCTTCTGGTTCCAATCCTAACTCTGGGAATGGAAAGAAGCAACGGGCTAAGAGTGGGAAGTCTTCTATTCCTGCTGCAACCAAGAGCAAGAAGAAGAAGAAGAAGAACCCAAAGAAGCTTAAGTGCTTCTTCTGTGGTAAGGTCGGGCATATAAAGAAGCATGGCAAGGACTTCCTATCTAAGGGAGGTAGGTGTGATCTTCTATATTTAGAAACTTGTTTGGTTGAGGAATCCAGTGACATCTGGGTCATAGATTCCAGTGCAACTAATCATGTTTGTGTTTCTCTGCAGGGATTCAAAGAAACGAGAAGTCTACCACGTGAAGACTTAACGCTTCGGAAGGGCGATGGATCCTTGGTCTCAACGGAAGCAGTGGGAGATGTCCATCTTTATTTTGATAATTATAGGAATTTAATTTTGCAAGATTGTTTTTATGTTCCTAAATTTAAAAGGAATTTAATTTCTGTTTCTTCTTTATTTAAAGACTCCTACGTGGTATCTTTTAATGAAAAAGTGGTGATTCGTAAAAATAAATCTTTTATCTGTTCTGGATGGATGCAAAATAATCTATACTTTATCAAACCTAAGATGGACTTATTGCTTAATGCTGAGATAAATGATAATGACTCAAAAAGACTTAAAACTTCTCACTCTAATAATACTTATCTTTGGCATTTGTGCCTTGGCCATATGAACCTGAATAGGATTCAAAGGTTGGTAAGGGATGGACCTTTAAGTCACTTAAAGGTGGAATCTATACCTCAATGTGAATCCTGTTTGGAGGGTAAAATGACCAAAAGACCATACGGGTCTAAGGCCAATAGGGCCGAAGGGGTTCTAGAACTTGTGCATAGTGATGTTTGTGGACCAATGAACATCTGGGCAAGAGGAGGGTATGAGTACTTCGTCACTTTTATTGACGATTACTCAAGATATGGGTATGTGTACGTAATGCACCACAAAAGCGAAACTTATGAAAAATTCAGGGAGTTTTGGGCTGAAGTGGAAAAGCAATTGGGTAGTCCCATAAAGACACTTTGATCTGATCGAGGTGGGGAATACCTTTCTGATGAGTTCTTGGGACACTTGTTAGAGAATGGGATTTTATCCCATTTGACTGCGCCAGGCACTCTGCAGTAGAATGGCGTAACAAAGAGAAGGAATAGGACTTTGTTGGACATGATTAGGTCCATGATGAGTTATTCATCATTACCTTTATCCTTTTGGGGATATGCACTACAAACTGCATGTTATCTTTTGAACAATGTGCCTTCAAAATCGGTCCCTAAAACTCCTCACGAGTTGTGGACAAGACAAAAGACATCCTTAAACCATATTTGCATATGGGGATGTCCAGCTCATGTCCTGTTTAACGATCCGAAAAAGTTGGAAGCACGTTCGGAAGTTTGCGTGTTTGTAGGATATCCAAAAGGGACTAAAGGGGGTTATTTTTATAACCCAAAGGAAAATAAAGTCGTAGTTTCAACTAATGTAACTTTCCTTGAGGAGAGTTACATGGACGACTTTAAACCTTGAAGCAAAGTGGTGCTTGAGGAGTTAAGGGGTGATCCGTTCACTCTGGAGGTTCCGAATGAAACCATTCCGATCGGTGTAGAAAAACCAAACAAACCTGAACAACAACCTCAGGGGCTTCAGCATAGTGGGAGGATCGGGCGTCAACCTGAGAGGTATATGTTCAATGGGGAGGTCTTTTTGGCTGAACCGGATGAACATGACAGGGATCCTTATACTTACGTAGAAGCTATGGAGGATGTTGATTCAAGACTCTGGACAGAGGCCATGAACATAGAGATGAAGTCTATGGAGACTAATCAGGTCTGAGAGCTTGTGGATCTTCTCGAAGGGGTAAAACCCATAGGGTGTAAGTGGATCTACAAGAGGAAAAGAGGAGTGGATGGAAAGGTCGAAACCTTTAAGGCTAGACTGGTAGCTAAGGGTTATACGCAAAAGGAAGGAATCAATTATGAGAAAACCTTTTTGCCTGTAGCCATGCTTAAGTCCATCCGGATTCTCTTGTCCATAGCTGCCGCTCTTGACTACGAGATTTGGCAGATGGATGTCAAGACGGCTTTCCTGAATGACGATCTTGATGAGTCCATTTATATGGAACAACCAGACGGGTTCATGTCGCGGGTCAAGAGAGTAAGGTTTGTAAGCTGCTAAAGTCAATTTATGGACTTAAGCAGGCATCCCGTTCTTGGAACATAAGATTTGATCAAGTGATCAAGACTTATGGGTTCTCACAAAATGTGGATGAACCATGTGTTTACAAACACATAAAGGATGGGAAGGTGGTTTTTCTACTGCTCTATGTAGATGACATTCTGCTAATTGGCAATGACGTTGGGGCGTTGTCGTCAGTAAAATTATGGTTGACCAAGCAGTTTGACATGAAGGACTTGGGTGAGGCTAATTTTGTTCTCAGTATCTAGATCTTTCGGGATAGGAAGAACAAAATGATAGCTTTGTCACAGGCCAGCTACATAGATAAAATTCTCAGGAGGTTTGCAATGTAGGATTCCAAGAAAGGTGGGCAACCATCTAGGTCTGGAATTACTCTTTCTAAGAAAGACTCTCCAAAGTCTTATGAGGAAAGAGAATACATGGAGAAGGTGCCTTATGCTTCGGTAGTGGGTAGTCTCATGTATGCCATGCTTTGCACACGACCGGATATTAGCTATGCGGTCGGGATTGTAAGTCGATTTCAAACGGATCCAAGACCAGACCATTGGGTTGCGGTAAAGCATATTTTCAAGTACCTGAGAAGGACTCGAGGGTATATGCTTGTGTATTCGGGTGAGGATTTAACTCCTCTAAGATACACTGATTTGGATTTTCAATCCTGTCTGGATTCTAGGAAATCGACTTCGGGGTTTGTGTTTACTCTGGGTGGCGGTGCCATCAGTTGGAGAAGTGCGAAGCAAGATTGCACTTCGGATTCAACGATGGAGGCCGAGTATGCGGCGACTAGTGATGCTTCGAAAGAAGCAGTGTGGCTCCGCAAGTTCCTTGGGGATCTTGAGGTAGTTCCTGGTATGGATAAAGCAGTATCACTGTACTGTGATAACAGTGCGGCGGTAGCTAATGCTAAGAAACGAAGATTTCACAAGAAGAGTAAGCATATTGATCAGAAGTATCATGTGATATAAGACTTCATTGAGGGCAGGCATGTCACGGTGTGCAAGATCGCGTCAGAGGATAATTTAGCTGATCCATTTACGAAGACACTTACTGGGAGAGTCTTTGAGAGGCATGTGGAAGCTATGGGAATGCAAAATTTGCTGTATTTACTCACTTAGTGCAAGTGGGAGATTGTTAGACATGTATGCCCTAAGGAGTAAAAATGTAATACGTTTTTGGAGACATTTTTATCAATAAAGAATTTATTCTTATATATACCAAATCTTGTCCTCTTTACGTTCATATTTGTTGAATGTATGATAAGCAAACAGTAGTCTGAGACTGTCAGTCTAAACCTTAAGAATTGGGCATATGATGGACTGACTATGCGGAAGACACGGTTCTTAAGGTGACAGTCTAAAACATATGATCCGCAATCGAGGGAAGAAAGTTAGGCGCTTTATTCATGTAAAGACTGTTATGTTGTCTATATCCCCTTTGGGAGATGGTTTGTCTTGACCATCGGAGTTGGACTCTGTGAATAGAAACATTGGCACGTTGTCATAGGTGACGATGTGTTGGACCGGGAAGGTAAGACAGAACTTGTCCTTAAGTCGATTATGGATTATCATATGGGGATACGATACACTTTGATATGTCATGGAGACTTAGCTACACGAGCTTTGTAATTCTATAAAGTTCAAGAGTGCAGCTCCAAGCTTTTAGTGGAGTAGCGTTGGAGTTGATAATTGTGAAATGTATATCTGGGATATTGGGTTTCATAATTATCATGAGCTTGAACTTTATAGGTCCATTTTGGTCCCCTTTGCTAGCTCACAAAATCCTGTAACGACACGGTGTGCTTTTCCAATAATTGGTGACTTATGTCGGATTTATCAGATTGGTTTAAATTTTGTAAGAATCAAATAATTCATGTCTGTTTATCGGTTGAATTAATTTTGTAAGAAATTAGTTCAAGATAAACTTGTTGAATTATTGCGATCAGATAATTCTTGTCTGTTTATCGGTTGATTTGATTTTGGATAAATTAGATCAAGATAAACTTGTAGAATTATTGTGAATTGATTTATTTTCTTAGAGATTATCTTGATAAAGTTTGTTTTGATCAGATAACTTCTCTATTGGGTTATTTGAATCAAAACTAAGACTTTAACCTTTAGAATCTCGAGTGGAAAATAAAAGATTCAGTGAGATTTTTTCTCGAGAGTTCGGCCTGCCGAATGACGTGGTGGGCCTGCCGAACTGGCCTGTTCGGCCTACCGATCAGAATGTTCGGCCTGCCGATCAGTGGGAGATAAGATTACGCGTTTTCACACGGATTTTATGAGATATTGATCTGAACTTGATTCTGTTTCGAGTTTTTGAGACCTAATCTGATATGGATTGACCCCAGGACCAATAGGTATAAAAAGGGAGTGAGTCTCATGATTTACTCAGATCAATTTGAGAGATTAAGAGTGATACTCTTCTAGTGAGCATCTGAAAACTCCCTGAGAGCTTTTGTTCACAAATCACGAACACTAGCTTTGGGTTCTCTCTGTTGGTTGGAAGAAGAGTCACCAGTGGAAGAGCTGTACGTGTGAGCCCATACTCACTCCGGTTGTGGATAGAGAATAGCAAAGAAGACCAGTTGGTTGAGGCTCTTCTGGAACGTTACTTCTCTACACAGGTTATGGAGGTTCTTCGGCACACCGAGGTTAGTAAGATCTGTCTAATTTATACATATAACATGTCAAACTTGTTTTTGGAAATTACTCTGATGAAATTTTTTTTTTAAATTCCGCTGCGCACTTTGTTTCCAACACACCCACCCTCCACAAAATTACTAATGCTGGTTGAAGCCACGTGCTCGCAGTAAATGCTATACAAGTTGTTTTTATTCTAATGCATTTAATCTTTAGTGTTTTTTTAATATTTTATTTAAACATAATTTTTTACTTTCAATGAAAAAAATGCAATTTAACAATTTTTGTAGAAAGAATAACACCTAAATACTAAATATTTTGTTTGCAAAAGTTACAAACATTATATCACAATCAACTAATTGTTGTTAAGCTTTAAGAAAAATAAAGATAAAATAATATAGATGTTAGATAAGTTTTGTATTTATATAATGGAAGGGGACAATGTGGAACACAAAGTCACTTTTTTTTTTTTTTTTAAAGTACAACACATTTGAAAGAAAAAAGAAAATATTTTAGTGGAGGCAAAATAGAGAGAAAATTACTTACTAGTACACATGACAAGATCATATTTGAGTGGGTCGCTAATAAAAAGGTTAAGTTAGACAAGCATTTGTAAGGGCAACATTTGTAAAAATAATACGTTGGAGATTGCAAGAAAAAATATTTTAGTAAAGGAAACATTTGAGAAAAGTTATTTTGATGGAGTATAGTAGAGAAAAATTATTATATAGGGCACACATAAAAATATAATATTAAAAAAAGATAGATGTACTAAAATATACGTCTTAGTCAACCCATGTGTCTTGATTCAATATTATACTTGTAAGTATAACTAAAGGATATTTACAGGAAAAAAGAATCTTGGTGGGCTCAAAATCAAATAAAGAATTAATTAAGGCTACATATGAAAATAAAAAATATGTTTAAGCATGATTACATTTTTTCAATAAAGCTATTCCAACAGTCTTATTAGAGAACAAAAATATTTATGAAGTTTGCAATTATTAAAATGAAATTTTAGAAGATTGCAAGGAAAATATGTACTTTAGTGGGGACACGTTTGAAAAAATATATCAACACAAGAAAATTGATGGAAAAAAGAATTTTAGTTTAACACACTTTAAAAAATTTTATGGGGAAAGCAAAAAATGATAAAAAAATAAAAGGAAAGACCATCTGCACCAAAAAAATTACAAAATGACAAAATAAATAAAGAAAAGTAATAAATAATAAAAAACAAATATCTCTCGATAAAAAAATAATGGAGGCAAATTAGAGAGAAAATTTCTTTGGAATATAAATTAAAAAAATGTTATCTAAGAGTTTTGTAAGAAAAAAGAAAAATAATTACTTATAAGGGGTACATTTAAAATAAAAAAAAATATTTTTGGGGACTATAAGAAAAAATATATAAATATAGGGAACTTTTTGAGAAAAGATTTTTTAATAGAGCATATTACTGAGAAGCTATTTTTATGAGGCATATTTAGAAATATAGAATTAAAATAAATACACCAAAATGCAACTTTTAATTTATACATTTGTTTCGTTCAAATTTTATATGACACATATAAAATATATAACAAATATAAGAAAGAAATATTTTGACAAAGGGGCAAACGAAATATAATGCTAATTAGGGTGTACTTATAAGAAGTTCAAATATAGAGGGCACCAATAAAAAGATTACTTTTAATTAGAAATTACAAGAAAAAGGAAGTATTTACAAAAGTCACATTTAACAAAATAAAGTCTTATAGCATTATTAGGAAAAATATATAAAATTTTAGGACAAAAAAAGTAAAAAAAAAGAAAAGAAACATAAGCGCAAACAAAAGGAAAAAAAAAAGAGTCTATGAATTTGAGGTATTTATAGATGAAAATAATATTCAAATATAAATTAGTAACCACATACATATTCTAGTCAAAGCAAGTGTTTCCATCTAATATTACACATCAAACAGAAAACTAAACAGGGTGTATATATAAAAAAAGAAAATAATATTTTTGACACATTTAGGAAAAAATATTTTAGCAAAGTAGTTGAAAAAATAAAAGTATTTATAAAGGTCATAGTTGAAAGAACAATATTCTACTATGTGTGTGTGTATATATATGTATGTATATATTAAATTTTAGAGGTAAGGAAAGCCAAAAAAGAAAATTTAGTAAAAGTGAAAAAAAACATGGAAAAAAAGAACCATAAAGGGATAAATTAACTTGATCATTTTTTGAATAGTGCCACACTTAATTATAATTATATATAAAATTATAAATTATAGATTATAAATTTTCAATTTGGTGTCAATTCTTCTCATCCAAAAAATAAAAATAATGGTGATGATTAGCGTCTCAATAAATCGAAACTCGCAATGTAGCATGTGCCATCGCACTAGCAATGCTTCTCCCTCTTTTGCATCGACATGAGATTCTGGCATCAATCAATAAAAATATTCTAACTTTCCACCTTTGTTATATGTACATGTATAATATCGGATAGATTCCATATTCATGGAATATGATGTACTTTCAAGATGCCTTAGTAGTGAAATGGTAGACACACAAGACTCAAAATCTCGTGCTAAAAAGCATAGAGGTTTGAGTTATATTCAAGGCATAATATTGAATATCGAGAATACTCATTGAATTGGAATAAGTTCAGCAGTGGTTTTTGAAATCTTGGTGATCTTCTTTATCTAATGGATGGGTAGTTCCTTTTAAAATTGTTTACCCTTCACCATGTGACAACCCGTCTTATAGGGCCATCACTTAACTTTCTTAAACTTGGTTTCTTAACTTTAATCTTACTTCCAAGTTAGAAAATACAATGTAAAAATTTTTTCTTTAAAACATGCTTAAAAATTTTTTCTTTAAATTGAAACCATTGTGACTTCCATGACAAGTAAACTAAAACATAGCTTAAAACTTAACTTTGTAATTATTTAAAACATTGCTTAAAAATATCTTTTAAAATTTTTTCATAAAATATATCAAATTTGAAAACTTTTGTATAATATTTCGTAAAATATTGCAACATTTGTTGCTTGAAATTTTTTTGTTAATATAGCAGAAACTTTCTGTAGTGGTATCTATATCCAACCTTCGCATCTGTCCACTATGACACTGAGCTCTTCAACCAGCCATATTGGCCTCTATTAGGACTACCTACAGCATGAATGAACTTATAATAAGCTTTTGCTTAGTAAGTCCAACATAATCTCACAAAACATTAAAAACTTTCTTTATAAAACATTGCTTTTATACTTTTCTCATAAAACCTTCTTCATGAACCTTTTTTGTAACATTTTCCACAAAATGTTTTTCATAAACATTTTTGTTAATCATTTCTTAAATTTTTTTCATAAACCATCTCATGAACATATCATGGATATGAATGTAAGCAGGGTCATAATGCATGAAGGGCCATAACGCATGATTCTATTTATGCTCATTTATGAACATTAAATTATAAATTTTTCATTATCATTCATAACTTCTTGAACTTTTATCATCATTCTTATCTTACTTTATCTTGCATACTTTTATGTTCGTAACAATAGCATTGATCATAAGATCGCGATTTTATCATAACATAATGCGTCCCTTATGTAATACTTAGGACCATTGAATAATGAGGTCGTAATTTTAACGTAACTTATATACCTCATATCAAGGAGGCTGGTACAACACTTAATTAACATCTTTGATCTACCTTCTTGTAAACTTTAGTGAGTATATTAAATGCTAAACGTGCCATATGCTATAACTTAGCATTAAAACATTAAAATAGCAAATACAAATATATTGCAAATCAGAACTTGCAGTTTTAAAACGTTAGACATAACAAATGCACACATACTTCGAACATATACAAAGCATTTGAAATTATTTTATTTATGCTATAAATGAGGTTTGAAACTTACCTAGATAATGCTCTAGCACTCCCATATCATTCCTTTTTCCTTTTATTAGTCAACTTATGTGTCCTGTTTCAAGTGACACCTAACTATCAACTTACTTTTCTTATTACTGACCTACTTGATTGATAAAATAACTTACTTAAATATTAGCCGTTCATCCTTTTTACTTAACCTTGTTTTTTACCGATTCATTTCTCTGTTACTTAACTTGAATGTTCTTTGATTGACTTCCACATCTTACTAGATGATTTTGTTACTTAATGCAATACGGAACAATTTCTGTCTAAGGGCATCTCGCTAATTCAGAAGGCTCTAGCTTCATTTTAGACATTTTAAAAAAATGACAATTTTACCCTTAATGGTTTTTCGTAAGTCACATAATCTTTACTAAACTTCTTATTTTACTTTACCATCACATTACCAACACAATACATAAAAATTCCCATTGAGGGGTGTTTTAGTAAATTGAGCGTTACGGGGTTCGTTTTGGCTCTTTTATAAGAAAATGACCGTTTTGCCCTTGACGGGTCTTAAAGAACTTTCGAAACTCGTTTTAAACCAAACTTGTATTTTTTTATTTCTCATAACATTACTGGAAAAAAAAAAACAATTTTTCTTTTGTTAAAATTTTATTTTATCAAAACTTTATATTTTTGACTCGCAATTTGAAAATCTTTATGATTATGCCCTTTGGCGTGTTTTTCTTTAATTCTTACTTAATAAAAACTCTTAATCCTTTTAAACTTAAAAGCTATAGTTACTTACCACTCATAATAGTGTAGGAACTAAACATTTTCTCAGTAAAACTTTAGTTTCACACGGTTTTATGGTTTTTGTCCCAAAACACAAAAATCTTGACCTTTTTGCCTCTGGGACTACAAACGATCGCTTTATACTAAAACATATAGTTTTTATAAGGATTAAAACTTCCTTAAACTCCTTGGCCTGATTAAAACCATTTCATAACATTTTCTTCTTTTTTTTAAACAAAATTTGGTGGTTAAAGTCTCATAAAATTCATATCTTAAAATTGGTATAGAATTTTCACAAACCGTCCATGATTGCTACCTATTTCGATGAGATCTATAATTTTCATGTTTTAACTTTCCTCAAAATCATTAATCTTAATGGCATTCTAGGAATGGCAAAACAAAAATCAACTTGTTTTGGCTTGTTCTAATCAGAATTCGAGCAGAATTTCTTCACGAAAGTAATCCGGATCAACATTTCCAATAAATCTCATGCTGAACTTAGAAAATTATTCATCTAATAAGGTTCTCAAACATTTAATTCTTTTAAAAATACCCTTAAACACACTAACTTATCTTAATTTGATTTTCAAGATTTAATCTCATTTAAACCTTTCTAATAATTTAATCAAGCACTTATTACATAACCAAACATATGATAACATTTTCTTTTTTATACCATGACAAAAAATCATTTTATTAAACACTTAGTTTGCTTCAACTTAGGGCTCATGACAAAATGTGTCTTAACTTTTTTTTTTGTGCTATAAACCCTCGCTTTCATCTATCCATCATCATCATCCATAAGTTACATAACATAATCATGCCCTAAAGCCTCTTTACATGCCTTAGCCCTTGACTTGCATCAAACACTTGATGTGCATAAAAATATGCAAACTTTAACATAGTTTCAAGGACCAGAACTTTACCAAACCATTCTAAAGTGCTTGTCTTCTCTTTTTAGCACATGAAGGTTTTCAAAATCCCTTGACATCAAGTCCAAATCTTAACATAAAATCCTTTCAAAAACTTAAGAAAATACTGAAAACCCATAAGGATAAAGTTGAGATTTTTACCTCAAAGTGATCAATCTTGACCTAGAACACTTTGACTTAATTTAAAACTTAATTGGAGGTTAAATTTTTGAGAAATTTTACAAGGATCCTTGGTAGGTTTGCCGGTTTTTGAGAGAAGGAAAATGGCTTATTTTTGCTTGTTTCATATAAAGATGATGGAGACAAAATCTTATTCCAATACTTAAACCCTTCCATATCCATAATAAAACTAAACTTAGGGACCAACTTGCAATTAAAACAATTGCTCCCATCTGCTTCTTAAAACTAGCCACCAAGAGGGAGATGTGGCACATTTTCATATCTTTGGAGTGTCCCATGTGTTAGACATGTATGCCCTAAGGAGTAAAAATGTAATACGTTTTTGGAGACATTTTTATCAATAAAGAATTTATTTATTTATATATACCAAATTTTGTCCTCTTTACGTTCATATTTGTTGAATATATGATAAGCAAACAGTAGTCTGAGACTGTCAGTCTAAACCTTAAGAATTGGGCATATGATGGACTGATTATGCGGAAGACACGATTCTTAAGGTGACGGTCTAAAACATAAAGTTGGGCACTTATTCATGTAAAGATTGTTATGTTGTCTATATTCCTTTTGAGAGATGGTTTGTCTTGACCATCGGAGTTGGACTCTATGAATAGAAACATTGGCACGTTGTCATAGGTGACGATGTGTTGGATCAGGACATAAAGTGAATTGGTTTGGATTAATAATTTTGTCTTGGCAAATCGATTCACTTTAGACAGTCATTTGTATTGTATTTTAATCCTGAGATGAATAGTGGGCCCGTTGTCTCGACTTGTGTCTGTTGATGTACCAATGGGTGACTCCCACATCTCTATAGTGGCATGCATGCCGGTACGTTGAAGGCATGACTCTTGATAGTGTAGACTTGTTATTCATAGATATGGATTCCATAGCTCCTCTTTAGGAGTAATGATATCCTCTTATATGCGTTGTCCAGTAATTGAAAAACTAGAGCGCTCAACCATTTGGATACATAGGTGTAACTGAATGGTATACTATCTTTGGATGGTAAGTTTTCTAATGGTGAGACAATGGAACGTAAGATAAAAATAATCGGGAAGGTAAGACAGCATTTGTCCTTAAGCCGATTATGGATTATCATATGGGGATACGATACACTATGATATATCATAGAGACTTAGCTACACGAGCTTTGTAATTCTATAAAGTTCGAGAGTGCAGCTCCAAGCTTTTAGTGGAGTAGCGTTGGAGTTGATAATTGTGAAATGTATATCTGGGATATTAGGTTTCATAATTATCATGAGCTTGAACTTTATAGGTCCATTTTGGTCCCCTTTGCTAGCTCACAAAATCCTGTAACGACACAGCGTGCTTTTCCAATAATTGGTGACTTATGTCGGATTTATCAGATTGGTTTAAAATTTGTAAGAATCAAATAATTCATGTCTGTTTATCGGTTGAATTAATTTTGTAAGAAATTAGTTCAAGATAAACTTGTTGAATTATTGCGATCAGATAATTCTTGTCTGTTTATCGGTTGTTTTAATTTTGGACAAAATTAGAACAAGATAAACTTGTAGAATTATTGTGAATTGATTTATTTTCTTAGAGATTATCTTGATAAAGTTTGTTTTGATCAGATAACTTCTCTATTGGGTTATTTGAATCAAAACTGAGACTTTATCTTTTAGAATCTCGGGTGGAAAATAAAAGATTCGTGGAGATTTTTTCTCGGGAGTTCGGCCTGTTGGATGACGTGTTCGGCCTGCCGAACTGGCCTGTTCGGCCTGCCGAACTGGCCTGTTTGGCCTGCCGATTAGCGGGAGATAAGATTACGTGTTTTCACACGGATCTTATCAGATATTGATCCGAACTTGATTATGTTTCGAGTTTTTGAGACCAAATCTAATATGGACTGACCCTAGGACCGATAGGTATAAAAAGGGAGTGAGTCTCATGATTTACTCAGATCAATTTGAGAGATTAAGAGTGATACTCTTCTAGTGAGCATCTGAAAACTCCCTGAGAGCTTTTGTTCACAAATCATGAACACTAGCTTTGGGTTCTTCTATTGGTTGGAAGGAGAGTCACCGGTGGAAGAGCTGTACGTGTGAGCCCACACTCACTCCGGTTGTGGATAGAGAATAGCAAAGAAGACCAGTTGGTTGAGGCTCTTCTGGAACGTTATTTCTCTACACAGGTTGCGGAGGTTCTTCGGCACACTGAGGTTAGTAAGATCTGTTTAATTTATACATATAACATGTCAAACTTGTGTTTTGGAAATTACTCTGATGAATTTTTTTTTTTAAATTCCGCTGCGCACTTTGTTTCCAACACCATGGTGGGTCCCACAACTTTTATTTCAAACATGCCCTTAGGTACTAAGGACTAAAATGCAAAGAAACTTGGTTTCCCCACCATTTGCCACAACCGGTTCTAGAAGGGAAGGACAAATTTCCACCTTCCAAGTGTTACTTGGTGGTTTCACATCCCTTTTCTACACAGTTTAAATTTACACTGATAGATTTTTCCTATATTGCCAATACACTTCCTATACTATTTTTCATATCTTTTCATATCAATCCACATTTTCCAAATAGTATAATTCTTATATTGCTTAACTTTTTTGCAGTATAATTTATGTACTACTAAATCTTTCAATATAATTCTTATACTATGTTATTCTATTACTGTATAAATTTTTATATTTCTATACAATATTTTTTTAAACTACATTTCTATTTCAGAATCTGTCGAAATATATTTTGTAGCAATTAAGCTTTTTAACTTATTTTTCAGACTATTCCTTCCTTGTTCGAGACGATGGCATGATTTTTAACCTTCAAAATCCTTTTTTCACTTTTATGGAATTTTTCGTAAAAATCAGATTTAAATAATAATTCTTGTGACGTAAAAATTGCTCCTCACATTCTTAACAATTTTTCGAGCATAAAATTTAGCTCGCAAAATTGTTCATAAATTGCTTAACATAATCCTTAATTATTGTATACTTAATGTATTAAAAATGCTCAGGTGTCACACACCCACCCTTGAGTCTATGCTTCAACAGCAATCACACAAGGATAGATTGATACAATAAAAACCTCTAGTAAAATGCCCACCCCTAACCCAGCTAAAAAAGTACATTGCATAGTCTATTTCAGATATTGGCGACTTGCCCATTCTCTCATCCAAGCCATAAAGCAAGTCACTCTTTCTCTCTGTGTTGGGAATTGATTGGAATTAATAAGAGGCTGTAACGATTTCATTTGGTATTTGATTTCTCTTTGTTGTTACATTAACTTTTTCTTTTAATGATTATAATATTGTCACTTTCGAAATCTTTCAATATTAAAAAGTCTGTTTCTACAACTTCTAAAGCTTGATAGCCAGCTTTATCTACAATTCCACTGGGATATTTGTTGAATGTCATTCAACACCATTCGCACTCCACTTGCATGTTCAGTAAGTTAAAAAAACACCGGCTGGTGCCGGTTAATAGTGGAAGGTAACGTAACCTTAACGTTTTGCCGGTTAATAGTGGAAGGTAACGTAACCTTAACGTTTTGCGAGGTAAGTCTATATGTTATATAACATTTTGTGCAAGGAATGTCATGTCATTTTGCAATGATAGTGAAGAAGACTGAGGGCAACAAAGTAATTAAACAAGGTTGATGAAGGGTTAAAGAAGTAAATTCAGGAAGAAAAATAATATTATAATACATATGCTACCGTAACAATATAATAGATTATCGTAACGCTGTAGGCAAAGAACGCAATTGATTACCTACGTGGTAAGAAGTGAAATATTACATATGTGTATGTAGAATGTTGTCCATTGCTTTGCATGTCTTCTACACTTAATTTATCTGTATACGTATATCATTGATTTTTCTTTTTAATTTTTATATTTACGTTTAAATTTTTTAAATCATAATAAATTATTAGTAATTACTAATATTTTAGATAGGATAAAATATTTTGTTCTACGATAACTTTAATAAGATAAACATCATACTAAAAAATAATAGTGAAATTCTAATATAATTAAGCACCAAAACCAAAAAACTTTTTAGTCATTTTCGTTATTTCTTGCCTCAAAGTTGTTATATGTACTTACTTGCATAGAAGCCTTGGGTATTAAAATTCGAGGTTAGTGTTCCTAACTGTGTAATGTCTAGCACATCCGGCGGCAGAATAGTTAATAACGGGAAGTTTAGATCGAAAACAATTTTCGCATCCTCTTATCATCTTGGTTTAATTAGCGAATTCGGGATCCTGTTATTATCAATGGTCAAGTGCTTCATGACGGTGACAATGTGATGGCATAGTATGTGGCAAGTCTTAAATAGCATAAAATTATAGGAGAAGTGATCGGACATGTACTTAATGATATCTCTCTCTAAACCTATATATATGGACAATCACAATATTTAGTCTTAGGCTGAATAGACTCGATTCTTGAAGCAGGCTGTGCCTTGGCCGCAGACCAAAGAGACGGGTCTTGCACCGGTTTCATTAGCTAGCCCAAATTGACACCTTAACTCGGTCCCTCCGAATAGATTATTAACATGTATTAAAAATGCGTCACAATTTCGTTTCTATGGACAAAGAACAATGATATAGGACAGTAGTAGTGCTGAATACTAAAACTAATAGAGGTTAGGTCTCCCAATATGAGACTCACAAGTGGAACTTATTTTCTATTAGTTGTGATGTTTAGCACAAGATGTCCCACGCACTTATCATGGGTAAATGAAAAATGTGTGGTCTGAATTTGTGTTTGCTCTAGGTAGTGGTGGAGCCACATTAAGCAGAGGGGGTGGCTGCCCCCATTGGCTTAAGTGGTTTCCTTTTGACTTAAGTCCAATATTAAACTTTTTTAAACTTATTATCTTATTTTGCCTCCATTGAAAATTATTCTTGACAATATTTATATTAAAACTTTTAAAATTTTTTTAACTATGTCCTTGAATTCTATCTTTTAAATTTTTAGGATGTTTAAAAACCTTAGTTTAAACTGTTGGTTTGAACCAAAAACATTGCAACAGTTTAAATTTTGTAAGGAAAAAAAAACTAATAAGCTTAGTTTGAACCAAAAGTTTTGGTTTAAACAAAGATTCTGAAACAATCTATTATATTTCAATTTTAAAATATAAAATAAACAACTATTGTGAAAAATTTGCAAGTGCACTGAATCGTAGACAAGTAATAAAGAGTGAGCAGAGTATCATTTCATGAGGATTGTGTTAATCTAGCTAAGCACCAAAATTGATTAACTTTAAAATTATTTGAACAATCAAATAAAAATAGAAAAAATAACCAAAAAAATGAAAACCTAAATAAATAAAAAACCAAGGTATCCAATTTTACCTAAATTAATCCCATTCAAATTATCAATCTAATCAATTGATGTTTACTCCTACGCCGGTAATGAATTTTTCTTAGGTAATCATTAATCTTTCACAAGCATTAACAATTTATCCCAATTAGCAAATTTCTTACATTTTTGTGAAAATTTTAAACTTACCGAGATTCATTAAGAATAAGAAATTTATAATGATACACAAGTCTCATAGATATCTCTATCTTATGATAATCTCACGACGTTCAATCATGGTCCAATTTATTTGTTGCTTCTTAACCTGAAACTAAATTACAAATCATGCAAAAGGTGTACAAAGTTGTACAAGCATTAAAATCAGATTAAACACTCAGCATACATAATGCATAAACATCGATTTGCATTAAGTTAAATAAAGTGATCATTCATAATCCAGCAATATCAAAGCTCTATAATAGAAAAATTAGTTTATAATGAAACTAAAACAATCTAAAATAATGTCTTAAATTTGATGATTGAAGAAAAAGAACTGTGCTTGGATACGAAGATGATTTTTGTCTCCGGGTTATACCATTCTTCTTCTCCAAAATAGTGAGTTCTCCCCTCTTGTCTACAGTTTTTCTCCATTAAAATCCAGTCTTCGACGCCTCATATTGTTCTATCTATAGGCTAGGGTTTGCAAGGGCAATTTTGGGACAAAATTAAAGTCAGAATCGAATTAAAAATCACACCGTCACTTTGGCTTCGTGTTTCTGGTGCCTAGGCACTATGTTCGAGGGTTTTAATACTAGGATTCCTCCTGTAGGAGTGCTAGGCACCCATAAACTGGCATCTATGCTTCATTCTATCTCCGAGTCCACTTGTGTTCATTTTCCAGTCTATTTTACCCCGTAGCTTGCCAATGGGCATTTTTCTCCTCAAAACCTACAAAAGAGCGTAAAACAATATTAAACTCCTAGAAATTACTCAAAACAAACAAAATATTAAGTTGGAATCATATAATTAATTAGTCTAAAACTAACTTATTAAATACCCCCAAACTTGAGTTTTGTAAGTCCTTGAGCAAAAGAAACAAAAAGAAAAATTAACTAAAAAGAAACAAAAAGAAAATTAACAAAAAGAAAAGACGGGACTGACACTGTAGTGACCGAGAAAATTTCATTAAGAAAACATTATATTTAATTGGGTTTAATTAATGAATTTACCCTTAAAAAATGTGATTTTTTGTAAAATTGTAATTTTTGTAAAAATTACGATAACGTATGAATAAACGGCATTGATTGCGAATTTTATGGCAAATGTAATGCAATACTGGATATGGTAAAATACATATTTTATGAGTTTAATTAATTAGAAATTTGTAAATAATATTCATAAAATGAATTTTATATTACAATTAATTGTAAAATTGTGATATAAATGAATGGGTGATTAGAATGTAAATAGGACATAGAGGTTGTCCAAACCCTAATCTGTGGTAGAAAGGAGGCCGGAGCAGTATAAAAATACTGCTAAGTGAAAACGCAGATACAAAAAATGTCATATTTTTCCTCCAAAAGTGAACGAAAAGTAAGCTAAATATTTTTATACAGTCTAAGGATAGAAAGTGCACTGATGTGGCCATGACAGTACAAAAAAAATACTGCGTGATGCAAAATTACACTGTGTAAATTGTTGGGCCCCACAAAGTGAACACCCAACTGAATTTGATTGGGTCACCAAGCTTGGAAATGTGGCCCAATAGCATGATGCCACCTAGGGGTATACTCATGGGTTACTATGAGTCATCAAAGTGGATAAAAAAGCATTTATTGCATCAAAAAAATTTCCGTTTTCTTCTTCCTCCCATATTCGGTAGCCATAGCCAAAGCTCTCAAAAAATTTTCTCAACCCCATACTTTGCAAAAACAACCCCAAAACAAGTTTTAGAAGTAAGCTCAAGAATTTTTCACAAGATTTAAGTTAAAATCCCAAACTTTTTAGCAAGTTTTCAAGGGATTTTTCATGGGTTAAGGGGCAAATTAAATCATGGTGTTTTTGCATGAAAATTAAGCCTAGGACGGAGTTCAAGGAGCCTTGGAAGGCTAGAAAACAAAAAGTGCTATTTGCGTAAGTTTTAGATTTCAAAGTTTTGAAAATTTGTGAATTTTATTTTGATTTTTATTCTTTCAAACCCATGTGGGTTCTTGAGCATGTATTTGATGAAATTTCATGTATATGTGATGTATGGCATGTTTAAGTTGTGAAATTTTGGTTTATGGTGCAAAATGGTGATTTTTGCAATAAGTGTTATTTTGTAAATTTGATGTTATTCATAGTAAAAGTGATGTTTGAGCATGAGGATGATTTGAATAAGGCATGGAATGGTTTTTGCAGGGGTATATTTGCAGTTTTGAAATGGATTTTTATAAAAACACCCTACCGACTAAAACATAAAAGTTGTAGATCTTGATGAAACTGTTAGGTATTACGGACAGTTTGTCAAAAATCTCGATCGATGGTGAGATTTTGATTTTTCAAGAATTTACAAAAATTGTGAAAAATTTTAAAAAGGGAAAAAATGTCATTTCTCAAAGGATTTTGAATATGGTACTTTGAGAAAAAATGATCCTTGAGAAAAATAGAAAATTTTGGAATAAAAAGGACAATTTTAGCCCCGGGGGTAAAATTTTCAAAATTTTCAGTTCGGGCGCTAAATTGTAAAGTTTTATAGAAAATAGACTTAGGTATGAAATAAGGAGATATGAGCCACTAGGGCATGATTTTAAAGTCAATATGTGGCAATTTTTGTTAAGAAAATGAAATCGAGCACAGGTAGGTCAGTAGGGGCCATGGAGGGTAAAATTGTTATTTTGGCCCGAATAACCCGAACTGTTCAGAAATGTTTCAAATGGGAAAAGAAAATGATTAGAAAGATTTTTACCCTTCGTTAGTAACGATAGGGTAGAGTTAGATAGAAATAAGAAAACCAGTGACTTCCGGAGTTGTATACAGTTATACAACTCAATATATTGATTAACGAATGTTTTGCATTGAAACAAAATAGAATATTGGCTAATGGCTTTGAAATTGGCCAATAGGATCCTAGAAGTCTAGGACAAAGGAAAATCAAGGTCGATTTACGCGGTACACGAAATCAAGTAAGCATCCTTCCCACCTATAGTATGAAAATGTAGGTATAGAATGTATGTACATGTATACCTGAGTATGTATTAAGATGTAAACTTGTGAGTTTCCTATAAATCGAATACCTAGAGGTATAGTGTGGATAACTATGAATATACAATTAAAATACCTGAGTGTATAACTGTTATGTATTAGAATGTACAATATATTACGTACTTGTGTGTATAATGATGAATACCTGTGTGTATAGATGTTATGTACCTGTGTGTATAATGATGAATACCTATGGTATATAAAGTAAGTTCTTGCGTGTACTGTACGAATTTATGTGTCATGGATAACATGTGATTATAACATCATGCATGGTATGTCAACCATAATAAATGAACTGGTAAATATGTCACCTGAAATTAAGAAAAGTGTTGTACCGTCTCCTGAATCAAGGGAGTTTAATGGATATAGTATGGTTGTGGTGTTATGTAGACCTAAATGAAATTGCACAATGGTACGAACACTTGGGCCCTAGTTAAAGATAAGAATTGTGGAGATAAGGAAAGTTTATAAGAAAGCATAATTGAATCATGCATTTATTGAATGTCCATGTGGGATTTATGGGACTTATTGGGAATTAGCTCATTAAGTATTTCATGTTGTAGGTATTCTGACGAGTGGTCAGAATAAAACTTAATGATGAGCTGGCAGACGGATAATGTGTACAGATTGGGTATGGAGTCCGCTACTGATGTTTTCGTTGTGTATATTTTAAGTTGTTTTGAAATGAAATGTTTAGAAAGAAAAATGTTGTAAAAGTAAAAATAAGTAGGTAAATATAAGTGTGTGAAAGTACTTTGGAAGCTATCGAAATTAATATGAGTAAATTATTTATTTTAGTTCAAGGAAAAAAAAATTTCCTAAATTTTTGCTTTAAAGTAAGTAAGAAAGAGTTTTATCACAGCCCAAAAAGGTAGGTTGTGACAGTTGGTATCAGAGCGAAAATCTTGCCATCCTACTGCACATCGTCGTCTACTCCATTGCCATAGCTCAAGTATGATAGTTTGATTTTAATTATAAGAATGTTCAGTACTATTATGTATGGCATTGTTGTATTAATTACGATAATAAATATAGTATATGGCGGAGCCGCATCATAACCTTGATATGGAGGCTGATCGAAGAGCAAGTATTACCTTCCAAGACGCGATCACACCGCGAGACTATGGGATTTAGCAGCCTATGGTGCTGACTCAATGGTTTCACGCAGTTGAGGTGATCTTTGATGCTTGTCCTGTGACGTCCCCCTTACGGACGTCACAGATGTCGTTACATTCATACATTCATTCTTATTTGAACTTAAATATAAACATAATTACAAAACTTATACGATACTTTTAATTGTAAACATAATTACAAGATACATAACCAGGATCCATTCATGCATATATATATATATTTTTTAACATAATAACATTGCTTAATTTATTCTATACCATAATTTATTCAATTACACTTTAAATTAATCATAAACTTATTTTTAATAAACTGGATATATCAAGTTGTAAAATCATAACTTATAAAAACATCACATTGCTTAAAAGTTAGGCCGGCAGGCCGAACTTGGGACTTCGGCAGGCCAGAGTTCCTCAACAGGTAGGCCGGCAGAGGCTTTGCAAATCTGGGCTTAAAAACCTGTCATCATTCGACAGGCCGAATATGTGATCGGCAGGCCAAACCTTCAAACATCGACAGGCCGACAGAGCCAAAATCCTTGAGAAAACTTAATTTGTAAAACAGATTTAACTTTTCATAAAAATACGGAAGATCGAAATTCTTTAAAATGATAAAATAAAATATAAAACCATAGTTCATGTATTCTTAAAACTTATCATAAAAATATGTTCAAATAATAAACTTGATTAAAAACACATAAACTTTCTTCTTGGCGTTCTTCCGGTTACAATTCATCGTGCTTTGTGCTCACACGCCTTCCCATGTCCTCCGCCTAATCCATGATTTTCTTACCCTTATCTGCAACATGACATAAACTTAAATAAGCTAATGCTTAGTAAGTACATATAATTCTCACAATTTAAAAACTTTTCATATACATCATCATCATCATCATCATCATCATAATAGTGCATTAAGCACATTTTCATAGAAACATATCTTTCATTACATTGACCATATTAAAACTTATTCCATTTTATCTTAAGGGCCCAAGTGTTTCATCATAAACATCATTGTAGATAGAAACATATGGGGTTTCTTTCTGGACTTGCCAACATAAATGAACTTCTGATCACCTTTAGGATGGAAGATCACCTTTCGTTTTCGGCATGCAATAGAGGCATTGTACTTGCTTAAGAAATCCATCCCAAGAATCATATCGTAATCATGCATGTCGATCACAATGAGGTCGACGAAAAGCTCCCTATCAAAAATCTATAGGGGTACTTGTTAGAGATGTATGCCCTAAGGAGTAAAAATGTAATAAGTTTTTAGAGACATTTTTATCAATAAAGAATTTATTCATTTATATATACCAAATCTTGTCCTCTTTACGTTCATATTTGTTGAATGTATGTTAAGCAAACAGTAGTCTGAGATTATCGGTCTAAACCTTAAGAATTGGGCATATGATGGACTGATTATGCGAAAGACACGATTCTGAAGGTGACGGTCTAAAACATATGACCCGCAATCAAGGGAATAAAGTTGGGCGCTTTATTCATGTAAAGATTGTTATGTTGTCCATATCCCTTTTGGGAGATGGTTTGTCATAACCATCGAAGTTGGACTCTGTGAATAGAAACATTGGCACGTTGTCACAGGTGACGATGTGTTGGATCGGGACATAAAGTGAATTGATTTGGATTAATAATTCTACCTTGGCAAATCGATTCACTTTAGACAGTCATTTTTATTGTATCTTAATCCTGAGATGAATAGTGGGCCCGTTATTTTGACTTGTGTCTTTTGATGTATCAAAGGGTGACACTCACATCTCAATAGTGGTATGCATGCCGGTATGTTGGACGCATGACTCTTGATAGTGTAGACTCGTTATTCATAGATATGGAATCCATAGCTCCTCTTTAGGAGTAATGATATCCTATTATATGCGTTGTCTTGTAATTGAAAAACTAGAGCGCTCAACCATTTGGATACATAGGTGTAACCGAATGGTATACTGTCTTTGGATGGTAAGATTTCTAATGGTGAGACGATGGAACGTAAGATAAAAATAATTGGAAAGGTAAAATAGAACTTGTCCTTAAGCCGATTATGGATTTTCATATGGGGATACGATACACTATGATATGTCATGGAGACTTAGCTATACGAGCTTCGTAATTCTATAAAGTTCGAGAGTGCAGCTCCAAGCTTTTAGTGGAGTAGCGTTGGAGTTGATAATTATGAAATGTATATCTGGGATATTGGGTTTCATAATTATCATGAGCTCGAACTTTATAGGTCCACTTTGGTCCCCTTTGCTAGCTCACAAAATCCTATAACGACACGGCGTGCTTTTTCAATAATTGGTGACTTATGTCGGATTTATCAGATTGGTTTAAAATTTGGAAGAATCAAATAATTCATATCTATTTATCGGTTGAACTAATTTTGAATAAATTAGATCAAGATAAACTTGTAGAATTATTGTGAATTGATTTATTTTCTTAGAGATTATCTTGATAAAGTTTGTTTTGATTAGATAACTTCATTATTGGGTTATTTGAATCAAAACTGAGACTTTATCCTTTAGAATCTCTGAGACTTTATCCTTTAGAATCTCGGGTGGAAAATAAAAGATTCACAGAGATTTTGTCTCAGGAGTTCGGCCTGCCGAATGAAGTGTTCGGCTTGTCGATGGGGTCTGTTCGGCCTACCGATCAGAGGGTGATAAGATTATGCTTTTTCACGCGGATCTTATCAGATATTGATCCGAACTTGATTCTGTTTCGAATTTTTGAGACCTATTCTGATAAGGGCTGACCCCAAGACCAATAGCTATATAAAGGGAGTGAGTCTCATGATTTACTCAGATCAATTAAGAGATTAATAGTGATACTCTTCTGGTGAGCATATGAAAAGCTCCTTGAGAGCTTCTGTTCACAAATCACGAACATTAGCTTTGGGTTCTCTCTATTGGTTGGAAGGAGAGTCACCGGTGGAAGACCTGAACGTGTGAGCCCACACTCACTCCGGTTGTGGATAGAGAATAGCAAACAAGACTAGTTGGTTGAGGCTCTTCTGGAACGTTACTTCTCTACATAGGTTGCGGAGGTTCTTCGACACACAGAGGTTAGTAAGATCTGTCTAATTTATACATATAACACGTCAAACTTGTATTTTGTAAATTACTCTGATGAAAATTTTAAAATTTTCGCTGCACATTATCTTTCCAACAATTGGTATCAGAGCCATGGTTTTTATATAAATTTACGAGTTTGTGATCATGTTATATGCATAAATTTTGTGATCTTAATCTCTCCTATGCTTGAATTGAATAGAGAATTGGCACTTAAGGTTTCTATAAATTATATATGTTGTCATGGATTATATGGTGAATGTTTATTAATTAATTATGGTTAATTAAATCATTATTTATTTATTAATTAATTAATTTATACCGGTTATGGTTCCTTAGAGGTTAGAATATGTATCTAGGTTTTTCATGTAATTAGATGGCGGACTATCATCTCCGTCTAGGAATTATTATTTGTTTTAAATTTGTAAAATTTTGTAATTAAATAATTATTCGGAGAAGACGGATCTAGATGACGGATCTAGAAGAATGATGATGGCGCTCCCAGGTATTTATTGAGTCTCTAATTTAAGGTTTTTGAATTGTTGAAAATAAAATTGATGAATTGCGTTAAAAATTGTATTTTCTGGAACAAGAGATTTTTGCTCGGTCGGCATGCCGGACATCACAGTTCGGCAGGCCGAAGGTCACAGATTGATAGGTCGGACATGTGGTCTGGCAGGCCGTCAGTGGGGCAGAAATTGGCTGGCTCTGCCGGTAGGCCGAACTTTCAGTTCGACAGGCCGATGTATTAGATCGACAGGCTGATGAAACCTGACCGGCAGGCCGATCACCAAGATCGGCCTATCGACCGAGAGCTGCTAAGTGTCCAGAAAAGGTGTAATTTTTTCGGTGTAGTTTTAATTTTCTTTTTGGGACGATTCTGAGAAACATTAAATTTGGATATGACCGGAAATATGAAGTATTTGATTCATACGGGATTGAAGACTTGAAGATGGATATTACATGAAGAAGGATACAGCTTGAGGATTCAAGGATGAAGAATCGATAAATGCCTTGATTATTCTCTTGTAATCTTAGTTTTCTATTCTCTAGGGTGGAATCATAATATTACGGTTATTATTATTTTGCTTGTAGCTTTGCTTGATTGCTTTGCTTGTCTTATTATAATATGATTTGCTATGTATATTGATAACATGTCATATGGAATAGGGAGTGCCACTCATATTAAAATTGTTCATGCATACTCTTAAAATAAAACCTTGATTTCAAGAGATTGAGTGGGAGAAGGTTTTCGAAGAGAGGACCTAAGGCCTCCATCGTTGGTCCATAGGAAGAACATGGTGGTCCCGACCCCTAGGAAGGGATTTCTATCATGTACCAGATTGGATCTCTGAAAGGATAAGGTATTTTAGTATGATTTATGGTTTCACACCCCTAGGTGGTGATTATAAATCATGGATAAAATATTGAAATGATGGTTATACACTCACGTTAATTTTATTATTAACCTCCCCTAAGAGCTCTGTTAATAAAATTAATGGCCAAAGAAACGATTATTAGTATATGCTGGATCATACAGGTCTTGGATGGCATATATTAATCAGGAGGGGATCCGTGTTCCTGATTGAATTTGGCATGACTCCCCTAGGAGCTTGTTGAATTCTGAGTTGAGAATTATCATTTTAAGGTTGTGATATTTTCAAGGTTTTAACACATAAACACATTTGTATGATTTTACATGATTGTGTTATCTTACTAAATTATTATATGTTTGCTTATGTTTGGTTTATGATTCTTTATCATAGATTGAAAATGTCTAAAAATGCTTTCCATCGATACTTGACAAAAACCAATTAACCGGTGAGAATTATAACGATTGGAAACGGAACCTGAACATCATCCTATCCTTTGAGAAACTGAAATATGTACTGACAAACCCTTGTCCTCCTGAGCCTATGGGAGACTCAAGTAATGAGCAATTCCAAGCGTACGACCACTGGAAAGATGCTAATGATCAGGCCCGCTGCTATGTTATGGCTAGCATGAACAATGTGCTGCAGGCTCAACATCAGGATTATGAGATTGCGAAGCAGATCTTGGATAATCTAGAGGATATGTTTGGAGGCCAGGCCATAACAAAGCGGCAAGGGGTGCTTTGAAAACTCTTAAACTGTAGACAGAGACCGGGGACATCTATAAAGGAGCACATGATGTTGGTCATGGGTTACCTAGCTGAGGCTCAAACCAATGGAGCTGACATCGATGCTGAAACTCAGATGACTATGGTCTTTGAGACTCTGTCTAAGGAATTTATTCTGTTTAGAGCTACTTTTAATTTAAGCAATAGACGGGATATGATCGTGACAAAACTGATGAAACATTTATAGGAGTTTGAACTGCTGATCAGGGAGTCTCCTGCTGGTGGTGAGGCCAACATGGTAGCTGCTTCTAGTTCCAATCCTAAATCAGGGAATGGAAAGAAGCAACGGGCTAAGAACGGGAAGTCTTCTATTCCTGCTACTACTAAGAGCAAGAAGAAGAAGAAGAAGAAGAAGAAGAACCTAAAGAAGCTTAAGTGCTTCTTCTGTGGTAAGGTCAAGCATATCAAGAAGTATTGCAAAGACTTCCTTTCCAGAGGAGGCAGGTGTGATCTTCTATATTTAGAAACTTGTTTGGTTGAGGAATCCAGTGACATCTGGGTCAAAGATTCCGGTGTAACTAATCATGTTCGTGTTTCTCTGCAGGGATTCAAAGAAACGAGAAGTCTGCTTCATGAGGACTTTACGCTTCGGATGGGCGATGGATCTTTGGTCTCAGCGGAAGCAGTGGGAGACATCCATCTTTATTTTGATAATTATAAGAATTTATTTTTGCAAGATTGTTTTTATGTTCCTAAATTTAAAAGGAATTTAATTTCTGTATCTTGTTTATTTAAAGACTCCTACGTGGTATCTTTTAATGAAAAAGTGGTGATTCGTAAAAACAAATATTTTATCTATTCTAGATGGATGCAAAATAATCTATATTTTATCAAACCTAAGATGGACTTATTGCTTAATGCTGAGATAAATGATAATGACTCAAAAAGACTTAAAACTTCTCACTCTAATAAGACTTATCTTTGGCATTTGCGCCTTGGCCATATTAACCTAAATAGGATTCAAAGGTTGGTAAGGGATGGACCTTTAAGTCACTTAAAGGTGGAATCTATACCTCAATGTGAATCTTGTTTGGAGGGTAAAATGACCAAAAGACCACACGGGTCTAAGGGCAATAGGGCCGAAGGGGTTCTAGAACTTGTGCATAGTGATGTTTGCAGACCGATGAACATTCGGGCACGAGGAGGGTATGAGTACTTCATCACTTTTATTGACGATTACTCAAGATATGGGTATGTGTACCTGATGCACCACAAAAGCAAAACTTATGATAAGTTCAGGGAGTTTCAGGCTGAACTGGAAAAGCAATTGGGTAGACCCATAAAGGCACTTCGATCTGATCGAGGTGGGGAATGCCTTTCTGATGAGTTCTTAGGACACTTGTTAGAGAATGGGATTTTATCCCATTTGACTGCGTCGGGCACTCCACAGCAGAATGGCGTAGCGGAGAGAAGGAATAGGACTTTGTTGGACATGATTCGGTCCATGATGAGTTATTCATCATTGCCTTTATCCTTTTGGGGATATACACTACAAACCGCATGTTATCTTTTAAACAATGTGCCTTCAAAATCGGTCCCTAAAACTCCTCACGAGTTGTGGACAAGACGGAAGACATCCTTAAACTATATTTGCATATGGGGATGTCCAGCTCATGTCCTGTTTAAGGATCCGAATAAGTTGGAAGCACGTTCGGAAGTTTGTGTGTTTGTAGGATATCCAAAAGGGACTAAAGGGGGTTATTCTTATAACCCAAAGGAAAATAAAGTCGTGGTTTCAACTAATGCAACTTTCCTTGAGGAGAGTTACATGGACGACTTTAAACCTCGAAGCAAAGTGGTGCTTGAGGAGTTAGGGGGTGATTCGTTCACTTTGGAGATTCCTAACGAAACCATTCCGATCGGTGCAGAAAAACCAAACAAACCTGAACAACAATCTCAGGGGTTTCGACGTAATGGGAGGGTCGAACGTCAACCTGAAAGGTATATGTTCAATGGGGAGGTCTTTTTGGCTGAACAGGATGAACATGACAGGGATCCTTATACTTACACAGAAGCTATGAAGGATGTTGATTCAAGACTCTAGACAGAGGCCATGAACATGGAGATGAAGTCTATGGAGACTAATCGGGTCTGGGAGCTTATTGATCTTTTTAAAGGGATAAAACCCATAGGGTGTAAGTGGATCTACAAGAGGAAAAGAGGAGAAGATGGAAAGCTCGAAACCTTTTAAGGCTAGACTGGTAGCTAAGGGTTATACGCAAAAGGAAGGAATCGATTATGAGGAAACTTTTTCGTCTATAGCCATGCTTAAGTCCATCCGGATTCTCTTGTCCATAGCTGCCGCTCTCGACTATGAGATTTGGCAGATGGATGTCAAGACGGCTTTTCTGAATGGCTATCTTGATGAGTCCATTTATATGGAACAACCAGACGGGTTCAAGGTCCCGGGTCAAGAGGGTAAGGTTTGTAAACTGCTAAAGTCAATTTTTGGACTTAAGCAGGCTTCTCGTTCTTGGAACATAAGATTTTATCAAGTGATCAAGACTTATGGGTTCTCACAAAATGTGGATGAACCATGTCGTTACAAACACATTAAGGATGCGAAGGTGGTTTTTCTACTGCTCTATGTAGATGACATTCTGCTAATTGGCAATGACATTGGGGCGTTAGCATCGGTCAAATTATAGTTGACCAAGCAGTTTGACATGAAGGAAGAACAAGATGATAGCTTTGTCTCAGGCTGGCTACACAGATAAAATTCTCAGGAGGTTTGCAATGCAGGATTCCAGGAAAGGTGGGCAACCATCTAGGTCTGGAATTACTCTTTCTAAGAAAGACTCTCCAAAGTCTTATGAAAAAAGTGAATACATGAAGAAGGTGCCTTATGCTTCGGTAGTAGGTAGTCTCATGTACGCCATGCTTTACACACGACCGGATATTAGCTATGCGGTCAGGATTGTAAGTCGATTTTAGGCGGATCCAAGACCGAACCATTGGGTTGCAGTAAAGCATATTTTCAAGTACCTGAGAAGGACTCGAGGGTATATGCTTGTGTATTCAGGTGAGGACTTAACTCCTCTAGGATACACTGATTCAGATTTTCAATCCTGTATGGATTCTCAAAAATTGACTTTGGGGTTTGTGTTTACTCTGGACGGCGGTGCCATCAGTTGGAGAAGTGTAAAGCAAGATTGCACTTCGGATTCAACGATGGAGGCCGAGTATGTAGCGGCTAGTGATGCTTCGAAAGAAGCAGTGTGGCTCCGCAAGTTCCTTGGGGATCTTGAGGTAGTTCCTGGTATGGATAAAGCAGTATCATTGTACTGTGATAACAGTACGGCTGTAGCTAATGCTAAGGAACCAAGGTTTCACAAGAAGAGTAAGCATATTGATTGGAAGTATCATGTGATAAAGGACTTCGTTGAAGGCGGGCATGTCACGGTGTGCAAGATCGCGTCAGAGGACAATTTAGCTGATCCAATTACGAAGACACTTACTGAGAGAGTCTTCGAGAGGCATGTGGAAGCTATGGGGATGCGAAATTTGCTGTATTTACTCACTTAGTGCAAGTGGAGATTGTTAGACATGTATGCCCTAAGGAGTAAAAATGTAATGCATTTTTAGAAACATTTTTATCAATAAAGAATTTATTCATTTATATATACCAAATCTTGTCCTCTTTACGTTCATATTTGTTGAATGTATGTTAAGCAAACAGTAGTCTGAGACTGTCTGTCTAAACCTTAAGAATTGGGCATATGATGGACGGATTATGCGGAAGACACGATTCTTAAGGTGATGGTCTAAAACATATGATCCGCAATCAAGGGAATAAAGTTGGCCGCTTTATTCATGTAAAGATTGTTACATTGTCTATATCCCTTTTGGGAGATGGTTTGTCTTGACCATCGGAGTTGGACTCCGTGAATAGAAACATTGGCACTTTGTCATAGGTGACGATGTGTTGGATTGGGACATAAAGTGAATTGATTTGGATTAATAATTCTTCCTTGGCAAATCGATTCACTTTAGATAGTCATTTGTATTGTATCTTAATCCTGAGATGAATAGTAGGCCTGTTATCTCGACTTGTGTCTTTTGATGTACCAAAGGGTGACACCCACATCTCAATAGTGGTATGCATTCTGGTACGTTGGAGGCATGACTCTTGATAGCGTAGACTTGTTATTCATAGATATGGAATCCATAGCTCCTCTTTAGGAGTAATGATATCCTCTTATATGCGTTGTCCTGTAATTGGAAAACTAGAGCGCTCAACCATTTGGATACATAGGTATAACCGAATGGTATACTGTCTTTGGATGGTAAGTTTTCTAATGGTGAGACGATGGAGCGTAAGATAAAAATAATGGGGAAGGTAAGACAGAACTTGTCCTTAAGCCGATTACAGATTTTCATATGGGGATACAATACACTATGATATGTCATGGAGACTTAGCTATACGAGCTTCGTAATTCTATAAAGTTCGAGAGTGCAGCTCCAAGCTTTTAGTGGAGTAGCGTTGGAGTTGATAATTGTGAAATGTATATCTGGGATATTGGGTTTCATAATTATCATGAGCTTGAACTTTATAGGTCCATTTTGGTCCCCTTTGCTAGCTCACAAAATCCTATAACGACACGGCGTGCTTTTTCAATAATTGGTGACTTATGTCGGATTTATCAGATTGGTTTAAAATTTGGAAGAATCAAATAATTCATATCTATTTATCGGTTGAACTAATTTTGAATAAATTAGATCAAGATAAACTTGTAGAATTATTGTGAATTGATTTATTTTCTTAGAGATTATCTTGATAAAGTTTGTTTTGATTAGATAACTTCATTATTGGGTTATTTGAATCAAAACTGAGACTTTATCCTTTAGAATCTCTGAGACTTTATCCTTTAGAATCTCGGGTGGAAAATAAAAGATTCACGGAGATTTTGTCTCAGGAGTTCGGCCTGCCAAATGAAGTGTTCGGCTTGTCGATGGGGCCTGTTTGGCCTACCGATCAGAGGGTGATAAGATTATGCTTTTTCACGCGGATCTTATCAGATATTGATCCGAACTTGATTCTGTTTTGAATTTTTGAGACCTATTCTGATAAGGGCTGACCCCAAGACCAATAGCTATATAAAGGGAGTGAGTCTCATGATTTACTCAGATCAATTAAGAGATTAAGAGTGATACTCTTCTGGTGAGCATCTGAAAAACTCCTTGAGAGCTTTTGTTCACAAATCACGAACATTAGCTTTGGGTTCTCTCTATTGGTTGGAAGGAGAGTCACCGGTGGAAGAGCTAGACGTGTGAGCCCACACTCACTCCGGTTGTGGATAGAGAATAGCAAAGAAGACCAGTTGGTTGAGGCTCTTCTAGAATGTTACTTCTCTACACAGGTTGCTGAGGTTCTTCGGCACATAGAGGTTAGTAAGATCTATCTAATTTATACATATAACCTGTCAAACTTGTATTTTGTAAATTACTCTGATGAAAATTTTAAAATTTTCGCTGCGCATTGTCTTTCCAACAGTACTGTGGGTAGACAGTGCATAGATAATATCACTTCCCCAAAGGGTAGTGTTGTAGTGAATCCCTGTCTCATAGGCTCTAAACGAACCTCTAACTTCTTAGCAAATGACATAGATACAAAAGAATGCGTGGCACCCGTATCAAAAAAGACAAAAGCAACATGAGATAAACTTGTTATCTGACCTGTGACCACATTGGAGGCTTCAGCAGCCACTTGTTCTTTTGTCATGGCATAGATTTGGGCATTCGTTGGTGGGGCTTCAATTCTCCCTTGACTGATAAGTGTCCCTTCAAGGGAAGCTTGCATCTGATGAAGCTGGGCTTGAGGAGGAGCTTTCTAAGGGGCATTGGCATTCATTAGCTTGTGGCAGTTCTTAACAAAGTGGTCTTCACGCCCACAAATGAAACATTGATTGGTTCCCAAGCGACATTCCCCTGGATGTTTCTTTCCACATTTGGCACATGGTTGAAACCGCCTGTTATTGTTGTTGTGCTGACCATCATTGTGCCTTTTGTTGTCTTGGCCCTACTGGTTTTGAGGATTGCCCTTCCTCTTGTTATTCCTCTAGTTCTGGTTGCTGCTGTTGTTGTTGTTGCTGTTGTTGTTGTTCCTGTGTGGAGGGCGGTTCTGGTTGTTTGCATTATTAGCCTGTTGGCCAGACTGAGGCTGGTTCCTTCTTAGCTTGGACAGATGGAACTCTGCACGTTGAGCCCTCATGACAACCTATTCTTGAGTCTTGGGTGGACTTGGCCCATCCACAATAGCAGCAATTTTAGGCCTAAGAACCTTGATCAGCCTTCTAACCTTTTCACTTTCATCCATAACCATTCCTGGACATAGACGAGCAAGCTGGTCAAACTTCGTCACAACATCTGTGACTGACATATCCCCCTGGCATAGGTTCTCGAACTCCTCATAATGTTTCCTTGTGATATTCATATGGAAGAACTTCGTGTTGAACTCATGAACAAAGTCTTCCCATGACATCTCTTCAACATTCCTGCTCTGTTTGATGCCATCCCACCATATCCTGGCCTCCATGGTGAGGCAGTATGAGGCACAGAGGACTTTCTCATTGTCCGTGAAATCCATGAGTCTTAAGGTGGCTTCGATCGTCTTTAACCATCCCTATGCGACTAACAGGTCTTTTGAACCCTCGAAGTCTGCTGGCTTAACTCTCTTCCATCTGACTAGAAGAGGTTCTTGATAGGTCGTTCTTGGTTCAACAACAGGAACTGGGACTTCATTGACTTGTGGCTGCGGAGGAGGAGGAGGACTTGGATTGACGTGTGACGATATGAATTGTAATCGAAAATTTTCTCTCATACCAAAGCCTGTAACGCCCCCTTTACGGACGTCACAGATGTCGTTACATTCATACATTCATACTTATTTGAACTTAAACATAAACATAATTATAAAACTTATACGATACTTTTAATTGTAAACATAATTACAAGATACATAACTAGGATCCATTCATGCATTATTTTTTTTTAACATAATAACATTGCTTAACTTATTCCATACCATAATTTATTTAATTACATTTTAAATTAATCATAAACTTATTTTAATAAACTGGATATATCAAGTTGTAAAATCATAACTTATAAAAACATCACATCACTTAAAAGTTACTTGTTCCCATAGTTCGACAGGCCGAACTTAGGACTTCGGCAGGCCGGATATGATCGGTAGGCCGGAGTTCCTCAACCGACAGGCCGGCAGAGGCTTTACAAATCTAGACTTAAAAACCTGTCATAGTTTGGCAGGCCGACCAATAATGTTCGGCAGGCCGACCGAGTCAAAATCCTTGAGAAAACTTAATTTGTAAAATAGATCTTTTCATAAAAATGCGAAAGATCAGAATTCTTTAAAATGATAAAATAAAATATAAAACCATAGTTCATGTATTCTTAAAACTTATCATAAAAATATGTTCAAATAATAAACTTGATTAAAAACACATAAACTTTCTTCTTGGCGTTTTTCCGGTTACAATTCATCGTACTTTGTGCTCACACACCTTCCGATGTCCTCCGCCTAATCCATGATTTTCTTACCCTTATCTGCAACATGACATAAACTTGAATAAGCTAATGCTTAGTAAGTACATATAATTCTCACAATTTAAAAACATTTCATATACATCATCATCATAATAATGCATTAAGCACATTTTTATAGAAACATATCTTTCATTACATTGACCATATTAAAACTTATTCCATTTTATCTTAAGGGCCCAAGTGTTGCATCATAAACATCATTGTAGGTGTGCCGTCATGAGAGGAGAAGAGTAGCTAATCCCAAACCAAACATGACATCATAACTTATCATATCATAACATTGGTGTGCAACACTTATTAGGTGATACATATATACATTACTTTCATACTTTGAAACATGTCATCATCATACATGCATAACTTTAAATCATAGAAACGTTTCATAAGAAAACTTTACATAAAATCATCATAAAATCATCATAGAATAAACATCATTAGGAACGTAATTCCAAACCTTATAAAATCATATCATGTTGCAGGTGAGAATATACTTACCTTAAAGCTAGCTTACTTAACCTTAATATGCTTTGGTGACGATGCTGTGGTCTCGATGTGCTCGTTCCTTTTTGTGTTCATGCCATTTATCCATTTAAAAATACAATAAAATTAATACTTATCATAAACATCCATTCATATATCATCCATTCATATAACATTCATTCATATCACATCACATGTACATTCATCTCATATTACAAACATAACTCATAACCATAATTGTCAAAACATAAAATTATCATCACATAAACATGTTATCATTATTTTTCTTAAATTATAAAAATTACCTTAAGCATGTAAAAACAAACCATACATTTTAAACATGAAATCAGCCAACATTTGTATGGCAGTGAGTAACCTTTTAAATACATTTTTCTAACAATTTAAAATACATATATTTAAATTTCAAAATTCATGCAAACATCATATTATCATGCATTTCAATATCATAAAATTATTTCCTCATTAATAAAATCATTTAAACATATAAAACATTTCATAAAACAAAAATCCAAAAATAACATTGTTAAAACAGTTTTCTTGACCTAATCTCATAGAAATTTCATAACATAAAACACACTCATCAAAACATTACCAAACTTTGCAGCCCTTATCATAACATTTACATGAACATTCTTGTCAACTTTCATGAAAAACAACATTCATTTACCCCTTGAATAAAAATTATATTTTTCATGCATCATAGCCTACAACAATATTTACTGCGAGTGGTACAAGATTGAAAATTCATAACTTATCATGGACATATCAAAATGACTTGAAATTTGGAGGAACATCACATAACACATGCATGAATAACATATAAAAAATTCAGGACAAAATACAATACTTAGAAGAAGATATTGTAGACGAATTGAGGAGGAGAAATACTTTTCAGAAACACCAAAAGAAATGAATTCTTACCTTAAAAATTTTCTTCTCAAAACCCTTGAATTCAACCAACGAAATATAATTTTTTCTTTCAATATTTGCAGAGAATTTTTTTAAGAGAAAGAAGGATGGAATTTGTGGAGAAGAGAAGAAGAAGAGAGAAAGACAAAAGAAGCGTCTCAGAAATTGAGAGAGAGAAGACGTGAGAGGATGAGAGAAAAATGGAAAAAGAACGTTAAAAATTTTTAACGTAATGAGTATAACCGATGAAAAATTCAATACTCTCCATTAAGTCAATAATTTTCTGACTCATTGATGGCTAATTGGCTTGGAGGAAGGAGAGACAAGAGAAAGTCAGATAAATCATTCATCACTTACCATGTTTTGCCCTCTTAAAATGAGAAACCATTTAAAACAATACCAATCAATGCGAAGTCAAACCTTTTATTTCCTTAGCTAATAAAATTATTCCATTATTTTGCCAATTAATCACAATAAATCACTCATTTAACGTAATCATCTTAACCATAAATTTGGAGAGATTTCTACTGACTGCTCGTCAGCTGTCTTCGGCCTACCGATTCTCCACATCGGCCTGCCGGTTCCATCAAGTTTGGCCTGCCGATGGTTCCCATAGGCCTGCCCATGGTTCCCATCGGCCTGCCGATCTTTGCAGTCTTTTTCAGCCTGCGAAACTTAAAAGTCCGGCCTACCAAACTGTCCTTAAATACCATACTTATAACATTCAAATCATCATTGTATCATAATTAAACATACATTATAATTCACATGAATACTTGAGCACAACGATTCCATGCAGTCGTCACCTGTCATAAAACTTGACATAAAAAGTTAGTAACATAAAGATCATATATCATAACATATAACATAAATTATTACTAAAATTTCCTTAACATCGTTACTAACTTAATGTGATCTATTACATAAAAATAGGTGGATGTTACATGTCATACGCCACCACAACTCTAGGTTTTATTAGCCTCAAGATTGTTGTTAAGGGATGCCTTAGTATGGTGGTTGAGGATTGAACCTGATGAACGACCAAGGGATTGGCAAGGCTTCAGAGAATAGATCCAAACCAAGTTCACACCCTTACCCCCAGCAGATGCCATGCATGTCCAAATGATTTCGATGCTGTGGGTAGATTGGCGATGCAGGTTGTACTTACGTGTAGAACCGGTTTAGGGAAGATATGTAGGGGAGCTGGTAGATCACTATATCATTAGGTTTCGTCGAACCATGATGCCATTGATTCCCTTCGAAATACCTTTACGACGAATTTGTGATCTGGTTTGGAGAGATCTTCCTGATGTAGTCCAGCAACAGATGTAGTATCCAGGGAATTACCTTAGTGTTTACGATTTTTTTATAGCGGTATTACATGCAGAAAAGAATATGGTCGTGCCCCTGGAAGATCCCCCAGTGGATATGGAAGAGGATGATGATGATGATGATGATGATGGTGATAACATTGATGAAGAGCCTGTGCCTCCTGAGCCTATAATGGCAAGTGATGGCGGGTCGACTGATTCAGATATAGAGGAAGAAGAGGACCTTGAGGAGGATTCCAAACATAGTGACATGTCGGGAGTTGAGTCAGACTAAAAAGAATTTATGAAGACCTTTGTGTAGTCTAATGTACATTGATGTACGATTAGTACAGTTTTGGGCTTTGTTGCCTTTGTATATGTATGTATGTCTGGCAAGTGGTATCCTTCCCGGCAATAGGGTATATGTAGCCGAAAGTGATAATTGCTCCCGAAAATGATATGAATAGTTTATGTATGGAAGGAAAGTAAGTACGTATGTTAGTTATGCATGTAATGTTATGAAGGATGTAAAAAAGAAATGAAAGAGGTTCATGAAATGTATGAAGGTTAATGAAATGGAATGTATGAAGGTTAATAAAATGAAATGTATGAAGGTAAATGAAATGAAACATATAAAGCAAGGTATTGAGTTCATGTAATTGTGTATGTTTGCATGTATTTATGTTATTTAAATATATGCATTTATTGACTAGATACTATAAAGTTAATAGATTGTGCTAACATAGTAACGAAATTGTATGATAGGCTTGTAAACCTATTCTATTATCGATGGCTGATGCACCAGCTGTTCTAGTTGTTCCGGTAGCATCTGCTACTGAATTTTATGAAAGATTCTGTCAGATGAAAGCCCTAGAATTTGATGGATCTACGGATCCATTAGAAGCCGATGATTGGCTTACAGGCATAGAATGAGTTTTTAAATTTATGGGACTTAGCAATCATGAAAAAGTCCTATGCACTTCATTTTCTCTCACTAAAGATGCTAGGAGATGGTGGGAGTTCGTAGAGTGTAGAAGAAACATCGATAAAATGATGTGGCCAGATTTTGTGGAAGAATTTGGTAGGGCTTACTTTAATGTGTAAACCATGGCAGCCCAGCAAGAAGAATTTAATAATTTCAAGCAAGGCAATATGTCTGTAGCTGACGCTGTAAAGAGTTTTAATCAGCTAGCATGGCTTTGTCCTGAGTTAGTACCCACTGATCGGGAACGAATAAGATGATTAATGAGAATGTTCATAACCAATATTGCCCTTGTGGTTGATAGTGGAGGGCAAGCTCCCAAGGATGTAGAGGATTGCATTGAATGGACGGCTAGAGCTGAGTTTAGAATTGCCCATGATAAGGAGGAAAGAGCAAGGATTTTCAAAGCACAGAAGGAGGAGAAAGTTTTAGCCAAGCAAAGTGAACCCGTACAAGTGAAAGGACAAGGGAGTGTTCCAAGCCAAGGGTAGTCCTAGAACCATACAGCAGGACGCAGCCGCAATGTTAACAATAAGAGGAAATGGAACGTGAATAGTTCAAAGAATCCAAAGGGTCAACCCCAAAAGAGGATTAACGATGGAGGAAACAACAAACCCCTTTGCAGTCAATGTGGGAAGAGACATGCAGGGGAATGCAAGGCTAGCACAAAAAAGTGTTGTATCTGCAGAAAAGAAGGGTACTATGCCAGAAATTGTTTTTCTATTCCCCAAAATCAGAGTAGTCAGCCTCAGCAAAGGCCTCAGGGAAATCAACTGCATGCAGTTCAAGTTCAGGCACACATTGAAGGCCCTAGTGTCAGTCAAGGGCGACTAAAAGCTCCAAAACCAAGTGGGCGAATTTATGCCTACATGAAGAAGGAAGAAGACGCGGGAACCTCATCTGTGGTGACAGGTCAGTTTTCTGTTGCCAACACTGATGCATATGTTTTGTTTGATTCTGGAGCAACATATTCGTTTGCATCACTTAAGTTTGTGAAATGAATAGCAAGTAAAGGAGATAGGATAGAGTACACCTTTAGAACTGCACTACCCTTTGGGGAGGTATTGAGTTTTGATTATTGGTTACGTCATGTACCGATAATCATTTGTGGAAGGGAATTGTATATTAATTTGATAATAATTGATATACAAGATTACAACGTCATTCTAGGAATGGATTTCCTAGGGAAATACACGACCAAGATTAATTGTCGACACTGCAAGGTTATGTTTCGACCTTCCAGAAGTGAAAAGTTTGTGTATTCAGGGAAAGTTCCCAAAGCTCCCAAGGCGTTGATTTTAGCAATAAAGGCAAGGAAGATGTTGGAAAGCGGATGCACTAGTTATCTAGTGAACTTAATAAGAAAGGATAAAAAGGCTAAGTTAGGACCAAAGAAGGTCCCCATTGTAAAAGAATTTGTTGATGTGTTTCCCGACAAGTTCCCAGGCTTGCCACCGGAATGAGAGATTTCATTTGAGATCGAATTGACGCCCGACACAGCCTTGATTTCGAAGGTGCCATATCGAATGGCTCCAAGGGAACTCAAGGAACTTTAGGCGCAACTAAAGGAATTATTGGACAAGGGGTTCATCCGACCAAGTCATTCCCCATGGGGAGCACCTGTATTATTTGTTAAGAAGAAGGACGGAACATTACAAATGTGTATTGACTACCGGGAACTAAACAAGGTCACGATTAAGAACAAGTATCCACTTCTAAGGATAGATGTTTGTTTGATCAACTTAAAGAAGCGTTAGTATTCTCAAAGACTGATATGCGCTCGGGATATCATCAACTCGAGTTAAAGAAGAAGATATACTAAAGATGGCGTTCCAAATATGTTATGGGCATTATGAGTTATGCATCATGCCATTTGGACTGACCAACGGCCTGGCAGCCTTCATGGATTTCATGAATCGGATTTTCAAGGAATACCTCGATAAGTTCGTCATCATTTTTATCGACGATATTCTCATATATTCAAGAACGCTAAAGGAACATGAAGAGCACCTGAGGATCGCACTACAATTATTAAGAAGGCATCAATTGTACGCCAAGTTCTCAAAATGTGAATTTTGGCAGGAGATGGTCCATTTCCTAGGACAAGTGGTGACACGGGATAGAGTATCCGTTGATCCCACCAAAGTGGAAGTGGTGAATAAGTGGCCTACATCGAAAAAAGCATAACCGAAATTAGAAGTTTCCTCGGTTTAGCAGGCTACTATCGACGTTTTGTAGAAGGATTTTCCCAACTTGCAGCACCACCCAATGCACTTACACGAAAAGCAACAAAGTACCACTCACTGCACTTACACGAAAAGTAGCAAAGTATGAATGGACTAAGAAGTGCGAGGAAAGTTTCAAAGAGTTAAAAAGGTGACTTACAAGTGCACTAGTGCCAACAATACTTGATCTGGACCTAGGAAATTTTGTGATCTACAGTGATGCATCAAAAATGGGACTGGGAGCCGTATTGATGCAAAATGGAAAGGTGATTGCATACACATCCCGACAATTAAAGGATCATGAAAGGAATTATCCGACTCGTAACTTAGAGTTAGCGGCGGTTGTATTTGCGTTAAAGATATGGCGTCACTACCTGTATGGAGCTAAGTGCAAAATTTATACGGACCATCAGAGTTTGAAGTATATCTTTACGTAGAAGGAACTCAACATGAGACAGCGAAGGTGACTAGAGTTGGTTAAAGACTTCGACTGTGAAATTCTGTATCACCCGGGAAAGGCTAACTGAGTAGCTGATGCCCTTAGTCGTAGAACAATGTCTTCGCTTGCAATGATGCAATTAATTCCAAGACCTCTTCAGAAGGACTTGATGGAAGCGGGAATAGAGCTAATCACTGGAAGATTGGCCCAATTGTCTTTTCGACCTGCTATCTTGGAGAATTTAAAGGAACGACAAGAAGCAAATCCATTGTTGTTTAAAGCCAAGAATGAAGCTCTTGAGAAAAGAAAAACATAATTTAGCATCTTGAAAGATGGAATCCTTCGTTACAAGGGCAGAATCTGTATTTCCATTGATGAAGGATTAAAGAAGCAAGTACTAGAAGAAGCTCATAATGTCACAACCTAGCTTTTTGGGCTGTGATAAAACTCTTTCTTACTTACTTTAGGGCAAAAATTTAGGAAATATTTTTTTCTTTATAATAAATACTTTATATATACTGGTTTAACAACTTTGAAATACAAACATATACTTGTGTTTACATTATCACCCTTCTTTTACATTATAGCTTATCAAACATTACTTTCAAAATATCTTAAAACACCATACAGCGGAAAACATACTGTGGCGGAAACCATACCCAGTCTGCACACATCATCCGTCCACTAGCTCATCATTACGATTTATTCTGACCTTTTCATCAGAATACCTACAACATGAAATACTTAGTGAGCCTACGCTCAGTAAGTCCCATATAAATCCACATGCACATTCAATAAAATGAATGATCTCATTATGCTTTCTTATAATCCTTCATTATCATTATCATTTCTTATCTTTAACTAGGGCCTAAGTGTTCGTACCATTGCGCACTTAGGTCTACGTAACACCGTGACCATACTGTAATCCTTAAACTCCCATTGAGTCAGGAGTCGGTACGACACTTTTATTAACTTTTGGTGATTCGTTTACCAATTCACTTATTATGGTTATCATACCATGCATGAAGTGATGATCACAAGTTATACATAACATAATCTACATAAATGCTCTTGTATGATATAGTACACACAGGTACATACTTTATATACACACTAATACACATTAATATACGCACAGGTATGTAGCATAATGTACTCACAGGTACTTAACATAAAATATACACACTAGTATACATTAATATACGCACAGGTATATAGCATAATGTACACACAGGCACTTAACATAAACTATACACACTGGTAAACATTAATATACGCACAAGTATATAGCATAATGTACTCACAGGTACTTAACATAAAATATACACACTGGTACAGATCATCATATACACTCAGGTATATGTCATTATATACTCTTAGGTATATATATATTTTCCATATACTCACAAGTATACCCTTTCATTTTTATAAATACTTATGTCATTGCATACATACAAGTATACACATTGATATACACACAGGTATACATATACACATTTTGCACTCTAAGCCTACAATTTCATATTGTAGGTGGGATGGGTACTTACTTGATGCTAATGTCGGGCAACTTAACCTCGATTTTTCTTCTCCAAGACTCCTAGGATCCTGTTGGCCAATTACAAAGCCATTAGCCAAAATCCACAATGTTTCGATACAAAATATCAGTTAGTTAATAAATTGAGTTGCATTACTATATACAACTCTAAAAACCACTGGTTTTTCTTATTTATATCTAACTCTACCCTATCGTTTCTAAAGAAGGGCGGGAACCTTTCTAGTCATTTTCTTATCCCATTGGAAACATTTCAAAGCGGTTCGCGTTATTTGGGCAAAAATGACGATTTTGCTCTCCGTGGGTCCATTAACCTACTCGAGTTCAATTTCGTTATTCTTATGAAAATAACCACATACTAATTTTAAAATAACACCCTAGTGGGTCAAATCTCTTTATTTCTCAATTATGACCCATTTTCATAAAACTTTACGGTTTAGTCCCTAAACTGAAAATTTTGACCATTTTGCCCCCAGGACTAAAATTTACTTCTTTGCGTCAAAATTTCTTATTTTTCTCAACGATCATTTTTTTTCAAAGTACCATATTCAAAATCCTTTGAGAAATGACATTTTTGCCCTTTTTAAAATCTTTTCAAAATTTTTACAAATTCTTTGAAAAATCAAAATCTCACAAGCGATTCAGTTTTTAGACGAACCGTTAGTGATGCCTAACAATTTCATCGAGATCTACAACTTTTGTGTTTTAACTTTTCCCAAAATCTCACTGTACAGGGGTATTTTTGGCCATTTTTCAATTCTGCCGAGAGAAATCTTTTCCTTTCAATTTAGTTCTTATGGCAATTTTACAAAAATTCATTTCAAAATTGCAATTCTACCCCTGAAGAAACCATTCCATGCCTTAATCAAAACATTCTCATGCTCAAACATCACTTTTTCAAAGTCAAACATCAAAATTACAAAAATATTACTTTTTCCAAAAATTACCAATTTGCACTATAACCAAAGTTTCACAACTTAAACTTGCCATTCATCACATGTACATGAAATTCCATCAAATACATGCTCAAGAACCCACATGGGTTTGAAAGAATGGAAATCAAAATGAAATCTAAAATTTCAAAACTTTAAAACTTAAAACTTATCAAAATAACACCCTTTTGGTTTCAAGCCTTCAAAATCCCTTTGAACTCCCTCCTAAGCTTCCTTTCCATACAAAAATACCATGGATTAATTTCTCTCTTCAACCCATGAAAAATCCCTTGAAAACTCATTAAAAAGTTTAGGATTTTACCTTAAAACTTGTGGAAAATCCTTGTACTTGCATGTAAAACTTGTCTGGGGTTATTTTTCCAAAGTTTGGGGGCTGAGAAAATTTTTTTAGAAGTCTCACAATGGCTGCCAGAACTTGGAGGAAAAGAAAGGAAATGAAATTTTGTGATAACCATGCATTAAATGCTTCCTTATCACATTTGGTGACTTATGGTAACCCATGAGTATACCACTAGGTGTCACAAGGTGATTGGACCACTTTTCTAGACATGTGGCCCAATAGAAAATCAAGGAGTGTCCACTTTGTGGAGTTAAAACTTTATACTGTGTAATTTTTTGTCACACAGTATTTTTCCTATACTGTCGTGGTCAAATCAGTGTACTTTCTATCCTTAGACTGTATAAAAATATTTGACTTACTTTTCTGTTTACTTTTAGAGGCCAATCATAACATTTTTTGTATCTGTGTTTTCATTTAGCAGTATACTCATACTGCTTCGGCCTCCTTTTTACCCCTAATTTGGGTTTGGACAACTTCTATATCCTATTTACATTCTAATCACCCACTTACTTATATCACAATTTTACAATTAATCGTGATATAAAATTCATTTTATGGATATTATTTACAAATTTTTGAGTAATTAAACTCATAAAATCTGTATTCGGCAATATCGAACATTGCATCATATTTACCATAAAATTTACATTCAATGCCGTTTATTCCTACTTTATCGTAATTTTTACAAAAATTCACATTTTCAAAAGTAAATTCATTAATTAAACCTAATTAAATATTAGGTTTTATTAATGAAAATTTTCTCGGTCATTACAATCTACCCCCTTTAGAATTTTCGTCCTCGAAAATCAAAACAACTCAGGGTAGCTTTTCCTCATCGCATTCTCTCGTTCCCACGTTGCTTCTTCCACTTGCTGATTGCGACATAGAACTTTGACGAGAGGTATCTTCTTGTTCCTTAATTCTTTTTCTTCTCGTGCCAATATCTGAACTGGTTTCTCTTCATAAGACATATTCTCCTGCACATTAATTTCCTCAGGTTGCAGAACATATGAAGGATTCGGTACATACTTCTTTAGCATGGATACATGGAATACATTGTTTACCGATGCTAGATCAGAGGGTAAGGCCAACTTGTAAGCTACATTGTACACCCGTTCTAAGATTTCGAATGGTCTGATATATCTTGGGCCAAGTTTTCCTTTCTTTTCAAACCTAATTACTCCTTTCATTGGCGTCACCTTTAAGAAGACTAGATCCCTTACTTGGAATTCCAAGGGCCTTTGTCGCCGAGCTGCGCAACTCTTTTGTCTATTAAAGGCAGTTTCCATTCTTTGGCGAATTAATTTCACATCCTCCGTCGTCCTTTGCACAAAATCCGTCGTTGACAATGTATTTTCTCCCGTTTCATACTAATGCAATGGCGATCTGCATCTTCTTCCGTAAAGAGCTTCATAAGGAGCCATTCCTATAGAAGCTTGATAATTGTTATTATAAGCGAATTCAATCAACGGTAACTTTTTATCCCATCCTCCTTTGAAATCTAGCATACAGGCTCTTAGCATATCTTCCAGGGTTTGAATGGTCCTTTCAGATTGACCATCAGTTTGGGGGTGAAAAGCTGTACTAAAATTCAACTTCGTTCCCATAGCTTGGTGAACGCTCCTCCAAAACTTGGAAGTGAACCGGCCATCTCGATCAAAAATGATAGATTTTGGAACTCTGTGGTATCTAACTATTTGGGCTACATATAGTTCAGCTAGTCTTTCCACAGAACTGCTGAGTTTATTGGGTAAGAAGTAAGCTGATTTCGTCAATCTATCGACAATTACCCATATAGCATCATGTCCACCTGTAGTTCTAGGTAGCCTGGTCACCAGATCCATAGTTATCTGGTCCCATTTCCATTTGGGAATTTCAATTTTCTATAATTCGCTTGTTGGCCGTTGATGCTTAGCTTTCACCTTTTGGCATGTAAGGCATTTGGCAACAAACTACGTGACATCGTTCTTCATTCCATGCCACCAATAGTGCTCCTTCAAATCTTGATACATTTTAGTAGCTCCTGGATGAGCCACGTAGGGTGCTTCATGAGCTTCTTCTAATACTTGTTTCTTTAATCTTTTATCATTGAGGATGCAGATTCTACCCTTATAATGGAGAATGCCATCTTTTAAGATGCTAAATTATGTTTCTTTGTTCTTAAGAACCTCATTCCTAGCTTTAAGTAGCGACGGATCTGCTTCTTATCGCTCTTTTAAGTTCTCCAAGATAACTGGTCGGAACGACAAATGGGCCAATCTTCCAGTGAGTAGCTCTATTCCTGCTTCCATCAGGTCCTTCTGAAGGGGTTTTGGCATTAACTGTATCATTGCAAACGAAGACATTGTTCTACGACTAAGGGCATCAGCTACTCGATTAGCCTTTCCTGAGTAATATAAAATTTCACAGTCGTAGTCTTTAACTAACTCTAGCCACCTTCGCTGTCTCATGTTAAGCTCCTTTTGTGTGAAGATGTTTTTCAGACTCTGATGATTAGTATATATCTCACATTTAGCTCCATATAAATAATGACACCAAATCTTCAATGTAAACACAACCGCTGCTAACTCCAAGTCATCTGTTGGATAGTTCCTTTCATGATCCTTCAGCTGTCGGGATGCATACTCAATCACTTTTCCATTTTGCATAAGAACGGCTCCCAAGCCTGTCTTTGACGTATCACTATCAATCACATAGTTTCCTATGTTTGGATCTGGTATAGCCAGTACCGGGGCACTCGTGAGTCGTCTCTTTAACTCTTTGAAACTTTCCTCGCACTTCTTAGTCCACTCATATTTTGCCGCTTTTCATATAAGTGCAGTGAGTGGTTCTGCTAGTCGGCAAAATCCTTCCACAAAACGTCGATAGTAGCCTGCTAAACCGAGGAAACTTTTGATTTCGGTTACGTTTTTTGGTGTAGGCCACTTATTCACCACTTCCACTTTGGTGGGATCAATGGATACTCCATCCCGTGTCACCACGTGTCCTAGAAAATGGACCTTCTCTAGCCAAAACTCACATTTTGAGAACTTGGCATACAATTGATGCCTTCTCAATAATTGTAGTGCGATCCTCAAGTGCTCTGCATGTTCCTCTGGTGTTCTTGAATATATCAGGATATCGTCAATAAAAACTATGATAAACTTGTCAAGGTAGTCCTTGAAAATCCGGTTCATAAGATCCATAAATGCTGCCAGGGCATTAGTTAGTCCAAATGGCATAACACAAAACTCATAATGCCCATACCGTGTTCAAAATGCCGTCTTTGGCAATGTCTACCTCTTTAACTTGTAGTTGATGATATCCAGAGCGTAGATTGATCTTCGAGAATACTGACGCTCGTTTCAATTGATCAAATAGATCATCAATCCTTGGAAGTGGATACTTATTCTTAATTGTGACTTTGTTTAGCTATCCATAATCGATGCACATCTATAACGTTCCATCTTTCTTCTTGACAAATAGTACAGGCGCTCCCCATGGGGAATGACTCGGCCGAATAAATCCTTTATCCAGCAACTCTTGTAGTTGCACCTGCAGCTCTTTGAGCTCTCCTTACAAAAATTCATTTCAAAATTGCAATTCTACCCCTGTAGAAACCATTTCATGCCTTAATCAAAACATTCTCATGCTCAAACATCACTTTTACAAAGTCAAACATCAAAATTACAAAAATAACACTTTTTTCAAAAATTATCAATTTGCACTATAACCAAAGTTTCACAACTTAAACTTACCATTCATGACATATACATGAAATTCCATCAAATACATGCTTAAGAACCGACATGGGTTTGAAAGAATGGAAATCAAAATGAAATCCATAAAATTTTAAAACTTAAAACTTACCAAAATAACCCCTTTTTGGTTTCAAGCCATCAAAATCCCTTTGAAATCCCTCCTAAGCTTCCTTTCCACACAAAAATACCATGGATTAATTTCTCTCTTCAACCCATGAAAAATCCCTTGAAAACTCATTAAAAAGTTTAGGATTTTACCTTAAAACTTGTGGAAAATCCTTGTACTTGCATGTAAAACTTGTCTGGGGCTATTTTTACAGAGTTTGGGGGCTGAGAAATTTTTTTAAAAGTTTCATAATGGCTTCCGAAACTTGGAGGAAAAGAAAGGAAATGAAATTTTGTAATAACCATGCATTAAATGCTTCCTTATCACATTTGGTGACTCATGGTAACCCATGAGTATACCACTAGGTGTCACAAGGTGATTGGGCCACTTTTCTAGACATGTGGCCCAATAGAAAATCAAGGAGTGTCCACTTTGTGGAGTTAAAAATTTATACTGTGTAATTTTTTACCACACAGCATTTTTCCTATACTGCCATAGTCAAATCAGTGTACTTTCTATCCTTAGACTGTAAAAAAATATTTGACTTACTTTTTGTTTACCTTTCGAGGCCAATCATAACATTTTTCGTATCTGCATTTTCATTTAGCAGTATACTCATACTACTTCGGCCTCCTTTTTACCCCTGATTTAGGTTTGGACAACTTCTATGTCCTATTTACATTCTAATCACCCACTTACTTGTATCACAATTTTACAATTAATCGTCATATAAAATTCATTTTATAGATATTATTTATAAATTTTTGAGTAATGAAACTCATAAAATCTGTGTTCGGTAATATCCAACATTGCATCACATTTACCATAAAATTTACATTCAATGCCGTTTATTCCTACTTTATCGTAATTTTTACAAAAATTCATATTTTTAAAAGTAAATTCATTAATTAAACCCAATTAAATATTAGGTTTTATTAATGAAATTTTTCTCGGTCATTACACATAAAGCACCATACATAGCTCATCTAGGAGCTACTAAAATGTACCAAGATTTGAAAAAGCACTATTGGTCGCACGGAATGAAGAATAATGTCGCATAGTTTGTCCCCAAATGCCTTACATGCCAAAAGGTGAAAGCTGAGCATTAACGGCTAGCGGGCGAATTACAGAAAATTGAAATTCTTGAATGGAAATAGGACCAGATAACTATAGATCTGGTGACTGGGCTACCCAGAACTATGGGTGGACACGATGCTATATTGGTAATCGTTGATAGATTGACGAAATCAACTCACTTCTTACCCATTAAACTTAGCAGTTCTGTGGAAAGACTAGCTGAACTATATGTAGCCCAGATAGTTAGATACCACGGAGTTCCAAAATCTATTATTTCTGATCGAGATGGTCGGTTTACTTCTAAGTTCTATAGGAATGTTCATCAAGCAATGGGAACAAAGCTGACTTTTAGTACAGCTTTTCACCCTCAAATAGATGGTTAATCTGAAACGACCATTCAAATCCTAGAAGATATGCTGAGACCCTGTGTGCTAGATTTCAAAGGAGGATAGGACAAAAAGCTACCGTTGATCGAATTCGCTTATAATAACAGTTATCAAGCTTCCATAGGAATGGCTCCTTATGAAGCTCTTTATGAAAGAAGATGCAGATTGGCACTGCATTGGTATGAAACAAGGGAAAAGACATTATCGACTACAGATTTTGTGCAAAGGATGACAGAGGATGTGAAACTAATCCGTCAACGAATGGAAACTGCCTTTAGTCATCAAAAGAGTTACGTAGATCAACGACGAAGACCCCTGGAATTCCAAGTAGGGGATTTGGTCTTCTTAAAGGTGACGCCAATGAAAGGAGTAATCAGGTTTGGAAAGAAAGGAAAACTTGACCAAGATACATTGGACCATTTGAAATCTTAGAACGGGTAGACAATGTAGCATATAAGGTGCCCTTACCTTCTGATTTAGTATCAGTACACAACGTATTTCATGTATCCATGCTAAAGAAATATGTATCGAATCCTTCACATGTTCTACATGTTAGACATGTATGCTCTAAGGAGTAAAAATGTAATACGTTTTTGGAGACATTTTTATCAATAAAGAATTTATTCATTTATATATACCAAATATTGTCCTCTTTACGTTCATATTTGTTGAATGTATGATAAGCAAACAGTAGTCTGAGACTGTCAGTCTAAACCTTAAGAGTTGGGCATATGATGGGATGATTATGCGGTAGACACGACTCTTAAGGTGATGGTCTAAAATATATGATCCGCAATCGAGGGAATAAAGTTGGGCGCTTTATTCATGTAAAGATTGTTATGTTGTCTATATCCCTTTTGGGAGATGGTTTGTCTTGGCCATCAGAGTTGGACTCCGTGAATAGAAACATTGGCGCGTTGTCATAGGTGACGATGTGTTGGATCGGGACATAAAGTGAATTGATTTGGATTAATAATTCTGTCTTGGCAAATCGATTCACTTTAGACAATCATTTGTATTGTATCTTAATCCTGAGATGAATAATGGGCCCGTTGTCTCGACTTATGTCTTTTGATGTACCAATGGGTGACTCCCACATCTCTATAGTGGCATGCATGCCGGTACGTTGGAGGCATGACTCTTGATAGCGTAGACTTGTTATTCATAGATATGGAATCCATAGCTCCTCTTTAGGAGTAATGATATCCTCTTATATGCGTTGTCCTGTAATTGGAAAACTGGAGCGCTCAACCATTTGGATACATAGGTGTAACCGAATGGTATACTATCTTTGGATGGTAAGTTTTCTAATGGTGAGACAATGGAACGTAAGATAAAAAAAATCGGGAAGGTAAGACAGAACTTGTCCTTAAGCCGATTATGGATGATCATATGGGGATGCGATACACTATGATATGTCATGGAGACTTAGCTACACGAGCTTCGTAATTCTATAAAGTTCGAGAGTGCAGCTCCAAGCTTTTAGTGGAGTAGCGTTGGAGTTGATAATTGTGAAATGTATATCTGGGATATTGGGTTTCATAATTATCATGAGCTTGAACTTTATAGGTCCATTTTGGTCCCCTTTGCTAGCTCACAAAATCCTCGTGCTTTTCCAATAATTGGTGACTTATGTCGGATTTATCAGATTGGTTTAAAATTTATAAGAATCAAATAATTCATGTCTGTTTATCGGTTGAATTAATTATGTAAGAAATTAGTTCAAGATGAACTTGTTGAATTATGGCGTTCGGATAATTCTTGTCTGTTTATCGGTTGTTTTAATTTTGGACAATTAGAACAAGATAAACTTGTAGAATTATTGTGAATTGATTTATTTTCTTAGAGATTATCTTGATAAAGTTTGTTTTGATCAGATATCTTTTCTATTGGGCTATTTGAATCAAAACTGAGACTTTATCCTTTAGAATCTCGGGTGGAAAATAAAAGATTCGCGGAGATTTTTTCTCGACAGTTCGGCCTGCCTATCAGAAAGTTCGGCCTGCCGAACTGGCCAGTTCGGCCTGCCTATTACACAGTTCGGCATGCCGACCGCGACAGTTAAGATTACGCATTTTTCACGCGTATCTTATCAGATATTGATCCGAACTTGATTCTGTTTCGATTTTTGAGACCTAATATGATATGGACTGACCCCAAGGACCAATAGGTATAAAAAGGGAGTGAGTCTAATGATTTACTAAGATCAATTTGAGAGATTAAGAGTGATACTCTTCTAGTGAGCATCTGAAAACTCCCTGAGAGCTTTTGTTCACAAATCACGAACACTAGCTTTGGGTTCTCTCTATTGGTTGGAAGGAGAGTCACCGGTGGAAGAGCTGTACGTGTGAGCCCACACTCACTCCGGTTGTGGATAGAGAATAGCAAAGAAGACCAGTTGGTTGAGGCTCTTCTGGAACGTTACTTCTCTACACAGGTCGCGGAGGTTCTTCGGCACACTGAGGTTAGTAAGATCTGTTTAATTTATACATATAACATGTCAAACTTGTGTTTTGGAAAATACTCTGATGAAAAGAATTTTAAAATTCTGCTGCGCACTTTGTTTCCAACAATTGGTATCAGAGCTGAGGTTTTTACATAAATTTGCAAGTTTGTGATCATGTTATATGCATAAATTTTGTGATCTTAATCTCTCCAATGCTTGAATTAAATTTTATAGAGAGATGGCACTCTAGGTTTCTATATAATATATATGTTGTCATGGATTATGTGGTGAATGTTTATTAATTAATTATGGTTGATTAAATTGTTGTTTAATTATTTATTAATTAATTAATACCGGTTATGGTTCCTTAGAGGTTAGAATGTGTATCTAGGTTTTTCATGTAATTAGATGGCGGACTATCATCTCCGTCTAGGAATTATTATTTAATTTTTAATTTGTAAGAATTTTGTAATTAAATAATTATTCGGAGAAGACGGAACGAGAAGTCGGATCTTAAAGATTGATGATGGCGCCTCCAGGTATTTCCTGAGTCTCTAATTTTATGTTTTTGAATTGTTGAAAATAAAATTGATGAATTGCATTAAAATTGTATTTTCTGGATTGAGGGTTTTCTGCTCGGTCGGCATGCCGGACCTCATAGTTCGGCAGGCCGAAGGTCACAGATCGGCAGGCCGGACGTACGGTCCGGCAGGCCGACAGTGGGGCAGAAATTTTGGTGCTCTGCCGGCAGGCCGAACCTTCATGTTCGGCAGGCCGAACCTCCATGATCGGTAGGCCGATCACCTAGATCGGCCTGCCGACCGAGAGCAGCCAGGTGTCCAGAAAAGGTGCAATTTTTTGGTGCAGTTTTAATTTTATTTTTGGGACGATTCTGAGAAACATTAAATCTGGATATGACCAGAAATATGAAGTGTTCGATTCATACGGGATTGAGGACTTGAAGATGGATATTACATGAAGAAGGATACAGCTTGAGGATTCAAGGATGAAGAATCGATAAATGTCTCGATTATTCTCTTGTAATCTTAGTTTTTCTATTCTCTAGGGTGGAACCATAATATTACGGTTATTATTATTATTATGCTTGTAGCTTTGCTTGATTGCTTTGCTTGTCTGCATTATAATATGATTTACCATGTATATTGATAACATGTCATATAGAATAGGGAGTGCCGCTCATATTAAATTTGTTCATGCATAATTTCAAAATAAAACCTTGACTTCAAAAGATTGAGTGGGAGAAGGTTTTCGAAGAGAGAACCTAAGGCCTCCATCGTTGGTCCATAGGAAGAACATGATGGTCCTAACCCCTAGGAAGGGATTTCTATCATGTACCAGATTGGATCTCTGAAAGGATAAGGTATTTTAGTATGATTTATGGTTGCACACCCCTAGGTGGTGATTATAAATCATGGATAAAATATTAAAACGGTGGTTATACACTCACGTTAATTTTATTATTAACCTCCCCTAGGAGCTCTGTTAATAAAATTAATGGCCAAAGAAACGATTATTAGTATATGCTGGATCATACGGGTCCTGGATGGCATATATTAATCAGGAGGGGATCCGTGTTCCTGATTGAATTTGGCATGACTCCCCTAGGAGCTTGTTGAATTCTGAGTTGGGAATTATCGTTGTAAGGTTGTGATATTTTCAAGGTTTTGACACATAAACACATTTGTATGATTTTACATGATTGTGTTATCTTACTAAATTATTATATATGTTTGCTTATGTTTGGTATATGACTCTTTATTGTAGATTGAAAATGTCTAAAAACGCTTTATCATCGATACTTGACAAAAACCAATTAACCGGTGAGAACTATAATGATTGGAAACGGAACCTGGACATCGTCCTTTCCTTTGAGAAACTGAAATATGTTCTGACAACTCCTTGTCCTCCCGAGCCTACGGGAGACTCAAGTAATGAGCAATTCCAAGCGTACGACCGCTGGAAAGATGCTAATGATCAGGCCCGCTGCTATGTTATGGCTAGCATGAATAACGTGCTGCAGGCTCAACATCAGGATTATGAGACTGCGAAGCAGATCTTGGATAATCTTGAGGACATGTTTGGAGGCCAGGCCATAACAAAGCGGCAAGGGGCGCTTCGGAAACTCTTAAACTGTAGACAGAGACCGGGGACATCTGTAAAGGAGCACATGATGTTGGTCATGGGTTACCTCGCTGAGGCTCAAACCAATGGAGCCGACATCAATGCTGAAACTCAGATGACTATGGTCTTTGAGACTCTGTCTAAGGAATTTATTCCGTTTAGAGCTACTTTTAATCTAAGCAATAGACGGGATATGACCTTGACAGAACTGATGAAACAGTTACAAGAGTTTGAACTACTGATCAGGGAGTCTCCTGCTGGTGGAGAGGCCAATATGGTAGCTGCTTCTGGTTCCAATCCTAACTCTGGGAATGGAAAGAAGCAACGGGCCAAAAGTGGGAAGTCTTCTATTCCTATTGCTACCAAGAGCAAGAAGAAGAAGAAGAAGAACCCAAAGAAGCTTAAGTGCTTCTTTTGTGGTAAGGTCGGGCATATAAAGAAGCATTGCAAGGACTTCCTTTCCAAGGGAGGTAGGTGTGATCTTCTATATTTAGAAACTTGTTTGGTTGAGGAATCCAGTGACATTTGGGTCATAGATTCCGGTGCAACTAATCATGTTTGTGTTTCTCTGCAAGGATTCAAAGAAATGAGAAGTCTACTTCGTGAAGACTTAACGCTTCGGATGGGCGATGGATCCTTGGTCTCAGCGGAAGCAGTGGGAGATGTCCATCTTTATTTTGATAATTATAGGAGTTTAATTTTGCGAGATTGTTTTTATGTTCCTAAATTTAAAAGGAATTTAATTTCTGTATCTTCTTTGTTTAAAGACTCCTACGTGGTATCTTTTAATGAAAAAGTGGTGATTCGTAAAAACAAATCTTTTATCTGTTCTGGATGGATGCAAAATAATCTATATTTTATCAAACCTAAGATGGACCTATTGCTTAATGCTGAGATAAATGATAATGACTCAAAAAGACTTAAAACTTCTCACTCTAATAAGACTTATCTTTGGCATTTGCGCCTTGGCCATATTAACCTAGATAGGATTCAAAGGTTGGTAAGGGATGGACCTTTAAGTCACTTAAAGGTGGAATCTATACCTCAATGTGAGTCTTGTTTGGAGGGTAAAATGACCAAAAGACCATACGGGTCTAAGGGCAATAGGGCCGAAGGGGTTCTAGAACTTGTGCATAGTGATGTTTGCGGACCGATGAACTTCCGGGCACGAGGAGGGTATGAGTACTTCGTTACTTTTATTGACGATTACTCAAGATATGGGTATGTGTACCTAATGCACCACAAAAGCGAAACTTATGATAAGTTCAGGGAGTTTCAGGCTGAAGTGGAAAAGCAATTGGGTAGACCCATAAAGGCACTTTGATCTGATCGAGGTGGGGAATACCTTTCTGATGAGTTCTTGGGACACTTGTTAGAGAATGGGATTTTATCCCATTTGACTGCGCCGGGCACTCCGCAGCAGAATGGCCTAGCAGAGAGAAGGAATAGGACTTTGTTGGACATGGTTCGGTCCATGATGAGTTATTCATCATTGCCTTTATCCTTTTGGGGATATGCACTACAAACCGCATGTTATCTTTTAAACAATGTGCCTTCAAAATCGGTCCCTAAAACTCCTCACGAGTTGTAGGCAAGTAGGAAGACATCCTTAAACCATATTCGCATATGGGGATGTCCAGCTCATGTCCTGTTTAAGGATCCGAATAAGTTGGAAGCACGTTCAGAAGTTTGCGTGTTTGTAGGATATCCAAAAGGGACTAAAGGGGGTTATTTTTATAACCTAAAGGAAAATAAAGTCGTGGTTTCAACTAATGCAACTTTCCTTGAGGAGAGTTACATGAACGACTTTAAACCTCAAAGCAAAGTGGTGCTTGAGGAGTTGAGGGGTAATCCGTTTACTCCGGAGGTTCCGAACGAAACCATTCCGATCGGTGTAGAAAAACCAAACAAACCTGAACAACAACCTCAGGGGCTTCAGCGTAGTGGGAGGATCGGGCGTCAACCTGAGAGGTATATGTTCAATGGGGAGGTCTTTTTGGCTGAACCGGATGAACATGACAGGGATCCTTATACTTACGCAGAAGCTATGGAGGATGTTGATTCAAGACTCTGGACAGAGGCCATGAACATTGAGATGAAGTCTATGGAGACTAATCGGGTCTGGAAGCTTGTGGATCTTCCCGAAGGGGTAAAACCCATAGGGAGTAAGTGGATCTACAAGAGGAAAAGAGGAGTGGATGGAAAGGTTGAAACCTTTAAGGCTAGACTGATAGCTAAGGGTTATACGCAAAAGGAAGGAATCGATTATGAGGAAACCTTTTCGCCTGTAGCCATGCTTAAGTCCATCCAGATTCTCTTGTCCATAGCTGCCACTCTCGACTACGAGATTTGGCAGATGGATGTCAAGACGGCTTTTCTGAATGGCTATCTTGATGAGTCCATTTATATGGAACAACCAGACGGGTTCAAGGTCACGGGTCAAGAGGGTAAGGTTTGTAAGCTGCTAAAGTCTATTTATGGACTTAAGCAGGCTTCTCGTTCTTGGAACATAAGATTTGATCAAGTGATCAAGACTTATGGGTTCTCACAAAATGTGGATGAACCATGTGTTTACAAACACATTAAGAATGGGAAGGTGGTTTTTCTACTACTCTATGTAGATGACATTCTGCTAATTGGCAATGACGTTGGGGCATTGTCATCGGTCAAATTATGGTTGACCAAGCAGTTTGACATGAAGGACTTGGGTGAGGCTAATTTTGTTCTCGGTATCCAGATCTTTCGGGATAGGAAGAACAAAATGATAGCTTTGTCACAGGCCAGCTACATAGATAAAATTCTCAGGAGGTTTGCAATGCAGGATTCCAAGAAAGGTGGGCAACCATCTAGGTCTGGAATTACTCTTTCTAAGAAAGACTCTCCAAAGTCTTATGAAGAAAGAGAATACATGAAGAAGGTACCTTATGCTTCGGTAGTGGGTAGTCTCATGTATGCCATGCTTTGCACTCGACCGGATATTAGCTATGCGGTCGGGATTGTGAGTCGATTTCAGGCGGATCCAGGACCGAACCATTGGGTTGCGGTAAAGCATTTTTTCAAGTACCTAAAAAGGACTCGAGGGTATATGCTTGTGTATTAGGGTGAGGATTTAACTCCTCTAGGATACACTGATTCAGATTTTCAATCCTGCCTGGATTCTAGGAAATCGACATCGGGGTTTGTGTTTATTCTGGGTGGCGGTGCCATCAGTTGGAGAAGTGCGAAGCAAGATTGCACTTCGGATTCAACGATGGAGGCCGAGTATGTGGCGGCTAGTGATGCTTCGAAAGAAGCAGTGTGGCTCCGCAAGTTCCTTGGGGATCTTGAGGTAGTTCCTGGTATGGATAAAGCGGTATCACTGTACTGTGATAACAGTGCGGCGGTAGCTAATGCTAAGGAACCAAGATTTCACAAGAAGAGTAAGCATATTGATCGGAAGTATCATGTGATAAAGGACTTCGTTGAGAGCGGGCATGTCACGGTGGACAAGATCGCGTCAGAGGACAATTTAGCTAATCCATTTACGAAGACACTTTCTGGGAGAGTCTTCGAAAGGCATGTGGATGCTATGGGGATGCGAAATTTGCAGTATTTACTCACTTAGTGCAAGTGGGAGATTGTTAGACATGTATGCTCTAAGGAGTAAAAATGTAATACGTTTTTGGAGACATTTTTATCAATAAAGAATTTATTCGTTTATATATACCAAATATTGTCCTCTTTACGTTCATATTTGTTGAATGTATGATAAGCAAACAGTAGTCTGAGACTGTCAGTCTAAACCTTAAGAGTTGGGCATATGATGGGATGATTATGCGGTAGACACGACTCTTAAGGTGATGGTCTAAAATATATGATCCGCAATCGAGGGAATAAAGTTGGGCGCTTTATTCATGTAAAGATTGTTATGTTGTCTATATCCCTTTTGGGAGATGGTTTGTCTTGGCCATCGGAGTTGGACTCCGTGAATAGAAACATTGGCGCATTGTCATAGGTGACGATGTGTTGGATCGGGACATAAAGTGAATTGATTTGGATTAATAATTCTGTCTTGGCAAATCGATTCACTTTAGACAATCATTTGTATTGTATCTTAATCCTGAGATGAATAATGGGCCCGTTGTCTCGACTTATGTCTTTTGATGTACCAATGGGTGACTCCCACATCTCTATAGTGGCATGCATGCCGGTACGTTGGAGGCATGACTCTTGATAGCGTAGACTTGTTATTCATAGATATGGAATCCATAGCTCCTCTTCAGGAGTAATGATATCCTCTTCTATGCGTTGTCCTGTAATTGGAAAACTGGAGCGCTCAACCATTTGGATACATAGGTGTAACCGAATGGTATACTATCTTTGGATGGTAAGTTTTCTAATGGTGAGACAATGGAACGTAAGATAAAAATAATCGGGAAGGTAAGACAGAACTTGTCCTTAAGCCGATTATGGATGATCATATGGGGATGCGATACACTATGATATGTCATGGAGACTTAGCTACACGAGCTTCGTAATTCTATAAAGTTTGAGAGTGCAGCTCCAAGCTTTTAGTCGAGTAGCGTTGGAGTTGATAATTGTGAAATGTATATCTGGGATATTGGGTTTCATAATTATCATGAGCTTGAACTTTATAGGTCCATTTTGGTCCCCTTTGCTAGCTCACAAAATCCTCGTGCTTTTCCAATAATTGGTGACTTATGTCGGATTTATCAGATTGGTTTAAAATTTATAAGAATCAAATAATTCATGTCTGTTTATCGGTTGAATTAATTATGTAAGAAATTAGTTCAAGATGAACTTGTTGAATTATGGCGTTTGGATAATTCTTGTCTGTTTATCGGTTGTTTTAATTTTGGACAATTAGAACAAGATAAACTTGTAGAATTATTGTGAATTGATTTATTTTCTTAGAGATTGTCTTGATAAAGTTTGTTTTGATCCGATATCTTTTCTATTGGGCTATTTGAATCAAAACTGAGACTTTATCCTTTAGAATCTCAGGTGGAAAATAAAAGATTCGCGGAGATTTTTTCTCGGCAGTTCGGCCTGCCTATAAGAAAGTTCGGCCTGCCGAACTGGCCAGTTCGGCCTGCCTATCTCACAGTTCGGCATGCCGACCGCGACAATTAAGATTACGCGTTTTTCACACGTATCTTATCAGATATTGATCCGAACTTGATTCTATTTCGATTTTTGAGACCTAATATGATATGGACTGACCCCAAGGACCAATAGGTATAAAAAGGGAGTGAGTCTAATGATTTACTAAGATCAATTTGAGAGATTAAGAGTGATACTCTTCTAGTGAGCATCTGAAAACTCCCTGAGAGCTTTTGTTCACAAATCACGAACACTAGCTTTGGGTTCTCTCTATTGGTTGGAAGGAGAGTCACCGGTGGAAGAGCTGTACGTGTGAGCCCACACTCACTCCGGTTGTGGATAGAGAATAGCAAAGAAGACCAGTTGGTTGAGGCTCTTCTGGAACGTTACTTCTCTACACAGGTCGCGGAGGTTCTTCGGCACACTGAGGTTAGTAAGATCTGTTTAATTTATACATATAACATGTCAAACTTGTGTTTTGGAAAATACTCTGATGAAAAAAATTTTAAAATTCCGCTGCGCACTTTGTTTCCAACAATTGGTATCAAAGCCGAGGTTTTTACATAAATTTGCAAAACGACATAATGTTGGTATCTTAAAGGGGGTAGATTGTAATGACCGAGAAAATTTCATTAATAAAACCTAATATTTAATTGGGTTTAATTAATGAATTTACCCTTAAAAATGTGATTTTTTGTAAAATTATAATTTTTGTAAAAATTACGATAAAGTATGGAAAACGACATTGATTGCAAATTTTATGGCAAATGTGATATAATGTTGGATATGGCAAAATGCAGAGTTTATGAGTTTAATGACTCAAAAATTTGTAAATAATATCCATAAAATGAATTTTATATCACAATTAATTGTAAAATTGTGATATAAACGAATGGGTGATTAGAATGTAAATAGGACATAGAGGTTGTCCAAACCCTAATTTGTAGTAGAAAGGAGGCCAGAGTAGTATAAGAATATTGTTAAGTGAAAACACATATATGAAAAATGTCATATTTGGCCTCCAAAAGTGAACGAAAAATCAGTTGAATATTTTTATACAATCTAAGGATAAAAAATGCACTGATGTGGCCACGATAGTATAAGAAAATACTCCGTGACAAAAAATTACACTGTGTAAATTGTTGGGCCCTACAAAGTGGATACCCAACCGAATTTGATTGGGCCACCAAGCTTGGAAATGTGGCCCAATAGTATGATGCCACCTAGGGGTATACTCATGGGTTACGATGAGTCATCAAAGTGGATAAGGAAGCATTTATTGCAAAATTATCAAAAAAATCTCCATTTTCTTCTTCCTCCCATATTCGGCAGCCATAGCCAAAGCTCTCAAAAAATTTTCTCAATCCCATACTTTGCAAAGACAACCCCAAAACAAGTTTTAGAAGCAAGCTCAAGGATTTTTCACAAGATTTAAGGTAAAATCTCAAACTTTTTACAAAGTTTTCAAGGGATTTTGCATGGGTTAAGGGGGAAATTAATTCATGGTGTTTTTGCATGAAAATTAAGCCTAGGAAGGAGTTCAAGGAGCCTTGGAAGGGTAGAAAACAAAAGAGTGTTATTTGGGTAAATTTTAGATTTCAAAGCTTTGAAAATTTGTGAATTTTGTTTTGATTTTTATTCTTTTAAGCCCATGTGGGTTCTTGAGCATGTATTTGATGAAATTTCATGTATATGTGATGTATGGCATGTTTAAGTTGTGAAATTTTGGTTTACGATGCAAAATGATAATTTTTACAAAAAATATTATTTTTGTAAATTTGTTGTTATTCTTAGTAAAAATGATGTTTGAGCATGAAGATGATTTGAATAAGGCATGGAATGGTTTCTGTAGGGATAGATTTGCAATTTTGAAATGGATTTTTATAAAAAAGCCTTAAGGACTAAATTGAAAGAAAAAGTTCTTTCTCAACAGAATTAAAAACTGGCCAAAAACGCCCCTGTACAGTGAGATTTTCACAAAAGTTAAAACATAAAAGTTGTAGATCTTGACGAAATTGTTAGCCATTGGAGACAATTAGTCAAAAATCTCGACCGATGGTGAGATTTTGATTTTTCAAGAATTTACAAAAATTGTGAAAAATTTTAAAAAAGGCAAAAACATCATTTCCCAAAGGATTTTGAATATGGTACTTTGAGCAAAAATGATCCTTGAGAAAAATAGGAAATTTTGGAATAAAAAGAACAATTTTAGCCTCGGAGGTAAAATTGTCAAAATTTTCAATTTAAGGGTTAAATTGTAAAGTTTTATAGAAAAGGGGCTTAGGTATGAAATAAGGAGATGCGAGCTACTAGGGCATGATTTTAAAGTTAATATGTGGCTATTTTTGTTAAGAAAATGAAATCGAGCACATGCAGGTCCATAGGGGCCATGGAGGGCAAAATCGTCAATTTGGCTCGAATAACCCTAACCATTCAAAAATGTTTCAAATGGGAAAAGAAAATGATTAGACAGATTTTCACTCTTCGTTAGTAACGATATGGTAGAGTTAGATAGAAATAAGAAAACCAGTGACTTTCAGAGTTGTATACAGTGACACAACTCAATATATTGATTAACGAATATTTTGCATTGAAACAAAATAGAATATTGGCTAATGGCTTTGAAATTGGCCAACAGGAGCCTAGAAGTCTAGGATAAAAGAGAATCAAGGTCGTTTTACGTGGTACATGAAATCAAGTAAGTATCCTTCCCACCTACAATATGAAAATGTAGATATAGAATGTATGTACATGTATACCTGAGTATATATTAAGGTGTAAACTTGTGAGTTTGCTATAAATCAAATACCTAGAGGTATAGTGTGGATACCTGTGAATATACAATTAAAATACCTAAGTGTATAACATGTTATGTGTTAGTATGTACAATATATTACGTACCTGTGTGTATAATGATGAATACCTGTGTGTATAGAATGTTATGTACATGTGTGTACAATGATGAATACCTGTGTGTATATAAAGTAAGTACTTGTGTGTACTATGTTATGCAAACGAATTTATGTGTAATGGATAACATGTGATTATCACATCATACATGGTATGTCAACCATAATAAATAAACTGATAAATATGTCACCAGAAATTAAGAAAAGTGTCGTACCGACTCCTGAATCAAGGTGAGTTTAATGGATATAGTATGGTCATGGTGTTACGTAGACCTAAATGAAATTGTGCAAAGGTATGAACACTTGGGCCCTAGTTAAAGATAAGAATTGTGGAGATAAGGAAAGTTTATAAGAAAGTATAATTGAATCATGCATTTATTTGAATGTCTATGTAGGATTTATGGGAGTTACTGGGCGTTAGCTCATTAAGTATTTCATGCTCTAGTTATTCTGACGAGAAGTCAGAATAAATATTAATGATGAGCTGGCGGATGAATGATGTGTGCAGATCGGATATGGAGTCCGCTACTAAATGTTTTCGTTGTGTATATTTTAAGTTGTTTTGAAATGAAATGTTTAGAAAGAAAAATGTTGTAAAAGTAAAATAAGTATGCAAATATAAGTGTGTGAATGTACTTGGTCTCAAAGATTGACAAACACTAACACAGGACACAATTTGAGCATTAATTCATTTTTCATCATACTTGGTCTCAAAGATTGCATAAAGTTTATGACTCAAAGAGGAGTCTAACTATTGTGATCATGTAAAATTTCAATTCAAATTCCAACCCTACCATACTCCTAGTTCCTTAAGTGTGTGTGTGATGGCTCTAACACTTATGCATCTACACTCGTATCAGTTTATGTCAACAAGCATGTTTTGGAAGATCTCTAGATTAGCCAAATTTGTGAACTCCATAAGCCTATTTTCAAACCACTCTCTACTAATGTAAACTATCACAACATCAGAGATTATTATGACTTTATTCGGCTTGAAACGTGTGGCTAGGTTAAAAAGATGAGATAAAGGATATAATGTGGCTTAAAATTCACCCATAAACACACAATTTGCCTTAGAACCTCGTAAAGGCATCGTTTCATCTCTCCAAGTATACTTCCAAACTTACGTTGCATTATCTTTGTCATTCACATTTATTTGATGTATTCCCTTATTTCTTTTTTTTTTGTTTTTTCATTTTGTTTTATTTTGATTTTTTTGAATATTTTTTTGATAATTAATATATAACCCTTGACAACGTTACTCAAAACTCCACCCATCCTCCCATAATACCAAAAAACTTCAAATAATTTCCTAGACAATCAATTCATGCTTATGGGTGGAGGACAAAGTAGGACAAAATTATTCAAAGGCTAGGCTAATTATGTCGCTAACAAGGAAAATGGATAATAAGGCTTAAAGGGGGTAACTAGTGATTACATGATGTCAATGGTCGGCTTGGAAAGCTCAAATGGTCTAAAAAAAGTCTAAATCATGTCCCTAACGTTGTTTAGCCTAGGATTTCACCTCAAGTGATCATCAAATAGGTTTTAGAGTTCGTTTGAGATCAAAAACATCACTTAATCAACATAAACTTCCTCTAAGTGTAAACTACTTTGGCGATCAAGGTGTAAGTGCTCAAAGTGCTCAAACAATCAGGGCATTGTAAACCAATATAAGAAAAACAAAGAAAAACAACTACAATTATTATCCCCTAAGAGCCATATTCAATTTCAATCATCATCATATTTTTGGCCTCCTATGATCTAAACTAAACAATGCTCAAACGACACAACTTTTCTTATCTAATTACTATCAAATGCAAAGGAAAAAAAGAAACCTAAACTAAAACCTAATTAAACCATAATAACTAATTGACACAAACAAAACATAAAGCAACAAACGACCCCCAAGCCTGAACAATACATTGTCCTCAATGCTAAAAAAAAAAAAAAACAAGAATGAGAAAGGAAAAAACACTCTCTAAACTGAAGGTTGCGGCAGCCTATTGCTCCATGTCCTCATTCTCTTTACCATCTTCATTGAAAGTAGAGACTTTAGAAAAGTTGTCCAAGTTCATGTCTAGATACATGGTCATGTGGTTCATCATTTATGCCAAGTTACATATATGGTTTTAGTTTTTGAAATTTTTTTTTGGCAAGCTGAGCGCTTAGGCGCCCAGGAGTTGGCTCCTTCTCTCGGGTTTTTACTCTATAGTAGCACCTAGGCACCTAAAATTTAGCGCCTAGGCTATTTTGCCATTCTTTTGCATCTTGATGTCTCGCGAAAGCCTAAAATCACCATAAACAAAACCTACATCATGATTAAGTTACAAAATAAACTAAAACTAAAAGAAACAACTAACAAACTAAATAACATTATGAAAACTGAAATAGAAAAGGATAGAGAGCTTAGGTTGCCTCCTAAAAAGCACTTGTTTTATAGTTATCAGTCTGACTCTTAGAGAAGTGCTCCTCAAAGAGCAGCTTTCGCCCATAGTAAGTGTCAAAGAACACCACATATGGGTCTTGGTTATAGATGCCCTTAAGTTTGGTAAGATTTTGAAGTGATTCGCACATTGTACCAACAACACATGTCTTCAAATGATGTACTTTTCATGGGAACTTCATTATTAGCTTGAGCTTGAACAGGGTGAGATGTAATGGTGGTGATGTCCATGGCCAACATGAATTGGTTAGTTATCTATATGTTGGAACCACTGATGAGCTCAAATCAATTGTCTTATGAACTTCTATATCCTCCAACGACCCCCGTAGCTTCTTTTCATATAGGAATTCTTGTAATAACCTTTCTATTTGCTCTTCCTTGTCATTTTGGCTATCCATTAGCATGCTTGTTATTTGATCTTCATAAAAGTCAGAGTTTTGGATAGACTCCTCTTAATTTAGCATGTGTAGATCGTTGTTGATTGAGCAGGAGCCCAACTTAGCAAATGGTTGAGCTAACACAATTTGAAAGGGTTCTTGTTCTTCATCTTGATGCTCTATTTCCTCTAGAGGCTTAAATTCCCGAGGTTTCACACAATCATCATCAAACAAAATCACATCCTTTATCGTTTAATAGTCACCATAAGGATTTAATGTTGCAACTTCCTCCTCTAGATGACTCTCTAAAATTATACTCTTTTAACAGATTTGTTCATTAAGATATCGCCTAAAGTTGGAGATTTCATGACTTCCCTCAAGAGTGGCCTTTAGATGGTCTAAAGCAACTTCTAAAGGTGCCTTCTTTTCTTGATATTAGGGTGGATATTCCATGAATGATTTTGGTGTCTGTCCTAGTAGGAATTGTGCATTGAAGAATTCAAATGCCAACGATAATTAAAGGCTATGATATCCTCCAATAAGTAGTACGCTTCATCAATGGTTCTTAAAAAGAAAGAATGACCATTGGAAATTGTGCTTTTCTACCTAATCTCTAGCTTTAAAACACAATCCCTTAATAAATATTTGGAGAAGAGCCCACTTTGGCGGGTTGTGATGTGGCTATCGATGAAGCATATCTTTAAATCGCTCTCAAGTTGCATAAAATAGTTCCATATGTTGTTGGACAAAACTTGCAAGGATATTCTAAGGAAACATCATGAAGAACTTTGGAAAACAAATGACTTAAAAAAATTAGAACAAATAAAACAAATAAAAAATGTTCAAAGTAATCTTAGAGCTAATTGGTATCGATATTAACTAAATTAAACAACAATCCCCAGTAATAGCGCCAAAAACTTGTTGCAAAAAATCTACAAGTGGATAGAATCGTAGACAAGTAATAAAGAGTGAGTAGAATATCGCTCTCACTAGGATTGCATTAATCTAGCTAAGTACCAAAATTGAGTAACTCTAAAATTATTTGAACAATCAAATATAAAATAGAAGAAATAACAAAACAAAAAAATATAAATAAAAATCTAAATAAATAAAAGATTAGGGCATCCGATTTCACCTAAATTAATCCTATTTAAATTATCTAATCTAATCAACTGATGTTTACTCTTATACCGATAACGAAATTTTGTTAAGTAATCACTAATCTTTCTCAAGCATTAATAATTTAACCCAATTAGCAAGTTTCTTACATCTCTGTGGAAATTCTAAACTTACCAAGATTCATTAAGAACAGGAAATTTACAATGTTACATATGTTAGACATGTATGCCCTAAGGAGTAAAAATGTAATAAGTTTTTGGAGACATTTTTAGAAATAAAGAATTTATTCATTTATATATACCAAATCTTGTCCTCTTTACGTTCATATTTGTTGAATGTATGTTAAGCAAACAGTAGTCTAAGACTGTCAGTCTAAGCCTTAAGAATTGGGCATATGATGAACTGATTATGCAGAAGACACGATTCTTAAGGAGACGGTCTAAAGCATATGATCCGCTATCGAGGGAATAAAGTTGGGCGCTTTATTCATGTAAAGATTGTTATGTTGTCTATATCCCATTTAGGGAGATGGGTTGTCTTAACCATCGGAGTTGGACTCTGTGAATAGAAACATTGACACGTTGTCATAAGTAACGATGTATTGGATCGGGACATAAAATGAATTGATTTGGATTAATAATTCTGTTTTGGCGAATCGATTCACTTTAGACAATCATTTGTATTGTATCTTAATCCTGAGATGAATAGTGGGCCTGTTGTCTCGACTTGTATCTTTTGATGCGCCAAAGGGTGACACCCACATCTCAATAGTGGTATGCATGCCGGTACATTGGAGGCATGACTCTTGATAGCGTAGACTTGTTATTCATAGATATGAAATCCATAGCTCCTCTTTAGGAGTAATGATATCCTCTTATATGCGTTGTCCTGTAATTGAAAAACTGAAGCACTCAACCATTTGGATACATAGGTGTAACCAAATGGTATACTATCTTTGGATGGTAAGTTTTCTAATGGTGAGATAATGGAATGTAAGAGAAAAATAATCAGGAAGGTAAGACAGAACTTGTCCTTAAGCCGATTATGGATTTTCATATAGGGATACAATACACTATGATATGTCATGGAGACTTGGCTATACGAGCTTCGTAATTCTATAAAGTTCGAGAGTGCAACTCCAAGCTTTTAGTGGAGTAGCATTGGAGTTGATAATTGTGAAATGTATATATGGGATATTGGGTTTCATGATTATCATGAGCTTGAACTTTATAGGTCCATTTTGGTCCCCTTTGCTAGCTCACAAAATCCTGTAACGACACGGCGTGCTTTTCCAATAATTGATGACTTATGTGGGATTTATCAGATTGGTTTAAAATTTGAAAGAATTGAATAATTCATGTCTGTTTATCGGTTGAATTAATTTTGTAAGAAATTAATTTAAGATAAACTTGTTGAATTATTGGGATCAGATAATTCTTGTCTGTTTATCGATTGATTTAATTTTGGATAAATTAGATCAAGATAAACTTGTAGAATTATTGTGAATCGATTTATTTTCTTGGAGATTATCTTGATAAAGTTTGTTTTGATCAGATAACTTCTCTATTGGGTTATATGAATCAAAACTGAGACTTTATCCTATAGAATCTTGGGTGGAAAATAAAAGATTCGCGAAGATTTTTTCTCGAAAGTTTGGCCTGTCGAATGATGTGTTCGGCCTGCCGATGGGGCATGTTTGGCCTGCCGATCAGGCTGTTCACCCTGCCGATCAGAGAGCGATAAGATTACGCGTTTTCACGTGGATCTTATCAGATATTGATACGAACTTGATTCTGTTTCTAGTTTTTGAGACCTAATCTGATAAGGACTGACCCTAGGGACCAATAGCTATATAAAGGGAGTGAGTCTCATGATTTACTCAGATCAATTGAGAGATTAAGAGTGATACTCTTCTGGTGAGCATCTGAAAACTCCCTGAGAGCTTTTGTTCACAAATCACGAACATTAGCTTTGGGTTCTCTCTATTGGTTGGAAGGAGAGTCACCGGTGGAAAAGCTGTACGTGTGAGCCCACACTCACTCCAGTTGTGGATAGAGAATAGCAAAGAAGACCAGTTGGTTAAGGCTCTTCTAGAACGTTACTTCTCTTCACAGGCTGCGGAGGTTCTTCACACACAAAAGTGAGTAAGATCTGTTTGATTTATACATATAGCATGTCAAACTTGTGTTTTGAAAATTACTCTGATATATATAAATTTTAAAATTCCACTGCGCACTGTTTTTCCAACAACATAAGTCTCATAGATATCTCTATCTTATGATTATCTCATAGCATTCAATCATGGCCTAATTTAATTATTGCTTCTCAGCCTCAAACTAAATTACAAATTATGCAAAAGGTGCACAAACTTTTACAAGCATTAATATCAAATTAAACGCTTAGCCTAGACAATGAATATACATTGAATTGAATTAAATTAACAGCTACATTGTAGTCCTAGAGTAGAAAAATTATTTTATAATGAAACTAAAAACAATCTTAAATAATGTCTTAAATATGATGAGTGAAGGAAAACAATTGTGTTTGGATATGAAGATGATTTTCTTCTCTAAGTTGCACCCTTCTTCTTCTCCAAGGCAGTAAGTTCTCTTCTCTTGTTTGCAGTTTTCTTTATTAAAAACAGCTCTTCAACCCTTCATATTGTTCTATTTATAGGCTAGGGTTTGTAAGGGTAATTTTTTGATGAAATTAAATTCAAAGTTGAATAAAAAATCGCACCAGCACTGAGGATTTGTGATTTTGGTGCCTAGGCTTTGTAATGGCACCTAGGCTTCGTGTTTTTAAGGCCTAGACGCTAGGCTCTTGGGTTTTAATACTAGGATTCCTCCTACAGGAGCGTCTAGGCGCCCATAAACTAGCGTCTAGGTTTTATTCCGTCTCCAACTACACTTGTACTCACTTTTCGGTCCGTTTTGCCTCGCAACTTGCCAATGTGCATTTTTCTTCTCAAAACCTACAAAAGAACATAAAACAATATCAAGCTCTTAGAAATTGCTCAAAACTAACATATATTAAGTTGGAATCATCTAATTAATTAGCCTAAAACTAACTTATCAATAGCTCAATCACAATATTATATGAATTTATAATTTTATAAATTGGAAATTTCAAAAATTTAGTTAAACTCTATTGAAATAGTATAATTGTTTAATTTAAAAATTTTGGTTTAATTAATGTCCCCAGTGGAAAAATTTTGTGGCTCCATTATTGACTCTAGGTGCTTTCTTTTAATAATTTGGGTGGGCTTGACAAATAATAATAATAATAATGCATCTCCAAGTGTCAAAATTTAAGAGAAAATATTAGAGACTGCTGAAATCTATAAAACTTCTTTAAAATTGTCACGTATAAAGTTTTGGAATGCGCAAAATCGAATTGCCCTTCATCAGCGCTTGGAGTGGAGTTCGTCCCGAAAAAAAAAAAAAAAAAAAGGAAAAGCTTGCCGCTGAGGTATACAATGGCTCTTTCGCTCGTTAGATAAAAAAATCTTAAGAGATGGCTTTCTTTTAGAGTGCCCATTTTATAACGTAGTCGTATTAATGAGACAGATGACAGGGAATCCGGATTCGTTACCGGTTACCAGTAAAAGAAAAAAAAAGAAAAAACATCATATGCCAACCATTGGATCTAAATCAACTGGTACAATACCTCAAATCATATAAGTTAACGATTCATAATGTTTCTGTGGAAGCTGTGGAATTACAATTATGAGGAATTATAGACTTGCCCTAATAATTATGACACAGAATGAATATAAAATTTAAAATAATGTTATTTATGGAGGACAAAATGCAATACATAAATGTACTATTATACTTTTTGATAGTAAATACAGTGGTGGTATTGGTATTTACATAGAGGATGTTTTATTACTTATCGGGTTAATTGTTACAGTAGTCTCTAACCTTTCATGAAATTGAGCATTTGATCTCTAACTTTTTTTTTTGAGTAAAATTGCCACATAAATCGTCAATCTTTTGTGAAAGTGTTATTTTGATCCTTAACTTTTTTTTGATTTAATAGTCCTTAATCTTTCATTTTAGTTGTTGATGGATTAATTCAACTAAATTTAACCCCCTTGTGAGGGGCATATGGCCACTTTAATAAGGGTATTTTAGTAAAATATCTAATATGTTTTAAAGGAATTAAAATTAAAACATAAAAAAATAAAACAAGTAAAAAATAAATAAATATGATGAACACGAATAACAATTTACCCAAACAATAATCTAATGAGCATTAAAATAATTCAACCAACAATTCCATAAAAAAAAATTTATTCACAAAATTAGAAACAATACAAAGAAGGATCCAAGATGCAACATTTCATATTTCACAGATTACTAAAGCTTGAAGCATAAACCTCCACATGCCAAAATTCCCAACTTGATCTAAACCAAATCCACAAAAGCCATTATCAGAAACCTACACCTGAACACCGATCCAATGCCGTCTCTCCTGCTCCACCATCTCCTTCTTTTCCCATTCGTTCAACCCACCCCTTTGCCGCTCTCTCTTCACCATCTCCTTCTTCTTCTTCTAGACCCACCCGACCACCTCGTGACCCACAGCCGCCGCGAACCCACCATCTGACCCACTTCACCACCTTTCACTCCATAACAAAGTGGGGTCTTTTTTTTTTTTTTTTCTAGAAGGAAAAGAAGCATTTCGCCTTCAATGCCAATAATTGTTTAACTGATACCAATATGATTTTTGGTTTATGGATTGGTTGATTTTCCACCTAGAAGAAGAAGAAGAAGAAAACGGCCAATGAGAGAAGAAGAAGATGCAAGATTCTCGATGGTGTAATTTAGTGTTTTTGGATTTAATAGCTGTGATTTACCCATAATTTTTCAATGTATCAATTACATAAAGAGTAATTTAATAATTTTAATTAAAAAATAATATCCAACAATTTTTAACGATCAAACAAGATTAAAATGGTCTTGTGGCACTAAAAATAAAAGGTTGAGAATTGTTAAATAAAAAAATGTTGAGGATCAAAATAACATTTTTGTGAAAGGTTGAGACTAACATAATAATTTATTTTTTTTGTTTCCATAATACGAGCTTAGAGAAGAAAGAGATAAGATAATCCTATAGAAAATATGGCCCTAACTATAACGGTCCTAAGTAGCAAAGTTTCTTGTCAGGTAAGTTCCAACCAGGAGAACTTTCCCCCTTTTACATCAACTTTTTGGTATCAAGTAACCTACCTATACCTTTGTTTTTACACATAAAGGAACGGATTTAACATAACTCCGTTAAAAAGAAGGTCATATGATGCGTATGTGACCTTTTTTTTAAATTACGAAAGCACTTTAGTAAAATGCCTAATGTTTTTTAAGAAATTAAAATGAAAACATAGAAACCAATAAAAATAAAAACAATAAAATAAAAAAACTTTTAATTTTGAATGCATTATTCTATAACCTGTGGCATAACCTTCACTAATTATTTCTTGATTAAGAATCTGTTTCTTTTGAATTTTTGGGTTGATTTTCTAAAGTAAAAACAATAGATCTTTAAATAATCGGATCATAGTTATTAACAACTCAATTCAACTATCCTATCTTACTTTCTTTTTTAAGGGAACTTTCCTACTATACCACTTTAACCATATATATTGAATGGCTATAATCGTTTTTTTTCTTTTAACATAATAATGTTTGTTAGATAATAGAAAACTCGCCCTAATTGTTAGTGAAAGTTTGTACCTAAACATCTGTTTACTTCCCTTAAAAAAAAAAAAAAAAACATAAAAAAGAAGCCCTTAAACTTTAGGTTTTTTTTCACTTTGCTCTCTCAACTTTCAAAATCACCACTTTACCTCTGAACTTTCAAAACCCTTCACTCTGCCCCTTGACTATTAAAAATCACCATTTTACCCTTGAACTTTTAAAACTCCTCATTTTGTCTTTTAAATTTTCAATTTTTCACGCAAATAGACATAATTAACACCTGTACGGGCAAAAATGAGATTTTATCACTCGTGAAGTTTTGTTTCATATTTAAACTCCCACTTAACGCCTTTGTTTTTTTATTATTTGAACTCTTATTTAGGAAAGGTTTGCCTGCACATTTATTTTCATTTTTAATGCGTAATTCATTTAATAAGTTAATATTATTCGCTAATATTTGAATTTGAATACTAAAGAAGATGAGCTATGCATGAAAGATAAGGAGATATTGACGAATAATATCGAGAAGAAATGTACATACAAATACTTCTTAGATGAGAGCATATTAAAAAAAAAGTTGATTGAGAGTGAAAATGTGAAACAAAATTTAAGAGTGATAAAATTTTATTTTTGTCTTTACAGGGGACCCATATGCAAATCATGTGAGCTTAATTTTATCTATTTGGATGAAAAATTGGAAAACAAGAGATAAAATTTGAAGCTTTAAAACAAGGGAAGAATGATTTATAAAATTCAAAGGGTAAAATAAAGAATTTTAAAAATTCAAAGAATAAAATGATAATTTTTAAAGTTTAGGAAGCAAAAAAAGGGAGATCATTAGTGTTAGTTGTTAGTTACTTGTCAAAACACAAGTGATAATATATATTTAGGCTACACGTAAGGAACTTTATAACTACCAACACTTCACCACGTGTCACGAGGTTATGCTAAGTTTGCAACGATCTGGTGTCAGCCGATTTCCTTATGAAAACTCGCTATAATAGATACTAGAGCAGGAGGTGAGAGACAGGAGGAAACTGACATTTGCCTGTTTTGAAGGATCTGCAGTCGTTGTTGATATAAATTGTTGGTTTTGCAGCGGACTTGGTTGTCATTATACATAGAAGCGTACATTAATAATGTTTAAAAATTTATTTTTGTAATTTGCAAAACGATACGGTAACCATATATACCTTTTGGATAGTAACATTACTTGGGAATCTAATAATCGAGAATTGGCCCATTTTTTTTTAATTAAATTGCCCCGAGTTAATGTAATTTCAGTCTTACAGAAATAGCTAAACTGGCCCTGAATTTTTAATATTTAGTATAGTGTTCGAATTTTTTAAATTATCAAAAATTACCTATTAATTTTGTTATTAGAGGAAAAACAAAAAAAAAAGTTTTAAGTGGTGTAACATTTTGAAATATGAAAACAACGTGAGTTACAAATATTTGATTTTTTTGAATGTTTAATCAACAACTTCATCGTTATTTTTAGAAGCAAGTATAAATAGTTAAAGTTTTTGTTGAGGTAACATGTTGGCTTAAGTTTGGAAGTGAAGGATGATTCTTGCGAGACCAAAAAAGAAATGTGTCAACAACATAGCGTGTATAGGTTGTTGTAAGAATAAAGGACATTTTGTATATTAATTTTGGAAGTTAGTCCGCAACTTCCAATCCATATTTCCAGTTTTAAATTACATGTGTAATCATAATGTTCAGAAGTTACGAGAAAAGCGCGTAAAGTACAATTTCTGCATAGTGTTGTGTTGCTTCTTATGATGAAATCAATTAATTTGTTAATTGATCCAGACTGAAAAAATAGAAAAGAAATATTTCCTTTTATCTATCATTTTTAAGTACAGAAGAAAATGTAGAAGGAGAGGTATCTTATGGTCTGCAACACTAATATAAATTTTGTTCTCGTTTGTTGATCTTAAAGTTGACTCTACATGCTGATGGATAGAAAGGATCTAGCGAGGATACATATGAAATATAAGTACTTAATAAAACTCCTTTATTGATGACAATAGAGATATGGCGATCTTCCATCTAATCTAGTCATCATGTAGATGTCCATCTTTCCGTTGGCAATGTAGGGGGTTTGTTGAAGTAAGAAGTCGTCGTCCCACCAAAAGCTCCCATCCTGCGACATCATGTTGGGATCTATATGGCGGATGAGTTGATCATTTCCACGACTAAGTTGTTGTTTAATTACCAGTTTATATTTTGTTGTATTGGATAGCATCGTGTTGACGTCAGCATATTTCCTGGACTACAAATATTGTTTATGTTGGGATGTTCCTGTAGTTTGGCTGGAACGTGATAGGGTGTTCCTTCCCCTGTTAGCTTAAAGGTTGCATGTTACCCTGTTTTGTCCATATCCTTTACATATAGCACATTTCCTTCTCTTCGCGGTGGTGGTAGAAACATTAAGGTGCAAGCTCCCTGAGCCCAAGTTGAACCCTTTGTATTTTTAAAAGAGAAATTAGAATAAATAGATCAATTATTAAAATCATTGGAAATAAATAGCACATTTACAAGAATTAATAATTAATTGACCATATTACTTTAAAATATTTAACTTTCGAATTTTACTTTTAATATAATTTTTGTTCATTTTTTACTCAAAACTCTTTGTTTGATTTCTTCTGTCTAGCGACCCCTCTCCTTCTCTCTCTCTACAACTGCTCTATCTCCTTCAACTACGACGGCTACAACAGATTCTACATGCGATCTTCATTCTTCTCCCATTGAGGCTTAGTGCTGAGCGGTGCTGGTGGCGGAGGTGATGATCTGCAACAACACACCGTCCAATGCGTTATGTTCAACAAGGCTACGACTTTCTAGTCGGTGGTGTGATCTAGATCAAAAATTGGCAAATACTCTCCATCATATGGCCTTGCTAACGACATCGTCTTCTCTGGCATCAGTCAGATCTGTTCTGATTAAGAGAGAGAGAGAGTGAGAGTACCAATGATGAGAGAAAGAGTACATGGAGATCTGGATACGAAATGAGTGAGGAGTCTCTGACATCATGGCCTCGTGGTCGCCAAGGTTGTCTTCTCTAGCGTCAGTCGGATATACTCCGATTGATAGTGAGAGAGTAGTGACGAGGGAGAGAGAATGCGTGTGGATGAGGAGGAGAGGAGTATTTTTGTAATTGGACTTATCTATAGTTCTTCATTTTCTCTAGTTTAGGCTATTTACTAATAAGTTCTAAATTTTGGGCTTTTTTTTTTTTTTAATTTCAAATAACTTGCATTGTATCTTAAACAACAATAGACTCTCTAACTTTAATCTAAAATTACTACTTTACGCCTTCTAATTTTTAAATTTTAAACTTTGCCAAATAGTTTACCACCAAATTTAACGTATGGCGTTGCATTGCAAGGCATTCTTTTAGAGCAATTTACAAAAATGCCTCTAAATACTTCAACTTATTAAAATACTCTCCAACAAACTACTTATTAAAACTACACTTTTATTAAAAATTGGTGATTTATTAAAAGTCCAAGTTATTCTTCTTTCATACTCCCTCATAACAATATCCACCAAGTTTTTTTCTCCAGATATGTTTTTTTTTTTTTTAACAAAACATGAGAAGAAGAGTAAATAGCAAAATATAATTATAAAAAAGGAAGAAAATAGGGCAATTATAAAAACATAAATATGAAGGACAATTTTAATAAGGGGTGCTATATGGGGGCATTCTATATAAATTTTTTCTATTTTTTATACTCAAATGCCAAAATTTGGTATCAGCGTGTTAATATAACATCATTGCATTGGAGATGCTTTAAATCTTGCGACCGGGTGTATAAGTTGGCAAAATATGTAGTAACAATGAACGAAAATTGAAACTACAAATTACAAATTAGAACAACAATACGAACGAAGAAGAACAATAAATTTAGCAGCAACAATATAAAATCTGAAACGAATTTGTTGAAGCACCAAGGTCTGTATCACATGGTGTTCATAAAACAGATTCACCCCCTCACCAAATATGCCTGAGATTGTTCGGTGTCTGTGTCCAGCATACAACGTCAGTTGATGAATAGCAAGGACGAATGATAATGCTACTACACTGGAGAACTAAAAAGTCACTTGAATTCTTCCACACAGAACCTCAGAGCGCTAGTGTGATTTTCTGAAAGTACGAAATCTTTTAAAGTTTTTTAGTCTCATGAATGAGGAACAGGGACTCCTTTTAATAGGGCTCAGATGAAACATTGTATTAAATCCATAATTAGTATGAGTTAATTTACAAAATTAAATCTGCAGATTAATTCCCATCCATTCGGCAACTTTTTGCTCGTTGGTAATAGAGAAAATTACATATTATCCTACACTGTTTTTCTCTGAAGTTATGCCACACTTTTGAAAAATGTGTTAATTTATACTATAATTAAAGAAGTTGTATAACTATGCTACAACTTGTATTACATATTTAAGCTGTGCTATACTTAAATATATATGACATTTATTAAAATAAGTTTTAAAAGAAGGTCTGGCTACTATGTTTCCTCTCCGGTGTCCTTCCATATGTCCTCCAATAACATATTATCATATCAATTAAAATATAACACCACGCCAACAAAATAATTCCATTTCATTTAAAATATTATCAATTATAATATTAACACTTAAAATATGTTTTTTTGACTTTTTTCCTCATCCAATGAAAAAAATTATGATTTTATGTTTTTATTCCTTTGGTTGTACTACCCCTACATCATTATCAACAATTTCCTCTTCAAGGTTCTCATCATATTAACTTTGATAAGGTTTGAGATATTATTCTATCTCTCATCATCACATATATATTATCTGTTTATGTATAATTGTCGATCTCTTTCCCTAACAAAATCTTTTATGTGAATTGGAAAGTGCAATAGTCTTGCACTTATAGCATTTCTACGCAATTAATGCTGGTTGTGCGCAAATCTTTGTAGCTTGGCTTTCTACGCAATTAATGCTGGTTGTACATATTCATGTCTTTTGTATATATAATTTGTTCAGGTTCAGAGGAAAAGTAAAGAATTGCGAATTCTCACGCATTCTAGCTTCAAGATCTGGCTTTCAAAGCGTGAGGCGGCTTGCTGAGATCGAATGAGATATCCCAACCTTTGATTGTCAAGCTTGCAGTTCCCATGAACCAAGCACAGGATGGTGGGTGTATCAATCAATTTCATTGGGAAGATCGCAAGGATGAAAGAAGGATATAGAGAGAGGGATAAGAAAAAGAGTACAGAAGCAAGAGCGGGCAAAGGGGGTTTGTCTTGAAGATACTAGTTGAGCTAGGCTAAGGAGGATATAGCTCAGTTGGAAGAGCTCCACTTTTACAATTGGGTCGTTGTGATTATGAGTTAAGTGTCTAATTTTCCAAGCAGCAATGATAGCATCTTGTACCAAAACCAGTGGCTCATTTTTTCTAAGTAAGAGGGAAAAGGAATGAAATATGCCACTAAAAAACTTTACTAAGACAAAAGTGGGCTTTCAAGTATGTAGAGGAGGTAGGATATGTAGTTAGTCTGATCTAGTATGGATCGTACATGGACGATAGTTGGAATTAGCAGCTCTCCTAGGGTTCCCTCATCTGGGATCCTTGGGAAAGAGCATCAAGTGAAACCTTGTGAGTACCTTGATGCACTGTCTCTTTTCAACCCCTAAAATGAAATGCAGCAAAAGGAAAGAAAATCCATGGACCAATTCCAATGTTTCTACCCCATAGGAACTACGAGATCACCCCAAAGAGGCCTTTGGCATCTAGGGTGCGGACCGACCATCCTGTTCAACACATGGAACGCTTTAGATGTTTGCTTTTTGGGTTGGGTAGTAAGGGTTAGAGAAGGGCATTCACTATCTTAAAACCACCATTTCCCTTTCTCTCTCTTTTTAACAGTACTTTATTTTTATTTTCCTTTTACTGTGCTTTTCCCGTCTCTTATATATATAAAAATATATGTCTATTAATAATATGTTCATATTTGTAGCATTGCTTTCTAAGTGATTAACATATAGTTGCACGTAGGATCTTATCTGAGGTATTATATATAATGTTCGTATCTTTAAAAAAAGGATGCATGAATTCCATATTTTTTATAGATGTTTGATATGTCATCACTCTTAACGGTCAACTCAAGGTTCTTTTCAAAGAGAGAAACCCCCTTAGTTACTGATTTGTATATTCTTGGTGTTGGGGCTCATCTCTTTTGTTTCAATTAGTGGTAGGTGTGTGTCTGTTTCTTTCTTGTGGCATGATGTTTAGATCATTTGTGGCCTTTCGACCTCTTTAATGGTTCTGACACCACTAATTTTTTCATTCCATTAGATTCTTGCTTGCTATCGAATCCATTCATTGATGCCTCTAGCATCATCACTACTTTAGTCAACGCTACTCTCACTCGAACTATAAGTAATATCAATAAGTTTCTTTAATATTTTGATGATAATCAGGATTCCTAACGGAGATCAAGGGCTAAATAGATCAAAAGCCTTAAAAACTTGAGTTTTGAGGATTTCTTGGAAAGTTATTTAGTTTTCTAAACCCCGAGAAGCCAAATAATCCTAGAAACTATGGAGTATCTTAGAAAATGAGGTGAAAATGGAACAAAAATGTGTGAAAAAGAAAGAAAATGGATCTAGGTAAAGAAATAGCAAGAAAATCAAGGAAAAGGCAAGAATTTTGCTAGGAAATCTTGAGAAACTTGGAGCACTTGGGAAAAAGTCTTGAAAACTTAGAAGAACTTCAAAGGAGAGAAAAGAAAATGAGATGAAAGAGAAAGAGGCTTGCTTATATATTTGTTTGAAAATTGTAATGGATGGCAGGGATTTAATCTTTAGGAAATGATCTAATAGTTAAGATGACATGTCTTTTTAATTTTCTACTCAAATCAAGGTATGGTCTCATCAATTAGTGACTAATGTTAGCAATATAATGATATTTTGAAATACATCAATGATATCGTTGTTGGAAACAAATTGCGCAGCGGAATTTTAAAAATTTTTCATCAGAGTAATTTCCAAAACACAAGTTTGACATGTTATATGTATAAATTAAACAGATCTTACTAACCTCAGTATGCCGAAGAACCTCCGCGACCTGTGTAGAGAAGTAACGTTCCAGAAGAGCCTCAACCAACTGGTCTTCTTTGCTATTCTCTATCCACAACCGGAGTGAGTGTGGGCTCACACGTACAGTTCTTCCACTAGTGACTCTCCTTCCAACCAATAGAGAGAACCCAAAGCTAGTGTTCGTGATTTGTGAACAAAAGCTCTTAGGGAGTTTTCAGATGCTCACTAGAAGAGTATCACTCTTAATCTCTCAAATTGATCTGAGTAAATCATTAGACTCACTCCCTTTTTATACCTATTGGTCCTTGGGGTCAGTCCATATCAGATTTGGTCTCAAAAATCGAAACAGAATCAAGTTCGGATCAATATCTTATAAGATACGCGTGAAAAACGCGTAATCTTAACTGTCGCGGTCGGCATGCCGAACTGTGTGATAGGCAGGCCGAACTGGCCAGTTCGGCAGGCCGAACTTTCTGATAGGCAGGCCGAACTGCCGAGAAAAAATCTCCGCGAATCTTTTATTTTCCACCCGAGATTCTAAAGGATAAAGTCTCAGTTTTGATTCAAATAGCCCAATAGAAAAGATATATGATCAAAACAAACTTTATCAAGATAATCTCTAAGAAAATAAATCAATTCACAATAATTCTACAAGTTTATCTTGTTCTAATTGTCTAAAATTAAAACAACCGATAAACAGACAAGAATTATCCGAACGCCATAATTCAACAAGTTCATCTTGAACTAATTTCTTACATAATTAATTCAACCGATAAACAGACATGAATTATTTGATTATTATAAATTTTAAACCAATCTGATAAATCCGACATAAGTCACCAATTATTGGAAAAGCACGCCGTGTCGTTACAGGATTTTGTGAGCTAGCAAAGGGGACCAAAATGGACCTATAAAGTTCAAGCTCATGATAAATATGAAACCCAATATCCCAGATATACATTTCACAATTATCAACTCCAACGCTACTCCACTAAAAGCTTGGAGCTGCACTCTCGAACTTTATAGAATTACGAAGCTCGTGTAGCTAAGTCTCCATGACATATCAGAGTGTATCGCATCCCCATATGATCATCCATAATCGGCTTAAGGACAAGTTCCGTCTTACCTTCCCGATTATTTTTATCTTACGTTCCATTGTCTCACCATTAGAAAACTTACCATCCAAAGATAGTATACCATTCGGTTACACCTATGTATCCAAATGGTTGAGCGCTCCAGTTTTCCAATTACAGGACAACGCATATAAGAGGATATCATTACTCCTAAAGAGGAGCTATGGATTCCATATCTATGAATAACAAGTCTACGCTACCAAGAGTCATGCCTCCAACGTACCGGCATGCATGCCACTATAGAGATGTGGGAGTCACCCATTGGTACATCAAAAGACACAAGTCGAGACAACGGGCCCATTATTCATCTCAGGATTAAGATACAATACAAATGATTGTCTAAAGTGAATCGATTTGCCAAGACAGAATTATTAATCCAAATCAATTCACTTTATGTCCCGATCCAACACATCGTCACCTATGACAACGCGCCAATGTTTCTATTCACGGAGTCCAACTCCGATGGCCAAGACAAACCATCTCCCAAAAGGGATATAGACAACATAACAATCTTTACATGAATAAAGCGCCCAACTTTATTCCCTCGATTGCGGATCATATATTTTAGACCATCACCTTAAGAGTCGTGTCTACCGCATAATCATCCCATCATATGCCCAACTCTTAAGGTTTAGACTGACAGTCTCAGACTACTGTTTGCTTATCATACATTCAACAAATATGAACGTAAAGAGGACAATATTTGGTATATATAAATGAATAAATTCTTTATTGATAAAAATGTCTCCAAAAACGTATTACATTTTTACTCCTTTAGAGCATACATGTCTAACAATCTCCCACTTGCACTAAGTGAGTAAATACTGCAAATTTCGCATCCCCATAGCTTCCACATGCCTTTCGAAGACTCTCCCAGAAAGTGTCTTCGTAAATGGATCAGCTAAATTGTCCTCTGACGCGATCTTGCACACCGTGACATGCCCGCTCTCAACGAAGTCCTTTATCACATGATACTTCCGATCAATATGCTTACTCTTCTTGTGAAATCTTGGTTCCTTAGCATTAGCTACCGCCGCACTGTTATCACAGTACAGTGATACTGCTTTATCCACACCAGGAACTACCTCAAGATCCCCAAGGAACTTGCGGAGCCACACTGCTTCTTTCGAAGCATCACTAGCCGCCACATACTCGGCCTCCATCGTTGAATCCGAAGTGCAATCTTGCTTTGCACTTCTCCAACTGATGGCACCGCCACCCAGAGTAAACACAAACCCCGATGTCGATTTCCTAGAATCCAGGCAGGATTGAAAATCCGAATCAGTGTATCCTAGAGGAGTTAAATCCTCACCCGAATACACAAGCATATACCCTCGAGTCCTTCTCAGGTACTTGAAAATATGCTTTACCGCAACCCAATGGTTCGGTCCTGGATCCGCCTAAAATCGACTCACAATCCCGACCGCATAGCTAATATCCGGTCGAGTGCAAAGCATGGCATACATGAGACTACCCACTGCCGAAGCATAAGGTACCTTCTTCATGTATTCTCTTTCTTCATAAGACTTTGGAGAGTCTTTCTTAGAAAGAGTAATTCCAGACCTAGATGGTTGCCCACCTTTCTTGGAATCCTGCATTGCAAACCTCCTGAGAATTTTATCTATGTAGCCGGCCTGTGACAAAGCTATCATTTTGTTCTTCCTATCCCGAAAGATCTGGATACCGAGAACAAAATTAGCCTCACCCAAGTCCTTCATGTCAAACTGCTTGGTCAACCATAATTTGACCGATGACAACGCCCCATCGTCATTGCCAATTAGCAGAATGTCATCTACATAGAGTAGTAGAAAAACCACCTTCCCATTCTTAATGTGTTTGTAAACACATGGTTCATCCACATTTTGTGAGAACCCATAAGTCTTGATCACTTGATCAAATCTTATGTTCCAAGAACGAGAAGCCTGCTTAAGTCCATAAATTGACTTTAGCAGCTTACAAACCTTACCCTCTTGACCCGCGACCTTGAACCCGTCTGGTTGTTCCATATAAATGGACTCATCAAGATAGCCATTCAGAAAAGCCGTCTTGACATCCATCTGCCAAATCTCGTAGTCGAGAGCGGTAGCTATGGACAAGAGAATCCGGATGGACTTAAGCATGGCTACAGGCGAAAAGGTTTCCTCATAATCGATTCCTTCCTTTTGCGTATAACCCTTAGCTACCAGTCTAGCCTTAAAGGTTTCGACCTTTCCATCCACTCCTCTTTTCCTCTTGTAGATCCACTTACTCCCTATGGGTTTTACCCCTTCGGGAAGATCCACAAGCTCCCAGACCCGATTACTCTCCATAGACTTCATCTCAATGTTCATGGCCTCTGTCCAGAGTCTTGAATCAACATCCTCCATAGCTTCTGCGTAAGTATAAGGATCCCTGTCATGTTCATCCGGTTCAGCCAAAAAGACCTCCCCATTGAACATATACCTCTCAGGTTGACGCCCGATCCTCCCACTACGCCGAAGCCCCTGAGGTTGTTGTTCAGGTTTGTTTGGTTTTTCTACACCGATCGGAATGGTTTCGTTCGGAACCTCCGGAGTAAACGGATTACCCCTCAACTCCTCAAGCACCACTTTGCTTTGAGGTTTAAAGTCGTTCATGTAACTCTCCTCAAGGAAAGTTGCATTAGTTGAAACCACGACTTTATTTTCCTTTGGGTTATAAAAATAACCCCCTTTAGTCCCTTTTGGATATCCTACAAACACGCAAACTTCTGAACGTGCTTCCAACTTATTCGGATCCTTAAACAGGACATGAGCTGGACATCCCCATATGCGAATATGGTTTAAGGATGTCTTCTGTCTTGTCCACAACTCGTGAGGAGTTTTAGGGACCGATTTTGAAGGCACATTGTTCAAAAGATAACATGCGGTTTGTAGTGCATATCCCCAAAAGGATAAAGGCAATGATGAATAACTCATCATGGACCGAATCATGTCCAACAAAGTCCTATTCCTTCTCTCTGCTATGCCATTCTGCTGCGGAGTACCCGGCGCAGTCAAATGGGATAAAATCCCATTCTCTAACAAGTGTCCCAAGAACTCATCAGAAAGGTATTCCCCACCTCGATCAGATCGAAGTGCCTTTATGGGTCTACCCAATTGCTTTTCCACTTCAGCCCGAAACTCCCTGAACTTATCATAAGTTTCGCTTTTGTGGTGCATTAGGTACACATACCCATATCTTGAGTAATCGTCAATAAAAGTAACGAAGTACTCATACCCTCCTCGTGCCCGGATGTTCATCGGTCCGCAAACATCACTATGCACAAGTTCTAGAACCCCTTCGGCCCTATTGCCCTTAGACCCGTATGGTCTTTTGGTCATTTTACCCTCCAAACAAGAATCACATTGAGGTATAGATTCCACCTTTAAGTGACTTAAAGGTCCATCCCTTACCAACCTTTGAATCCTATTTAGGTTAATATGGCCAAGGCGCAAATGCCAAAGATAAGTCTTATTAGAGTGAGAAGTTTTAAGTCTTTTTGAGTCATTATCATTTATCTCAGCATTAAGCAATAGGTCCATCTTAGGTTTGATAAAATATAGATCATTTTGCATCCATCCAGAACAGATAAAAGATTTGTTTTTACGAATCACCACTTTTTCATTAAAAGATACCACGTAGGAGTCTTTAAATAAAGAAGATACAGAAATTAAATTCCTTTTAAATTTAGGAACATAAAAACAATCTCGCAAAATTAAACTCCTATAATTATCAAAATAAAGATGGACATCTCCCACTGCTTCCGCTGAGACCAAGGATCCATCGCCCATCCAAAGCGTTAAGTCTTCACGAAGTAGACTTCTCGTTTCTTTGAATCCCTGCAGAGAAACACAAACATGATTAGTTGCACCGGAATCTATGACCCAAATGTCACTGGATTCCTCAACCAAACAAGTTTCTAAATATAGAAGATCACACCTACCTCCCTTGGAAAGGAAGTCCTTGCAATGCTTCTTTATATGCCCGACCTTACCACAAAAGAAGCACTTAAGCTTCTTTGGGTTCTTCTTCTTCTTCTTCTTGCTCTTGGTAGCAATAGGAATAGAAGACTTCCCACTTTTGGCCCGTTGCTTCTTTCCATTCCCAGAGTTAGGATTGGAACCAGAAGTAGCTACCATATTGGCCTCTCCACCAGCAGGAGACTCCCTGATCAGCAGTTCAAACTCTTGTAACTGTTTCATCAGTTCTGTCAAGGTCATATCCCGTCTATTGCTTATATTAAAAGTAGCTCTAAACGGAATAAATTCCTTAGACAGAGTCTCATAGACCATAGTCATCTGAGTTTCAGCATCGATGTCGGCTCCATTGGTTTGAGCCTCAGCGAGGTAACCCATGACCAACATCATGTGCTCCTTTACAGATGTCCCCGGTCTCTGTCTACAGTTTAAGAGTTTTCGAAGCGCCCCTTGCCGCTTTGTTATGGCTTGGCCTCCAAACATGTCCTCAAGATTATCCAAGATCTGCTTCGCAGTCTCATAATCCTGATGTTGAGCCTGCAGCACGTTATTCATGCTAGCCATAACATAGCAGCGGGCCTGATCATTAGCATCTTTCCAGCGGTCATACGCTTGGAATTGCTCATTACTTGAGTCTCCCGTAGGCTCGGGAGGACAAGAAGTTGTCAGAACATATTTCAGTTTCTCAAAGGAAAGGACGATGTCCAGGTTCCGTTTCCAATCATTATAGTTCTCACCGGTTAATTGGTTTTTGTCAAGTATCGATGATAAAGCGTTTTTAGACATTTTCAATCTACAATAAAGAATCATATACCAAACATAAGCAAACATATATAATAATTTAGTAAGATAACACAATCATGTAAAATCATACAAATGTGTTTATGTGTCAAAACCTTGAAAATATCACAACCTTACAACGATAATTCCCAACTCAGAATTCAACAAGCTCCTAGGGGAGTCATGCCAAATTCAATCAGGAACACGGATCCCCTCCTGATTAATATATGCCATCCAGGACCCGTATGATCCAGCATATACTAATAATCGTTTCTTTGGCCATTAATTTTATTAACAGAGCTCCTAGGGGAGGTTAATAATAAAATTAACGTGAGTGTATAACCACCGTTTTAATATTTTATCCATGATTTATAATCACCACCTAGGGGTGTGCAACCATAAATCATACTAAAATACCTTATCCTTTCAGAGATCCAATCTGGTACATGATAGAAATCCCTTCCTAGGGGTTGGGACCATCATGTTCTTCCTATGGAGCAACGATGGAGGCCTTAGGTTCTCTCTTCGAAAACCTTCTCCCACTCAATCTTTTGAAGTCAAGGTTTTATTTTGAAATTATGCATGAACAAATTTAATATGAGCGGCACTCCCTATTCTATATGACATGTTATCAATATACATGGTAAATCATATTATAATGCAGACAAGCAAAGCAATCAAGCAAAGCTACAAGCATAATAATAATAATAACCGTAATATTATGGTTCCACCCTAGAGAATAGAAAAACTAAGATTACAAGAGAATAATCGAGACATTTATCGATTCTTCATCCTTGAATCCTCAAGCCGTATCCTTCTTCATGTAATATCCATCTTCAAGTCCTCAATCCCGTATGAATCGAACACTTCATATTTCCGATCATATCCAAATTTAATGTTTCTCAGAATCGTCCCAAAAATAAAATTAAAACTGCACCAAAAAATCGCACCTTTTTCTGGACACCTGGCAGCTCTCGGTCGGCAGGCCGATCTGGGTGATCGGCCTACCGATCATGGAGGTTCGGCCTGCCGAACATGAAGGTTCGGCCTGCCGGTAGAGCACCAAAATTTCTGCCCCACTGTCGGCCTGCTGGACCGTACGTCCGGCCTGCCGATCTGTGACCTTCGGCCTGCCGAACTGTGAGGTCCGGCATGCCGACCGAGCAGAAAACCCTCAATCCATAAAATACAATTTTAATGCAATTCATCAATTTTATTTTCAACAATTCAAAAACATAAAATTAGAGACTCATGAAATGCCTGGAGGCGCCATCATCAATCTATAAGTTCCGACTTCTCGTTCCGTCTTCTCCGAATAATTATTTAATTACAAAATTCTTACAAATTAAAAATTAAATAATAATTCCTAGACGGAGATGATAGTCCGCCATCTAATTACATGAAAAAACTTAGATACACATTTTAACCTCTAAGGAACCATAACCGGTATTAATTAATTAATAAATAATTAAACAACAATTTAATCAACCATAATTATTAATAAACATTCACCATATAATCCATGACAACATATATATTATATAGAAACCTAGAGTGCCATCTCTCTATAAAATTTAATTCAAGCATTGGAGAGATTAAGATCACAAAATTTATGCATATAACATGATCACAAACTTGCAAATTTATGTAAAAACCTCGGCTCTGATACCAATTGTTGGAAACAAAGTGCGCAGCGGAATTTTAAAAATTTTTCATCAGAGTAATTTCCAAAACACAAGTTTGACATGTTATATGTATAAATTAAACAGATCTTACTAACCTCAGTATGCCGAAGAACCTCCGCGACCTGTGTAGAGAAGTAACGTTCCAGAAGAGCCTCAACCAACTGGTCTTCTTTGCTATTCTCTATCCACAACCGGAGTGAGTGTGGGCTCACACGTACAGCTCTTCCACCGGTGACTCTCCTTCCAACCAATAGAGAGAACCCAAAGCTAGTGTTCGTGATTTGTGAACAAAAGCTCTCAGGGAGTTTTCAGATGCTCACTAGAAGAGTATCACTCTTAATCTCTCAAATTGATCTGAGTAAATCATTAGACTCACTCCCTTTTTATACCTATTGGTCCTTGGGGTCAGTCCATATCAGATTAGGTCTCAAAAATCGAAACAGAATCAAGTTCGGATCAATATCTTATAAGATACGCGTGAAAAACGCGTAATCTTAACTGTCGCGGTCGGCATGCCGAACTGTGTGATAGGCAGGCCGAACTGGCCAGTTCGGCAGGCCGAACTTTCTGATAGGCAGGCCGAACTGCTGAGAAAAAATCTCCGTGAATCTTTTATTTTCCACCCGAGATTCTAAAGGATAAAGTCTCAGTTTTGATTCAAATAGCCCAATAGAAAAGATATCTAATCAAAACAAACTTTATCAAGATAATCTCTAAGAAAATAAATCAATTCACAATAATTCTACAAATTTATCTTGTTCTAATTGTCCAAAATTAAAACAACCGATAAACAGACAAGAATTATCCGAACGCCATAATTCAACAAGTTCATCTTGAACTAATTTCTTACATAATTAATTCAACCGATAAACAGACATGAATTATTTGATTCTTATAAATTTTAAACCAATCTGATAAATCCCACATAAGTCACCAATTATTGGAAAAGCACGCCGTGTCGTTACAGGATTTTGTGAGCTAGCAAAGGGGACCAAAATGGACCTATAAAGTTCAAGCTCATGATAAATATGAAACCCAATATCCCAGATATACATTTCACAATTATCAACTCCAACGCTACTCCACTAAAAGCTTGGAGCTGCACTCTCGAACTTTATAGAATTACGAAGCTCGTGTAGCTAAGTCTCCATGACATATCAGAGTGTATCGCATCCCCATATGATCATCCATAATCGGCTTAAGGACAAGTTCCGTCTTACCTTCCCGATTATTTTTATCTTACGTTCCATTGTCTCACCATTAGAAAACTTACCATCCAAAGATAGTATACCATTCGGTTACACCTATGTATCCAAATGGTTGAGCGCTCCAGTTTTCCAATTACAGGACAACGCATATAAGAGGATATCATTACTCCTAAAGAGGAGCTATGGATTCCATATCTATGAATAACAAGTCTACGCTACCAAGAGTCATGCCTCCAACGTACCGGCATGCATGCCACTATAGAGATGTGGGAGTCACCCATTGGTACATCAAAAGACACAAGTCGAGACAACGGGCCCATTATTCATCTCAGGATTAAGATACAATACAAATGATTGTCTAAAGTGAATCGATTTGCCAAGACAGAATTATTAATCCAAATCAATTCACTTTATGTCCCGATCCAACACATCGTCACCTATGACAACGCGCCAATGTTTCTATTCACGGAGTACCAACTCCGATGGCCAAGACAAACCATCTCCCAAAAGGGATATAGACAACATAACAATCTTTACATGAATAAAGCTGCCCAACTTTATTCCCTCGATTGCGGATCATATATTTTAGACCATCACCTTAAGAGTCGTGTCTACCGCATAATCATCCCATCATATGCCCAACTCTTAAGGTTTAGACTGACAGTCTCAGACTACTGTTTGCTTATCATACATTCAACAAATATGAACGTAAAGAGGACAATATTTGGTATATATAAATGAATAAATTCTTTATTGATAAAAATGTCTCCAAAAACGTATTACATTTTTACTCCTTTAGAGCATACATGTCTAACAATCGTGACACATGTATGTAAGTAATTGATGCTTGCATTTTCTCAAGGAAAGGTTATGATAATAGTATGAACATAAGATTTTGTGTAGAGTAAGTAATGGTTAATTAGATCGAGAGATGATCCAATCATTGTGTCCGATGACACTCTTGTAGTCGATCTTATGGCCAAGAGTAGAGGGCTATCTATTGGGGTGTGATTTGGTTAGACCCATATCATGAAGTGACAACCTAGCATGAGAAGCCTAGCCCAAGGTTAGAATGAATGAAGTCTAATAATGGTGATCAATTTGAGTTTACTAATACCATTAGGTTTGTCAGTTCATTGTTTGTTCAGTCTATGAGATTGATCAACTTGATTCGATGTAAGGTTTTGTTTAGCCTTCATTGAAAATCTAACAAGTATGGGTTCATTTGGATCGACGAAATGGATTCAAGCTTGAATGCTGCAGGGAAACATCCATTAAACCATAAAGGACAGCATGGGGTTGTGGTCTGAGATTCATGCTGAATTGGAGACTAATGTAACGCCCGTCTAACATAATCCTAAAAGACTCATCTAATTACATTAAGTAGTGAAACATATTACCTTTTTACTTATGTAAATCTTAATATGTCATTCAAGATGATTATAAAAATATGGGTAAATTTGGACTTTTAAAAAGTTTTAACTAGTAAGGGTATCAAAAAATATGTAATACACACCAAATGGCTAGCCAAATATATAAAATATAATATATCTCTCAAAAAAAGGCTCAGCCATGTACTATATATAATATTGATGGCTTGCCAAAATGCATATACAATAAAACCACAAAATAACAAGTTCGTTAGTCCTTGTACGTTAGCCTTGAGCATCAGGAGTGTGCTAGCCAACCATCTAGTCCTTAGCTAATGTTGGCACGTCCCCTCATCTACATCACCATAAACATGAGTGAGCTAATGCCTAGTAAGTAGAATTATGTAAGCATGAGTATCATTTGAATGAATGAGCTCAATTAATATATGTTTACTCTTTAACTTTTCACTTTATCATCCTTTCATTTCATTTATGTTTCATTGTATTTTTTGTATTCTTAACATAGTGTGCACACTATTTAGTGTTTCTTCGAGGGGAAGTATTACACTCTAGATGCTTAAATCATTAGCGTCCCAAACTCTTAACATCTCATATAGCATCCCAAATGCCTAATCATTGCATCTCCAATGCTTAAAAGTTTCACATGGCATCCCAAATGCCTAGTCATTGAGTCCTTGGTGCTTAAAAGTTTCACATCATTGTGTCCCAGATGTTTGGAGTCCTGTCACAGCTCACCAATGTAATTAGTTTCACATTTTTCATAATTATTTTACATGTTGACATATATTTGAAATCACAACAAGGATGGTGATACAGGTGAGATTTTACTTACATGACTCAATGAGACTATTACTAAAGCTTTTGTGAGGTCCAGTACTTCACACCTCTGAAAGATTGAAAATTTCTACTTACATAATTAGCAATCTGACAATAACTAATAATGAAACGTTACAGAGCTCATTTCCTATCTTAAGTATTTATTCTAAGTCTAATCCTTGTAATTAGCTTCACTTTAACCTCTTAAATTAAAAAATATCTCAAAATTAAACTTTAATTGAATTCATGGTTTGAAAAACACTAAAAAACAAATTCCAAGGGCCTGAAAAGCCTTCATTAGGCCATTTGGCCTAGTCTGGCTGAGGACTGGCCAAGGGCCGGGTGAGGCAGCCCTGCCCATGTAGATGGAGTGCCCTTATAGGCTACATGTAGATGCTGTGTGTGGCCAGCCAACGTGGCGGGAACCATTTCAACCTCCTCTTGGGCTCGACAGGTGAACAAAAGATGGTTGCCAAGAGATCATCGTTACTGCAAACAAAAGAAAGCCTTTTGATGGCAACGGCAAAGCAAGAGACCCTTGTCATCCTTTGACAGGTGAACAAATATTTGAAATAGTAAAAAATATAAGTGCCGTATTTGGAAAGAGAAAGCGAGGTAAAGACGAGGTACTGATTGATGGAAAAAAAGATCAATCTTTTTTGATCTACCATACTAGAACACACTTTTTATGCGTCATTGCTTGGGCGTTATGCATATTGAGAAAAATGTTTATGAATCCATAGTCGGCATGTTGCTTGACATTCCAGGCAAGACTACGAATGGTGAAAAGGCCTGATTAGATCTCATGGAAATGGAGATCAGGCCTAATTTGTTTCCCAAGAAAAGAGGGAACCACACTTACTTACCTCCGGTGAAGCACACGTTATCAAGAGTGGAAAAGAGAAAGCTTTATGAATGGCTTGCTTTGTTGAAAGTGTTGGATAGGTATTCTTCGAACTTTAAAAAGATGGTGTCAGTGAAGGATTTGAAACTTATTGGCATGAAAACACACGATTGTCATGTGTTGATGTAGCAATTACTACCACTTGCTTTGCGGGAATTCTAACAAAGGAAGTGAGATTTGCAATTACCAAGTTGTGCTCGTTCTTCAATTCAATATGCTCTAAGTTAAGTGATCCACTTATGCTAGATTCATTGCAATTGGAGTTGGTGCAAACCATATGCATGCTTGAGAAGTATTTTCCATCGGCATTTTTTGACATCATGATTCATCTAACGGTGCACTTAGTACGTGAAGTTAAGTTATGTGGACTAGTGTATTTGAGATGGATGTACCCATTTGAAAAATATATGAAGGTTTTGAAGGGTTATGTAAAGAATCAAAATCAGTCAGAGGGATGTATCGTAGAAAGTTACATAGCTAAGGAATCAATTGAATTTTGCTCCAAGTACCTATTTAATGCCACGCAATTAGGGTGCCAAAGAGTATAAACACTGAGGCGAGGGGACTATCTACTGGCAATCCTTCCTCAACAAATCGAGAGGAGTAGGAGCAAGCTTGTCTGTATGTCTTGCACAATGCTAATGAAGTGGAGCCTTTCATTGAGGTGCACATGAATAAATTAAAAAAAAAAAACCCAAAAAGAGTAAGAATTGAGATGTGGTTGCAAGATGAACACAACCGGACCTTTCGGTTGTAGATTAGAGCATACATATATGGCAAGTGCTTCGCATCACAAGATGGAGGCATGTCATAGGACTTGAAGAACCTAGCTAGAGGACCATCGTCGACAGTTTCAAGGTATACACCATATTCCATAAATAGTTACGCTTTCTACACTCACAAAAGAGATGAGAAGCATCCTGTCTAGAATAGCGGTGTGACTCTTTGTGCCGAGGCTATGCATATTGCCTCTAGCAAGGACAAGAATCCGGTATATGGAACCATGAACTACTTTGGTTTCATTAAAGATATTTGGGAACTTGATTATGGGGGATTGTGCATAGCACTTTTTAAGTGCAAGTGGGCCGACATTAACTATGTTAAGAATGATAATGACGGCATCACAGTTGTTGACTTTAGAAGATTGGGATACAAGAATGATCACCTCATTATGGCATCACAACCAATTCAAGTTTTTAATACTATGGATCCTCAAGACATGGAGTTGTCTCTAGTCGCCCCGATGAAGCCAAGAATAGTTATTGACGGTGAACAAGTTGTCAAAGATTGCATGAACATCCCTCCATTCACAAAGGGATTGCCACCGGTTGAAGAGATAGATGATTTTGAAGATGACATTTTGCACTTGCTTTGTGAAGATGTGGAATGGATATGTATTGAGGAACCAATGAAAAAAAAGAGAAAAAAATGAGCATCTATAAACCAAGTTAAGCTAATTTATTTTAATATGTGTCTTTGTTTCATTTTTCATCTTTTTTTAATGGGATATTTATTTATAGTTATATTTGTGATGAAAACAGCGAAAAAGTATACATTCTAGGCCATTGGATGCTTAACACACTAGGCTGGCCACCTTGGGCAGAAGAGAAAAACATATATAAGTATTAATTTTGATCCTTTTTTATGATGGTTTTTGTATAAACCGTTGTGTAATTGATGAAAAAAATAAGTTGTCAAACCTTAGACGACGGTTTATGTTAAAACCGTCGTGGAAGGTGGGAAATTTTTTTTTTTCCTACACTTACACGACTGTTTATCCATAAACCATCGAAAAAAGTAGCTTACATAGCGGCGGTTTATGCATAAACCATCGTGTAAGATGTTTTTTTTGCACCTTCCACAACGATTTATGCATAAACCATCGTGGAAGATGTTCTTCACTTATATGATAGTTTATGCGTAAATCGTCATGGTGGGGAAAAATCTTTTTCATGACGATTTATTGATAAACCATCGTGTAAGTGTAGAAAAAAATTTCCCACCTTCCATGACGGTTTATGTGGAAACCGCCGTCTAAGGTGAAAAAAATTTTTTGTACAAAAATTTTTTTCCAACCTTACATGACGGTTATGCATAAACCGGCGTGTAAGGTTAAATTTCACCTTTAAATTTTGAAAATATGCACCCCCTATTTTGAATCTGTGACTCCCTCTCTCTCTAAAAGCACACACTCTCTCTATAAAATTTCTTTCTCTCTCAAGCTCTCACTCTGCCTCCAAAGCCTCCATCGCCATTGCTCCTTCAACGTCGCCTCTTGCCTGCCGGTAAGCTCCCCCTCCCTCTCTCTCTCCTCTTCCCCCTCCCCCCTGCCCCTATCTTCCCTTACCTGCCCTCCCCACCCAACTCGCCCCTACCCCCCAGTCGCCCCCCGCACCGTCCACCCACCCCCTCCCCCCTACTACCCCCTACCCCATCCTCCCCACCACCCTTCGCCCCCCACCCTGTCCACCCACCCCCCTCACCCCCTCGCCCTCTGCCCTACCGCCATCGTCACCCTTGCACCCCTGTCACCCCCCACCCCGCCTACCCACCCCCTCGCCCCCCATCCAACCCACCCACCCATCGCCCCCCGTCCCCACCACCCTACCCTCCCCAGCCCCCTCGCCCCACACCCCACCCCCCTCGTACCCTCCTCGCCCACCCACCCCGCTCGCCCCACTTGCCCCTTCGTCACCCCCTACCTAATCCTCGTCCCCTACCTTGCACACCCACACCCTTGCCCCCCTGCGACCGCGCCCCCCCCGCCCCCACCTAGCCCTCCTCAGCCCTACCCACTCACGCCCGTCACCCCCCTCGCACCCCCATCGCCCTTCCCTTGCCCACCCACCCCGCCCTCGCACCCCACAATTTTTATTTGTTTTGTGAATATGCGAAATTATGTGAATATGTGAAATTGTGTGAATATGTCAAATTATGTGAATGTGTGAAATTGTGTAATTAAAATTGTCAAATTGTGGGGTCTAAGTAATATGTGAAATTAAGTGAACATGTGTAATATGTGTAATTATGTGAATATGTGTGATACGTGAAATTGTGTAATTGAAATTGTAAAATTGTGAATATGTGAAGATGTGAATAATTGAAATATGTGAAATTATGTGAATTTGTGTAATATGTGTTACATGTGAAATTATGTGAATATGTGAACATGTGTAATATGTGAAATTGTGTAATTAAAATTGTAAAATTGTGAATATGTGAAGATGTGAATAATTGAAATATGTAAAAATATGTGAAAATGTGTAATATGTTGATTTACAATATCTTAATTATAATATGTGATTATTAATATGTAATTGTGCAATATATCAATTTAGAATATGTCAATTTTTGACTGTAAGATAGTAACTTAATGCTATGTGTGTGTTAGTTTTTTCTTACTTTGCACAGGTATAATGTCTTGTGCGATCGACAGTGATAGTACAAAGACAAGTACGAAGAGTGCACTCCATCTTCATCGCAATATAGCAAGGGAAATAAACGCAATAAGCCACAAAGGCGAACCAAATTTGATCCAAAAGTAGACTTTGAGTAAAGGGCTACATTGATGAAAAAAGGTCATTAGATGAGAAAGAAAGATTTAAGAATTGAAGTGACTTTTGATTCAAAAGGCCAACCGAAAGGCGCACTCAGCCATGAATTAACCAGTTGGATCAGAGTCCTTAGTCAAGAACACGTTCCTATATGAATAAAAGATTGGAGGTCTAAGGATTTGGAATAAGAAAAAGATGTGATTTGGAGAGAGATTTACAAAACTTTCATAGTTGAGGATTGGTATAGGAAAAAGGCTTTGAAGGTTTGTGGTGAATTAGCAAAGGGGTTTAGATCTGACCTCTATGTTATCTTCATACAGCCATAACTTTCTATTCAGGAGGAGGATGAAAATGTACATAAACAGCCTCCTACGGTAGTACACTACTACCCCTCCATAAACAATGATGATTGGGAAGCTTTTGTGAGGTATTAACGTTCCACCAAATTCCAACTACTATCATCAAACGCAAGAAAAATAAGAGCAAAAAATAAATACTGCTCTATGGTTGGCCAAGTCAGATATAGAGAGCTTAAGCAATCATTGGCACGCTAATATCTTACTCGTATTACATGTATCAATTATTCTATCATTAATATGTTACTAACATAGTGTAACACAGTTAGCTAAGACGGACATGCTACCAACATGGGAGGAGTTGTGGGTAAAATCATGTCAAGGTCCCAATGGATAGTTTAAAAATTCAAAAGTAGCAGAAATTGGGAACTTGATTGTAAGTTTATTGAGTGCGAACCATTAATTTGTAATTTAATACCTGTTGAAGGATCTTAAGAATAACATGGTTTTATTGTTATTTTACAAGATGAATACATGATGCAACAAAGTCAAGGAAGCTTCCAATCGGTTGGTCACGATGACATTTTGATGAGGGCACTAGGGAAACCAGAACATTCAGGACGTGTTCGCGGTCAATTGAAGCATGTGAAGCAGTCTTAATACTTCAACCTCCAATCAGGTACTTCAAAATTGAATTCCCAAATGTCGAAGATGCAGATGGAGATTGCAAAACTGTGAGGTCTTGTGACCGAGCTCATTTTGCAAGGACATGACAAGTTGACAGATGATAGCATTTCACAACACAACAGCTTCAAGTCTAGTTTTAACCCTCCCAATAATGTAGCAAAAGCTCTAGCAGCTCCAAAAGTCTAATTGTCACCTCCTCGTCAAGAACCCAAAGAAGGTCAAGAATGAAGGCTCTTTATTGAGGATAGAATTAATGGTGGGTGTCCACTTGTTGCGGTTAGGAAGGTGTGGACGAAGAGTCTTCTAAGAAATACAGTCCATGGAAGACCATTAGGTGAAGAAAACATGTACATTAGTATCACTACCATTAGAGTTAGAACAGTTAAATTGCCTATTCCAACACTTGAAGCAACAACTGTGGGTGAAGCCGTTGGAAGCTTCGTCGCATGGCCAAAGAGGTTAGTTGAAGTTGTCACAATGACGAAGACGAGTCGAGCACCTAGCCACGCTCCATAAGATCTAAGTAGAAGGAAACACCAAAAAAAGAAAGCTCTATAAAAGCATGACAATCACAACCTGAGATAGAACAAGAACAAGAACAACCTGCTGCAAATGAGCCACTGCCTGCATTTAAGTTCGCTTCAGTACCTTAAGAATTTATGCAATTGGCACTATACGCACATTCTTTCAGACGCGATGGGTTGACGATTCAGTGCCCCATACCGATAAATGTCACTGGCAATGAATTGCCTATCTATGTGGGGTATAAAGACGTTTACTACTTCATCAACTTTGATAAAACCTGGGCGAACTGAATCCTAGTATACCTCAGGTAATAACTCCATCCATAATTCATAAATTTTAAAATATAGGTAGAGTTGTAAGGTGCTTTCAAATAATTGACTGTATTTTTTTATTGTAGTTTTTTGGCGGAATATTCTGAACTTCAAGGCTTGGCACAAAATTTTGGCTTCATATCTCCTATGATTGTTTCAAGTGCTGTAAGAGACCTACAGAGTGATTGTAGAGAGTGCGCCACGTCACTCCACTATCTAATAGCTCAAGCGCCAAGGGCGAAATTATTCTTTCTGCCATACAATGTTGAGAACATTAGATGTTGGCATTTATCTCGCCGTGGGAGCACCAAATATATTGGTTTGATCCCCTCAAACACCCACCATGTGAGGATTTTGTATCAGTCATGAGATTGCAAGTATTAACATTTTCTTATAAAATTAACTATTTTAAGTCTCACATATTTGTATCGTCTTTTAATTCATTTAAACATGACACATTGTTAAGATGCTTAATGATTGGAAGCTTTAAGCGAGAAGCGGTGTTACAAACCAACTAAACGGAGCTCTTTATTCCAATTGTAAGTGTCCAAGACAACAAGGAAATATAGAATGTGTGGTGTACCCGGCCCCACTCAAGCCCCCATGAGGCCCGTAGGTCGGCCCTCGGCATAATTGGCTCTTATTGCGGCTTATCTAGGCCCACTCATCTGTACTGTCCCCTCTAGGACCCACTGGTCCCTCAGGGTTTTATTTTGCATCCCTCATGATAGCGGCTCTCTCCAGATTTGTCTCCCAGGCTACCGACAAGTGCCATACATTTTTTAAGGCACTTAAGGGGAGGTTTGAGTGGAGCAGGGAGTGTGAGGAAGCTTTTCAAAATCTGAAGAAGTGTTTGGCCACACCCTGCTCTTGTCCAAACCTTTGCCCGGTGAGGTTTTAACTGCATATCTAGCCGTGTCTGAGAAGGCCGTAAGCTCGGTCCTTGTCTAAGATAAGGACGGAGTTGAAAAGCCAGTCTATTACACCAACCATGCATTCTAGGGTGCCGAAGAGTGAAATCCCCCACTCAAGAAGTTAGCCTTTGCCTTAATCACTTCTGCTCGCAAGTTGCGGCCATACTTTCAAGGCCACACAATAAAGGTCCCGATCAAGTTCCCTCTCCGATAAGTCCTTTAGAGCCCAGAGATATTAGGCCACATGGCCAAATGGTCGGTAGAACTCGATCAGTACGACGTGCATTTCATGTCGAGGACGGCCATTAAAGCCCAAGCTCTTGCAGACTTCATCGCTGAATTCATGGATGCTGAACAAGCCACACCCTTGGCCGAGAAGGCACTAGTAGAAGTGCCAAACGCCCCCAGCTGCAGTGAAGATTGCACCACCAAAGAACTAGAATGGAGGCCTTATGTCGATGGATCTTCCTGTATAGAAGGATCAGGTTCCGGGCTGATATTAATAAGCCCGAATGGATACAAGGTAATCTACGTGCTCTGATTCAACTTCAAGGCCTCCAACAACGAGGCTGAGTACAAAGCGCTTCTGGCCAAACTTCGTATCACTAGAGATCTTGAGGTCGACCACATAATCATCCACAGTGACTCTATGCCTGTCGTCCAGTAAGTCATCAGAGCATTCCAAGCCTGAGCAGACTCACTGGCTACATATTTACAAGAGGTTAAGCAACTGCTCAGGCAATTAAAATCCTACTCTTTCAAGCAAATCCCTAGGTCGGAGAACCTGGAGGCCGACGCCCTTGCTCGACTAGCTTTGGGCCTTGGCGATAGTGACCTAACTTTGGTTCCCATTAAAAGACTAATCGAGCCAAGCATCCACAAGGAAGTGACAAATGTAGCCGAGGAACTCGAGACCACATGGATGGACCTAATCATCCGATACCTGACCACAACCGAATTGCCAGACGACCGAGAAGAGGCACATTGGATACGCAACAACTTAGCCCGGTATTCGATGATTGGAGGAAAATTATACCGAGGAGGCTATAACACGCATGCTTAAAATGTGTAAGCCCCAAGGAAGTTGAAAACCTAATGAAGGAGATCCACAAAGGTCTATGTGGTAATCATTATGGGGGGCGGTCGTTGGCCCAAAAGTGTCTTCGGTAGGGCTACTACTGGCCGACCATGGAGCAGGACTACAGGGATTTTACGTGGAAATGCCTCAAATGTTAGCAATTCATGAGAATGCCCAGATATCACGCTGAGCCCCTCACTTTAGTAACCTCAGCATGGCCATTTATGAAGTGGGCTATCGATCTGATTGGACCCCTTCCTCTGGTCCGATCATAATTCAAGTACTTGATCATGGCCATAGATTACCTAACCAAATGGGTTGAAGTGAAGCCGTGTACCAGCATGACTGAAGCTAAATGTACCAACTTCGTATGGAAGAACATCATTTGCCGGTTTGAAATCTCACACACGATCGTGACTGACAATGCCAAACAGTTCGTGTCCTCTGGTCTTCTCCGCCTGTATGAGCAGCTCGACATCAAAAAAGTTTTCTCCCCTCCGAGATACCCTTAGAGCAACGGCCAAGTGGAGGCAGTCAATAAAATAATCAAGGACAACTTGAAGAAAAAGCTCGAGGGCCTTAAGGGGGCATGGATCGACGAGCTCCCACAAGTGCTCTGGGCTTACCGCACAACTGCTCGGACAATAAACGGGGGGACCCCATTTCCCTCGTGAATGGGGCAAAGGCTGTCATCCCGGCTGAGGTGGGGCTGCCTAGCTTTAGAATCGAACATTATGAGGAGGTTCAGAATGCTGAGGTCATGATATCCAAGCTTGACCTGCTCGAAGAAAAAACAAACCGGGCAGCAATCCATAATGCAACCCAGAATCAAGTAGTCACTCGGTATTACAACAAGTGAATCCAACCGAGAAGCTTTAAAGTTGGGGATTTGGTATTGAAAAAAAATCACGGTTTAGCAGCCTGGTTTGGGGTCTTTTAGTCCAAAGTAGGATGGGCCGTATAGGGTCGTCGGCATTGTTTGGCCAGGCACATACAAGTTATCTAACATGGAGGGAAACCAGCTCGATCATCCTTGGAACGCCGAGCTCCTAAAAAGATTTTTTTATTAAGATCTAAGTCAGAAACCTTTTTTGACCTCTGGCCACAATTCTTTTGTAACTAGGCCTATTGAATAGGCCTGGGATGTAAGTACTAGACATCAATGAAATGCAAATTTCCTACACTATTCCATTAAGCAATGTGTTTGAGGGAAATAAACAAACCCAAAAAGGGGCATCATAACTCCAGCCCGACGGACTAGACAACAACTCCCGACAAGGGAGAGTCATCCTAATTAACCAGACTGGGGGGCTGATCAGCACCTCACTAATTGTAAGTCTGTCGCTGTATAGACCACCTAGTGAGTCGCTCGACACAACTGCGTGCCAGATGAGTTCTACACTTGCAAAGTTTCCTCAAACATAGACAACTCTAGGGGGCGACAGGGTAAGGATATTCACACGCCGTTGTGCTTTGCCCTACCGAGAAAATAAGGATACCATCCCTGCTCAGATGAACTCAGTAGTTATCGAGATAATATACTTGGTCTCAATCTTAATTGACAAACGGAATCTCATAAAACTATTATCTAGGAATGCACCTCCCAAGGAGCATCCAACTTGGCCCAAATTCCTAATTCGATTTCGAGACCGAGGTCTATTTTAACTCGACGAGACAAAGGCCTAACTACATTCCCGAGAAACCTCTCACCCTAAAATTTGAACACATTTTCCCAAAAACAATCGTACTTGGAAAAAACTCAAAAACACAGTACGTAAGAATCTAAGAAGCGAAGAACAAGGAAAATATCTTTCATTTATAGTGGTGGGGAGGTACAATCAACCGGGCACCTCCCAAGCCCAAACATTCAAAACAAAAAAAGAAATAAAAAATAGATTAAGCCTGAGTGCCATCCCCGTCTCCAGCAGCGCCTTCCCTGCCTCCACCGCCGATAATGCTCTGCTAATCTCTGTTGCCGTTGCCGTCCACTACAACAGCCTCCTCGCCTTGTTGTTGCTAAGTAGCGCCTTGTTCTGGCTTGACTATGAGCGACCAGTCGAAGCCCTCAGCCTTAGGGTGCTGCCAGATCAGATGATCCTAGAGGTCTGTCATGCCGAAGTATTAGTAGTCAGCGTACTCTGGAGACGCTTTGAATTCCTCGACGGCTTGTGTGAGACGGCCAGGGGGCTCTTCTAAAAATCACTAGTGCTCGGCCTGTAGAGCCACCAGCTACTGTTTAAGCTAGGCAGCCTCATCCTTCGCCTCCCCGGCCTCCCTCAAAGTCTCCTCAGCCTCCACCTTGGCCTGAAAGGCATCCCCCTTGGCCTTCTGGGCTTCCTCTTTGGCTCGAGAAAGGGACTTTTTGATTTGGTCTACCTCGATGTTCTTAGCACTGAGCTTCCTTTTGACCTCCAACTTGCTGTGGAAGGTCTTCTTATGCCTCTCTTTCTCCTTGTTGAAGTCCTTCATCCTGTTTGTGTAGGCCATGTGCAAGATGGCACTCGTCTGAGGATAACAAAACTTCAGTGCTTGTCCAACTCAAGAGGCTTGAGTTGGACAAGCACTTACCATGGCGGCAGAGCAAAAGGCCGCATCGGACAGGCCCTGGAAATCCTCCCTTTGGAAGTTCACCAAAAAGTCTTCCTGGGGCATCACATCCCAAGACGCTCCAGGATGGTTTCACGGTAGTTCAGGCGTCTCCTCTAGGGGTCCTGAGAAGACACCATGGTGGTGTCATCGGCGCGTGTCTCCTCCGATGAAGCCCTGGCCCTCGAAGGCTAGGGTGGTGGCTCTTGGACTGTAACGGGTACCTGTTCAGGTCGGGCAGGAAGCTCCATCCTTGGAGCCCGCTTACACTTCCTCCTGACCTCCACGGCCTTGCCCTTCTTTTTCCTGAGGCTCTCCATAAGAGCCTGCCTCTCAGCAGCTGTGCTCAGCCGTGAAGACATCTTTACAAGTCAAAAATTCCCAAGTCGAAATTAGGTCGACACGGATAAAAAAAAAACTCAAGGCTAACCTCTGATCTAGAGCTAGCGAGACAGGTTAATGAGTTGAATCATGTCCCCGAGGTCCTTGTCTGCCACGGATGGCCACACATTGAAGGAGCCACTCAACGAGTCCATAGAGCTGGGCGGTGATGGCTCCCTCGTCGGCCACCTGGATCAAGAAGTGCTCGGCCCCGGGACGACCATGGCGCTAGGCTTAATGACTGTCACCTGCCCAACCGACCGAGCAGGGCAGGTTGGCGGGGGATTTATTCTGTTGGCTTCCCCAAACCAACCATAACCAAAAAAGGTTTTCTTCCCAAGTAGGAAGGACTACTGCCTGGTCACTTCCGGCTTCTCAAACAAGTCTTCGATCGCCCTGATCACATGACTCGATGCCCAAGGCATCTTAGACCACACGTGCCCTTGTTCGAACGTCCTTGGCACATGCTAGTCGGCAGGGATGGCCTCACTGGCTCAGGCTAGATAATTGCCCCCACTTAGAACCACTCATACTTTTAGAGTTTATTTGAGTCAGGGTTGCCCAAAATAAAGTCTTTCCTGAAGCTGTTGACATAATACCACCCAGGCTGCTGAGGAAGCTTTTTCATTTTGTACACTTGTTTAAATGCTTCGAACAGCATCTCGGTTGCCCGGTGGTACCTCTATAACATGTACATCCCAATCAGCGACCTGTAACTGTTTGGGTTTAATTGAGCCAGGCACACGTTAAAATCATTAAGTGCCTGACAGAGGAATGGATAGAATGGGAGGCACAGCCCGGCCTTGAAAAACTCGACATAGAGTGTTGTGCACCCCTCAGGCGGCTCCAATGGTGAGTTGTTCTCCTTGGGCACGATGAGGATCACGTCATCCAAGATGTTGAACTCGACACGCAGGTCCTCCAACTGAGACTCTGTTATAGTGTTGGTGTAGGCCGCTGCTGAGGTCTACCCAGGCCGGGTCACCCTATACGCGATCACCGCCCGAACCCGAGTGATTCAGACCCGTTCGTCCTCTTCTATTCTAGGCTACTCTTCCTCCTCTACCTCCTTGGCCTCCCGTTCCTTGTTAGAGATGTCCACTGTAATCATGCATGCAACCTAGACCGAGGTCTCAAAATTTCAGCCAGACGTGCTCCGAACTTCATCGATTTCCTGAAGCTCGACTCTCTCTCGGACAGTAACTCAGGAGGAACCCGCAGTTGCCGCCCTGATATAAGGGTCCTCACCCTTGTATGGCCTAATCGGTCTCTTCCCATCTAGCAGGTTCAGAAACTCTTGCTCGGGGACCGTCTAGGAGTCGACCCTCAACATTTGCTCAAGTAGGCTGGCCCCGTCCCCCTCTAGGGACACATTCTCGACGTCAACCTAAATGGTGGATGAACTGCCCTTTAGGCTACTTTTTGACCAGGAAATGTCGATGTTCTAGGAATCTGACATGTCACTCATTTTCGTGCTCCTCGAGAAATTACCTGATCGGGCTGTGGTAGCTTGGAAGCATAAAGTCTTTGGGTAAATAACTATAGCTCGGTAGCTAAGAACTCTCCGGATGCGAAATCTGACTTCAGTCGTATGAAATTGACGAAAAGAAAGGCCCTATTTATAGCCATTTTAGGTGGGAAATCTAGGCGTAAAAAACAAAGAGGCGCGATAATTATGCCTATCCGGTGGTGTAGTCGACCACGGAGCGACACGTGTCCCACGGTTGATCTGTGCAACCTTTCATCTCACCCTGCTTTGGAGTGCCATTTGGTCTTCTTTCTTTCAGTTGACCTCACCCACTCGGCGTAGTCCACCCAACCTGACACCGACCAGGGGAACTGGGGGGCTAATGTTGAGGGTGAGCTTAGCGCCACCGCCGAGGAGACAAGCTTCGGTGGTCAGCTAAACAGCTTGGCAGAGCTACTAGGGAGCAAACTACCGACCCCAACAACAACGTACTCTTCGTCTGAGGTGCTTCTCAAGGCCCCTAGGGCCGTACCCCTAGTAGGTTGCCACCTCGGGCTATGCACCAGCTCGGGTCAGTTTATTCTCATTCATAAGTGGACTGCTACTCACTACCAGAGGCCAACAAATTACAAATAATTCACCGTCCAATGGAAGCCAATCCATCGATGGAGGGACGTGACACTTGTCACCTACTGCCTGACATGCCTTGATGTGACACCCAGGTTGTGGGCAAAACCCACTTGACACCTGGTCCAAGTGGTAGCCTATAAATAGGATGCATTTATTGCATTCTAGAGAGAGAGACTCCTTCCCACCTAACAAGCTCTGATCCTCTACCGAGCATCCCCTACCTTGTTTATTGACTGACACCTTTTCTCTCACCTCTGAAGTGTCCCTCCTCTTGTTGCAGGTACACCCGACAAGGCAGAGATGAGCCAAGAAGAGCTGGACACTGTGCGCAACCGGACGTGGTGTTGATCCAACGCCGGACCGCGGTAAGCATCAACAGCCATGCTGGTGATTTTTCATTAAAACCAAAATCATTTCTCGAATAAATTTTCAACATTTTTTTAATTAATTTAAAAAAACACACACAAAGAAACAAAGAGAAATACTTTACAGATCTTGTTTTGAAGCTGAGGGATTTTGAGTCTACTTTCCATCTAACATTCTTGTAAACTGAGCAATTGGGTCATTTAACATCAGATTCTCGAGACGTTCCTTCTCTACATGAAATTGAGGCTAGAGTTGTTTTATATTCCCCCAAATGTATCCACTTAGATGTGACTTAAGAGAAGCTCGGAGATCTTCTATGTTCTCATTCCTAATACCATTTTTACAAAACTGAATTTTTTCTTCCCTATTTCAAGATATAAGTCCAGGTAAAGGACATTTACCAGAACAAGTTTGACGAGAACATTTATGACATTTTGATTCCATATGACGGGCTCTTCTTTTTCTAGCACATAGACTTGTACCCATACCAGGCAAACTTATATTATTTTCATCACTTGGATGAACAAGACCTTCTATGTACATCTTGATATCAGTAGGAAGTTTACAACGTGAAAGTACCCAAAGACAATTAACTCTAGTTTTATACTTCTTTTAGATTTCTCTTTGAGAATGTGAAGGGAAATATTTCTTTAAGTGCTCATATTTTAGATCCATGATTAACAAAATGAGATTCTTGAGAGTGAATTGAAAGCTTTAAGAGGGATTTGAAAGAGAATTGGGGAGATTTTTGTGTAAGTAGAAGAAAAGGAAATTGAAGATTATCTAGAAAATGTGTTTGAAAGGTTGAAGAACTTTGAAAGAGTTTTAGGAAATTTCTGGGAATTTTAGCAAGAAGATAGAGAGAATTCGAGAGTTAGAGAGAGAATAAGAAATTTATAGAGAGATAGAATAATGATTTTTGAGCTTAGATGTACAGTAACAGATTTTATAGACAGAGGGTGAATTACTCATGGAAGACTATATAGACGCATTCGACATTATTCTAAATAGTAATGGGCCACATAAAATGAACTAAAGATGAGTAACCTAATAGATTACTAAAACAAATGAAAATATTTTTGTTTTTTTGAATTTTTTTTCAAAATTAAAATTTACAAAAGTCTAAAATTCATAAAAATTCATTGAAAATCATTTCATTAAAATGCATTTCTAGAGGCCATTGATATAAAAATACCAACTAATCATGCTGATTATAACCTCCATAGTTTCTACCATTTTGATGAAAATTTTAAATTATTTTTCTAATTTTTAGGTGTAACACCCTTATATGGGGGTTAACAGTTTGTAATGAATTAAAATAAAAATCAGAAATAAAAGTAAAACCTTAAAAGTAAAATTGCCTGGGGCTTAAATGAAAACTCTCAAATCAAAAATAAAAATATAAACGACAATTAAACCACAGTTTAATGTAGCACCTTAAATTTAATAATATAAACTGTCGTCATCATCATTTTAGCCCTCAACGTATTTTAATACAGTCACATAAAGTAACAATTGATGCTTACATTATCAGGAAAAACATTCTTAACAATTGAAGCAGTCCCAATGTAATATAGCTACATAGCTTCCTCAACTATTTTTCTCGTAGCCACCTCACACTTAGTGAGTCCTGAAAAGATAAAAATATAAGGGAATGAGCGACAATATGCTCAGTAGAGAAAACCATTACTCACCTTTAGGTTTTTATCATTACCACATTAAAACCTGCATGGTTATTTAATACTCATCATTATCCATATTATGAGATTTATTATAATCATATTCCGTGGATACCATAGTTAATCATTACCGAGTTTCATACATATACATATATACAAATGTTACAGTTCATCATTATTCCTAGGTACCCACGTTCAATAGAGTATCACTCAACTCATCGAAACCCAAATGGGCATGCTTGATCACCCTCTAAACATTCCAAGGGTGTTCCGGTGAGGGGACATCAAGCCCCGAGTCCTCACCAAGTCGATTCCTGTACAGTGTGTTCTGGGACTTTCAACCCAAGGAAGCGTCATCACCTTCCCCCTATTTTACCTTTTAGGGTATTCATGCCCAAGGACGTAACCGCCACCCTCCTCACGTCTCACCATTCTCTATATTCAATCATTATTAATAGAGTTAGTTTTTCTAACCATGCTTCTTAATTTATAACATGTGTCAATTCATTATGTTCCTTGTTGTACAATACAAGACGAGTCCATGTCATAGTTTCATATGTAATACTCATATAATAGCAGTTCAACATAGATATATATATATATATATATCTTGCAGTAAAACAATCAATTTTAATTCCATAAAAACCTCACAAAAGATGAGTAATGAATCCCTACCTTCCAAGCTTATCAACAATCTTTAAATCCCAGAATCAATTAACGTTAGCTCCACACTCCCTTGATCTTAAGGCGTGCATAAGGACAATTAAAACTAAAGCACAACATACAACCACATTCATAAATAAATCATGTGTAAATCCATCTTATTAGTGTGCCATTATAGCCTTTATGCAAATCTTTTTTGAATACCACAGTAAACAATTTTTGTCTTAACACAAAATAAAATTAAACAAGTAATCTATATGTTTTAGTCCCTAATAAGATTCATCAATCACTTAGGATAATATTGGAAAGGTTGCAAGACATTAAGGAATTAGGTGGTGAGCAAAGATGGGTTCTTGGTTCAGGTTTGTAGCTGGTATACCATGACAAACTGGCAGGTTTACTAGTTTCCAATCCGAAAATTGAAAATTTCATAGAAAATAAAATACAACTCCGATTTAAGTTTATGATAGCTCGTTAGAAAGCTTAGGATGTCTAATTTTTAAATATACAAACTAATTTATAAAATTTATTTTAATTTAATTCCATAATTTTAAGAAATAGCCACTGTCCATAGAGGTATTACAAAGTTTATGGAATGTCAAATTTTTCTTTAACCCAAAACATATTATCCTTGTTCAAAATCTTAAAACCATTCCAATATATGCAGCTTGTATTATATAATCACAATAAACATATTTTCATGAGTTTTATACCAAAATCATCGTCAAACTATATCTCTAGCCCTTTTTACAAATAAGGGTGAAAACATGCTTATGTCAAACTTTCTCATTCAAAACCATAAAATCTAAATTATGCAGCAAAATAAATGAGCAATTTCAAAGTAAAGATGGTAGATAAGACTAGATTAATTTTCTAAAATCTTACCTTAAAATCTCATTGAAAACTTTAAGTCATCAATTCAAGAGATTAAAGCTCAAGTTCAACTTTAGCATGGGAACTTTTGAACGACATAGAGTTGGGTTTCTTAAGTTTAGAGAGCAGAAAAAGGAAGAAGAAGAAGAGAATGAGAGGAAGACATTTCAAGGAGATAGGGCAAGATAAGTGTTGCATGGAGAAAAGAAAATGAATGCATGGTTTTCTTTGTTAGAGGGCCCGATTGAAGGAAAATAATGGAAAGTAGGAGACAAGTAGGTGAAGCATCAAGTGCACTATGTCTCCTTCGGAGACTTTAGTTTACATAATGCCAAATGGCATTTTAGTAATTAATTTGATGTTTCAAGAGCGTTTCGGTAAATTTACTAAATAGATATAGAAAAATTTTAGAAAATTTTGAAATAGGTATAAATAAATAGGATGAAATAGATTTTAGATGAAATAAATTTTAGTTAGCATACTAATAATTAATTTAATTACCATATTACCTGTTAAGAAAATAATGGGTGTCACATTAGAAAAACAAAGAAAGTAAAGATAAACACACCAAAACAAAAACATGAAAACAATACAATCATTAATCTATAATTATGGTTTTAGTCTCAGAATCAGAATCAGAATCATCAATGTTGATGACTGTCAGAAGAGTTGTTCTGAATCTTCCTAGAAGATAGCACTCCCAAAAAGTAAAGTTGCCAGCTACTGCAAAAAACTTTCCCTAAAATTCTTCTTCCTCCATGAGATCATACATGAGATCATCCATACTGTTACCCATCGCCTCATCCTTGGGTTCTTCTTCAAAAACTTCATTTTCACATTCAGGTTCAAAACTAGAATTTTTCAGCTTCAAGAGATTGGTCAAATAAAACATTCACAAGATGATTATCAACTTTGGGTGAGACATTCAAATCAAAAGAATTAAATTAGCCAAATATGCAAAGGATCAACAAACGTTCTAGAAGTACTGCTCTTAACAAAGTATACTTTGCACTTTCCAGAGGGTGATTGTGCCATGTTAAAAACGTTGAATCTGAAGTCATATTCTCAAACGACAATTTTAGTATTCCATTTTTACAATTAATCAAAGCATTAGAAGTTGCAAGAAATGGATGACCCAAAATGATAGGAATTTGAACATTTGAATTTGCAATAGGTTGTGTATCCAAAACAATAAAATCTACTGGGAACTAAAATTTATCAATTTGAACTAACACATCCTCAACAACACCTCTTGAAATTTTTACAGAACAATCAACTAATTGAAGTGTGACAGATGTTAGCTTAAGTTAACCTAAACCTAATTGCTGATAGACAGAATAAGGTAAAAGGTTGACACTAGCACCAAGATCTAACAAAGCACAGTCAATTTGAGTATTTCCTATGATACAAGAAATCGTGGAAGAACCTGGATCTTTGTATTTCAATGATGAATGATGGAACTAACATTCTCAGTTAAAAATGCAGTTTTAGTCACATTATGCTTTCTTTTAATTGTACAATAGTCTTTCAAAAATTTAGCATGAGATGGGACTTGTTTGATTGTATCTAAAAGTGGAATGTTAATCTTGACTTGTTTGAAAAGTTCAAAAATTTTAGCATTTTTGTCAGATATCTCTTTTGAAAGCAAGGCTTGAGGGAACGAAATCTTTGGAACAAATTTTTGTTTTGAAACACTCTTTTCTTTTTTTGAATTTTCCCCAACACTATTAATTTTTTCATCACTTTTCAAAGTTGAATTAACCTTTTGATCTTTTGAAAGATTAGCTTTATCAACAGCTTTTCCACTTTGAAGAGTTGTGACAAAATTAACAGTTTATTTTTGTGATTGTGAGCTAGAAGAGGCAACTTCATTTACAGATGGATAATGTGCAGGTTGAGTAGGAAATTTGCCTTTTTCTTGAATGCGAAGTACAAAAGCGAGTTTAGAAATGGACTCGTTAATTTCATGAATGTCTTGAGAAGTGCAAGTGTTATGAACTTCTTGTTTTTGAATGAATGATTTTTAAGCTTGAATGAAAGATTGCAAAGTGTTTTTAAGAGTTTTGACTCGAGATGGAAGATTTTTAGAAAAATTATGTGGAGGCCTTTGAAAATTTTGAGAATTTGATGGAAATTGTGGATTTTGAGATTGGTGTGGAAATGGTGGATGACTTTGAGAATTTTGTGGTAGAAGTGACAGTGGTGGTTGAAATTACTGTTATGGTTGATCATTTTCGAACTGAAATTAGGATGGTTTCTCCATTGTAAATTGTATGTGTCAGAATATAGAGATAAAAATGGTTTTCTAGCTGGGTCCAATTGATTTGTGTAATATACCTGTTCGTGGGACTCTTCCTTAAACATTAGGCATTCATAGTTGAGTGTCCTAGAGTTTAGCAAACACTACATAAAATTTCAATTTTAGGTTCTTGGACATTCCTACGTTCCATGGCTTCAATCTTTTTAGCCAACATGCAATCCTAGCATTTAGAGCATTTTCTTGACTAAGTTGATGGACACCTCTTTAAGCATTAGCAAGATTAGATCTAATTGAGCCTTCAGAATTACCATGTTGCCAATATTGAGAGTTATCAACCAAATTATCAAGAAAATCTAACGCTTCATTAGGTTCTTTATCAAGGAATTCTCCATTACACATTGTTTCAACAAATTGATGGGTTTCAGGAGTTAAACCTTTACAAAAGAAACTAATATAATGCCGTTTTTTAAAATCGTGATGTGGACAAAAATTCAACAAATCCTTAAAATGTTCCCAACATTGAAAATAGACTTCCTTAACATTTTGGGAAAAATTTTAAATTTGTTTCTTCGAAGCATTGGTTTTATTAGTTGGACAAATTTTTTCCAGAAACTCAGTTTGCATTTCTTGCCATTACTTATTGACCTCGGTTTTAAAGAAATAAGCCAAGTTTTAGCTTTGTCTTTTAAGAAAAAGGAAAAAGCTTTAGCTTAACAACATTGTTTGAAACATTTTGGTCAGTGAGGGTAGCACAAACATATTCAAACTCTCTAAGGTGCAGATACGGATTTTCAGATTCTAAACCATGAAAATTAGGAAGTAAGTTAATCATTCCTGGTTTAAACCTAAAGTGATGGGCATTGAGAGGAAAAACTAAACATGATGGAGTGGATTCATGAGATGGTCACAAATAATCTCTTGTTAAACAAACAACATTGATGATTTATTGATTATCAATATTTTTACTATGAACACTTTCATCATCAGCCATTTTGGTGAATTTGAAGACACAACAGAGTCTAAAGGTGGTTCTAAACTTTTCCAAATTAACCTACGATTTTTAGACACTTGAGACCAAAATGGCTAAATTATTTATGTATTTACAAAATTTTATAGACAGATACTAAGCTTTTCTTTACTCAGGGAGAATAAAGTACTGAATGAAAAGTATCTGCCTTATTGATTTTGTAGAATTTGAGAATTGTATTTTTTAAGAATGTTCTCAGGAAAGATTGGTGGTGTTAAGGCTCCTTGAAAACCAATTTCCTCGCTAGAACAACGTTCTTGGAATGACTGGTGTTGGAAGAATCTCCAAAAGTCAACTGGTTAGGGGAAAGAATTCTGAACTAGTACCAATCCCTGAACATAACGTTCTCGAAAAATACTTTTCACCAAAACATAATTTATTTATTAAGTATTATAGAAAACCTAATCTAAAATTTATGAAGTTTTATTTCTATGGCAAAAACCTAGAACTAAACCTAAAACCAGAAAAATAAATATTTGACAAAATAAAGGAAAGAAAAAAAAGACTTTTATGATTTTTTTTTAATTTTTTATATATTTTTTTAATAAATAATAAAATAGTAGCATGAATAGTAACTACTATTATATAAATAGTAACTTATAGAAAATGCATGTAGATTACTACGCAAATAGCATTTAACGCGTGCAAAACAAAAAATGTTAACAAAAGAAAACAAATAAAACAAAAAAAGAAAAGTTGGTAATATAGAAAAGAAAAAGAAAAAGAAAATATATTATACAATAATATACTGTACTAAAAGCAATGTCGTTCATCGACAACGGTGTCAAAACTTGACTTGGTGTTTATAAACACACTCTAAAATAACCCCAAATATAAGGTTGTCTCAAGTAATACCTACTCGGTGAATTTGAGGTCGAACCCATAGGGAAGGGTTTTATTCAGTTCTAGTATCTATATTATATTAACTTTTTCTTTTTATTTAAACTGAAAAATATGAGAATTAATATTTATTATTTACAAAATATATTTGCAATATTTACATATTTTTACAGCATTTTTCATTTTTAGATTTTTGCAATTTGGAACTTTAATAATAAGAAATATAGGTAAATAAAAAATGGAATTTTAACAACAGGTACAAATAACTTAAGCAGAGTAACGACAATAACAATAGCAATTTAAAGAAGTAAAACAACAATAATAGTGGGGTTGAGGTTTAAAAGTTTTGTTCTGGTAATTATCTTAAATATATTTTAGTTTTTCTATTTATTTATTAATTGGTTTAGAAATACACTATCCCATCTTATGTCGACAAGAAATCAAGAATTATTAAGCATTTACTGTGCCATTCAATACCTATAATGCACCAAAAAAACAACTTAATAAATGGGCAGCATTTCAACAACTAAACTAAAATAACAACCAAGATAATAAGTTAAGCATTTACTGAGCCATTCTTTGTCTACGACTAATCAAGGTCCTCTCAAGCATTATCCATGCCAGTCTATGTTGTCGATAAATCAAAACCTTAATTTTGACAGAGTTTTAGCAAAGGAAATATTAAATGTTAAATTTCTAAGAAAATAATTTTGCATTACAACAGCTTAGAAAACTAAGAAAAAACCAAAAATATTTAAGGTAATTTTCTTAGAATTTCCCTCTCTCACCTCAGCTAAAAGAAAATTAAAAAGACATAATTAACAAAATACTACTGATATTATTAAACATAATTTTTACAACATAAACTGAAAAATATTTTACAAGAAACTAAACTAAAAATGAAATAAAAACTAAAATATTAAAAACTAACTATTTACATAGCTGTATTATTATACTGCAAGAAGGGGTTGCATTCCATCAGGAGAGAAACCCCCACTATTTATAGTGCCTCAAAAGAAACTATTTACATTATTTCATAATTATTTTACTATTAAGATCTTGACTAAAAAAAAAAGATTCGTTCACTGAGTTTTTCACGCGTTTGGGCCTTCGCCAATGTGCGAATCTGAGTTTGAGATCTGCTGTTGTGCAGCAGAAAAAAGTACTAAAGCGAATACCATCTGGACCGCTGAATGTGAGATCTAATGAGCAGTAGGCGCAAGCTGAATTGGGCCCAATGGTGCCACGTAGCCTACGAATAGTGACTGTCAGATTAAGTCAAGTGCATCGATCCAAAGGTAAAAAATATGAGCTCAGATGAAACCATCCGCAGTAGATTGGAAGTGGTATAAGGTTCTCGCTGACACGGTCTGTGGCTTGTCGGTGCGTGGACTCCACTTTGAGACACAACTGATGCACCAGATGACGTGCTGACACGCAGACAGCTAAGATTCAAACAATGGTGTGATCAATGGCCACAAGAAGCCACGTGTCCGCCAATAATTTAAATTTGAATTTTTTTTTATGGTTTTTGAAGTATTTGATGTTTAATTTTGCCTGTTTTGGTACCATTTTCTCCGTTTTTCCACAAGATTTCAAATCTAGAGAGAGAAAATTAAAACAAAATTAATTATTTTATGAACATAATATTAACAAATATATTAAAAATATTTATTTTATATTAAAACACACAAAGTTTATCACAAACTTCTAAAATTTCTTGTCCATTTGGTTTAGCACAGATATGATTTTTTAGACTTGATAATATTTTTAAAAATTACTAAAAATATAATATAGCATATTTACAAACTAAAAACACACTATCGAACACATTAAGACTCAAAATAAAATCACACAACATTATTTTCATAGTTTTGATTATTCACAAATTAAACATACATTTAGCACACCGAAATAACTCTAAAAATTACCAAAAATATTATTAAACATAAAAATACATTAAAAACATATTTTGAAGCACTTCTACACACTAAGACATAAAAACACTATTTATCACTAAATTGCTATAATTAAGGAGTTTTAGAGAAATATTATTGCAAAATAATTAATTTTAACCTTAAGATAAACAAAGAAAACACTATTTATCAACAAAGAAAAACACTATTTAAAGAAATATTAATGCAAAATAATTGATTAATGCAAAAACACTATTTATCATGAGTTGGCCACGCTAGATAAACAAAGAAAAAAGACAAAAAACTACATATGGTTTCTAGTCAAATTTTACACGAAAGTAAACTATCATGTAATCTTCAAAAATAAATAAGATCACACGACATTTTAAAATTAAAACTGTCCCTCACCCTTGAACTTGCGCAACCTAGCGTCTTGGACCTCATGCTCAACCTCGCACCACCTTGTCTTTGCATAGCCGCCGTCCGTTGCTCGCATCCTTGACATGACCATTGCCGCCATCTCCGTCGTGCCTCCTTGTCATGGTCGTTGTCGCCATCTCCATCGCCATTATTGTCTTTTTTTCGTTGCCGCCACTACTGTAGTCTCTAGCTAGTGAATTTATTGTATATTTTTTTCTTCTTAAAATTTAATTTGTATTTTCTTATTTAGGGTTTAGTTTTAGTTATTTAGATTATTTTTATTAATTTTATTGTACTTAGTTATTTTATATTGTTAGTTGCATCAATTATTTGAGTTATTACTTTGGTGGTAAGTTAATTAGTTTTGTTGTTTCCTTTATTATATAGTTTTATTATAGAACTAATTAGCTTAGTTAATCTAATGTTGTTTCTATTGTTTTTCTTTTGTTTTTTTGATAATTAGTTGTTAGTTTTGTTACTTAATATCTAGGTATATAATGTTAGCAAGTTAACGAGTGTTACTGTTAGTGCACGTTAGTTTTTTTTTTTTTTGCGAAGGGGAATATATGTTAGTTTTAAGTTATTTAGATTACATTAATTTTAGATTTACGTGGCATTGGTATATAAGTTTAGGCCTATTCAAACCATAAAGGTGGTTTAAACTGGCATTTGATAGAATAATAACTGAAGGCAATTCAAAACATAGAGGTGGTTTTAAATCAGTGTTCAGGTTTAAAAGTATAAGTCCTATATAACCTCAAGTATAAGGTTGTTCAAGTAATAAAACTCGGTGAATTCGAGGTCGATCTTATATGTGGTATCATTTTAATCATTTGACTAAAATGCATATCTAGAGGCCGTTGATGCAAAGTGCCAACTAATCCTGATGATTAGACTTTTATAATCTCAGCCATTTAAATGAATTTTTCAAAAAAAAATTTCCAATTTTTAGATAATTACAAATACAAATATCAAATATCAAAAATTTCCAATTTAACATATCAAAAATTATTACAATACAAAGAAATAGTAAAGAGCCGTCAAATAATGGTTTTCTCTTATAAAAAATGTCAAAGGATACCACATATGGTTTCAGTGTGATTATGCCCTCAAGATTGTCAAAATGTAAAACATTGAAGTTTCTTTGACTTAGACTCATTTTGTAGTCTTGGTAAGTCTATAAGAATGATGCAAGAGATGGAAAAGGAGGTGGGGCCCGTATAGGATCATGGTATCCTCTATAAATTCTAGTGGCAACGTTGGTCCAGAACCTATGACTAAAGGTAGTGATTGTTCATTTTCTGTGGTCAATTCTTTTGTATCTTCTATAATTAAGGAGTCTTTTTCAAACATCTCCAAGAATTCTACTCCTGAACTAGGTTCTTTGAAAAAGGTGGGTTCTAAATTTTCTACAGTTTCCAACATACCCTTTATGGATTTGAAATATTTTCTTAAGAAATCAAAATTTCCCTATTTAAAGAATTATGAATTTTGTAGTTTAGCAGTTGAGTTCAAAAATTCGAGTTGAATGTCTGGTCAAGGTTCCAAAAATGTTGAATTGTTTTCTAAAACTAAATTAGTTTTAGAATTATTCAATCTCTATTAATCATACTCGACCATATCTTCCAATATATAATAAGTTTCATCTATGGTTATGTCAAATCCCATATTTATCCAAGAGTTACATAAGATGTAATTGGTAAGGTGTTACCTACCTAAATAACCATACTTTAGGTGATAAGCCAAAGCTTACTTAAAGTGAGGTGAAATATGGATCTTGGCCCACTAAAATTACAATTGTTGTGATTGCCAAATTAATATTGAGGGTTATTAATTTGATAAAATTAGTGAAATTTAAATTATGCCTCATTAAAAATTATTTAATATTATGCTAAGTACTCTGTGTATATATTTATTGTAGATAATGGTATCAAACACCACATCTAACTTGTTATTGCGAACGATCCGTGAGAAGGATAAGCTCAATGGGACTAACTTCCATGACTAGTACAAAAACTTGAGAATTGTTCTTAAGCAAGAGAGGAAGGAATATGTCCTTGATCAACCTATCCTGATGAACCAGCTGCTAATCTCCTAGAGCTCAAAAGGATGCTCACAGTAAGCATCTCAATGACTCTATTGATGTCACTTGCCTTACGCTTGGAAGCATGGAATCAGAGCTTCAGAAGCAACTGATGGAAATGGAGGCTTATACCATGATAGTCCATCTAAAGGAAATGTTCCAAGAGAAAGCTAGAGTTGAAAGGTTTGCCACCTTAAAGGCATTACTCTCATGCAAGTTGACTGCTGGTGGTTCAGTGAGTCCTCATGTTCTGACGATGAAGGGTCATCTTGATCATTTGCAAAAAACTTGGTCTTGAGATTAGCCAAGAGTTGGATGTTGACATCATTCTCCAATCTTTGCCAGATGCTTATGATGGGTTCGTTATGAACTACAACATGCATAATATGGAGAAGACTATTTCTAAGTTGCATGGGATGCTTAAGACTGCTGAATAAAACATTAAGAATACCAAAGATGTTCTGATGGTTAATGAAGGGAAAGATATAAAAAGGAAAGAAAAGAGTAAGAGCAAGAATAAGGCTCCCAAGGACTTTAAGAAGCCCAAGACTAACCCCAAGCCCAATCCTGAACCTAAGGCTAAACCACCAAAGGAAGGAGTATGCTTTTTCTGTAGTAAGCCTAGTCATTGGAAAAGAAACTACAAGCTCTATTTGGATAATCTGAAGAAGAAGAAGAGTAGTACGACTACTCCTTCAGGTATTTATGTTATAGATGTCAATTTGTCTACTTCAAATTCCTAGGTACTAGGTACTGGATCTAGATCTCACATTTGTACTAATGTGTAGGGTCTTAAGAGGAGTAGAATCTTGGCTAAAGGCGAAGTGGACCTACGAATTAGAAATGGAGCAAGAGTTGTTGCTTTAGCTATAGGAACATATGAGTTGACTTTGCCTAGTGGACTTGTTTTAAATTTAGAAAATTGTTATTATGCACCTGCTATGAGTAGGAATATTATCTCTGTTTCTTGTTTGGACAAAGAAGGTTTTGAGTTTATTATTAAGAATAATAAATGCTCCATTTACCGTGATAACATTTTCTATGGATATGCTCCATGAACGAATGGTCTTTATGTTCTGAACATTGAAAACACAAATGAAAAGTCCATCTATAATGTTAATACAAAGAAGTTTAAATCTAAATATTTAAACCCTACCTATCTTTGGCACTATCGTTTGGGCCATATAAATGTGATACGCATTTCAAAACTCCATCAACATGGGCTTTTGAATTCATTTGATTTTGAATCATTTGAAGAATGTGAGTCTTGTTTATTAGGCAAAATGACTAAGACACCTTTTACTAGACATAGTGAAAGGGCTAATGACTTATTGGGCCTTATACATTCTGATGTATGTGGACCATTAAGTTCCACTGCTAGAGGAGGTCTTTAGTACGTCATTGCTTTCACAGATGATTTCAGTAGATATGGCTATGTCTATCTAATGAAAAAAAAATCTAAATCTTTTGAAAAGTTTAAAATTTTCAAGAATGAAGTACAAAATCATCTTGGTAAAATTATTAAAGCACTTCAATCAGATCGAGGTGGTGAATACTTAAACCAAGAATTCATTGATCATCTTAGAGATTATGGGATAATCTCACAATTAACTCCACCAGGAACACCACAATGGAATGGTATTTCTGAACGGAGAAATTGAACTTTATTGGATATGGTTCGATCTATGATGAGTCAGTCAGATCTTCCAATATCCTTTTTGGAGATATGCTCTGGAAACTGCTGCGTTCATACTAAACAGAGTTCCATCAAAGGCTGTTCAAAAGAGACCATATGAGATGTGGACTGAGAAGTCGCCTAGTTTGTCTTTTCTTAAGATTTGGGGATGTGAGGCTTATGTGAAACATCAAATTTTAGATAAATTGGCACCCAAATTAGACAAATGCCTTTTTGTGGGATATCCTAAAAAAACTAAAGGATATTACTTCTACATTGCTTATGAGAATGAAGTGTTTGTCGCTCAGAATGGTGTCTTTTTAGAAAGAGAATTCATTTCTCAAGGAACCAGTGGGAGTAAAGTTCAACTTGAAGAAATTCAAGAACCACAAAATAGCATTGAACCACCTGTGGAATCTCAACTAGATCAACAAGTAGTTGTTGAGCCTACACAAGTAACACAAGGCCCGAGAGGTCTGGTAGGACACGTCAAAGCCCTAAGAGATATGGATTTCTCTAAACTGATAATATTGATGTGATGATTGTGGATCAAAATGAGCCCACATCCTACCAAGTGGCCATGAATAGCCTTGATTGTGATAGATGGCTAGAAGCCATGAAGTTAGAGATGCATTCCTTGTATGATAATCAAGTATGGACTTTGATTGATCCGCCTGATGGTTTAAAGACTATTGGGTGCAAATGGGTTTTCAAAAAGAAAACAGACATGGATGGCAATGTGCATACCTTTAAGGCAAGACTGGTTGCAAAAGGTTTCAAGCAAACACATGGTATAGACTATGATGAAACTTTTTCACCAATTGCTATGCTTAAATCTATTAGGATTCTCCTCACCATAGCTGCATATTATGATTATAAGATTTAGCAAATGGATGTCAAAACTACGTTTCTTAATGGAAACCTACTTGAGGATGTGTATATGACACAACCTGAGGGGTTTTGTTAGTCTTGAGAATTCTGAAAAGGTTTGCAAGCTTCAAAGATCCATTTATCGATTGAAGCAAGCATCTTGGAGTTGGAATCTTCATTTTGATTAAGCAGTCAAAGAGTTTGGTTTCATTAAAAATGAAGATGAGCCTTGTGTTTACAAGAAGGTTAGTGGGACCGCAATAGTCTTTTTAATGCTATATATTGATGACATATTACTCATTGGAAATGATATCCCTACTCTACAAAATGTTAAATCATGGTTAGAGAATTGTTTCTCCATGAAATACTTAGGTGAAGCTACCTATATTCTAGGCATCAAGATCTGTAGGGATAGATGTAAGAGGCTTATTGGCCTAAGTCAGAGTACATACATTGGCAAGGTACTAAATAGGTTTATTATGCAAGATTCCAAGAGGGGATTCTTGCCAATGTCACATGGAATTAGTCTCAGCAAGACTCAGTGTCCAATGACACAGGATGAGCGAGACCGCATGAATAAGATTCCATATGCTTCTACCATTGGATCTATCATGTATGTAATGTTATGTACTCGACCTGATGTCTCATATGCCTTAAGCATAACCAGTAGATACCAATCAGATCCAGGTGAAAGTCATTGGACAACAGTCAAGAAATCTTGGTAAGATTCTATGGCTTTCCTATCAATTTAATCGAATTGCATGGATCCTGCGAGGGTTTTGTGGTAATTAATTTTAATTTTCTGCTGCTGATTTGAATCGTAGAATCCAAAAAAACCCAACAAGTAATTAGTAAAAAGTGGTGGTTTCATCTTCTCTTTTTATCTAATTCCTAGTTTCAAGACTTAACCCATCTAGAATGATTCCTAAAAGTAATAGCAAGAAAAGTTGGGATAAGGAAACCTATCCAGGAAATTCTTATATATCCACCAAGCACTATAAAGTAGTTCCAAGTGTTGTTGGAAAAATTTTGCAATGATTTCTCTATGAACTTCCCAAAACTTTTTAATTTTTAAATTTTTTATTAGATATATAAAACCAAACAAACACGAAAAGAAAAACAAGCAAAATTTAGTCTACATGAATAGTAACCCGATACTAATATGCAAAGGACGTAAATTACTTTTTTTGGCTTTTTTTTGGCTTTTTTAATTGTTTTTTTCTTTGCTATTTTTGGCACCTGCAAAATAAAGAAAATTAAAAACAAAAATAAATATTAACAAAAATATAAACAAGATCCAATAGTACAACCTTCCTTTAAGAAAAGGAAAAATAAAAAGGTGCAAAAAAATAAGAAGTTAGAAGTTTAATTAGATAGTTAGAAAGTTAGAAGTCTTGGAAATATAATAGTTAGCTAAATGCTAGAAAGAAAAATAAAGGAAAGAAATATAAAGTAAATAAAAATAATAATAAGTTCTATTATCCAGCCATATATGTAATATACTAATATATTGTCCTTATGTCTACTTGTTTCTCAACAACGGCGCTAAAAACTTGTTTGGGTAATAAAATGTAAGTCCTATATAATAAAATTCGGTGAATCTGAGGTCGATCCCATAGGAAAAATGTATTGTAAAGGTCGAATATATCAGTTATATTATTTTTATTTGTTAGTTAAAGAATTTGAGGATTAAAATTAATTTATTTACAATTTATTTATAATATTTACACATTTTTTACTTTTTCTATTTTTAGATTTTTTATGATTTTTGGAACTTTAACAACAAGGAATGTGACTTTAATCATAATGGTAAACAGAACTTTAATATGTGCAATTAAATAGAAGATGAAACTTGAACAATAAGTGCAATTTTAACTTATAAAAAACAATAATTGTAACAATGCTGAGGACAAAAGGTTCTATCATGGTAACTAACTTTAATATGTTATAGTTTTTTGAAAATTATTATTAAAATGGCTTAAGCATGTAATATGCCAACTTTTGTCTACAATAAATCAAGAGTTACTAAGCATGTAATACGTCAACTTATGTTTATAATGCATAAAAAACTCATTTTTAACAAATAAATATGATTTCAAATTAACTAACTAAAATTACCAATAAAAATTACAGTTCAACATTTATGTGTCATCCCCTCTCTATAAATAATAAAGTGTTCCTAAGCATTACCTGTATCATCTTATGTCTACAATGAATCTAAACTTAATTTTGCAAGAATTTAGTTAAGTAAACTAGAAAAATCATAAGTTTTCTAACAATGATTGACATTATAACTACTTAGAAAATATTAAAAAACTTAAAATATTTACCTTAATTTTGCCAAAATTTCCCCTCTTTCCTCAACTAAAGGGAAATTTAGAAAAATGTAGCAAAAGTAAAAGCACACTTAATATTAAACATGACTAAAAATTACAACATAAACTTAAAACTATTTTACAAAAATTAAAATTTGAAACTTATAAAAGAAAACTAAAACTTAGAATTACATTTCTATGAAAGGGGAAGAATTTCTGACAAGGAGAAGGCGTGAAGAATACATGCCATGGGGAGGGTATTTTAGTTGAAGGAAATCTATTATTTGCACAATTTTTTACATTATTTATTTATTTTTATTATTTATTATTTTAATTGGATAATTTTTGATGCAAAATTATTAGAATGGAAAAATCAGAGATTTAGGATTTTCTAAAATATTTATTTTATACCAGCCCATGTTTTTAAATTTGATTTAATTAATTTAGAATTTTGTTTGATTTTTTCTTCTTTTTTTTCATGCTTGAAACTGCTCTTGAAGCTACTGATTTTATCTTCAAATCTGATGCAGCGCTACCACAGGAAGAAGAAACAGACATATTACAGACTATCGGATGCATAGGTTTCTCAAGACGACGAGATCGTGCTATTTAGAAACACAAAAGTCAATTGGGACCAAAAGGCTTAATATAGGCCATTGAATTGGTTGCGGTACACTGATCTAATGGATGGAAAGCTAAGCTCATGTGAAACACGCTGCATGGCATTCACGGCTGTTTTCTAACATTGGCAGTGACACGCGTGTGGCCAGGATCACTTGGGTAGTTTGATCAGGCAATCTGGGTGGTGCCACATGGTATTTCTTCTGTTTTTTATTTTATTTTTAGTTTATTATCCATTTGAGTTTTGGTTTAGTCGATTTTCATGTCGCTTTGCTCCGTTTTTCTTGCAGATTATTCGAAGACAGGTAATGACATTGTAAATGTTTAATCATAATTTTTATTAGTAATTTTAGTTAGTTAATTTTGAAAACATATTTATTTATTAAAAATGAGTTTTTAATGCATTATAGATATGAATTTGTACATTAAATACTTGGTAACTCTTAATTTATCGAAGACAAAAGATGACATATTACATGCTTAAACTATTTTAATAAATAATTTTAGAAAAACTAAAACATGTTTTAGTTAATTGCTATGCTATAATAGAACTTTTAATCCTCAGCATTGTTATAATTTTTGTTTCTTATAAGATAAAATTGTACTTATTGTTAAAGTTTTATCTTCAATTTACATGCACATGTTAAAGTTCCCTTTACCATACCAACAATAGTCACATTTATTGTTGTTGAAGTTCTAAAAATCATAAGAAAATCTAAAAATGGAAAAAGTAAAAGAATGTTTAAATACTATAAATAAATTGCAAATAATTAACTTTAATCCTCAAAATTTTCAACAAATAAATAAATAAAAATAATATAACTGATACATTGGACCTTTGTAATATATTTTTTTTGTAGGATCGACCTCGGATTCATTGAGTTTTACTACTTGGACAACCTTATACTTGAGGTTATATCAAGCTTGCCCTTTTAGACCCGAATTCTAAGTATTAATTTTTGTTTTCTAAGTTTCTAGTTTTAATTTTTGCAAAATAGTTTTAAGGTTATGTTGTTGTAATTTTTAGTCATGTTTAATATGTGTTTTTACTTTAGTTATGTTTTCTAAATTTCCTTTTAGTTGAGGAAAGAGGGAGAAATTCTAATAAAATTAAGGTAAATATTTTTAGTTTTCCAATGTTTTTTAAGTAGTTATAATGCCAAAATAATTTTTAGAAAACTTATGATTTTCTAGTTTTTTTAGCTAAAATTCTCGCAAAATAAAGTTTTGATTCATCGTAGACATAGGCTGGTATGAGTAATGCTTGGGAACACATTAATTATTAGTAGACAGGGAATGGCATGGTAAATGTATAACTGTAATTTTTGTTTGTAATTTAAGTTAGTTAATTTTGAAATCATATTTATTTGTTAAACAATGAGTTTTTAATGCATTGTAGACATGAATTGGCCCTTTAAATGCTTAATAACTCTTGATGTACTGTTGACAAAAAATGACAACCATTTTAGTAAATAATTTCAGAAAAGCTAAAATATATTTAAGTTAATTGTCATAATAAAACCTTCAATGCTCAGCATTGTTACAATTGTTACTTCTTCTAAGTTAAAATTGCACTTATTATTAAATTTTTATGTTCTATTTAATTACACATATTAAAGTTCCATTTACCATTCCCATTTAAGTCACATTTCTTGTTGTTAAAATTTCAAAAATCATAAAAAAATCTAAAAATGGAAGAAGTAAAAAATGAGTAAATATTGTAAATAAATTAACTTTAATCCTGAAATTCTTTAACCAATAAATAAAAATAATATAACTGATATATTGAACCTTTGTAATACCTTTTCCTTGTAAGATCGACCTCGAATTCATTGAGTTTTATTACTTGGACAACCTTATACTTGAGGTTATATCGGACTCACACTTTTAGATCCAAACAAGTTTTTGGACTTGCCATGCTATATCTTGTCTACGAATAGTCAAAGTGTTCCTAAGTATTACCTGTGCCTGTCTATGTTTACAATGAATCAAAACTTAATTTTGTAAGAATTTTATCTAAGTAAACCAGAAAATCATAAGTTTTCTAAAATGATTTTAACATTATAATTGGTTGGAAAACATTGAAAAACAAAAATATTTATCTTAAATTTTGCCAGAATTTCCCCCTCTCTCCTTAACTAAAAGAAAATTTAGAAAAACATAAATAAAGTAAAAAAAATCACCTAATATTAAACATGACTAAACATTACAACAACATAAACTTAAATTTATTTTACAAAAATTAAAACTATAATCTAAGAAAACAAAAACTAAAACTTGGAACTACATTTGTACGAGAGGGGAAAATTTTCTCACAAGGAGTAGGGGTGAAGAATGCATATCATAAGGGGTATTTATAGTAGAAGGAAATCTACTTTTTACATGATTTTTTTTACATTTTTTATTTAATTTTTTTATTTTTATTATTTTATTCAGATAATTTTTTCATTCAAAATGGCTTGGATGGAAAAAATGAGAGATTTGGGATTTTTTGAAATATTTATTTTGTAGCGAACCATGTTTCTAAATCTAATTCAAATCATTTATATTTTTGTTCATTTTTTTTAAAATTTTTTCTTCTTTTTTTTTTTCAGGCCTAAAACTGCTATTGAGGCTACTTATTTTATCTTCCAATCTGGTGGACTATTGCACATGGGAAGAAGAAACTGACACATTATAGACTGTTGGATGCGCGTTCCTCTAAGATGATGAGATCTTGTGGTTTAGAAACATGGAAGTCAACTAGGCTCAATTTAGACCGTTGAATTGTGTTGGAAAAAGAGTGCGCAGCGGAACTTTAAAAATTTTATATCAGAGTAATTTCTAAAACACAAGTTTGACATGCTATATGTATAAATTAACTAGATCTTACAAACCTTTGTGTGCCGAATATCTTACTAACCAGATCTTTCCAAAACACAAGTTTATCCTGATCTAATTTATCTAAAATTAAATCAACCGATAAACAGACAAGAATTATCCGATCCTAATAATTCAACAAGTTTATCTTGAATAAATTTATTACAAAATTAATTCAACTGCTAAAAAGACATGAATTATTTAATTCTTTCAAATTTTAACCAATCTGATAAATCCAACATAAGTCACCAATTATTGGAAGAGCACGCTATGTTGTTACAGGATGTTGTGAGCAAGCAAAGGGGATCAAATGGACCTATATAGTTCAAGCTCCCGATAATTATGAAACTTAATATCCCAGATATACAATTCATAATTATCAACTCCAACGCTACTCCACTAAAAGTTTAGAGCTGCACTCTCGAACTACATAGAATTACGAAGCTCGTATAACTAAGTCTCCATGACATATCATAGTGTATCGTATCCCCATATGATAGTCCATAATCAGCTTAAGGACAAGTTTTGTCTTACCTTCCCGATTATTTTAATCTTACATTCCATTATCTCACCATTAGAAAACTTACCATCCATAGACAGTATACCTTTCGGTTACACCTATGTATCCAAATGGTTGAGCGCTCCAGTTTTCCAATTACAGGATAACGCATATAAGAGGATATCATTACTCCTAAAGAGGAGCTATGGATTCCATATCTATGAATAACAAGTCTATGCCATCAAGAGTCATGCCTCCAATGTACCGGCATGCATACCATTATTAAGATGTGGGTGTCACCCTTTAGTACATCAAAAGATACAAGTCAAGACAACGGGCCCACTATTCATCTTAGGATTAAGATACAACACAAATGTTTGTCTAATGTAAATCGATTTGCTGAGACAGAATTATTAATCCAAATCAATTCATTTTATGTCCCGATCCAACACATCGTCACCTATTACAACGTGCCAATGTTTCTATTCACGGAGTCCACCTCTGATGGTCAAGACAAACCATCTCCCTAAAGGGATATAGACAACATAACAATCTTTGCATGAATAAAGCGCCCAATTTTATTCCCTTGATTGTGGATCGTATGATATAGACCATCACCTTAAGAATCGTGTCTTCCGCATAATCCGTCCATCATATGCCCAATTCTTAAGGTTTAGATCGACAGTCTCAGACTATTGTTTGCTTAACATACATTCAACAAATATGATTGTAAAGAGGACAAGCCTTGGTATATAAATAATTAATAAATTCTTTATTGATAAGAATGTCTCCAAAAACTTATTACATTTTTACTCCTTAGGGCATACATGTCTAACAATCTCCCACTTGCACTAAGTGAGTAAATATGACAAATCTCGCATCCCCATAGCATCCACATGCCTCTCGAAGACTCTCCCAATAAGTGTCTTCATAAATGTATTAGCTAAATTGTCCTCTGACGCAATCTTGCGCACCGTGACATGCTTGCCCTCGACGAAGTCCTTTATCACATGATACTTCCGATCAATATGCTTACTCTTCTTGTGAAATCTTGGTTCCTTAGCATTAGCTACCGCCACACTATTATCACAGTACAATGATACCGCCTTATCCATACCAGGAATATCCTCAAGATCCCCAAGAAACTTGATGAGCCACACTGCTTCTTTCGAAGCATCACTATCTACCACATACTTGGCCTCCATCGTTGAATCCAAAGTGCAATCTTACTTAGCACTTCTCCAACTAATGGCACAGCCACCCAGAGTAAACACAAAACCCAATGTCAATTTTCTAGAATCCAGATAGGATTGAAAATCCGAATCAGTATATCCTAGAGGAGTCAGGTCCTCACCCGAATATACAAGCATATACCCTCGAGTCCTTCTTAGGTACTTGAAAATATGCTTTACCGCAACCCAATGGTTTGGTCCTGGATCCACCTGAAATCAACTTACAATCCCGACCGTATAGCTAATATCCAGTCGTGTGCAAGGGATGGCATACATGAGGCTACCCACTACCGAAGCATAAGGCACATTCTTCATGTATTCTCTTTCTTCATAAGACTTTGGAGAGTCTTTCTTAGAAAGAGTAATTCCAGACCTAGATAGTTGCCCACCTTTCTTGGAATCATGCATTGCAAACCTCTTGAGAATTTTATCTATGTACCTGGCCTGGGACAAAGCTATCATTTTTTTCTTCCTATCCTGAAAGATCTAGATACCGAGAACAAAATTAGCTTCACCCAAGTCCTTTATGTCAAACTGCTTGGTCAACCATAATTTGATCGATGACAATTCCCCAATGTCATTACCAATTAACAAAATGTCATCTACATAGAGTAGTAGAAAAACCACCTTCCCATCCTTAATGTGTTTGTAAACACATGGTTCATCCACATTTTGTGAGAACCCATAAGTCTTGATCACTTGATCAAATCTTATGTTCCAAGAACGAGAAGCCTGTTTAAGTCCATAAATTGACTTTAGCAGCTTACAAACCTTACCTTCTTGACTCATGAACTTGAACCCATCTGGTTGTTCCATATAAATGGACTCATCAAGATAGCCATTCAAAATAGTTATCTTGACATCCATCTGTCAAATCTCGTAGTCGAGAGTGGCAGCTATGGACAAGAGAATCCGGATGGACTTAAGCATGGCTACAGGTGAAAAGGTTTCCTCATAATCGATTCCTTCCTTTCGCATATAACCCTTAGCTACCAGTCTAGCCTTAAAGGTTTCGACCTTTCCATCCACTCCTCTTTTCCTCTTGTAGATCCACTTACACCCTATGGGTTTTACCCCTTCGGGAAGATCCACAAGCTCCCAGGCCTGATTAGTCTCCATAGACTTCATCTCTGTGTTCATGGTCTCTGTCCAGAGTTTTGAATCAACATCCTCCATAGCTTCTACGTAAGTATAAGGATCCCTGTCATGTTCATCCGGTTCAGCCAAGAAGACCTCCCCATTGAACATATACCTCTCAGGTTGACGCCCGATCCTCCCACTACCCCGAAGCCCCTGAGGTTGTTGTTCAGGTTTGTTTGGTTTTTCTACACTGATCGGAGCGGTTTCATTCGAAACCTCCAGAGTGATCGGATCACTCCTTAACTCCTCAAGCACCACTTTGCTTCGAGGTTTAAAGTTGTTCATGTAACTCTAATCAAGGAAAGTTGCATTAGTTGAACCCTTTAGTCCCTTTTGGATATCCTACAAACACGCAAACTTTCGAACGTGCTTCCAACTTATTCAAATCCTTAAACATGACATGAGCCGGACATCCCCATATGTGAATATGGTTTAATGATGTCTTCCTACTTGTCCACAACTCGTGAGGAGTTTTAGGGACCGATTTTGAAGGCACATTGTTCAAAAGATAACATGCTGTTTGTAGTGCATATCCCCAAAAGGAAAAAGGCAATGATGAATAACTCATCATGGACCTAATCATGTCCAACAAAGTCATATTTCTTCTCTCCGCTATGCCATTCAGTTGCGGAGTACCGGACGCAGTCAAATGGGATAAAATCCTATTCTCTAACAAGTGTTCTAAGAACTCATCAGAAAGGTATTCCCCACCTCGATTTGATCGAAGTGCCTTTATGGGTCTACCAAATTGCTTTTCCACTTCAGCCTGAAACTCTCTGAACTTGTCAAAAGTTTCAGTTTTGTGGTGCATTAGGTACACATACCCATATCTTGAGTAATCGTCAATAAAAGTGACGAAGTACTCATACCCTCCTCGTGCTCGAATGTTCATGGGTCCGCAAACATCACTATGCACAAGTTCTAGAACCCTTTCGGCCCTATTGCCCTTAGACCCGAATGGTCTTTTGGTCATTTTACCCTCCAAACAAGATTCACATTAAGGTATAGATTCCACCTTTAAGTGACTTAAATGTTCATCCCTTACCAACCTTTGAATCCTATTCAGGTTAATATGACCAAGGCGCAAATGCCAAAGATAAGTCTTATTAGAGTGAGAAGTTTTAAGTCTTTTAGAGTTATTATCATTCATCTCAGCATTAAGCAATAAGTCCATCTTAGGTTTGATAAAATATAGATTATTTTGCATCTATCCAAAACAGATAAAAGATTTGTTTTTACAAATCACCACTTTATCATTAAAAGAAACCAAGCAGGAGTCTTTAAATAAACAAGCTACAGAAATTAAATTCCTTTTAAATTTAGGAACATAAAAACAATCTTGCAAAAATAAATTCCTATAATTATCAAAATAAAGATGGACGTCTCTCACTGCTTCCGCTGAGACCAAGGATCCATCGCTCATCCGAAGCATGAAGTCTTCATGCAGCAGACTTGTCGTTTCTTTGAACCCCTGTAGAGAAACACAAACATGATTAGTTGCACCGGAATCTATGACCCATATATCATTGGATTCCTCAACCAAACAAGTTTCTAAATATAGAAGATCACACTTACCTCCTTTGGAAAGGAAGTCCTTACAATGCTTCTTGATATGCCCGACCTTCCCACAGAAGAAGCACTTAAGCTTCTTTGGGTTCTTCTTCTTCTTCTTCTTGCTCTTGGTAGTAGCTAGAATAGAAGACTTCCCGTTCTTGGCCTGTTGCTTCTTTCCATTCCTAGAGTTAGGATTGGAACTAGAAGCAGCCACTATATTGGCCTCACCACCCGTAGGAGACTCCTTGATTAGTAGTTCAAACTCTTCTAACTGTTTCATCAATTCCGTCAAGGTCATATCCCATCTATTGCTTAAATTAAAAGTAGCCCTAAAAGGAATAAATTCCTTAGACAGAGTCTCAAAGACCATAGTCATCTGAGTTTCAGTATCGATGTCGGCTCCATTGGTTTGAGCCTCAGCGAGGTAACCCATGACCAACATCATGTGCTCCTTTACAGATGTCCTCGGCCTCTGTCTATAGTTTAAGAGTTTCCGATGCGCCCCTTGCCACTTTGTTATGGCTTGGCCTCCAAAAATATCCTCAAGATTATCCAAGATCTACTTCGCAGTCTCATAATCCTGATGTTGAGCCTGTAGCACGTTATTCATGCTAGCCATAATATAGCAGTGGGCCTGATCATTAGCATCTTTCCAGCGATCATATGCTTGGAATTGCTCATTACTTGAGTCTCCCGTAGGCTTAGGAGGACAAGAGGTTGTCAGTACATATTTCAGTTTCTCAAAGGACAAGACGATATCCAGGTTCCGTTTCCAATCATTATAGTTCTCACCGGTTAATAGGTTTTTCTCAAGTATCGATGATAAAGCGTTTTTAGACATTTTTTAATCTATAATAAAGAATCATATACCAAATATAAGCAAACATATAATAATAATTTAGTAAGATAACACAATCATATAAAATCATACAATTGTGTTTATGTGTCAAAACCTTGAAAATATCACAACCTTACAACGATAATTCCCAACTCAGAATTCAACAAGCTCCTAGGGGAGTCATGCCAAATTCAATCAGGAACATAGATCCCCTCCTGATTAATATATGCCATTCAGGACCTGTATGATCCAGCATATATTAATAATCGTTTCTTTGGCCATTAATTTTATTAACAGAGCTCCTAGGGGAGGTTAATAATAAAATTATCATGACTGTATAACCATCGTTTCAATATTTTATCCATGATTTATAATCACCACCTAGGGCTATGAAACCATAAATCATGCTAAAATATCTTATCCTCTTAGAGATCCAAACTGGTATATGATAGAAATCCCTTCCTAGGGGTCAGGACCACCATGTTCTCTCTATGGACCAACGATGGAGGCCTTAGGTTCTCTCTTCGAAAACCTTCTCCCACTCAATCTTTTGAAATCAAGGTTTTATTTTAAGATCATGCATGAACAATTTTAATATGAGCGGCACTTCCTATTCTATATGATATGTCATCAATATACATGCCAAATCATATTTAATGCAGACAAGCAAAGCAATCAAGCAAAGCTACAAGTAAAATAATATATAACCGTAATATTATGGCTCCACCCTAGAGAAGAGAAAAACTAAGATTACAAGAGAATAATTGAGACATATTATCAATTCTTCATTCTTGAATCCTCAAGTTGTATCCTTCTTCATATAATTCCATCTTTAAGTCTTCAATCTCGTATGAATCGAACACTTCATATTTCCGGTCATATCCAAATTTAATGTTTCTCAAAATTGTCCCAAAAATAAAATTAAAACTGCACTGAAAAAAACTGCACCTTTTTTGAAAATTTTCTAGCTCTCCGTCGGATCGGCCTACCCGTCATGCTTCATCGGCCTATCGATCAAGAGGATCGGCCTGCCGACCCATGAAAGTTCAGCCTGCCGATAGAGCCGCCTGATTTCTATCCCACTAACGGCCTGCCGAACCACACGTCTGGCCTACCGGTCTGTGATCTTCGGCCTGCCGAACTGTAAGGTTCAGCATACCGACCGAGTAGAAATCTCTATTCCAAAAAATACAATTTTTAATGCAATTCATCAATTTTATTTTCAACAATTCAAAAACATAAATTTAGAGACTCAGGAAATATCTAGGAGCATCATCATCAATCTTCTATATCCGTCTTCTCCAAATAATTGTTTAATTACAAAATTCTTGCAAATTTAAAACTAAATAATAATTCCTAGATAGAGATGATAGTCCGCTATCTAATTACATGAAAAACCTATATATACATTTTAACCTCTAAGGAACCATAACCGGTATAAATTAATTAATTAATAAATAATTAAATAATGATTTAATCAACCATAATCAATTAATAAACATTCACCACATAATATAATATAGAAACCTAGGGTGCCAACTCTCTATAAAATTAAATTCAAGCATAGGAGAGATTAAGATCACAAAATTTACACTGATAACATGATCACAAACTTGTAAATTTATGTAAAAACCATGGCTCTGATACCAATTATTGTTAGAGAGTGCGCAGCAAAATTTTAAAAATTTTATATTAGAGTAATTTCTAAAATACAAGTTTGACATGCTATATGTATAAATTAACCAGATCGTACTAACCTTTGTGTGCCGAAGAACCTCTGCAATCTGTGAAGAGAAATAACGTTCCAGAAGAGCCTCAACCAACTGGTCTTCTTTGCTATTCTCTATCCACGACCGGAGTGAGTGTGGACTCACACGTACAGCTCTTCCACCGGTGATTCTCTTTCTATCCAATCGAGAGAACCCAAAGCAAGTGTTCGTGATTTGTGAACAAAAGCTATATGGGAGTTTGTAGATTCTTAGTAGCAAAGTATCACTCTTAATCTCTCAATTAATCTCTATTAGTAACCTATGAGAATCACTCCCTATTCATAGAGGTTGGTCCTAGGGTCATTCCTCATCAGATTAGGTCTAAAAATTCAAATCATAATCAAATTTGGATCAGTATTTGATAAGATCTGCATGGAAACTCGTGATCTTATCCTTCGCTGATCGGCAGGCCGAACCACCTGATCGGCAAGCCGAACAGGTCCCATTGGCAGGCTGAACATGTCCATCGGCAGGCTGAACTATAGAATAAAAAATTTCGTGAATCTTTTATTTTTCACACGAGATTCTATAGGATAAAGTCTCAATTTTAATTCAAATAAACCAATAGAGACGTTATCTGGTCAAAACAACTTTATCTAGATATTCTCTAAGAAAATAAATCAATTACCAATAATTCTACAAGTTTATCCTGATCTCATTTATCCAAAATTAAATCAACCGATAAACAGACAAGAATTATTCGATCCTAATAATTCAATAAGTTTATCTTGAATTAATTTATTACAAAATTAATTCAACCAATAAACAGACATGAATTATTTAATTCTTCCAAATTTTAACCAATCTAATAAATCCGACATAAGTCACCAATTATTGGAAAAGCACACCGTGTCGTTACAGGATGTTGTGAGCCAGCAAAGGGGCCCAAATGGACCTATATAGTTTAAGCTCCCGATAATTATGAAACCTAATATCTCAAATATACATTTCGTAATTATCAACTCCAACGCTACTCCACTAAAAGCTTAGAGCTGCACTCTCGAACTACATAGAATTACGAAGCTCGTATAGCTAAGTCTCCATGACATATCATAGTGTATCGTATCCCCATATGGTAGTCCATAATTGGCTTAAGGACAAGTTCTGTCTCACCTTCCCGATTATTTTTATCTTCCATTCCATTATCTCACCATTAGAAAACTTACCATCCATAGACAGTATACCATTCGGTTACACCTATGTATCCAAATGGTTGAGCGCTCCAGTTTTTCAATTACAGGATAACGCATATAAGAGGATATCATTACTCCTAAAGAGGAGTTATGGATTCCATATCTATGAATAACAAGTCTACGCCATCAAGAGTCATGCCTCCAATGTACCGGCATGCATACCACTATTAAGATGTGGGTGTCAGCCTTTGGTACATCAAAAGACACAAGTCAAGACAACGGGCCCACTATTCATCTCAGGATTAAGATACAACACAAATGATTATCAAAAGTGAATCGATTTGCCAAGACATAATTATTAATCCAAATCAATTAACTTTATGTCCCGATCCAACACATCGTCACCTATGACAACGTGCCAATGTTTCTATTCACAGAGTCCACCTCTGATGGTCAAGACAAACCATCTCCCTAAGGGGATATAGACAACATAACAATCTTTGCATGAATAAAGTGCCCAACTTTATTCCCTTGATTGCGGATCATATGATATAGACCATCACCTTAAGAATCGTGTCTTCTGCATAATCCGTCCATCATATGCCCAATTCTTTAGGTTTAGATCGACAGTCTCAGACTATTGTTTGCTTAACATATATTCAACAAATATAAACATAAAGAGGACATGATTTGGTATATAAATAATGAATAAATTCTTTATTGATAAAAATGTCTCCAAAAACTTATTACATTTTTACTCCTTAAGGCATACATGTCTAATAGAATTGGTCATGGTACGCTGTTCTAACGGACAGAAAGCTGAGCTCATGTGAAACACACTATAGAAAATACGTGACTATTTTCTAACATTGGCAGTGCCACGCGTGAGGCCAAGATTACTTGGGTAGTTTGATCAAATAGTCTTGTTTATGCCACTTGGCATTTCTTTGGTTTTTATTTTATTTTTTATTTTCTTGTTTGTTTTAGGTCTTTTTTTGCCTATTTTCGAGTCATTTTGCTTCATTTTTATTGTAGATTTTGAATCCAAAATAAAATAAACAAACTAAATTAATTATTTTACAAACATAATTTTTATAATAATTTAAAAACATTTATTTTACAATAAACACACTAAAAATAAATGAAAATTTCTAAAATTAACAAACCTTAATTGATATATTATTTAAGACTTGGAAATATTTTTCTAACTTATTAGAAATATTATAAAACATATTTACAGACTCAAAACTTATTTACAAATATTTCAAGACTCAAAAGAAAATCACACATTATTATTTTTAGGGTTTTGATTGTTTATAAACTTATTAATTATAAAACACACCGAAATTATTCTAAAAATTACTAAAAATATTATTAAACATAAAACAAACTAAAAACATATTTTTAAACATGTTTTCATACAAAATACTAAAAAACCAATTATCGCACAAATGCTATAGTTAAGGGATTTAAAGAGAAATGTGAATACAAAATGATTGACTTTAGCCTTAACAAATATGCATTTTCATAGTCTCATCAGCTCGTTAAAACACTGAAAATCCAAATGTTTCTCCCCTCAAGTTTACACGGTTTGAACCATTTACCTACAGCAAAAACTGTTTCCCAGTATCATTTTTCTTTATAAACCATAGTTTCTCGTTTTAAACTTAATGTGACATTTTTTTTCTCTTTTTAAATCTTTACATTTCAAACGTCAATTCAAAATTGTCATTTAAACCATATAATTTAACACTCACAACTCAAACCCTAAAGTTTTAAATCACATTCCAAACCTATGCACTAAATAAATCCCTAGTAATTTGGATTAGAGTATATTTTGTGGTTACGTGTATTAATTTGTTGTGTATTTAGATGTGGTTGGATTATATTTTGAGGCTATATTACTTAATGTATTAAGTTAGTTTATGTTACTTAGTATATAGACTTTGTTTATGTTATTTAGTGCATTAATTTGGCTTATGTGATTGTTGTGATGACCTTGAATATGTTTTAAGTTCACATGATCGTTATGGTTACATTGATTTGGTGTATGTGATTGTTGTTATGAACATATGATTGTTTTGGACAAAGATTCGGCTTAGATCAGGTAAAAATGTTGTGAAAGGGGAATGAGGAGGATGTGCTATTATCATTTTAATGAGGAAAGGAAAAAAGAAAGGCCCCAAAGAAAAACATCATTTGATCTCAAAACCAATAGTGTATAAAGAGTGACTTTAATGAAAAAAGTCCACAGAATAAGGGCAAGGGGACAAAGAATTGATGTTGTCTTTGAGGAAAAATGCCAACTAAAAGGCCAGCTGGGAGATGAATTAAATAGTTAGATAAGAGTGTTAAAATTTAGAGTTTGTTCCTATATGGATACATGATTGGAGAAGTAAAAACTTGGACAACATAAAAGAATTAGCTTGGACAAAGACCTTTAAAATTTTCACTATGCCTGAGTTGTTTAAAAAGAGGGCTTTGAAGCTTTGCAATGAATTAACAAGGGGAATATATTCTTCTTTAGTAGAGGATAAAATTTAAAACAAAAGAGTATGGACTACCCTCCTAAAGTAGCATGCAACTTCCCCTCTATATTCATGGATGATTGGATGAAATTTGTAGAGTATTGACTTTCCTACGAATTCTAAAACCTATCGACACATGCAAGTCAAATAAGAGCACAAAATGGATATCCATCAACGAGGGGCTGGGATGAATATAGAAAACTTGAGCTAAAAATGGTACTTTATTATCTTTCTCATGTGACATATACCAATGATTTCATTCTCAATGTTCTGTAGACCTTAGTAAAATATAGTTTTCAGTGAGCAAGGAACGGTCACCAAGAGATGTAATGTGGATTAAAATATATCAAGGTCTTAATGGACAATTCAAAGATCCATCAATTGCACAATTAGCGAATTGATAGTAAGTCTATTAGGGTCGAATTCTTAATTTATAGTATTTTAATTTTTGAAACATATAAAGAAAGACTTTGTTAATCCTTTATAAGATGTATATAGGGAACAGAAATCTCAAAAGACTTTTGTATCCATTAGTAACAACAAAATATTGACCAAGGCATTGGGAAGACCTAAACATTCACGATGCCTTTATAGTGAATCAAAGTCCATCAACCAGTCTCAATACTTTTAACACTATCAAACTCAAAAATTACACAAAGATGAACATTTGTTGAGCGTTGTAAATATGCTATATGTATAAGAAGGTATTGCACCGATAAATGAGAAGAATATGATACCAATCGTTGATCAACACCACAGTTTCAAGGCTAACTACGTCATTCATGAGAAACAAGCTCTAGTGTCACCTCATGATGGAAAGTCCTATGGGCATCAAGATTGAAAACTCTTTCTTTTGGATTGAATTAGTGGTGGGTATATACTTGTTGCAATTGAAAAGGTGTGGTTAGAGAGCCTTCTAACTGAAACAGTCCATGAAATCCTCCTTAGGGAGGGAACATGAGAGTTCATATTATTACGCCTAGAGCAAGGCAACACAAATATGTTTTCAAACAATGGAGGCAACAATTGTGGATGAAGCCATCAAAGGTTCTGTTGCATGGCCAAAAAGCATAATTAATCTCATATCAAAGACTAAGATGAGTTGAGCTTCCAACCATATTCCTAACAATGATGCCGTAGGAAAGAAACACCAAAAAAATAAAGGAGTTAGAAAAATGATAGAGTCACAATCTTAGGTAGAGCAACATTGGGAAACACCTCATTACAAATAAGCAACTTGTTACGAACGAGCCTTGCCTTTATTTGAGTTCACTATAATCCCCGATGAATTGAGGTCGTTGGATTTACACACATAATCTTTCATGTGGGAAGGGATGAATATAAAGTGCCTCGTTCTAGCAACAATTAGTGGCAATGACATGCCTATCTATATTGGACATGATGACATTTATTATTTCATCAATATTGACAAAATTGATGCGAATTGTATAATGGTATACCTCAGGTAATAGATCTACCATAAACTCTTACTTTTTTTTTATCAAGTAGACATATTATAATTGAAAATAAGTTCATGCATTGTTTTTATTGTAGTTTTTGGAGGAATATTGTGAACATGGAGACTTTTCTCATCTATTCCACTTTATTTCTCTAGTCGTGACCTCAGAAATTACAAGGAGTGAAGATAGAAGCATTAGAGAGCACACCAATTAGGTTGTCACCTTTTTACGCCATGCACCAAGAGGGAAAAACATATTTCATTCAATATAATGTTGGCGAATTATGGCAACCTGACTTCTCAACCCGTCAACTTTCATAACTTACTTTAAAACTTTGCTTAAATAATCTTAAATTTAGTTTGAGTTGTCAAAATTTTGGGGAATTTTTTTAACAGTACTATATCATCCAAGTCGACTGATTAAAACTTTAAAATTATCACTATGAAAATCCATTAGTCCCCTAAGAGAAATAAATCACACACTTGAAATCAATATATACTCTAATAGTACATAGTTACTTTTAAAATAAAAACATAAGTAAATTACTGCATAAAATACAGAATAATGTTTTAGTATGTGCAAATATTAAGATTGATCTAGTAAAGTGATCATAACAACATAGTAACTTAGGTTGATATTAAAACACTATATAAAGTTTCATAAAATGCATAAACAAATAAATGTTATGGTGGTATATGCACCCTGACCACCACCTTCATGTGCCAAGCCAACTAGTCCATCATCATTAAGGTTGAAAAGTTGGTTTCTTACTAGGATTTCCAATAGCACGAACAAACATAATGAGCTTTCGCTTAGTAACTACAAAGTTTATTATCACAAAATAGATTCTAAAACAACAATGCATGACAAATTATGCATATATCAATTATGGTTCATTGTGAAATCATTTACGTTCATATGGACCATGTGTGTACATACCGATGCGCGTCACCATTAGGTAGTTGAGCGAGTGACCTAAAATTTATAACAAACCACACCCATGGTTAACATTCCATAATAGCCTCCCTTAGGTCAGAGGTTGATACGACACAACTTAACTTATATTCTTGTTGTTATCTAGCTATTTAATGAACATGCAATAATGATCATGCCACATTAACCAATAGATAGTCATATCATGATAATAATTAAATCATGAAAATATTTCTTGAACATATAAATTGTATCTCAGAAACATGACATTTCATGCTTACCTTAATCATATACATTCACAAAAATGAATAAATACACTTTAACAATCTTGAAAACAATTTATTCTATATGTGAGGTTTGTACTTACTTGGATTCCAAAAATAAACATAGTCCTTTAACCTCCTCACCTAGCTAACTTTTGGCCTAACATCCTGATTAATCTGACACTCGACTGTCAATATTACTACTTAGTGAATTTGTAAGCCCAAACTTATCTTCTTATTGATAATTAATTATTGATTAACTCTGGGTTTGATTTGTACATCTTGACTTACTATTAAATAAAGTCCCAACTATTTATTGTCACTAATAGTCATTAATTTTCCAAGTAATGGTTAATTATTATTATTTTTTTCATATACCTAATATAACCCACTAGATTACCTAGTGTAAAATTTTGTGTTTTCTTGGCCTATCTTAGGCACATTTAGGTTCTTGCAGAGTTCTACATTGATCTTGCCATAAAAAATTTCTTATTCACTCATTGAAGCACTCAGGTTAATCTAAAACCATCCCGAAGCTAAAATTACCATTCTACCCTTACCACGAAAAGCTTAACTTCATACATTTATTTTCCCCTAAACTTTCATTAGATGTTATAATTGATTCATAACTAAAAGTATCACTATAAATAACTTCGTATTGGTTATTTTCTACCTTAATTCACTTTGAAGTGTCCAAATTACTAATTTATCCGTAGTGTAGAAAAATGAAATTTTTATCTCTAGTGGCGGTTCTTAAACTTTTCCAACTATTAGTTTTACTTTCAAACCTTTCCAACCATTATAAATACAACTATGGGTTGGGAATAAAACCATTCATTTAGCACTAAAATTCACATTTATAGTCTTGGCCCCTAAAAGAACAAAATTACCATTTTGCCCCTATAATGAAAGCCCAACACTTCAAATCTTTTCTTGCGCTTAAATTTTATTTTTCATGTGTTTAGACAGTATCTAAAACAATACTTTCAGTCCCTTATACATATTTATGGTACAAGTTATATTTTCACTAAACTTTGTACTTTTGCCCTTGAATTAATAATCTTTACTCTTCTGCCATAAAACTTTTGGGAACTTTCTAAAATGCTCCAATTAGGGTCTAATTATGCTCCTATATTGTCTCTAAAAATTTTAGGCCAAAGTCATGGATCTAACTTGGACTTTTTCTTATCTTTACATTTTGACCTATTCGACAATTTTTTTACATTTTAGTCCTTCTAAACTTAAGAATTGAATTGTGAATTCATTTCTTCAACCAACCTTCCAAAATTTTGGCTCATGACTCCTTATGTATCCTAATGACTACCACTAAAGCAGTTTTTGAAATATCAACTCCTAACTTAACCATTTAGATAGTTTATCTCTGGTCCATGTACTAATTTCTGATTTTAGATCCCTAACTTCAAAAATTCACTATAAATTGTACAATTATCATATCCAGGCTTATGAAAGCTCTTTGGAAAGCTTAAGATGTCTAGTGTCTAGATCCATAATTTATTGTCTAAAAATATGTATCCTTAAAGTCCAAAGACTGATTTTGTTGCCTCTAGATTCTATGCTGAAGTAATTTTTTCCAAGTTTGAACCTAAACTTCTAAAATTCACTATAGATTGTATACTTATCAAATTTGAATGCCTGATAACTTGTTAGAAAGCTTAAAACATGTAGTTGTGACATAATAACTTACTATTTAAGATTTTATGTGTAACAAATCTGCAATATAACATTACAGTGGCTGGTTCTCTAGCATTAGAGTTTATTGCGAATGTTCTAAACAGAGTATAAACTTTGTTCACCATTGAATACTAATTTGTTTCTATTTAACTTACCAACTCTTAACATACATCACCAAAATTTTTAGCATAAAGACTACGTAGTCATTACCTAAAATCAACAGGTGAGATTCCTCCATTGTTTGTTCCTTGAGAGCTTTTGAGTTTCTCTTGTTAGCTAGAACTAAACAATATTGAAATTCTAATACTAGAACCATAACTTTAGATGAGTTTAAGCTAGTGAAATTTACTTTTCTTTCTTACCTTGGAAAATTTCCTAATTCCTTTCAACCTCCTAACTTAAAGATTTATGAGAGTGAAGGCCTTTGTTAGAAGAGGCCTTGAGAGAAAGTGGGGATTGAGTTGTTCTTCCAAGTGGAGGGAAAATAAGTGGTTTTCCTCTTTATTTTTGTTGCTCAGAAGAATGAAGTGATAAAAGGACTTGTGTCATAGTTAGGATCTTTGATGAGTATGAAGGGCAAAATGGAATAAGAGAAAATGATCTTGGGAAGTACTTGGCCACTTGGCAAGAATTTGATGAATGGTGTCGCAACGTCCCCTTTACGGATGTCATAATAATCGTTACTTTTACCATTAAAACCATTATTAAAAGAAAATCAATTCAAATAAATCACTTATACTCAAGCAAATATCCCAAAAAAACATGCATATATTTTTTGAAAAACGAATTTAATGGATCTACTTCTCTCTCTTTGGTTGACTCGACGAAACATCTAAAGTGTTCGGTTAACCAACTACTAGCAAAAATTGTTAATTTTCAAATATAAACATTTATTAAATTACACACACACAAAAAAACTCAAACAATTTTTAAAACACTCGAGAAAATAATTAAATGTCCAAATAGTTTGAACACAACAAAATAAAAGAAACATGGCATAGTCTTCAAAAACCATAATTATGAAAATATTAAATAGTCTCAAAACGATTAAAAGTCTATAGGAAAATAAACCAAGTTCTCAAGTCAACATCATGTAGAAAATAACATTAATAATAAAATTTTGTTGCTTAAGCTATTGATTTCTTTTTGTGGTGTGATTTTGTTTCAAATTGAACATTCCTTGCATACATGCCCATCTGTCTTTACTTTTGTCCCCCATTCTATTCCATATGTCTTTACTTTTGTCTACAACATGATAAAAAACTAAGTAAGCATAAGCTTAGTAAGTGTAACGCTCCCTTATGGGCACCACAAAGAACATTGTTTTTATTATTAAACTTAATAATTACCGATAAGAAGTTCGAAACAATCAACAATACTTAGAGAAATATCTCAAGAGCACATGCATATATTTTTTTCTTTAAAAACTACTTACCTAATTTAAATTTTCCTCCTCAGTTAGCCCAATGGAACACCTAAGATATTCGGCTAACCAACCATCTGCAGAAATCTCAATTTACAAAAAAAAAATATACGTAACAAATTCAAACTCACATATATGATGCAAGCACTCTTAACTTCTAATTAAACAACCAATTAAGACTAATTACAAAGAAACAAACAATATAGCATATTATTTATTAAAGAACCTAAGAAACTAAAAATCTAAAATACAAATTACATTCAGTAAAACATAAGTTCAAAAAAGCATATCATAAATAGAACTAACTCTCAAACAAATAAAAATACAAAACATAATATATTAAATTTTGTTTGAGTTTGAATTCGTTTCATGACATAACTTTGTTTCCAATCTAGCACTCCTTACACACACACCCGTCCTTGCCTTCCATCCTAGTCAACCTATATCTTATCCTTATCCACAACATGATATAAACTAAGTAAGCATAAGCTTAGTAAGTATACATTCCAATCTCACAACATAAAATAATTCATAAAAATCGTTACATAATGTTGTAATCGTAATCATAGTACTGCAAAGGCACAAGTTTATATAGAACATATCTTTTCCTTCAAGCTTCCATATTAAAACATAATTCATTTTATCTTTAGGGGTCTAAGCATTGCACCTTAAACATAAACATAGTTGTACGAGAAGAGTGAGGTAGTTAATCCCAAACCAAACATATAAGTCCACCTTACGGGATAGTCTACCTAGCAATTAAACATCAGTTAAGCCTTCTTGTTGCAACAAGAGTTTTCATGAGAAGACAATATATAAAAACATACCTCGTCATTGAAACATCAGTTAAACCTTCTTGTTGCAACAAGAGTTGTCATAAGAAGGCCATATGTAAAAACAAACCAAAAAGTTATCATAACACATATTCCCAAAACTTTTTTGAAAACTTTTATCATGTTGTAAGTGATAATGTACTTACTTGATTTGCTTGGTTACTAGACCTTAAATTGGATGATGTTGCCGTAGTTCTTGGTGTGCTTACCTTTTGGACTGTTCATGTCAATCATTCATATAATACATGAAATTAATATTCATGTTCATCATTTAATACCATATTACATCATCATACATCATTTTTAATGAAACAAAAAATCTTTCAGTCACAAACATGCACTTAGAGTTAAGAAATATAAAGACAGAAAACTTGACCTTTAATCACTTAGAAAAAAATCTCAACTTATAAACATGAATAAAGTATAAGAATTATTCCATAATATAGCTAACATATGAAAACATCATTAAAATTTTCTTTTCTTGAATATATTTTTCAATTTTTCAAAATATTCTTGTAAATATGTCAGTCATAAAAACTAAATGACTTAAAGGATTTAGCACCGTATATCGTTCGATTCATATTGAGTTAGAGGATGAAAATTTATAAGAATAAAGTTAACACATATATATAACTTTCAAAATTTTCCTTAGGCATAAAAATTTCATTTGATAATTTAAAGAAATCATACAATCAACATTACAAATTTTGCCAGCAAAGTTTGGTAGTGAGCAGTCTTAATTAGAAATTATCGATTAAATCATTTAGGCTATAAAATAATTTATAAAAATTACTACATATGATAGGCACATAAAATATAAAATATCCAAAATTCAACTTCCAACAAATTTGAAATAATTTAGAATACAAATATGAATTTAGAGTTAATATTAACTTTTAGACATGCTAAACAGCGAACACGTTTAATTGAAACATTTTTATAAAATCAAATATACATGATGTACTTCATAAATTTTTAGTGACATACTTAACATATAAATAAATGTTAAAAAAATAGATCATGTAAAACACATTTAAAAATACTATTTATTATCTCGTGAATTACATAGAGCATATCGGCAGACATTTATAACCACTAAGTATTTAGCAATCAATGAATTTTATCTTAAAATATCATAAGGATATGAAGCTAAAAACTTACAAACATTTAGTTAACTTATCAAAAATGACATGTAATTTTTTTACAGAATCAAAACATGCCTTTTGTCCTATAAACTAACTCCACAAGACACATGAACAAATCTGCCAGCAAATGAAATTTAGTGAGCTATGTTTGATTGAAAGCTCATAACCTAACAATATTTTGAATAAAAATTTACAAAAAAGTCCCAAACATTCGTAACATATATATACACATTATAGCCAAACCTCATAGCAAAATAAAATCATTTATTTTCAAAACATTACCAACAACCTTACTGGCTAATCAAAAACCCTAAAATTCTCATATCACACTCTAATAACAAAACATTATTTTCATGAAATTTCATGATATCATATGAACATAAATGCTTTCAACCAAAAAATAATATTGTTACAATCAAAGCAATAAATAAAATAATTTGTTTTTCATAAAAACATACATGCATACACATTCACCACATAAAAGAACCATTTTGTAACAAAGTTTGTCACAAACAATGCATATCAATCATAAAAATTCAAAACCATAAAAACCTTTAAACCAAACCTTAAATTCTTATGTTTTCTTCAACAAATATGAAGACTTGTATACAAAATCTCCAAAAAGAATTCCTTCTACTTTGGATTGAAAGAAAATAAGAGTAATGAATTTTTGGCTTTGAGGATTAGAAAGATGATAGAGGCTTATGAATGTGAATTTAAGAGGGGGTGAGGGAGAGAATTTTTTTGGTTAGAAATTAAGAGAATGAAGGCTTTGGTGACTTAATGGTATATTTATAGGTTTATGAGAAAGAAGGAGTTAAATGAGTGTAGAAAACCCTAGTCCTAATCTAATTAAGCTTCCCTATTTTTTCTTTTTTTCCATGGCAATTGCCATTTTTCTTTTTTCTTTTTTTATTTTTGCTGTGAAGCCATTTTTTATTTGTTTTACGTTTCCTTTTGCTTTTCCACTGGTTTAGTTATAATATAATATAACATAATACATAGTTATCTATATACAACAATAATGTTTGCCCCCATGAACCCAAAACATGTTAATTTATACATTATTCTTTTGGACACTTTATATTATCTAGTTTCTTAATGCCATAACAAAAATGTTAATCATGACATCATAAATGTTATAAAAATAAGAAAATATACAATAAAATTTATGTCATTGTCAAGAATATAAATTTTAATCATCCTGAAACATTTAAAATAAATAAATAAATAAATACATTATGCTTATCATCATTTTTGACATAAACATTTTAAGCACATCGATCCCTTGTGGCCATAAAATTTGACATTATTGAAGAAAAAGTTATTTTACTTAACATAAATAATAATAGCACTTCAAATATCACATTACGGACGTTACAACAAGCCCAATCTTACAAAAGTTTCGTCTTCGAAACTCAAAACAACTACTGATTCTTAGACCTAATATCATCCTTGCGTTCCCATGTAGCCTCTTCAACTTGGTGATTTCACCATAAAACTTTGACCAAAGGAATTCCTTTATTCCTCAAAGTTTTGATCCTAATCTCATATCTCTTTTTCCATGTAGCTTCTTTAATATTTTGATTTCCCAATTACTCTTTGACTACAGATATGTCTTTGCTCCCTAATATCTTCCTTTTCAACTAAAGACATAGTCGGCTTATCCTTGTAAATTACATTCCCTTAAACTTCTGATTCTTTTGTCATTTGGGGCAAAAAAAATGGACCCGTTATGTACTTCATCAGTATACAAACGTGAAAATGTGTAAAACTTCAAGGTTTTACATCCTTCCCTCTTCTAAGGGTCATTGAAATATGCGTAGTAATGAATATGTAAAAAAATTTCTAATTCTTTTTTTTAACATTCTTTCTTTTTACATAAAAATTTCTTCAAAAATCATGTCTAATTAAAGTTATCATACATCCAACTTATAATATCATATGCATTATTTGAATTCTTTTTTTGCCTCTTTGTCTATTATCTTTCATGGAAGTATAAATCTAAGTGCAATATTAATTCTGCCTCTTTTCTTTATTTCTCACATTTCATGTATGTAAACTTGTCTTTAATCACATCCCAAAAGAGAATTGTACTCTAGGAACTCTTTACTCCAAAATATACAAATGATTCTAAAATATTCATATTTAACTTCAAGATATAACAAAACATCATGCGCTCTAATAAATCTAGTAGTATATTCCTTCATTTGTGAAATAACTAATCCCATTTATAACAATGAAAATGGACCATACTTGGAGCTTGACTTTCTTTTCTACAATTTTCACAACATAATATTAAACATTGCTTTTGAAACATCATGTATTACCATAAAAATTTTTGGCTTACTCTATCACCTCGTTCCACAATTTCCTCAATTAATATTCTCTAAAAGAAAATAATAATATCATATTTAATTTATAGTCTTCTACATTAATAATTATAGAATACTCTAATAAGTCTCTACTAATTCAAAGGCCATCGATAAGAGGAACTACTGTGTGTGATCTTTATCATATCATGTTATGGACCATTTAATTAGCTAAAATATTGTCATAAATAATTTGCTCACAAAATCAATCCTTACTAAGCTTCAGACATTCATATAGTCAATCCTGTTAACAACATGTACATTTTCAAAATATCCTTTACTTAAAAAAATTACCATAGAGATCTCACATGTGACCTTACAAAATACTTTTATTAATCTTCTATAAGTCTCAAACTTGTTTATTAAAAATACATAACTGCCATTACACTTCTCTTAAGCTACATATCATTCATACACTCCCCCATAAACTTTTTTTCCAAGAAAAAAATAATATAATCACATAATTAACCTCTTGTCACAATACTTCTTGATTTTCAACTATTCCGTTCTATGTAAATAATGAGACATAGATCGCTTCTTTCTCCAAATAACATGTCTATGTTTCATTGAATAGTAAGATAATTATAATGTAGTCATAAGAAATGTAACTTAACATCTATATATTAGAAGGTTAATAATTTCTATGCTTACGTGGAGGACTAGAGAATGACGTGTGGTGATGTGTATTAGAAACAAAAACTACTCTGATAATATAACTGTAATGCCCCCAACGGCGCCACAAGGAACGTTACTTTAACTGTGAAACTTAATAATTACTTATAAGAAGTTCGAAACAATCAACAACGCTTAGAGAAATATCCTTGGAACACATGGATATTTTTTTCTTTAAAAATTACTAACCGGATTTAACTTTTCCATCTCAGTTAGCCTAATAGAACACCTAAGGTATTTAGCTAACCGACCACCTACAGAAAGCTTAGTTTACAAAAATAAATATTTAATAAATACAAACTCACACATATCATGCAAGCACTTTTAACTTCTAATCAAACAACTAATTACGAAGAAATGAACTATACAATGTATTCTTTAATAAATAACCTAAAAAATAAAAATATAAAAAACAAAATAACATTCAATAAAACATAAGTTCAAAAGAACATATTACAAATAAACCTGAGTCTCAAAGAAATGAAAATGCGAAGCATAATATATTAAATTTTGTTTGAGTTTAAATTCCTTTCATGACATGACTCTATTTCCAATCCAATACTCCTTGCACACACGCCCGTCCTTGTCCTCTATGCTAGCCAACTTGCATCTTATCCTTGTCTGCAACATGATATAAACTAAGTAAGTATTAGCATAAGCTTAGTAAGTACACATTCCTATCTCACAACATAAAATATTTTATCAAAATCATTATATACCGTAATCATAATCATAGTAGTGCAGAGGCACAAGTTTATATAGAACATATCTTTTCATTTAAACTTGCATATTAAAACATCATTCATTTTATCTTTAGGGGCCTAAGCTTTGCACCATAAATATAAATATAGTTGTATGAGAGGAGTAAGGTAGCTAATACCAAACCAAACGTACATGTTCACCTTGCAGGATAGTCCACCTAGCAGGACAAACATAAACATGAGATATGCAATGCTTAATTAAGTGATATATATATCCGTCATTAAAAAATCCATTAAACCATCTAGTTGAAATAAGAGTTTTCATGTGAAACAATGTGTAAAAACAAACTTAAAAATTATCATAAAACATTTTGGTAAACTTTTATCATGTTGTAGGTGTGAATATATTTACTTGACTTACTTGCTTACTAGACCTTAAATTGGATGATGTTGTTGCGGTTCTCGATGTGCTCCCTTTTTCAAGTGTTCATGTCAATCATTCATATAATTCATGAAATTAATATTTATCTTCATAATATCATTTAATACCATATTATATCATCATACATCATTCTTAACGAAACAAAATATCTTTGAGTCACAAACATACATTTAGAGCTAAGAAAAATAATGACAAAAAACTTGACCTTTAATCACTTAGAGAAATTAATCTCAACTTATAAGCATAAATAAAATGTAAGAATTATTTCATAATGTAACAAACATATAAAACATCAGTCAAATTTTCTTCTCTTGAATAAATTAATCCAAAAATTCTTCTTTAATTTTTAAAAACATTCAAGTAAGTTTGCCAGTCATAAAAGCTGACCGACCTTCAAGGATTCATTACCTTATATCTTACGATTTACATTGAGTTAGAGCATGAAAATTTGTAGGAATAAATTAACACATATATATAGCCCTTAGATTTTTCTTTAGCCGTAAAAATTACATTTGTAATTTAAATAAATCTCACAATCAATACTACAAAATTTGCTAGCAAAGCATATGTAGTGAGCAGTCCTAATTCAAACTTATGGATTAAAACATTTATGCTATAAAATAATTTATAAAAATTCCTATACATAATAGACACATAAAATCATAACATATTCAAAAGTCATCTCCAAAAAAATTTAAAATAATTCAAAACACATGTTGGTATTTAGAGTTAATATTAACATCAGGAATGCTAAACAGCAAACACATTTCCTTCAAGCATTTTTATAAAATTAAATATGCATAATATACTTTTGAAATTTTTATGTGACATGATTTACATATGAATAAATGCCAAAAAAATAATAGATCATGTAAACTGTAAAACACATTTAAAACTAAATATGATTTATTATCTCACGAATTATATAGAGCATATCAGGTAGATATTAATAACCATTGATTACTAGGTAATCAAAGAATTTTATCTTAAAACATAATAAGGATATGAATTTAAAAATTTACAGACATGTAGTGACTTATCAACAATAACTGATGATTTTTTATAGAATCAAAAGACGCTTTTTGTCCCATAAAATGGACTCTAAAATACACAAATGCAAATCTACCAACACATAAAATTTCATGAGTAGTGTTTGATTGAATGCTCATAACCCTAAAAATATTTTGAACAAAAATTTATAAAAAATCCCAAACATTCCTAACATATATGCACATTATATCCAAAAATTACTACAAAATAAAATTATTTAATTTCATAACGTTACTAACAACCTTACCAACTAACCGAAAACCTTAAAATTCTCCTATCACACTCCGATAACAAGACACTATTTTCATGAAATTTCATAATATCATATGAACATAAATGCTTTCAACCATAAAATAACATTGTTATAATCAAAGTAAAAAACAAAATAATTTATTTTTCAAAAAAACATATATACGTACACATTCACAACATAAAAGAACAATTTTGTAACAAAGTTTGCCATAAAACAATGCATATCAATCTTAAAAATTCAAAACCACGGAAACCTTTAAATCATACCTTAAATTCTTATGTTTTCTTCAACAAATATGAAGACTTGTCTACAAAATCTCCAAAAAGAATTCCTTCTACTTTTGCTTAAAAAAAAAATAAGAGCAATAAGTTCTTGGCTTTGAAAGTTAGAGAGAGGATGAAGGCTTATGAACATGAATTTGAGAGGGGTGAGGGAGAGAATTTGCTTTGGCTAGAAATTAAGAAAATGAAGTCTTTAGTGGTTTAAAGGTATATTTATACGTTTATGAGAGAGAAGGAGTTACATGAGTGTAGAAAACCGAAGTCCTAGTCTAATTAGGCTTCCTTTTTTTTTCTTTTTTTCTTTTTTTTTATCGCAATTGTTGTGTTTCTTTTTTTTTCTGTGTAATCATTTTTTAATTGTTTTCATTTCCTTTTAACTTTTCCACGAGTTTAGTTATAATAATATAATATAATATAATTATAATATAAAATTATTTATATACAGTAATAATGTTTGCCCTTATGACCCCAAAAAATATTAATTTGCACATTATTCTTTTGGACATTTATATTATCTACTTTTTTAATGCAATAACAAAAATGTTATACGTGTAATTATCATGGCATCATAAATGTTATAAAAATAAGAAAATATGAAATAAAATTTATGTTATTGTCAAGAATATAAATTTAAGACATGCTGAAACATTTAAAATTAATAAATAAATAAATATATTATGACTATCATGATTTTTTACATGAGCATCCCGAGCACATCGATTCCTCGTGGCTGTCACCTATGACATTACTAAACAAAAAGTTAATTTACTTAACATAAATAATAATAGCACTTAAAATATCAAATAATGTTAAATTAACATAAACTTCCCTAGAAGAAAACGACATGCGTTATAGTAAGTAAACTTTCCTATCTCACAACACAAAATATGAACTTTTATAAAATCATATCATAACGTCATAAGCACAGTCATACATTATAAGCATAGTCATAATCATAGTAGTACACAAGGCACATGATTATATAGAACATATCTTTCATTTAAATGTCTATATTAAAACATTATTTATTTTATTTTTAGGGACCCAGGCGTTACACCATTAACATCGTAGGCGTGCCATCATGAGAGGAGTGGAGTTGCTAGTCCCTAACCAAATATGATAAGTCCAACCTTGTAGGACATCATGGACATAAACATAGGGTGTGCAATGCTTAATTAAGTATGAAGTGTATCACCCAAAATGTTCTCCTTAAATAGCAGATGTATTTATTATAGAAAGATTGTTGAATCTACAAAGAGGTGAAAAATTTGTTACTCGAGAGATTGATAAATATAAACGTTCAAAAGAACAAGCAGCTTTTCAAAACAAGTTAACAATAAAAAAATATTGTTGATTTTTTATTTGAAATTCAAAACATAAAATCAAAATATTGCAGTTTTGAGAATCCCTTATATGTTTTGCAACTGATATAGAATTTCAACTCTAAACAATAATTATCTAAGGTATTTGATTTATTATATATTCTCTCATTAATTACAAGCACTTTTCCTAATTTTATAAGTCAACCGAATGCGATAATACAGCAAGCCATAATGTTCTTCCAATAAAAAGTAGTGAAATAATCACATTCACTAATGATTAGGTGCACTAATTATGAAAACTATAACCACTATCACTCAATTTTAATTATCATAATTTTAAGATATAAAAGATAATAACAAATCAAAATTAATATACTTAAATGGAATAAATTATTATGTTAATTTCGGTAGCACCTCGTCTAATGAAATATCTAGAATCGATAATATAACAAGTCATATTGCAGTAAAAGAGATTCCATAAAGTTAAGCATTATTTCATTAGTATTAATATTAATTATGCAATACAATTAAATTATATAAAGAAAGCATGACTGAATTTATGTAAAAATTGGTCATATAACAACATTAAAGAGTTAAAATGTAATTATTCCATAAAAATACAAGCATTACAACATAGATAAAGAGTTAAAATCCATACCAAAGTACTATTCATATAAGATCATCTCTCTATGTCACCAAATTTTCTACACTAATTTAGACATTATTTTATTATTTTTAGTGAGGTTGGAAGAGTGCTCTACTAGTATCTTCTCTCTAAAGGGGAGACTTTTGAACAGAGGCTCAATAGTATAATACAAAATAAAGAAAGAGAAGGGGGTGAAGAACCGGGGAGGGGCCCCTAGTATTTATAGCCATCAAAATTAACTATCGACACCTTTTTTAATTATTTATTTGCTATTCTTATTTTGAAAATCACGGCATCAAGATTCATGCATTTTAAAAGTTTTCTTCTTTTTTTTCTTTGCACTGGGCCTTCTCTAGAATCAAAGAATTCGTTCATGATTCTCAACAACGTGGCAACTAAAGGCACGAGAACGATGCGATCTTAAGCATTGAACCTGCGATTGAATGAACAAAAATCACGCAGGAAATGGGCCCAAAGTGGACTAGATGGGACCAGAGCATGGACCATTAGATTGGTCTTGGTATTCAATTCAGTCAAGAAAATGAGAGCACGTGAGTACGGTCACATAAGATTGGACATGCCTTGAATTGACCCTACGCATGGGGCCCGTTGATGTAGTGATGAAGGTACGATAGGTGGACAACTAAGATCGAAATGGCTACACGTCCAATGCTCCAGATTTCACAACGTGTCTTCCATTATCCAAATTTGATTTTTTAATGATTTTTTAGATATTTGTTGTCTGATTTTGCCTGTTTAGCTTTTTTTATTTTTTTTGGCCAGATTTCAAATCTAGAGATAAAAAATTAAAGCAAAATTAATTAGTTTACAGTCATAATTTTTACAAAAATATTAAAAATATTTATTTTATATTAAAACATACAAAATCAATTGCAAACTTCTAAAAATTTCAGTCGGTTTAGTTTTGATTCAGATATTATTTTTAAGACTTGAAAATAGTTTTAGAAATTACTAAAAATATAATAGAACATATTTACAAACTTAAAACATATTATAAAACTCATTAAGACTTAAAATAAACTTACCACTAATTATTTTTACAATTATGATTATTTAGAGACTAAACACGCACTTTACATACTGAAACGACTCTAAAAATTACCAAAAATATTATTAAATATAAAAACACACTAAAAAAACATTTTTACACATAATTTCACACTTAGATACAAAAAACACCAATTAACACAAAAATACTATTAATTAGAGGATTTAATGAGTAATAAAAGCATAAATAATAATTTAAGCCTTATAAAATATACACTTTTATGATCTCATCAAAGTAATATATATATATATATATATATATATAAGCTTTCTTTAAAAACTTGTCATAAAACATAAAAACGTAAACATAAAAAGTATTCTTAGAAAAATTCATCGTAAAAGGTCTTGAAATAAGAACATTAAACTACAAACCTTTACTCATAAAACATTACTTAACATTTTCATAAACTGTATCATGTTGTAGGTGAGGACATGCTTATTTGACTTGAATGATTACTAAACCTTAAATTGTGTGATGTAGCTACGGTTCTCGAAGTGCTCGCCATTTGGAGTATTCATGTCAATCATCCATATAATACATGAAATTAATATTGATGTTTATGATATCATTTGACACCATGTTACGTTATCATATATCATTCTTAATGAAACAAAGGATCTTTGAGTCACAAGCATGCACTTAGAGTCAAGAAAGATAAAGACGAAAAACTTCACCTTTAATTAGGTAGAGAATTTAATCTGAACTTATAAGCATGAATAAAGTATAAAACTTCTTCCATAACATAGCTAACATGTAAAAACATTGTTCAAATTTTCTTCTCTTGAAAGTATTAATCCAAAGTACTTTTTTCAAACTTTCAGAACATTCAAGTAAATTTGTCAGTCATAACAACTCACTAACCTTAAAGGATTCATCATCTTATATCTTTCAATTCACATTCAATTAGCCCATGAAAATTTTCAATTAACACTTTATATATAACTTTTAGATTTTTCTTTAGCTATAAACGTTGCATTTGTTAATTTAAATAAATCACAAAGTTAATACTACAAAATGTCTTAGCAAAGTTTAGGAGGTGAGCAGTCCTAATTAAAAATTATAAATTAAAATATTATGCTATATAATAACTTACAACAATGAGTACACATAAAACCATAGCATATTAAAGATTTAGCTCGAATTAAATTTGAAATAATTCAAAATATATGTTTGAATTTAGAGTTAATATTAACATCAAACACGCTAAACAACAAATACTTTTCATTCAAACATTTTTATAAAATCAAATATGCATGATATACTTTTGAGAATTTTATGTGACGTACTTAACATACAAATAAACATTAAAAAATAAGAAATCATGAAAAACATATTTAAAAGTATGATTTATTATCTATAAATTATATAGAGCATATTGGGCAGACATTCCTGACCACTGAGTGCTTGGTGATTAACGTATTTTATTTTAAAATATAATAAAGATACGAAGTTCAAAATTTACACGCACTTATTAACATATCAACAAAGACTTAAAAATTTTCACAAAATCAAGAGACGCTTTTTGGCCTATAAAATGGACTCTATAAAACAGACATACAAATTTACTAGCAAATAAAAATTTGTGAGCACATAACTATAAATATATTCATTGATGAAACCAAAATATCACACACATAAATAAATTCATACCTTGTGTTCTTGAATTTTTTGAGAGAGAAATTTTGAAGAAAAAAAAACTCCAAACTAATGGTGTATGAGGTTTAGGGAGAAATATAGAGCATAAAAGCATAGAGGAATAGAAGAAAAGATGAAAGCAAGAAAAGGGGATATGAATAATATGTGTACATGAAGCCACGTATTTATAGGCATAAGTAACTCTAGTACTAGGTTAAGTGGGTTTCTTTTTTTTTTTTTTCGTTTTTTCCTTTTCCTCCTCCTTCATGACAACAAAGTTGCCTTTCTTTTTTTTTTTTTTTCCCTACATGGCAACAGTTGTTGTACATATCTATATATAAAATATAATATATTATTAAGCACAACAATCACATATTTGTATTTATAGCCCAATAAAATATTATTTGACGCATTATTATCATGACATCACAAATGCTATAATAATGAGAAAATTTGTAATAAAATTTATGTCATTGTCAAGAATATAACTCTAGGGCATATATAACTCTAGAGTATTATAAAGATTACAAATTTATAGCACGTTGAAACTCTTAAAAGAATAAATACTTCGTGCTTATCGTCATTTTTTGAGATGAACATCCCAAAAATATTGATCCCTCATGGCTGTCCCTTATTACATTACAAAACAAAATGTTAGTTTACTTAACATTAATAAAAATAGCATGTAAAATATCACGTTCTAATGTTAAGTTGACGCAAGTGTCCATAGAAGAAAACGACGGGCGTTGCAACTCTCCTTGCCTTATAAGAGTTTTGTCCTCAAAACTCAAAATAGCTGCAGATACTTGGCCCTCATATTATCCATGCATTCCTACATAGCCTCTTCTACCTGGTGATTTTACCACAAAACTTTGACAAATGAATTTCTTTATTCCTCAAGGTCTTTGTTTTTCGATCTAAAATCTCAACTGGCATTCTTCATAATGAGGTCTTCTCTTATCTCAATCACTGATGGCTTGACCATGTACGTAGGAGCTGGACATACATTTTAAGTTCATGGATAGATGACATCTCTAGTGGCAGACTCAACTAATAAGCTACCTTGCCTATTTGCTTCGTAATTTCATATGGTCCAACAAACCTTGAGCACAACTTGTCCTTCTTACCAAACCTCATGACTCCCTTCAGCGGTGCAATATTTAGGAACACAAAATTGCCTATAGTGAATTCCAAGGGCCTTCTTCTTTGGTCACATAGCTCTTCTGTCGACTCTAAGTGGTCTCAATTCTTTTACATATCAACTTTACCATCTCAGATGTCTCATCAACAAAATCTATCATTTTGCTATCTTCACTTTCTATCACCTTCTTTTCTCTAGCTTCATGCCAACATATAGGTAACCTACACTTCCACCCATATAAAGCCTTATAAGGTGCCATACCCATAGTTGCCAAATAGCTATTGTTATAAGAAAATTCTACCAATGATAACATCTCACACCAGCTCGTATTGTAGTTAAGGGTATAAGTGAGAAGCATATCCTCTAAAATCAAACTTGTTTCTCCATTTGGCCATTAGTTTGAAGGTGAAAAGTCATGCTAAAGTACAACTTAGTACCTATCGTAGTCTACATGCTTTCCTAAAAATGAGTGTAAACATGTCATCATAATTAGAAATGATAGACTTAGCAATTCCATAAAGCCTTACTATCTCCTTGACATAAAGCTTCACTAATCGGTCCATAGAGTTTGTGATCTTAAGAGGGATAAAGTGTGCCATTTGTGTCAATCATCAACAACAACCCAAATAGCATCATGCCTATTCCTAGTTCTTGGCAAACCGATGATGAAATCTATCATAATCTCCTCTCACTTCCACGCATGTATCTATATTGACTACAAATCGCCTCCAAGCCTTTGGTGTTCAACCTTGACTTGCTGACAGGTCAAACATCTCTTCACATACTCGGAAACATCATGCTTCATTTTGAACCATCAAAAGCAGTCCTTAAATTATTATACATCTTTGTCACACCTAGATTGATCCAGTAAGGTGCATTATAAATCTCTACTAGGATCCTTTCCCTTAAGCCATCAACATCGGGAATGCAAAAGTAGTTTTTAAAATATAGAGTTCTATGATCGAAAACTCGAGACTCCTTGCATATTGCTTCCTTGATTTCCCGCTTAATCCTAGCCAGGCTTTTATCTTTGTCTTGTTTACCTCGAATTTTTTCAAATAGTGATGGGGCAAGGGTCAATGCCAAAAGTTGTCTTGATATAAGTTCCAAATCGAAGTCTAAAATTTCATTACTTAAAGGCTAGGACATTGCTAGCAATGACACCAATGTTGTAACAGTATTCTTACTTAGAGCATCAGCCAAACGATTTGCTTTTCCTGGATGGTAAAAGATTTCAAAATCATAATCTTTCACCAGATCTAGATATCTTTGCTGCCTCATGTTCAGGTCCTTTTGTGTGAAAAAGTACTTCAAACTTTGATGGTCGATATAGATCTTTGATTGACCTCCGTACAAGTAGTATCATCAAATTTTCAACGTAAAAACTACATCCATAAACTCGAGGTCATGAGTAGGGTAATTCTTCTTGCAATCCTTCGACTATCTTAAGGTGTAAGCAATTACCCCATGTTGGAAAAATGGTACGTAGCAGAATTTTAAAAATTTTACATTAGAGTATTTTCCAAAACACAAGTTTGACATGCTATATGCATAAATTAAATAGATCTTACTAACCTTTGATTGCTAAAGAACCCTCGCAAAATGTGAACAGAAGTAACGTTCTAGAAGAGCCTCAACCAACTGGTCTTCTTTGCTATTCTCCATCCACGACTGGAGTGAGTATGGGCTCACATGTATAGCTCTTCCACCAGGTGACTCTCCTTCCAACCAATCGAGAGAACCCAAAGCAAGTGTTCGTGATTTATGAGCAAAAGCTCCCAGGGAGTTTTTAGATTCTCACCAGCAAAGTATTACTCTTAATCTCTCAATTGATCTGAGTAACTCTTAAGACTTACTCCCTTTTATAGAGGTTGGTCCTTATTAGATTAGGTCTCAAAAATTTGAATCAAAATCAAAATCGGATCAATATCTGATAAGATTTGTGTAAAAATGTGTGTTCTTATCCTTCGCTCATCGGCAGGCCGATCAGGAAGATCGGCAGGTCGAACAGCCCCATCGGCAGGCCGAACACATAGATTGGCAGGCCAAACTACCGATTAAAATCTCCGTGAATCTTTTATTTTCCACCCGAGATTCTATAGGATAAAGTCTCAGTTTTAATTCAAATTACCCAATAGAGAAGTTATCTAATCAAAACACTTTATCTAGATAGTCTCTAAGAAAATAAATGAATTCCCAATAATTCTACAAGTTTATCTTGATCTAATTTATCCAAAATTAAATCAACCGATAAACAAACAAGAATTATCCGATCCCAATAATTTAACAAGTTTATCTTGAATTAATTTTATTACAAAATTAATTTAACAGATAAACAGACATGAATTATTTGATTCTTCCAAATTTCAACTAATCTGATAAATCCAACATAAGTTACCAATTATTGGAAAGCACGCCGTATCGTTACAGGATGTTGTGAACTAGCAAAGGGGACCAAATGGACCTATATAGTTCAAGCTCTCGATAATTATGAAACGTAATAACCCAGATATATATTTCATAATTATCAACTCCAACACTACTCTACTAAAAGCTTGGAGCTGCACTCTCGAACTATATAGAATTACAAAGCCCATATAGCTAAGTCTCCATGACATATCATGGTGTATCGTATCCCTATATGATTATCCATATCGGCTTACGGACAAGTTCTGTCTTACCTTCCTGATTACTCTTATCTTACGTTCCATTATCTCACCATCGAAAAACTTACCATCCAAAGACAGTATACCATTCGGTTACACCTATGTATCCAAATGGTTGAGCGCTCCAGTTTTCTAATTACATGATAACGCATATAAGAGGATATTATTACTCCTAAAGAGGAGCTATAGATTCCATATCTATGAATAACAAGTCTACGCTATCAAGAGTCATGCCTCCAACGTACCAGCATGCATACCACTATTAAGATGTAGGTGTCACCCTTTGGTACATCAAAAGACACAAGTCAAGACAACGATTCCATTATTCATCTCAGGATTAAGATACAATACAAATGATTGTCTAAAGTGAATCAATTTGCCAAGACAGAATTATTAATCCAAATCAATTCACTTTATGTCCCAATCCAACACATCATCACCTATGAAAACGTGCCAATGTTTCTATTCATGGAGTCCACCTCTGATGGTCAAGACAAACCATCTCCCAGTAGGGATATAGACAAAATAGCAATCTTTACATGAATAAAGCACCCAAATTTATTCCCTTGATTGCGAATCTTATGATTTAGACCATCACCTTAAGAATCGTGTCTTCCGCATAATCTGTCCATCATATGCCCAATTCTTAAGGTTTAGACTGATAGTCTCAGACTTTTGTTTGCTTAACATACATTCAACATATATGAACGTAAAGAGGACAAGATTTGGTATATAAACAATAAATGAATTCTTTGTTGATAAAAATGTCTCCAAAAACTTATTACATTTTTGTCTAACAATCTCCCACTTGCACTAAGTTTGTAAATACGACAAATTTTGCATCCCTATAGCTTCCACATGCTTCTCGAAGACTCTCCCAGTAAGTGTCTTTGTAAATGGATCAGCTAAATTGTCCTCTGATGCGATCTTACACACCGTGACATGCCTGCCCTCAACGAAGTCCTTCATCAAATGATACTTCCTATCAATATGCTTACTCTTCTTGTGAAATCTTGGTTCCTTAGCATTAGCTACCGCTGCACTGCTATTATAGTACAGTGAGACCGTCTTTTTCATACTAAAAACTACCTCAAGTTCCCCAAGGAACTTGTGGAGCCACACTGCTTCTTTCGAAGCATCACTAGCTGCCACAAACTTGGCCTCCATCGTTGAATCTGAAGTACAATCTTAGTTCACACTTCTCCAACTAATGGCACCGCCTCCTAGAGTAAACACAAAATCCAAAGTCGATTTCCTAGAATCCAGACAGGATTGAAAATCCGAGTCAGTATATCCTAGAGGAGTCAAGTCCTCACCCGAATATACAAGCATATACCCTCAAGTCCTTCTCATGTACTTGAAAATACGATTTACTGCAACCCAATGGTTCGGTCCTAGATCCGCCTGAAATCGACTTATAATCCCGACCGCATAACTAATATTTGGTTGTGTGCAAAGCATGGCATACATGAGACTACCACTGCCAAAGCATAAGGCACCTTCTTCATGTATTCTCTTTCTTCATAAGACTTTGGAGAGTCTTTCTTAGAAAGAGTAATTCCAGACCTAGATGGTTGCCCACCTTTCTTGGAATCCTGCATTGCAAACCTCCTGAGAATTTTATCTATGTAGCCGGCCTAGGATAAAGCTATCATTTTGTTCTTCCTATCCTGAAAGATCTAGATACCGAGAACAAAATTAGCCTCACCCAAGTCCTTCATGTCAAACTGCTTGGTCAACCATAATTTGACAGATGACAATGCCCCAATGTCATTGCCAATTAGCAGAATGTCATCTACATAGAGCAGTAGAAAAAACACCTTCCCATCCTTAATGTGTTTGTAAACACATGGTTCATTTACATTTTGTGAGAACCCATAAGTCTTGATCACTTGATCAAATCTTATGTTTGAAGAGCGAGAAGCCTACTTAAGTCTATAACTTGACTTTAGAAGCTGACAAACCTTACCCTCTTGACCCATGACCTTGAACCCATATGGTTGTTCCATATAAATGGACTCATCAAGATAGCCATTTAGAAAAGCCGTCTTGACATCCATCTGTCAAATCTCATAGTCGAGAGCGATAGCTATGGACAAGAGAATCCAGATGGACTTAAGCATGGCTACAGCGAAAAGGTTTCCTCATAATCGATTCTTTCCTTTTGCGTATAACCTTTAGCTTCCAGTCTAGCCTTAAAGGTTTTGAATTTTCCGTCCACTCCTCTTTTCCACTTGTAGATCCACTTACACCCTATGGTTTTTACCCCTTTGGGAAGATCCACAAGCTCCCAGATCTGATTAGTCTCCATAGACTTCATCTCATTGTTCATGGCCTCTGTCTAGAGTTTTGAATCAACATCCTCGATAGCCTTTGCGTAAGTATAAGGATCCCTATATGTTTATCCAGTTTAGCCAAGAAGACCTCCCCATTGAACATATACCACTCAGGTTGACGCCCGATCCTCCCACTACACCGAAGCCCCTGAGGTTGTTGTTCAGGTTTGTTTGGTTTTTCTTCACTGATCGGAATGGTTTCATTCAGAACCTCTAGAGTGATCAGATCACTCCTTAACTCCTCAAGCACCACTTTGCTTTGAGGTTTAAAGCCGTCCATGTAACTTTCCTTAGGAAAAGTTGCATTACTTGAAACGGCGACTTTATTTTCCTTTGGGTTATAGAAATAACCCCCTTTAGTCCCTATTGGATATCCTACAAACACGTAAACTTTTGAACGTGCTTTCAACTTATTCAGATCCTTAAACAGGACATGAGCCGGACATCCCCATATGCAAATATGGTTCAAGGGTGTCTTCCTACCCGCCCACAACTTGTGAGAAGTTTTAGGGACCGATTTTGAGGCACATTGTTCAAAAGATAACATGGTGTTTGTAGTGCATATCCCCAAAAGGATAAAGGCAATGATGAATAACTCATCATGGACCTAATCATGTTCAACAAAGTCTTATTCCTTCTCTCCGCTATGCCATTTTACTGCAGAGTGCCCGGTGCAGTCAAATGGGATAAAATCTCATTCTCTAATAAGTGTTCCAAGAACTCATTAGAAAGGTATTCCCCACCTCGATCGAATCGAAGTGCCTTTATGGGTCTAACCAATTGCTTTTCCACTTTAGCCCAAAACTCCCTGAACTTGTCAAAAGTTTCGCTTTTATGGTGCATCAAGTACACATACCCATATCTTGAGTAATCATGAATAAAAGTGACAAAGTACTCATACCCTTCTCGTGCTTGGATGTTCATCGGTCCGCAAACATTACTATGCACAAGTTCTAGAACCCCTTCAGCCCTATTGCCCTTAGACCTGAATGGTCTTTTGGTCATTTTACCCTCCAAACAAGATCCGCATTAAGGTATAGATTCCACCTTTAAGTGACTTAAAGGTCCATCCCTTACTAACCTTTTAATCCTATTCAGGTTAATATGACCAAGGCGCAAATGCCAAAGATAAGTCTTATTAGAGTGAGAAGTTTTAAGTCTTTTAGAGTTATTATCATTCATCTTAGCATTAAGCAATAAATCCATCTTAGGTTTGATAAAATATAGATTATTTGCATCCATCCAGAACAGAAAAAAGATTTGTGTTTACGAATCACCACTTTATCATTAAAAGAAACCAAATAGGAGTCTTTAAATAAACATGCTATAGAAATTAAATTCCTTTTAAATTTAGGAACATAAAAACAAGCTTCCAAAAATAAATTCCTATAATAATCAAAATAAAGATGGTCATCTTCCACTGCTTCCGCTGTGACCAAGGATCCATCACCCATCCAAAGCGTGAAGTCTTCATGCATCAGACTTCTTGTTTCTTGGAACCCCTGCAGGGAAACACAAACATGTTTAGTTGCACCGAAATCTATGACCCAAATGTCACTGGATTCCTGAACCAAACAAGTTTCTAAATATAGAAGATTACAGCTACCTCCTTTGGAAAGGAAGTCCTTGCAATGCTTCTTGATATGCCTGACCTTTCCACAGAAGAAGCACTTAAGCTTCTTCGGGTTCTTCTTCTTCTTCTTCTTCTTGCTCTTGGTGGCAGCAGGAATAAAAGACTTCCTGTTTTTGGCCTGTTGCTTCTTTCCATTCCCAGAGTTAGGATTGGAACCAGAAGCAGCTACCATGTTGGCCTCACCACCCGTAGGAGACTCCCTGATCAGTAGTTTGAACTCCTGTAACTGTTTCATTAATTCCATCAAGGTCATATCCCGTCTATTGCTAAAATTAAAAGTAGCTCTAAATGGAATAAATTCCTTAGATAGAGTCTCAAAGACCATAGTCATTTGAGTTTCAGCATCAATGTCGGCTCCATTGGTTTGAGCCTCAGCAAGGTAACCCGTGACCAACATCATGTGCTCCTTTATAGATGTCCCTGGTCTCTGCTTATAGTTTAAGAGTTTTTGAAGCGCTCCTTGCTGCTTTGTTATGGCTTGGCCTCTAAACATATCCTCAAGATTATCCAAGATCTACTTCACAGTCTCATAATCCTGATGTTGAGCGTGTAGTACGTTATTCATGCTAGCCATAACATAGCAGCAGGCCTAATCATTAGCATCTTTTCGATGATCATACGCTTGGAATTACTCATTAGATGAGTCTCCTATAGGCTTGGGAGGACAAGGGGTTGTCAGCACATATTTCAGTTTCTCAAAGGAAAGGACGATATCTAGGTTCCGTTTCTAATTATTATAATTTTCTCCAGTTTATAGGTTTTTGTCAAGTATTGATGATAAAGCATTTTTAGACATTTTTAATCTACAATAAAGAAACATATGCCAAACATAAGCAAACATATAATAATAATTTAGTAAGATAACACAATCATGTAAAAAATATACAAATGTGTTTATGTGTCAAAACCTTAAAAATATCACAACCTTACAATGATAATTCCCAACTCAGAATTCAACAAGCTCCTAGGGGAGTCATGCCAAATTCAATCAGGAATACGGATCTCCTCCTGATTAATATATGCCATCCAGGACCTGTATGATCCAACATATATTAATAATCATTTTTTTGGCCATTAATTTTATTAATAGGGCTCCTAGAGGAGGTTAATAATAAAATTAACGTGAGTGTATAACCATCGTTTCAATATTTTATCCATGATTTATATTCACCACCTAGAGGTGTGCAATCATAAATCATGCTAAAATACCTTATCCTCTTAAAGATCCAATCAGGTACATAATAGAAATCCCTTCCTAGGGGTCGGGACTACCATGTTCTGCCTATGGACCAACGATGGAGGCCTTAGGTCCTCTCTTCAAAGACCTTCTCCTACTTAATCTTTTGAAATCATGGTTTTATTTTAAGATCATGTATGAACAATTTTAATATGAGCGGCACTCCCTATTCTATATGACATGTTATCAATATACCTGGTAAATGATCTTATAATGCAGACAAGCAAAGCAATCAAGCAAAGCTACAAGCAAAATAATAATAACCGTAATATTATGGTTCCACCCTAGAGAATAGAAAAGTAAGATTACAAGAGCATAATCGAGACATATTATCGATTCTTCATCCTTGAATCCTCAAGCTATATCCTTCTTCATGTAATGCCCATCTTTAAGTCTTCAATCCCGTATGAATCGAATACTTTATATTTCTGGTCTTATCCAAATTTAATGTTTCTCAGAATTGTCCCAAAAATAAAATTATAACTACATTGGAAAAACTACACCTCTTTTGGAAATTTTCCAACTCTCAGTCGGTAGGTCGATCTGGGTGATTGGCCTACTGGTCATGCTGATTCGGCTTGCCGCTAGAGCCTCTTGATTTCTACCCCACTGACGGCCTACCAAACCTCACATCTGGCCTATCGATCTGCAACCATAGGCTTGCCAAACTGTGAGATTCGGCATGTCGACCAAGCAGAAATCTCCCATTCCAAAAAATACAATTTTTAATGCAATTCATCAATTTTATTTTCAACAATTCAAAAACATAAAATTAGAGACTCAGGAAATACATGGGAGCGCCATCATTATTCTTCTAGATCTGCCTTCTAGATCTGTCTTCTTCGAATGATTATTTAATTACAAAATTCTTACAAATTTAAAAATAAATAATAATTCCTAGACGGAGATGATAGTCCGCCATCTAATTACATGGAAAACCTAGATACACATTCTAACCTCTAAGGAACCATAACCGGTATAAATTAATTAATTAATAATTAATTAAATAACCATTTAATTAGCCATAATTAAGTAATGACCATTCACCACATAATCCATGACAACATATATAATATATAGAAACTTAGAGTGCCAACTCTCTATAAAATTAAATTCAAGCATAGGAGAGACTAAGATCACATAATTTATACATATAACATGATCATAAACTCGTAAATTTATGTAAAAACCATAGCTCTGATACCAATTGTTGGAAAAATAGTACGCAATAGAATTTTAAAAATTTCACATCAGAGTATTTTCCAAAACACAAGTTTGACACGCTATATGCATAAATTAAACAGATCTTACTAAAATTTGATTGCTGAAGAACCCTCGCAAAACGTGAAGAGAAGTAACGTTCTAAAAGAGCCTCAACCAACTAGTCTTCTTTACTATTCTTTATCCATGATCGGAGTGAGTGTGGGCTCACACGTATAGCTCTTCCACCAGATGACTCTCCTTCCAACCAATCAAGAGAACCCAAAGCAAGTGTTTATGATCTAAGAACAAAAGCTCTCAGGGATTTTTTAGATTCTCACTAGCAGAGTATCACTCTTAATCTCTCAATTGATCTGAGTAACTCTTAAGACTTACTCCCTATTTATAGAGGTTGGTCTTAGGGTCAGTCTTTATCAGATTAGGTCTAAAAAATTTAAACCAGAATCAAAATCGGATCAATATCTGATAAGATCTGCATAAAAACACGTGTTCTTATCCTTCACTTATCGGCAGACCGATCAGATGATTGGCAGGCCAAACAGCCCCATCGGCAGGCCGAACATGTAGATTGGCAGGCCAAATTGTCGATTAAAATCTCTACGAATCTTTTATTTTCCACCCGAGATTCTATAGGATAAAGTCTCAGTTTTAATTCAAATAACCCAATAAAGAAGTTATCTAATCAAAACAACTTTATCTAGATAATCTCTAAGAAAATAAATGAGTTCACAATAATTCTACAAGTTTATTTTGAACTAATTTATCTAAAATTAAATCAACCGATAAACAGATAAGAATTATCCGATCCTAATAATTTAACAAGTTTATCTTCAATTAATTTTATCACAAAATTAATTCAACCGATAAACAAACATGAATTATTTGATTCTTCCAAATTTCAAGCAATCTGATAAATCTGACATAAGTTACCAATTATTGGAAAAGCACGCCGTATCGTTATAGGATGTTATCATCTAGCGAAGGGGAACAAATGGACCTATATAGTTCAAGGTCCCGATAATTATGAAACCTAATATCCCATATATATATTTCATAATTATCAACTCCAACGCTACTCCACTAAAGATTGGAGCTATACTCTCAAACTACATAGAATTACGAAGCCCGTATAGTTAAGTCTCCATGACATATCATGGTGTATTGTATCCCCATATGATTATCTATAATCGGCTTAAGGACAAGTTTTGTCTTACCTTCCCGATTATTTTTATCTTATGTTCCATTATCTCACCATCAGAAAACTTACCATCCAAAGACAGTATACCATTTGGTTACACCTATGCATCCAAATGGTTGAGCGCTCTAGTTTTCCAATTACAGGATAATGCATAAAAGAGGATATCATTACTCATAAAGAGGAGTTATGGATTCCATATCTATGAATAACAAGTCTACGCTATCAAGAGTCATGCCTCCAACATGCCGGCATGCATACCACTATTAAGATGTGGGTGTTACCCTTTTGTACATCAAAAAACACAAGTCAAGACAACGGGCCTACTATTCATCTAAGCATTGAGATACATTACAAATGATTGTCTAAAGTGAATCGATTTGCCAAGACAAAATTCTTAATCCAAATCAATTCACTTTATATCCCGATCCAACACATCGTCACCTATGACAATGTGCCAATGCTTTTATTCATGGAGTCCACCTCCGATGGTCTAGACAAACCATCTCCCAATAGGGATATAGACAACATAACAATCTTTACATGAATAAAGCGCCCAACTTTATTCCCTTGATTGCAGATCTTATGATTTAGACTATCACCTTAAGAATCGTGTCTTCCACATAATCTGTCTATCATATGCCCAATTCTTAAGGTTTAGACCGACAATCTCAGGCTTTTGTTTACTTAACATACATTCAACAAATATGAACATAAAGAGGACAAGATTTGGTATATAAACAATAAATAAATTCTTTATTGATAAAAATGTCTCCAAAAACTTATTACATTTTTACTCCTTAGGGCTTACATGTCTAACACCCTATTGTTCTACATCAACACTACATTGAGGTCCATTTTAAAAGAATTACTATAAATAAAAAATGCTTTATTCTCTTCTAGAATTGCCAAAATTGGAGCTGTAGTCAACATTCTTTTAAATTCCTAGAAGCTCTGCCCATACTCATCTGTCCATTTAAACTTCTCCCCCTTGCAAGTCATATTAGTGAGAGGCAATGTTATATTAGAAAAATCCTCCACAAACTTCTAATAATAACCAGCTAAACTCAAGAAGCTTCTTATCTCACTTGTATTCTTAGGTTACTTCCAATTAAGAACAACCTCAATCTTAGCAAGATCTACCATTATTCCCCTTTTAGATATAGCATGTCCTAAAAAGGATACATGGTCAGAACACATATGGAGGACTTTGTATACAACTTATGTCCCATCAGGGTCTCTAGCACAATTCTCTAGTGCTCAACATGCTCTTCCTAACTCTTAGAATAAGCAAGAATATCATCAATAAATACTATGACAAATTTATCAAGGTAATCCTTGAACACCCAATTCTTCAGGTCCATAAAAGTCGTAGAAGCATTTGTTAGACCGAAAGGTATAACCATAAATTCATAATGACCATAACTTGATCAAAAGGCTATTTTTAGAATGTCTCCTTTCATCTTTAGTTTATGATATCCCGACCGTAAATCTATCTTCGAAAATACATACGTACCTTTAAGCTAATCGAACAAATCATCAATCTAGGGCAATAGGCACTTCTTCTTGATTTTCACATTGTTTAGTTTTCAATAGTCGATAAAGAGTCTCATGGAGCTACCTTCTTCTTCATAAACAAAACTGGTGCTCTCTATATTGAGTGACTAGGCAAGATGAAACCCTTATTAAAAAGTTCTAGTTGGGAGTGCAACTCCATAAATTTTGTGGCGGCCATTCTAACAATGCCTTGGAAATTGGATCAGTGTTTAGAGCGAGCTTGATCTCAAATTTGATTCTCTATCTGGAGATAAGCTTGGTAGGTCTTTTGCAAATACTTCTAGAAATTCTTGAACCACTATTAGATCTTTAATCTTTATCTTTTCTTCTTGATTCTTATCTACGATGTTTGCCAAATAAACCATACAACCACTGCCAACAACTTCCTTGCCTTCACAACTAATAAAAATATGTTTGGCTTCTTTCTTGACTCACCCACATATACAAATCGTTCCTTACCTTCTAGATGGAAAATCACTTTTTGTTGTAGGCACAATGAGAGGATTATACTTACTCAGGAACTCCATCATGAGATTGTAGTCACACATGTCAATTATAATAACATCGATAAAAAGTTCTCTTCTAGAAATCCACAAAGGAACTGTATGCATATAATTTGTAGACATCATCACTTCCCCTGAGGGTAATGTTGTAGTGAACCCTTGTCTCATAGGCTCCTAAGGTTCTCCTAACTTCTTAGCAAAAGAGTGAATACAAATGAATGCATATCATCCGTATCAAAAAGAGCATGCGTAATAAAAGAAAGGATTAAGATCAGACCTGTGATAGCATTTGAGGTTTCAACGACCACTTCCTCTTTTGTCATTGCATAGATGTGAGCACTGGTAGGTGGAGCATCAAGTCTACCCTAGTTTATCAATGGTCCTTGCAGGGTAGCTTACATATGGTGAAGTTGAGCATTAAGGGCTTTCTGTTGACCTTGAGCATTGAACAGAATGGGGCAGTTCTTAGAAAAGTGACCCTTGTGGCTACAAATAACGCATTGGTTTGTTCCAAGATACCATTCACTTGGGTGCTTTTTTCAACATTTTGCATAGGGTTGTAGTTGTCTGTTGTTATTATATTGACCATGACGCCTCTTCTTATTACTTTGACCCTGATGATTTTGGAAATTGCCATTTCTCTTATTCTTCTTCTAGTTCAAGTTGTTGTTATTACTACCTTGGATCAGTTATGAGTGTTCAAGTTACTAGTAGGATGACTTTGATAGGGCTGGTTTTTCTTCAACTTCGATAGTTGGAATTCAAACCTTTGTGGCCTTGTAAACACTTGTTCCTAGTCTCAAGGTGTACTCACCCCATCAATGATTATTGTAATTTTGAGTTAGAAACCCTGATCGACCTCCTAATCCTATCACTACCGTCACTAAACACTCCCAGGCAAAGGTGTGCCAACTGATCGAACTTAGCAATTTCATTAGTAACTAACATATCTCCTTGATGAAGGTTCTCAAACTCGTTATAATGTTTCCAGGTAATGCTTATGTGAAATAACTTCATATTAAATTCATAAACAAAGTCAACCCATGTTATCTCGTCTGCATTTCTGCTCTATTCTACTCGATCCCAGCCCATCATATTCTTATCATGCAATATGAGGCACAAAGGACTTTTTCATTCTCAATAAAAACCCATCAGCTTTAGAGTGACCTCGATCGTCTTCATCCATCCATGAGCAACCAAGGGATCCTTGGAACCTTTGAAATCAAAAAGCTTAACATGCTTCCACCTGACCAACAAGGGATCCTGATAAGCGATTCTTGCTTCTAGTGCAGGGGCTAGGCTACCCTTCCTTGCTATTGCGGAGGAGGGGGTATGTTTCCACCTTGTCCTTCACTTCCATAACCAATAGTTTTGAGCTCTCAATCTCCCTTCTTTAATCTTGAAGTGATCTTTGAAGGTCAGTAATCATTGCCCTTAGGTTACCATCAGCCGGGTTGCTAGGTTCGATATCAGCTTGAGTACGAGCTTTAGTCTATCCACGGGTCTTCATCTTTGATTTCCTAGAAGGATTATATGTTTAGGAATGAACTTTCAATTTTAGGAATGAGACAAGATTTCACTGCTAAAATTATCTACTAAGGCATTAATCACTTTAAATTCGAACCTTATACATATCGTTGAACTTATATATATATCAATTTAACTAAAACATACTTACTTGAAGGACCTAAAACTAACAAATGGCAATGTGTAATGGAAATGGAAGCCCGCTCGGATACCATAGCTGTTAAAACAACTGTTAGTTTTAGGGTTAAAATAATTATTTATAGGTAAACAACTCAAATAAAGCACTCACACTTAAGCAAATATCCCAGGAAAACCTGTAAATATATATATTTTTTGAAAAACCTACTTACTAGATTTACTTCTCTTTCCTCTGTTAACCCAATAAAACTTCTAAAATGTTCGGCTAGCCGATTGCTTGAAAAAATAGATAGCTTACAAATACAAACATTTATTAAATTATAGACACACATAAACTCAAACAATGTTTAAAACTCTTGAGGAAATACTCGAATGTCTAAATAGTTTAAACACATCAAATTAAAAGAAACATGGTGTAGTCCTTAAGAAACCATAATTATGAAAATATTAAACAGTCTCAAAGCAATAAGAAGTTTATACAAAAATAAACCAAGTTCTCAAATCAACATCTTGTAGAAAATAACATTAAAAATAAAATTTACTGCTCGAGTTATTAATTTCTTTTTGTAGTGTGGTTTCGTTTCCAATCCAACACTCCTTGCACACATGCTCGTTCCTGTCCTCCATTTTATTCCATATGCCTTTTATGTTTGCCTGCAACATGATATAAAACTAAGTAATCATAAGCTTAGCAAGTACGTTTTCCTCTCTCATGACACAAAGTATGAACTTTTATAAAATTATATCATAATATCATCATCATAGTCACAATCATAGTAGTGCACAAGGCACACAATTATATAGAACATACGTTTCATTTAACCTTCCAAACTAAAACATTATTCATTTTATATTTAGGGGCACAAACATTGCACCATTAACATCATAGGCATGTCATCAAGAGAGGAGCATAGTAGCTAATCCTAAACCAAATATGACAAGTCTAACGTTACAAAACATCATAAATATAAATATTGTGTGTGCAATGCTTAATTAAGTGATATATATATATATAAGTGTTCTTTAAAAACTTGTCATAAACCATAAAAACATAAACATAAAAACATCCTTAAAAAATTCATCATAAAAGGTATTGAAATAAGAACATTAAAATACAAACCTTTACTTATAGTGCATTGCTTAACATTTTCATAAACTTTATCATGTTGCAGGTGAGAATGTACTTACTTGACTTGCTTGCTTATTATACCTAGCTGTTGTTCTCAGTATGTTTGCCTTTTGGAGTGTTCATGTCAATCATTTATATAATGCACATAATTAATATTCATGCTCATGATATCATTTAATACCATATTACATTATCATACATCATTCTTAATGAAAAAAACATTTTTGAGTTACAAACATGCACTTAGAGTGAAGAAACATAAAGACACAAAACTTGACCTTTAATCTCTTAGAGAATTTAATCTGAACTTATAAGCATGAATAAAGTGTGAAACTTCTTCTATAACATAGTTAATATAGAAAAATATAACTTAAATTTTTCTCTTGAAAATATTAATCCAAAAAACCCTTTTCAAATTTTCAAAACATTCATGAAATTTTGTTCGTCACAAAACCTAACTGAACTTCAAGGATTCATTGCTTTATATCTTTTAATTAACATTCAATTGGAGCATGAAAATATGTAAGAAAAAATCAAGATAACATATATATATAACTCTCAGGTTTTTCTTTAGCCATAAAAAATTTCAATTGATAATTTAAATAAATCACATAATTAATATTACAAAATCTGCCAACAAAATTTGGGTTGTGAGCAATCGCAGTTAAAAATTATGGATTAAAATATTTATGTCATAAAATAGTTTAGAAAAATTACAACATATCATAGTCACATAAAATCATAACATCCAAATTTCAGCTTTAAATAAATTCAAAATAATTAAAAAAATATTTTTGAATTCAGAGTTAATATTAACATTAAACATGCTAAACAATGAGCACTCTTTATTCTATAGTACAACAAATTTGAGATTATACGACCCTTATTTAATGACCTTTTCTCAAAAACTATTGTGAAAAGGGAAAAAAACGCTAGGAGTTACGCCCAAGAAGATGAAAACCGTAGCAATAGGTCATGGGTCTACCAAGATGTTTTTTAAAAAACTGTTGTGGTAAGCTTTACATACCACAATGGTTTTTTCAAAAATCGTCATGGTAGAGAATGGTATATCACAACGGTTTTTGAAAGAAACTGTCATGGTAGCTTACTTAAAATCCTTTTTCCCACCTCGACAATCAAATACAAATAAAAAACTCACCTCTCAAATACGAACATAGACACCTTCAAAACTGCTGCTACTGTCCCTCTCTACCTCCACCCTTTTTAATGTCCTTCTTAATTGTAAGTTTTTATTAGAATTTGATAAATCATTGTTGATTTTGTTGTTTAATCCGTGTTAATTGTACTGTAGATAGGTATGATTAATTTGTTTTATGATGGGTATGTGTAATTTGTTTTATGACGGGTGAATGTTTTTGTTTTATGATTAGAATATGATGGTTATGTGTAATTTATGAAATTATTTTTAATTGAATTGCTATTTATTGTTTCAATTTAGGACTAGCAAAATGGATAGGAAATGGATATGGGATTTTCAATTGTCTAGAAAATATATGAATGGTGTGGAAGAGTTCTTGGATTTTGCCAAAACTCATGCCAATAGTGATAAAATTCAGTGTCCTTGTGTTCAATGTGGAATCCATAGATTGCATCCAATTCCAGTTGTTAGAGGACATTTATTTTGAAATGGAATTATAAGTAGTTATCAAACGTGGCATATTCATGGCGAGTCGAAGTTCAATCCAAATTTAGTAAGTAAAGAAAAGTAAGCTATTGTGGAGGATACTATGGATGACTAAGACAATATAGTTGACATGGTCAATGATTTGGAAGAACACTTCTTACACCATCTGGATTTACTTGAGAAAATGATGAATGATGCCAAGACACCCATGTATAAAGGGTGTACCAATTTCACCAAATTGTCTGCTTTAGTTAGATTATGGAATTTGAGCGTGTCGGATGGATGGTCAAGTTGTAGTTTCACTAAGTTTTTGGAATTTTTAGGAAGGCTTCTACTAGAGGGTAATAAATTACCAACTAGTATATATAAGGCTAAGAAGACTTTAAGTACTTTAGGAATGGAGTATTAGAAAATTTATGCCTATGAAAATGATTGTGTTCTTTATAGGAATAAGTATAAGGATGAGAATTATTATCCGGTTTGTCAATAAGCAACATGAAAGAAAGGAAGGACCCAAAAGATGGTAAGAATGGAGTGACAAAGAAAGTGTTTGGTACATTCCACTAGTACCATGTTTGAGGCATTTATTTAGAAATCCCGAACATGCAAAGAATTTAACATGGCATCATAACAAATGGGTCAATGATGCTATGCTTGGACATCTAGCGGATTCACCACAATGGAAAACTTTTGAAGCTGATCATCCCGACTTTAGTGCAGATCTAAGAAATCTACATTTCTATGTGTCGACAGATGGAATGAACTGACATGGTAGTAGGAGTAGTAGGCATAGCACTTGGCTTGTAATACTTGTTAATTACAATCTACCTCTAAAGATATGCATGAAGTGGAAGTTTTTAATGTTGTCTTTATTGATTTCGGATCCACACTAACCAAACAATGACATTGATGCAAACTTGGCACCGTTAATCGATGACCCAAAAAACTTGTGGGAAAATGAAGCCAAAGTTAGAAATGCTTACCAAGAAGAGACGTTCACATCCGTGCAATGTTGATATGAATAATTAACAACTTCCCCACATATGGCAATTTACCTGGTTATTCAGTAAAGAGTTCTATTGGTTGTCCTATTTGTATGAAGGAAACATCTCACAAACAGTTGAAGAATGGTAAGAATACTATTTTTCTAGGTCATAGAAGATGGTTGCTAAGAGATCATCATTACCACAAACAAAAGAAAATCTTTGATGGCAACAGCGAAGAAAAAGAGCCTCCTCGTCCTTTGATAGGTGATCAAATATTTGAAATAGTAAAAGATATAAAAGTGGTATTCGGGAAAAGAAAGCAAGGTAAGGACAAGTCGCTGATGGATGGACCATGGAAAAAAAGATCAATCTTTTTTCGATCTTCCATACTAAAAAACACTTTTTGTTCATCAGTACTGGGACGTTACGTATATTGAGAAAAACATTTTTGAGTCCATAGTCAGCATGTTACTTCACATTCCTAGAAAGGCTAAGGATGGTGAAAAAGAATAGTTGGATCTCATGCAAATGAATATTATGCCTAATTTATTTCCTGAGAAAAGAGGGTACCGTACTTACCTCTGGCGAAGCACACGTTGTCAAGAGTAGAAAAGAGAAAGCATTGTGGATGGCTTGCTTCGTTGAAAGTGCCAAATGGCTATTCTTTAAACTTTAAAAAGTTGGTGTCAGTGAAGGATTTGAAACTTATTAGCATGAAAATGCATGATGGTCATGTGTTGATGCAACAATTACTACCATTTGTTTTGTGAGGAATTCTAATAGAGGATGTGAGATTTGCAATTACCAAGTTGTGCTCGTTTGTTAATTCAATATGCTCCAAGGTAATTGATCCATTTATGCTAGATTCACTACAATTAGAGTTGGTGCAAACCTTATGCATGCTTGAGAAGTATTTTCCACTGGTTTTTTTTGACATCATGATTCATCTAAAGGTGCACTTAGTATATGAAGTTAATGTTGGAAACAAAGTGCGCAACGGAATTTTTAAAAATTTTTCATCAGAGTAATTTCTAAAACACAAGTTTGACATGTTATATGTATAAATTTAGACAGATCTTACTAACCTCAGCGTGCCGAAGAACCTCTGCAACCTGTGTAGAGAAGTAACGTTCCACAAGAGCCTCAACCAACTGGTCTTCTTTGCTATTCTCTATCCACAACCAGAGTGAGTGTGGGCTCACACGTACAGCTCTTCCATCGGTGACTGTCCTTCCAACCAATAGTGAGAACCCAAACCTAGTGTTCAAGATTTGTGAACAAAAGCTCTCATGAGACTCACTCCCTTTTTATACCTATTGGTCTTGGGGTTAGTCCATATCAGATTAGGTCTCAGAAACTCGAAACAAAATCAAGTTCGGATCAATATCTGATAAGATCCGCGTGAAAATGCGTAATCTTATCTCCCGCGGATCGGCAGGCTGAACATTCTGATCGGCAGGCCGAACAGGCTAGTTTGGCAGGCGGAACACGTCATCCGACAGGCCGATCTCCCGAGAAAAAATCTCCGCGAATCTTTTATTTTCCACCCGAGATTCTAAAGGATAAAGTCTCAGTTTTGATTCAAATAACCCAATAGAGAAGTTATCTGATCAAAACAAACTTTATCAAGATAATCTCTAAGAAAATAAATCAATTCACAATAATTCTACAAGTTTATCTTGATCTAATTTATCCAAAATTAAATCAACCGATAAACAGACAAGAATTATCTGATCGCAATAATTCAACAAGTTTATCTTGAACTAATTTCTTACAAAATTAATTCAACCGATAAACAGACATGAATTATTTGATTCTTACAAATTTTAAACCAATCTGATAAATCCCACATAAGTCACCAATTATTGGAAAAGCACGCCGTGTCGTTACAGGACTTTATGAGCTAGCAAAGGGGACCAAAATGGACCTATAAAGTTCAAGCTCATGATAATTATGAAACCCAATATCCCAGATATACATTTCACAATTATCAACTCCAACGCTACTCCACTAAAAGCTTGGAGCTGCACTCTCAAACTTTATAGAATTACGAAGCTCGTGTAGCTAAGTCTCCATGACATATCATAGTGTATCGTATCCCCATATGATAATCCATAATCGGCTTAAGGACAAGTTCTGTCTTACCTTCCCGATTATTTTTATCTTACGTTCCATTGTCTCACCATTAGAAAACTTACCATCCAAAGATAGTATACCATTCGGTTACACCTATGTATCCAAATGGTTGAGCGCTTCAGTTTTCCAATTACAGGACAACACATATAAGAGGATATCATTACTTCTAAAAAGGAGCTATGGATTCCATATCTATGAATAACAAGTCTACGCTATCAAGAGTCATGTCTCCAATGTACCGGCATGCATACCACTATAGAGATGTGGGAGTCACCCATTGGTACATCAAAAGACACAAGTCGAGACAACGGACCCACTATTCATCTTAGGATTAAGATACAATACAAATGACTGTCTAAAGTGAATCGATTTGCCAAGACAGAATTATTAATCGAAATCAATTCACTTTATGTCCCGATCCAACACATCGTCACCTATGACAACGTGCCAATGTTTCTATTCACAGAGTCCAACTCCGATGGCCAAGACAAACCATCTCCCAAAAGGGATATAGACAACATAACAATCTTTACATGAATAAAGTGCCCAACTTTATTCCCTCGATTGCGGATCATATGTTTTAGACCATCACCTTAAGAATCATGTCTACCGCATAATCATCCCATCATATGCCCAATTCTTAAGGTTTAGACTGACAGTCTCAGACTACTGTTTGCTTATCATACATTCAAAAAATATGAATGTAAAGAGGACAAGATTTGGTATATATATAAATGAATAAATTCTTTATTGATAAAAATGTCTCCAAAAATGTATTACATTTTTACTCCTTAGGGCATACATGTCTAATAGTTAATAGACCAGTGTATTTAATATGGATGTACAAATTTAAAAGATATATGAAGGTTTTGAAGGGCTATGTGAAAAAGTGAAATTGACCGGAGGGATGTACTATAGAAAGTTACATAGTTGACAAATCAGTTGAATTTTGCTCTCAGTACTTGTCAATGCAGAAGCAATTAGGGTGCCAAAGACTATAAACATTAAGGCTAGGGGACTATCTACTGGCAATCCTTCCTTAGTAAATCGAGAGGAGTGGGAGCAAACTTGTCTTTATGTCTTGCACAATGCTAATAAAGTGGAGCCTTTCATTGAGGTGTACATGAACAAATTAAAAAAGGCAAACCCATAAAGAGCAAGAAATAAGAAGTGGTAGCAAGATGAACATAACCAAATCTTTTGGTTGTGGATTAGAGCACACATCTATGGTAAGTGCTCCACATCACAAGATAGAGGCATGTCACAAGACTTGAAGAACCTAGCTAGCGGATCGTCATCGGTAGTTACAAGGCTACATCATATTCCATAAATGGTTACACTTTCTACACTCATGAAAGAGATGAGAAGCATCCTTTCCAAAATAGCAGTGTAACTCTCCATGCCGAGGCTATGCATATTGCCTCTACCAAGGATAAGAATCTGGTGTATGGGACCATGAACTACTTTAGTTTCATTGAAGATATTTGGGAACTTGAATATGGGGGATTGCACATAGCAGTTTTTAAGTGCAAGTGGGCCGACAATAACTATGTTAAGACCTATAATGATGGCATCATGATGGTGACTTTAGAAAATTAGGATACAAGAATGATCCTCTCTTATGGCATCATAAGCAATCCAAGTTTTTTATACTATGGATCCCCAAGACATGGAATTGTCTCTAGTCATCCCGATGATGCCAAGAGTAGTTATTGACAGGGAAGAAGTTATCGAGGATTGCACAGACATCTCTTCGTTCACAAAAGGATTGCCACTGGTTGAAGAGATAGATGATTTTGAAGATGATGTTTCACACTCGTTTTGTGAAGATATGGAATGGATATGCATTGAGGAATCAATGAAAAAAAGGAGAAAAAATATTAATTTATTTAAATATATTTCTTTGTTTAATTTTTCACTTTTTTTTAGGGGTTTGAGATATCTAGTTATAGTTATATTTGTGATGAAAACAAGAAAAAGTAAACATTCTAGGCCATTGGATGCTTACGATGATTTTTTTAAGAAATCGTCGTAAAAAAGGATATAACCGTCGTGGCGGTTTTCAGAAAAACCATCATGTAATGTGGTACCTAGGGCTTTATATTTTTTGAAACTCACGCGCCCTTGACCATTTTCAAACTCGAATATCGCAGCTAGCCCTCTCTCTCTCAAGCTCTCTCTCCCCTTTCACCATCACCATAATGTCGCCACCCATCATCATCATAGCCCACGTCGCTATCGCCCCCTTGTCATTGCCATCACCAATAAGTCCTCCCTCTCTCTCTCCTCCCCCATTGCTCCCCCTCCGCCCCCACTGCCCCTACTCCCTCCCCCTTCCTTACCCCTCTTTTCCACCACCTCCCCTCTGCCCCCTCCCCTTTCCCTCCCCCTTCCTTCCCTCTCCTTACCACCAGCGCTCTCTACCTTCCACCCCTTCCCCTTTCCTTCCCCCTCCCTTTGCCCCCCTAGAGACCCTGCCCCCGCGCCCTTTATCCCCTTTCCTTGGCCCTCCCTCTGCCCCCCCACCCTTCTACCCCTACACCCTTCTACCCCTGCACCTTCCTTCTCCTACCCCCTCCCCTCTGCCCCTCCCCTGCCACCCCCTCTCCCACCTCCCCCTTTGCATTTTGCTTTAATATGTGAATTTATGCCTTAATATGTGAATTTATAATATGTAAATTGATGTTTTAATATGTGAATTTTTAATATGTGAATTTAATATGTGGATTGATGTTTTAATTTGTGAATTTAATATGTGAATTGATGTTTTAATATATGAATTGTTTTTTTTTTATTTTTAAATTTATGATGTTAATTAGAATAAAAAGTATGGATCATTATTGATTTGAATTGATTATTTGTTTATACTTTTTTGAATAAAATTGTAATTTAATATTAGTATGTGTGTCTTAGTTTTTGCTTACTTTGAATAGGTAGAATGTCCTGAAAGATCGATAGTGACCACTATGAGAGAAGTATGAAGAGTGTACTTCATCTTCCTCTTAATATAGCAAAGGAAAACATGGTAGTAAGCCATAAAGGCTCGCCGAATTCGATACCAAAGTAGATTTTGAGCAAAGAGTCACTTTGATGAAAAAAGTTCATCCGATGAAGAAGAAAGTTTTAAGAATAGAAGTGATGTTTGATTCAAAAGGCCAATCGAAAGATGCACTCGATAATGAATTAAGTAGTTATATCAGAGTTCTTAGTCGAGAACATGTTCCTATATGGATTAAAGATTGGAGGTCTAAGGATTTAGACCAAGTAAAATATGCGATTTGGAGAGAGATTTATGAAGCTTTCATAGTTGAGGATTGGTATAGGAAAAAGGCTTTGAAGGTTTGTGGCGAATTAGCAAAGGGGTTTAGATCCAACCTCTATGTTACCTTTGTATAGCCATACTTTTCCATTCTAGAGAAGGATAAAAATGTATATAAGTAGCCTCCTATAGTAGTCCACTTTTACCCCTCCATAAACGATGACGATTGGGAAGCTTTTGTGAGGCATCGACATTCTGTCAAATTCCAACTACTATCAACTAACGCAAGAAAATACGAGCGAAAAATGAATACTATTCTATGATTGGCTGAGTCAGATATAGAGAGCTCAAGCAATCATTGGTACGTTAATATCTTACTCATATTACATATGTCAATTATTCTATCATTAATATGTTACCAATATAACATAATAAAGTTAGCTAAGACCAGTGTGCTACCAACACGGGAGGAGTTGTGGGTAAAATCACATCAAGGTCCTGATGGACAGTTTAAAAATCCAAAAGTAGCAAAAAATGGGAACTTGAGTGCAAGTTTATTGAACTCAAACTATTAATTTGTAATTTAATACCTATTGAAAGATATTAATAATAACATGGCTTTGTTGTTGTTTTACAGGATGAGTACATGATGCAACAAAGTCAAGGGACCTTTCAATCCGTTGGTAATGATGACATATTAACAAGGTCACTAGGGAAACCAAAACATTCAAGATGTGTTTGTGGTCAATCAAAGTATATAAAGCAGTTTCAATACTTCAACATCCAGCTAGGTTGAAAATTGAATTCCTAAATGTTGAAGATGTAGATGGAAATTATAGAATTACGTGGTCTTATGACCAAGCTCATTTCCCAAGGATGTGCCAGATCAACAGATGATAGCATCTCACAATGCAACAGCTTCAAGGCTAGTTGTAACCCTCTTGACAATGTAGCAAAAGCTCCACAAGCTCTAGAAGTCCAATTGTCACCTCATCATCAAGACCCCGAACAACGTCAAGAATGTAGGCTCTTTGTTGGCGATAGAATTAATGGTGGGTGTGCACTTTTGCACTTGGGAAGGCGTGGATGGAGAGTCTTCCAACTAATATAGTCCATGAAAGACTATTAGGGGAAGAAAACATGCTCGTTAGCATCGCTACCATTAGAGTTAAAATAGCTAAATTGCTTGTTCTTACATTTGAAGCAACAATTATGGGTGAAGCCACCACAAGCTTCGTCGCATGGCCGAAGAGGTTAATTGAAGCAATCGCGTGTATGCCTTAAGGAGTAAAAATGTAACATGTTTTTAGAGACATTTTTATCAATAAAGAATTCATTCATAATTTTTATACCAAATCTTGTCCTCTTTACATTCATATTTGTTGAATGTATGTTAAGCAAACAATAGTCTGAGACTGTTAGTCTAAACTTTTAAGAATTGGGCATATGGTGGACAGATTATGTGGAAGACATAATTCTTAAGGTGACAGTCTAAATCATAAGATCTACAATCGAGGGAATAAAGTTAGGCGCTTTATTCATGTAAAGATTGTTATGTTGTCTATATCCTTATTGAGAGATGGCTTATCTTGGCCATCGGAGGTGGACTCTGCGAATAGAAACATTGGCACACTGTCATAGGTGACGATGTGTTGGATCGGGACATAAAGTGAATTAATTTGGATTAATAATTCTACCTAGGAAAATTGATTTATTTTAGACAATCATTTGTATTATATCTTAATCCTTAGATAAAAGTGGGCCTGTTGTCTTGACTTGTGTCTTTTGATCTACTAAAGGGTGATACCCACATTTTAATAGTGGTATGCATGCTGGTACATTGGAGGCATGACTTTTGATAGCGTAGACCTATTATTCATAGATATGAAATCCATAGCTCCTCTTTAGGAGTAGTGATATCCTCTTATATACGCTATCATGTAATTGAAAAACTAGAGCGCTCAACCATTTGAATATATAGGTGTAACCAAATAGTATATTGTCTTTGGATGGTAAGTTTTTTGATGGTGAGATAATAGAACATAAGATAAAAATAATCGAGAAGGTAAGACAGAACTTGTCGTTAAGCCAATTATAGATAATCCTATAGGGATATGATACACTATGATATGTCATGGAGACTTAGCTACACAGGTTTCATAATTCTATATGGTTTGAGAGTGCAGCTCTAAGCTTTTAGTGGAGTAGCGTTGGAGTTAATAATTATAAAGTGTATATCTTGGATATTGGGTTTCATAATTATTGCGAGCTTGAACTATATAGGTCCATCAGGTTTCCTTTTCTAACTCACAAAAATCCTGTAACAATACGACGTGCTTTTCCAATAATTGGTGACTTGTGTCAAATTTATCAAATTGGCTGAAATTCTATAAAATTAGATAATTCATGTTTGTTTATCGGTTGAATTAATTTTGTGATAAAATTAATTCAAGATAAACTTGTTGAATTATTGGGATCAGATAATTTATGTCTGTTTATCGGTTGGATTAATTTTGAATTAATTCAAGATAAACTTGCTCAATTATCAGGAATATTTATTTTCTTATAGATTATCTAGATGTGACTGTTTTAATCAGATAACTTCTCTATTGGGTTATTTAAATTAAAACTGAGGCTTTTTCTGAAGAATCTTGGGTGAAAAATAAAGATTCGTAGGGATCTTTTATCGGAGATTCGGCAGGCCAATGTTTAAGTTTGGCCTACCAATTGAGGAGGTTCGGCAGGCCGATCTCCCAGTTTGACCTGCCAATTGATGATAAAAAGATCACACATTTTCACATGGATTTCATCAGATATTGTTTCTGATTCAAATTTTTGAGGCCTTATCTGATAGGGACTTACTCCTGGGTCTAACCTTTATAAAAAGGGAGTAAGTCTCTTTATTATTTAGATCAATTGAGAGATTAAGAGTAAAACTCTATTGGCGAGATTCTGAAAACTCCCTGAGAGCTCTTGTTCACAAATCACAAACACTAGCTTTGGGTTCTCTTAATTGGTTGGAAGGAGAGTCATCGGGGAATGGCTAAACAATGTAAGCCTACACTTAATCCGATCGTGGATAGAGAATAGCAAAGAAGACCAGTTGGTTGAGGCTCTTCTGGAACATTACTTCTCTTCATGGATTGCGGGAGCTCTTCGGCATTCAAAGGTTAGTAAGATCTGGTTAATTTATGCATATAGCGCGTCAAACTTGTGTTTTGGAAAATAATCTGATATAAAACTTTTTAAAATTCTGTTGCATACTATTTTTCCAACAACAATGACAAAGATGAGTGGAACACCTAGCCATGTTCAACAAGATCTAGGGGGAAAGAAATGCCAAAAAAAGAAAAGCTCTACAAAAGCAAGACAATCACAACCTAACAAGAACAACCCATTGCGAATGAGCCACTGCCTGCATTTTACTTCTCTTCAGTACCTCCAAAATTTATGCAGTTGGCTTTATATGCACATTCTTTCATGCGCGATGGGTTAATGATTCAGTGCCCAATACTAATAAATGTCACTGGCAATGAATTGCCTATCTATGTGGGGTATTAAGACATTTACTACAACATCAACTTGGATCAAATCAAGGCGAACTGTATCATGGTATATCTTAGGAAGTTATCTGATCAAAACAAACTTTATCAAGATAGTCTCTAAGAAAATAAATCAATTCACAATAAGTCTACAAGTTTATCTTGTTAATTTATCCAATTAAATCAACCGATAAACAAACAAGAATTATCCGATCCCAATAATTCAACAAGTTTATCTTAAATTAATTTTATTACAAAATTAATTTATCCAATAAACAGACATGAATTATTTGATTCTTTCAAATTTTAAACCAATCTGATAAATCCAACATAAGTCACCAATTATTGAAAAAGCACGCCGTATCGTTACAGGATTTTGTGACCTAGCAAAGGGGACCAAAATGGACCTATAAAGTTCAAGCTCATGATAATTATGAAACCCAATATCCTAGATAGACATTTCACAATTATCAACTCCAACGCTACTCCACTAAAAGCTTAGAGCTACACTCTCGAACTGTATAGAATTACGAAGCTCGTATAGCTAAGTCTCCATCACATATCAAAGTGTATCGTATTCCCATATGAAAATCCATAATCGGCTTAAGGACAAGTTCTGTCTTACCTTCCCGATTATTTTTATCTTACGTTCTATTATCTCATCATTAGAAAACTTATTATCCAAAGATGGTATACCATTCGGTTACACCTATGTATCCAAATGGTTGAGCGCTCCAGTTTTCCAATTACAGGATAACACATATAAGAGGATATCATTACTCCTAAAGAGAAGCTATCGATTCCATATCTATGAATAACAAGTCTACGCTATCAAGAGTCATGCCTCCAATGTACCGGTATGCATACCACTATTGAGATGTGGAAGTCACCCTCTGGTACATCAAAAGATACAAGTCGAGAGAATGGGCCCACTATTCAAATCAAGATTAAGATACAATACAAATGACTGTCTAAAGTGAATCAATTTGCCGAGATAGAATTATTAATCCAAATGAATTCACTTTATGTCCCGATCTAACACATCATCACCTATGACAATGTGCTAATGTTTCTATTCGCGGAGTCCAACTCCGATGGTCAAGACAAACCATCTCCCTAAAGGGATATAGACAACATAACAATCCTTACATGAATAAAGCACCCAACTTTATTCCCTCCATTGCGGATCATATGTTTTAGACCATCACCTTAAGAATCGTGTCTTCCGCATAATCAGTCCATCACATGCCCAATTCTTAAGGTTTAGACCGACAGTCTCAGACTACTGTTTGCTTAACATACATTCAACAAATATGAACATAAAGAGGACAATATTTGGTATATATAAATGAATAAATTCTTTATTGATAAAAATGTCTCAAAAAAATGCATTGCATTTTTACTCCTTAGGGCATACATATCTAACAATCTCCCACTTGCACTAAGTGAGTAAATACAGCAAATCTCGCATCCCCATAGCTTCCACTGTTAGACATGTATGCCCTAAGGAGTAAAAATGTAATACGTTTTTGGAGACATTTTATTAAATAAAGAATTTATTCATTTATATATACCAAATCTTGTCCTCTTTACGTTCATATTTGTTGAATGTTTGATAAGCAAACAGTAGTATGAGACTGTCAATCTAAACCTTAAGAATTGGGCATATGATGGGATGATTATGCGGAAGACACGATTCTTAAGGTGACGGTCTAAAACATATGATCCGCAATCGAGGGAATAAAGTTGGGCGCTTTATTCATGTAAAGATTGTTATGTTGTCTATATCCCTTATGGGAGATGGTTTGTCTTGGCCGTCGGAGTTGGACTCCGTGAATAGAAACATTGGCACGTTGTCATAGGTGACGATGTGTTGGATCGGGACATAAAGTGTATTGGTTTGGATTAATAATTCTGTCTTGGCAAATCGATTCACTTTAGACAGTCATTTGTATTGTATCTTAATCCTAAGATGAATAGTGGGCCTGTTATCTCGACTTGTGTCTTTTGATGTACCAATGGGTGGCTCCCACATCTCTATAGTGGTATGCATGCCGGTACGTTGGAGGCATGACTCTTGATAGCGTAGACCTGTTATTCATAGATATGGAATCCATAGCTCCTCTTTAGGAGTAATGATATCCTCTTATATGCGTTGTCCTGTAATTGGAAAACTGGAGCGCTCAACCATTTGGATACATAGGTGTAACCGAATGGTATACTATCTTTGGATGGTAAGTTTTCTAATGGTGAGACAATGGAACGTAAGATAAAAATAATCGGGAAGGTAAGACAGAACTTGTCCTTAAGCCGATTATGGATGATCATATAGGGATACGATACACTTTGATATGTCATGGAGACTTAGCTACACGAGCTTCTTAATTCTATAAAGTTCGAGAGTGCAGCTCCAAGCTTTTAGTGGAGTAGCGTTGGAGTTGATAATTGTGAAATGTATATCTGGGTTATTGGCTTTCATAATTATCATGAGCTTAAACTTTATAGGTCCATTTTGGTCCCCTTTGCTAGCTCACAAAATCCTGTAACGACACGGCGTGCTTTTCCAATAATTGGTGACTTATGTCGGATTTATCAGATTGGTTTAAAATTTGTAAGAATCAAATAATTCATGTCTGTTTATCGATTGAATTAATTTTGTAAGAAATTAGTTCAAGATAAACTTGTTGAATTATTGCGATAAGATAATTCTTGTCTGTTTATCGGTTGTTTTAATTTTGGACAAAATTAGAACAAGATAAACTTGTAGAATTATTGTGAATTGATTTATTTTCTTAGAGATTATCTTGATAAAGTTTGTTTTGATCAGATAACTTCTCTATTGGGTTATTTGAATCAAAACTGAGACTTTATCCTTTGGAATCTTGGGTGGAAAATAAAAGATTCGTAGAGATTTTTTCTCGGGAGTTCGGCGTGCCGAATGACGTGTTCGGCCTGCCGAACTGGCCTGTTTGGCCTGTCGATCAGCGGTAGATAAGATTACGCATTTTCACGCGGATCTTATCAGATATTGATCCGAAATTGATTCTGTTTCGAGTTTTTGAGACCTAATCTGATATGAACTGACCCCAGGACCAATAGCTATATAAAGGGAGTGAGTCTCATGATTTTCTCAGATCAATAGAGATCAATTTGAGAGATTGAGAGTGATACTCTTCTAGTGAGCATCTGAAAACTCCCTGAGAGCTTTTGTTCTCAAATCACAAGCACTAGCTTTGGGTTCTCTCTGTTGGTTGGAAGGAGAGTCACCGGTGGAAGAGCTATACGTGTGAGCCCACACTCACTCCGGTTGTGGATAGAGAATAGTAAAGAAGACCAGTTGGTTGAGGCTCTTCTGGAACGTTACTTCTCTACACAGGTTGCGGCGGTTCTTCAGCACACTGAGGTTAGTAAGATCTGTTTAATTTATGCATATAACATGTCAAACTTGTGTTTTGGAAATTAGTCTGATGAAAAATTTTAAAAAATTCCGCTGCGCACTTTGTTTCCAACAATTGGTATCAGAGCCAAGGTTTTTACATAATTTTGCAAGTTTGTGATCATGTTACATGCATAAATTTTGTGATCTTAATCTCTCCTATGCATGAATTGAATTTTATAGAGAGATGGCACTCTAGGTTTCTATATAATATATATGTTGTCATGGATTATGTGGTGAATGTTTATTAATTAATTATGGTTGATTAAATCGTTGTTTAATTATTTATTAGTTAATTAATACCGGTTATGGTTCCTTAGAGGTTAGATTGTGTATCTAGGTTTTTCATGTAATTAGATGGAGGACTATCATCTCCGTCTAGGAATTGTTATTTAATTTTTAATTTGTAAGAATTTTGTAATTAAATAATTATCTGGAGAAGACGGATCGAGAAGTCAGATCTAGAAGATTGATGATGGCGCCTCTAGGTATTTCCTGAGTCTCTAATTTTATGTTTTTGAATTGTTGAAAATAAAATTGATGAATTGCATTAAAATTGTATTTTCTAGATTAAGGGTTTTCTGCTCGGTCGGCATGCTGGACCTCACAGTTTGGCAGGCTGAAGGTCACAGATCGGCAGGCCAGACGTGTGGTCCGACAGGCCGACAGTGGGGCAGAAATTTTGGTGCTCTGCCGGCAGGCCGAACCTTCATGTTCGGCTGGCCGAACCTTCATAATCGACAGGCCGACCGAGAGCTGCCGGGTGTCCAGAAAAGGTGCAATTTTTTCGGTGCAGTTTTAATTTTAGTTTTGGGACGATTCTAAGAAACATTGAATTAGGATATGACCAGAAATATGAAGTATTCGATTCATACGGGATTGAAGACTTGAAGATGGATATTACATGAAGAAGGATACAGCTTGAGGATTCAAGGATGAAGAATCGATAAATGTCTCGATTATTCTCTTGTAATCTTAGTTTTCTATTCTCTAGGGTGGAACCATAATATTACGGTTACTATTATTTTGCTTGATTGCTTTGCTTGTCTGCAATATAATATGATTTACCATGTATATTGATAACATGTCATATAGAATAGGGAGTGCCGCTCATATTGAAATTGTTCATGCATAATTTTAAAATAAAACCTTGACTTCAAAAGATTGAGTGGGAGAAGGTTTTCAAAGAGAGGACCTAAGGCCTCCATCGTTGGTCCATAGGAAGAACATGGTGGTCCCGACCCCTAGGAAGGGATTTCTATCATGTACTAGATTAGATCTCTGAAAGGATAAGGTATTTTAGTATGATTTATGGTTGCACACCCCTAGGTGGTGATTATAAATCATGGATAAAATATTGAAACGGTGGTTATACACTCACGTTGATTTTATTATTAACCTCCCCTAGGAGCTCTGTTAATAAAATTAATGGCCAAAGAAACGATTATTAGTATATGCTAGATTATACGGGTCCTGGATGGCATATATTAATCAGGAGGGGATCCGTGTTCCTGATTGAATTTGGCATGACTCCCCTAGGAGCTTGTTGAATTCTGAGTTAGGAATTATCGTTGTAAGGTTGTGATATTTTCAAGGTTTTGACACATAAACGCATTTGAATTATTTTACATGATTGTGTTATCTTACTAAATTATTATATATGTTTGCTTATGTTTGGTATATGATTCTTTATTGTAGATTGAAAATGTCTAAAAATGCTTTATCATCGATAATTGACAAAAACCAATGAACCGGTGAGAACTATAATGATTGGAAACAGAACCTAGACATCATCCTTTCCTTTGAGAAACTGAAATATGTTCTAACAACTCCTTGTCCTCCCGAGCCTACGGGAGACTCAAGTAATGAGCAATTCCAAGCGTACGATCGCTAGAAAGATGCTAATGATCAGGCCCGCTGCTATGTTATGGCCAGCATGAACAACGTGCTGCAGGCTCAACATCAGGGTTATGAGACTGCGAAGCAGATCTTGGATAATCTTGAGGATATGTTCAGAGGCCAGGCCATAACAAAGCGGCAAGGGGCGCTTCGGAAACTCTTAAACTGTAGACAGAGACCGGGGACATCTGTAAAGGAGCATATGATGTTGGTCATGGGTTACCTCGCTGAGGCTCAAACCAATGGAACCGACATCGATGCTGAAACTCAGATGACTATGGTCTTTGAGACTCTGTCTAAGGAATTTATTTCATTTAGAGCTACTTTTAATTTAAGCAATAGACAGGATATGACCTTAACAGAACTGATGAAACAGTTACAGGAGTTTGAACTGCTGATCAGGGAGTATCCTGCTAGTGGTGAGGCCAATATGGTAGCTACTTCTGGTTCCAATCCTAACTCTGGGAATGGAAAGAAGCAACAGGCCAAGAGTGGGAATTCTTCTATTCCTACTGCTACCAAGAGCAAGAAGAAGAAGAAGAAGAACCCAAAGAAGCTTAAGTGCTTCTTCTGTGGTAAGGTCGGGCATATAAAGAAGCATTGCAAGGACTTCCTTTCCATGGGAGGTAGGTGTGATCTTCTATATTTAGAAACTTGTTTGGTTGAGGAATCCAGTGACATCTGGGTCATAGATTCTGGTGCAACTAATCATGTTTGTGTTTCTCTACAGGGATTCAAAGAAACAAGAAGTCTACTTCGTGACGACTTAACGCTTCGGATGGGCGATGGATCCTTGGTCTCAGCAGAAGCAGTGGGAGATGTCCATCTTTATTTTGATAATTATAGGAATTTAATTTTGCGAGATTGTTTTTATGTTCCTAAATTTAAAAGGAATTTAATTTCTGTATCTTCTTTATTTAAAGACTCCTACGTGGTATCTTTTAATGAAAAAGTGGTGATTCGTAAAAATAAATCTTTTATCTGTTCTGGATGGATGCAAAATAATCTATATTTAATCAAACCTAAGATGGACTTATTGCTTAATGCTGAGATAAATGATAATAACTCTAAAAGACCTAAAACTTCTCACTCTAATAAGACTTATCTTTGGCATTTGCGCCTTGGTCATATTAACCTGAATGGGATTCAAAGGTTGGTAAGGGATGGACCTTTAAGTCACTTAAAGGTGGAATCTATACCTCAATGTGAATCTTGTTTGGAGGGTAAAATGACCAAAAGACCATACGGGTCTAAGGGCAATAGGGCTGAAGGGGTTCTAGAACTTGTGCATAGTGATGTTTGCGGACCAATGAACATCCGGGCACGAGGAGGGTATGAGTACTTTGTCACTTTTATTGACGATTACTCAAGATATGGGTATGTGTACCAAATGCGCCACAAAAGCGAAACTTATGATAAGTTCAGGGAGTTTCGGGCTGAAGTGGAAAAGCAATTGGGTAGACCCATAAAGGCACTTCGATCTGATCGAGGTGGGGAACTTTCTAATGAGTTCTTGGGACACTTGTTAGAGAATGGGATTTTATCCCATTTGACTGCGCCGGGCACTCCGCAGCAGAATGGCATAGCGGAGAGAAGGAATAGGACTTTGTTGGACATGATTCGGTCCATGATGAGTTATTCATCATTGCCTTTATCCTTTTGGGGATATGCACCACAAACTGCATGTTATCTTTTGAACAATGTGCCTTCAAAATTGGTCCGTAAAACTCCTCACGAGTTGTGGACAAGACGGAAGACATCCTTAAACCATATTCGCATATGGGGATGTCCAGCTCATGTCCTATTTAGGGATTCGAATAAGATGGAAGCACGTTCGGAAGTTTACGTGTTTGTAGGATATCCAAAAGGGACTAAAGGGGGTTATTTTTATAACCCTAAGAAAAATAAAGTCGTGGTTTCAACTAATGCAACTTTCCTTGAGGAGAGTTACATGGACGACTTTAAACCTCGAAGCAAAGTCGTGCTTGAGGAGTTAAGGGGTGATTTGTTCACTCCGGAGGTTCCGAACGAAACCATTCCGATCGGTGTAGAAAAACCAAACAAACCTGAACAACACTCTCAGGGGCTTCGACGTAGTGGGAGGATTGGGTGTCAACCTGAAAGGTATATGTTCAATGGGGAGGTCTTCTTGGCTGAACTGAATGAACATGACAGGGATCCTTATACTTACGCATAAGCTATGGAGGATGTTGATTCAAGACTCTGGACAGAGGCCATGAACACAGAGATGAAGTCTATGGAGACTAATCGGGTCTGGGAGCTTGTGGATCTTCCCGAAGGGGTAAAACCCATAGGGAGTAAGTGGATCTACAAGAGGAAAAGCAGAATGGATGGAAAGGTCGAAACCTTTAAGGCTAGACTGGTAGATAAGGGTTATACGCAAAAGGAAGGAATCGATTATGAGGAAACCTTTTCGCTTGTAGCCATGCTTAAGTCCATCCGGATTCTCTTGTCCATAGCTGCCGCTCTCGATTATGAGATTTGGCAGATGGATGTCAAGACGGATTTTTTGAATGGCTATCTTGATGAGTCCATTTATATGGAACAACCAGACGGGTTCAAGGTCGCGGGTCAAGAGGGGAAGGTTTGTAAGCTGCTAAAGTCAATTTATGGACTTAAGCAGGCATCCCGTTCTTGGAACATAAGATTGATCAAGTGATCAAGACTTATGGGTTCTCACAAAATGTGGATGAACCATGTGTTTACAAACACATAAAGGATGGGAAGGTGGTTTTTCTACTGCTCTATGTAGATGACATTCTGCTAATTGGCAATGATGTTGGGACGTTGTCATCGGTCAAATTATGGTTGACCAAGCAGTTTGACATGAAGGACTTAGGTAAGGCTAATTTTGTTCTCGGTATCTAGATCATTCGGGATAGGAAGAACAAAATGATAGCTTTGTCACAGGCTGGCTACATAGATAAAATTCTCAGGAGGTTTGCAATGCAGGATTCCAAGAAAGGTGGGCAACCATCTAGGTCTGGAATTACTCTTTCTAAGAAAGACTCTCCAAAGTCTTATGAAGAAAGAGAATACATGAAGAAGGTGCCTTATGCTTCGGCAGTGGGTAGTCTCATGTATGCCATGCTTTACACTCGATCAAAAGTTAGTTATGCGGTCGGGATTGTAAGTCAATTTCAGGCGGATCCAGGACCGAACCATTGGGTTACGGTAAAGCATATTTTCAAGTACCTGAGAAGGACTCCAGGGTATATGCTTGTGTATTCGGGTGAGGACTTGACTCCTCTAGGATACACTGATTCAGATTTTCAATCCTGTCTAGATTCTAGGAAATTGACTTCGGGGTTTGTGTTTACTCTGAGTGGCGGTGCCATCAGTTGGAGAAGTGCGAAGCAAGATTGCACTTCAGATTCAACGATAGAGGTCGAGTGTGTGGCAGCTAGTGATGCTTCGAATGAAGCAGTGTGGCTCCGCAAGTTCCTTGGGGATCTTGAGGCAGTTTCTGGTATGGATAAAGTGGTATCACTGTACTGTGATAACAATGCGGCGGTAGCTAATGCTAAGGAATCAAGATTTCACAAGAAGAGTAAGCATATTGATCGAAAGTATCATGTGATAAAGGACTTCGTTGAGGGCGGGCATGTCACGGTGTGCAAGATCGCATCAGAGGACAATTTAGCTGATCCATTTACGAAGACACTTACTGGGAGAGTCTTCGAGAGGCATGTGGAAGCTATGGGGATGCGAAATTTGCTGTATTTACTCACTTAGTGCAAGTGGGAGATTGTTAGACATGTATGCCCTAAGGAGTAAAAATGTAATACGTTTTTGGAGACATTTTATTAAATAAAGAATTTATTCATTTATATATACCAAATCTTGTCCTCTTTACGTTCATATTTGTTGAATGTTTGATAAGCAAACAGTAGTCTGAGACTGTCAATCTAAACCTTAAGAATTGGGCATATGATGGGATGATTATGCGGAAGACACGATTCTTAAGGTGACGGTCTAAAACATATGATCCGCAATCGAGGGAATAAAGTTGTGCGCTTTATTCATGTAAAGATTGTTATGTTGTCTATATCCCTTATGGGAGATGGTTTGTCTTGGCCATCGGAGTTGGACTCCGTGAATAGAAACATTGGCACGTTGTCATAGGTGACGATGTGTTGGATCGGGACATAAATTGAATTGGTTTGGATTAATAATTTTGTCTTGGCAAATTGATTCACTTTAGACAGTCATTTGTATTGTATCTTAATCCTGAGATGAATAGTGGGCCCGTTATCTCGACTTGTGTCTTTTGATGTACCAATGGGTGACTCCCACATCTCTATAGTGGTATGCATGTCGGTACGTTGGAGGCATGACTCTAGATAGCATAGACCTGTTATTCATAGATATGGAATCCATAGCTCCTCTTTAAGAGTAATGATATCCTCTTATATGCGTTGTCCTGTAATTGGAAAACTGGAGCGCTCAACCATTTGGATACATAGGTGTAACCGAATGGTATACTATCTTTGGATGGTAAGTTTTCTAATGGTGTGACAATGGAACGTAAGAAAAAAATAATCGGGAAGGTAAGACAGAACTTGTCCTTAAGCCGATTATGGATGACCATATGGGGATACGATACACTTTGATATGTCATGGAGACTTAGCTACACGAGCTTCGTAATTCTATAAAGTTCGAGAGTGCAGCTCCAAGCTTTTAGTGGAGTAGCGTTGGAGTTGATAATTGTGAAACGTATATCTGGGATATTGGGTTTCATAATTGTCATGAGCTTGAACTTTATAGGTCCATTTTGGTCCCCTTTGCTAGCTCACAAAATCCTGTAACGACACGGCGTGCTTTTTCAATAATTGGTGACTTATGTTGGATTTATCATATTGGTTTAAAATTTGTAAGAATCAAATAATTCATGTCTGTTTATCGGTTGAATTAATTTTGTAAGAAATTAGTTCAAGATAAACTTGTTGAATTATTGCGATCAGATAATTCTTGTCTGTTTATCGGTTGTTTTAATTTTGGACAAAATTAGAACAAGATAAACTTGTAGAATTATTGTGAATTGATTTATTTTCTTAGAGATTATCTTGATAAAGTTTGTTTTGATCAGATAACTTCTCTATTGGGTTATTTGAATCAAAACTGAGACTTTATCCTTTAGAATCTCGGGTGGAAAATAAAAGATTCGCGGAGATTTTTTCTTGGGAGTTTGGCCTACCGAATGACGTGTTCGGCCTGCCGAATTGGCCTGTTCGGCCTACCGATCAGAATGTTTGGCCTGCCGATCAGCGGTAGATAAGATTACGCGTTTTCACGTGGATCTTATCAGATATTGATCCGAACTTGATTCTGTTTTGAGTTTTTGAGACCTAATCTGATATGGACTGACCCCAGGACCAATAGCTATATAAAGGGAGTGAGTCTCATGATTTACTCAGATCAATAGAGATCAATTTGAGAGATTAAGAGTGATACTCTTCTAGTGAGCATCTGAAAACTCCCTGAGAGCTTTTGTTCTCAAATCACAAGCACTAGCTTTGGGTTCTCTCTGTTGGTTGGAAGGAGAGTCACCGGTGGAAGAGCTATACGTGTGAGCCCACACTCACTCCGGTTGTGGATAGAGAATAGTAAAGAAGACCAGTTGGTTGAGGCTCTTCTGGAACGTTACTTCTCTACATAGGCTGCGGAGGTTCTTCGGCACACTAAGGTTAGTAAGATCTATTTAATTTATACATATAACATGTCAAACTTGTGTTTTGGAAATTAGTCTGATGAAAAATTTTAAAAAATTCCACTGCGCACTTTGTTTCCAACATCCACATGTTTCTCGAAGACTCTCCCTGTAAGTATCTTTGTAAATGGATCAGCTAAATTGTCCTCTGACGCGATCTTGCACACCGTGACGTGCCCGCCCTCAATGAAGTCCTTTATCACGTGATACTTTCGATCAATATGTTTACTCTTCTTATGAAATCTTGGTTCCTTAGCATTGGCTACCGCCGCACTGTTATCACAGTATAGTGATACCGCTTTATCCATACCAGGAACTATCTCAAGATCCCCAAGGAACTTGTGGAGCCACACTACTTCTTTTGAAGCATCACTAGCCACCACACACTCGGCCTCCATCGTTGAATCTGAAGTGCAATCTTGCTTCGCACTTCTCCAACTGATGGCACCACCGCCCAGAGTAAACACAAACCCAGAAGTCGATTTTCTAGAATCCAGACACGATTGAAAATCCGAGTCAGTGTATCCCAGAGGAGTCAAGTACTAACCCGAATACACAAGCATATACCCTCGAGTCCTTCTCAGGTACTTGAAAATATGCTTTATCGCAACCCAATGGTTTGGTCCTGGATCCGCCTGAAATCGACTCACAATCCCGACCGCATAGCTAATATCAGGTCGTGTGCAAAGCATGGCATACATGAGACTACCCACTGCTGAAGCATAAGGCACCTTCTTCATGTATTCTCTTTCTTCATAAGACTTTGGAGAGCCTTTCTTAAAAATAGAAATTCTAGACCTAGATGGTTGCCCACCTTTCTTGGAATCCTGCATTGCAAACCTCCTGAGAATTTTATCTATGTAGCCAGCTTGTGACAAAGCTATCATTTTGTTCTTCCTATCCCAAAAGATCTGGATACCGAGAACAAAATTAGCCTCACCCAAGTCCTTCATGTCAAACTGCTTGGTCAACCATAATTTGACCGATGACAATGCCCCAACGTCATTGCCAATTAGCAGAATGTCATCTACATAGAGCAGTAGAAAAACCACCTTCCCATCCTTTATGTGTTTATAAACACATGGTTCATCCACATTTTGTGAGAACTCATAAGTCTTGATCACTTGATCAAATCTTATGTTCCAAGAACGAGAAGCCTGCTTAAGTCCATAAATTGACTTTAGCAGCTTACAAACCATACCCTCTTGACCCACGACCTTAAACCTGTCTAGTTGTTCCATATAAATGGACTCATCAAGATAGCCATTTAGAAATGTCGTCTTGACATCCATCTGACAAATCTTGTAGTCGAGAGCGGCAGCTATGGACAAGAGAATCCATATGGACTTAAGCATGGCTACAGGCGAAAAGGTTTCCTCATAATCGATTCCTTCCTTTTGCGTATAACCCTTAGCTACTAGTCTAGCCTTAAAGGTTTCGACCTTTCCATCCACTCCTCTTTTCCACTTGTAGATCCACTTACACCCTATAGGTTTTACCCCTTCGGGAAGATCCACATGCTCCCAGACCCAATTAGTCTCCATAGACTTCATCTCAATGTTCATGGCCTTTGACCAGAGTTTTGAATCAACATCCTCCATAGCCTCTCCGTAAGTATAAGGATCCCTGTCATGTTCATCCGGTTCAGCCAAGAAGACATCCCCATTGAACATATGCCTCTCAGGTTGACGCCCAATCCTCCCACTACGCCGAAGCCCCTGAGGTTGTTGTTTAGGTTCATTTGGTTTTTCTACACTGATCGGAACGGTTTCATTTGAAACCTCCAGAGTGATCTGTTCACTCCTTAACTCCTCAAGCACCACTTTGCTCTGAGGTTTAAAGTCGTCCATGTAACTTTCTTCAAGGAAAGTTGCATTAGCAGAAACCATGACTTTATTTTCCTTTGGGTTATAAAAATAACCCCCTTTAGTCCCTTTTGGATATCCTACAAACACACAAACTTCTGAACATACTTCCAACTTATTCGGATCCTTAAACAGGACATGAGCCGGACATCCCCATTTGTGAATATGGTTTAAGGATGTCTTCCTTCTTATCTACAACTCGTGAGGAGTTTTAGGGACCGATTTTGAAGGCACATTGTTCAAAAGATAACATGCAGTTTGTAGTGCATATCCCCAAAAAGATAAAGGTAGTGATGAATAACTCATCATGGACCTGACCATGTCCAACAAAGTCCTATTTCTTCTCTCCGCTATGCCATTCTGCTGCGGAATGCCTGGTGCAATCAAATGGGATAAAATCCCATTCTCCAACAAGTGTCCCAAGAACTCATCAGAAAGGTATTCTCCACCTCGATCAGATCGAAGTGCCTTTATGGGTCTACCTAATTGCTTTTCCACTTTAGCCCGATACTCCCTGAACTTGTCAAAAGTTTCATTTTTGTGGTGCATTAGGCATACATACCCATATCTTGAGTAATCGTCGATAAAAGTGATGAAGTACTCATACCCTCCTCGTGCCCGGATGTTTGTCGGTCCACAAACATCACTATGCACAAGTTCTAGAACACCTTCGACCCTATTGCCTTTAGACCCGTATGGTCTTTTGGTCATTTTACCCTCCAAACAAGATTCACATTGAGGTATAGATTCCACCTTTAAGTGACTTAAAGGTCCATCCCTTACCAACCTTTGAATCCTATTCAAGTTAATGTGACCAAGGTGCAAATGCCAAAGATAAGTCTTATTAGAGTGAGAAGTTTTAAGTCTTTTGGAGTTATTATCATTCATCTCAGCATTAAGCAATAAGTCCATCTTAGGTTTGATAAAATATAGATTTTTTTGTATCCATCCAAAATAGATAAAATATTTGTTTTTACGAATCACCACTTTTTCATTAAAAGATACCACGTAGGAGTCTTTAAATAAACAAGATACAGAAATTAAATTCCTTTTAAATTTAGGAACATAAAAACAATCTTGCAAAAATAAATTCATATAGTTATCAAAGTAAAGATGGACATCTCCCACTGCTTCCGTTGAGACCAAGGATCCATCACCCATTCGAAGTGTGAAGTCTTCATGTAGCAGACTTCTCGTTTCTTTGAACCCCTGTAGAGAAACACATACATGATTAGTTGCACTAGAATCTATGACCTAAACGTCACTGGATTCCTCAACCAAACAAGTTTCTAAATACAGAAGACACACCTACCTCCTTTGGAAAAGAAGTCCTTGCAATGCTTCTTGATATGCCTGACCTTTCCACAAAAGAAGCACTTAAGCTTCTTTGGGTTCTTCTTCTTCTTCTTCTTGCTCTTGGTGTTAGCAGGAATAGAAGACTTCCCATTCTTGGCCCGTTGCTTCTTTCCATTCCAGAGTTAGAATTGGAATCAGAAGCAGCTACCATGTTGGCCTCACCACCCATAGGAGACTCCCTGATCAGCAGTTCAAACTCCTATAACTGTTTCATCAGTTCTGTGAAGGTCATATCCTGTCTATTGGTTAAGTTAAAAGTAGCTCTAAACGGAATAAATTCCTTAGATAGAATCTCAAAGACCATAGTCATATGAGTTTCAGCATCGATGTAGGCTCCATTGGTTTGTGCCTCAGCGAGGTAACCCATGACCAAAATCATGTGCTCCTTTACAGATGTCCCCGGTCTCTGTCTACAGTTTAAGAGTTTTTGAAGTGCCCCTTGTCGCTTTATTATGGCCTGGCCTCCAAACATGTTCTCAACATTATCCAAGATCTCCTTCGCAGTCTCATAATCTTGATGTTGAGCCTGTAGCACATTATGCATGCTGGCCATAACATAGCAGCAGGCCTGATCATTAGCATCTTTCCAGCGGTCATATGCTTGGAATTGCTCATTAGATGAGTCTCCTGTAGGCTCGAAGGACAAGGAGTTGTCAGAACATATTTTAGTTTCTCAAAGGACAGGACGATATCCAAGTTCCGTTTCCAATCAATGTAATTCTCACCAGTTAACAAGTTTTTGTCAAGTATCGATGATAAAGCATTTTTAGATATTTTTAATCTACAATAAAGAATCATATACCAAACATAAGCAAACATATTATAATAATTTAGTAAGATAACACAATCATGTAAAATCATACAAATGTGTTTATGTGTCAAAACCTTGAAAATATCACAACCTTACAATGATAATTCCCAACTCAGAATTCAACAAGCTCCTAGGGGAGTTATGCCAAATTCAATTAGGAACACGGATCCCTCCTGATTAATATATGCTATCCAGGACCCGTATGATCCAGCATATATTAATAATCATTTCTTTGGCCATTAATTTTATTAACAGAGCTCCTAGGGGAGGTTAATAATAAAATTAACGTGAGTCTATAACCATCGTTTCAATATTTTATCCATGATTTGTAATCACCACCTAGGGGTGTGCAACCATAAATCATGCTAAAATACTTTATCTTCTTAGAGATCCAATCTGGTACATGATATAAATCTCTTCCTAGGGGTCGGGACCACCATGTTCTTCCTATGGACCAACGATGGAGGCCTTAGGTTCTCTCTTCGAAAACCTTCTCCCACTCAATCTTTTGAAGTCAAGGTTTTATTTTAAAATTATGCATGAACAATTTTAATATGAGCGGTACTTCCTATTCTATATGACATGTTATCAATATACATGGCAAATCATATTATAATGTCGACACGCAAAGCTACAAGCAAAATAATAATAACCGTAATATTATGGCTCCTCCCTAGAGAATAGAAAACTAAGATTACAAGAGAATAATCGAAACATATATCGAGTCTTCATCCTTGAATCCTCAAGTTGTATCCTTCTTCACATAATTCCCATCTTCAAGTCTTCAATTCCGTATGAATCAAATACTTCATATTTCTGGTAATATCCAAATTTAATGTTTCTCAGAATCATCTCCAAAATAAAATTAAAGCTGCACTGCAAAAATTGCACCTTTTTCGGAAATTTTCCATCTCTAGGTCAGCAGGCCGAGCTGGGTGATCGGCCTGCCAGTCATGCTTCATTGGTTTTTGATCGGCCTGCTGACCCATGAAAGTTCGGCATGCCGAACTGGAAGTTTGGCCTGCCGTCAGAGCCAGCCAATTTCTGCCCCACTGATGGCCTACCGGACGACACGTCCGGCCTGCCGATCTGTGACCATCGGCCTGCCGAACTATGATGTCTGGCATGCCGACCGAGCAGAAAACCCTCATTCCAGAAAATACAATTTTAATGCAATTCATCAATTTTATTTTCAACAATTCAAAAACATAAAATTAGAGACTCAGGAAATACCTGGGTGTGCCATCATCAATCTTTAAGATCCAGCTTTTCGATCCGTCTTCTCCGAATAATCATTTAATTACAAAATTCTTACAAATTTAAAATTAAATAACAATTCCAAGACGGAGATGATAGTCCACCATCTAATTATATGAAAAAACTTAGATACACATTCTAACCTCTAAGGAACCATAACCGGTATTAATTAATTAATAAATAATTAAATAACGATTTAATCAACCATAATTAATTAATAAACAATCACCACATAATCCATGACAACATATAATAATATAGAAACCTAGTGTGCCCACTCTCTATAAAATTTTAATTCAAGCATAGGAGAGATTAAGATCACAAAATTTATGCATATAACATGATCACAAACTTGTAAATTTATGTAAAAAACCTCAGCTCTGATACCAATTGTTGGAAAAATAGGTGAGAGGTGCGCAGCGGAAATTAATTTTAACATGAGAGTATTTTTCCAAAACACAAGTTTGACATGCTATATGTATAAATTAAACAGATCTTACTAACCTCTGTGTGCCAAAGAACCTCTACGACCCGTGAAGAGAAGTAACGTTCCAGAAGAGCATCAACCAACTGGTCTTCTTTGCTATTCTCTATCCACGACCGGAGTGAGTGTGGACTCACACGTACAGCTCTTCCACCAGTGACTCTCCTTCCAACCAATCAAGAGAACCCAAAGCTAGTGTTCGTGATTTGTGAACAAAAGCTATCAGGGAGTTTTTAGATGCTCACCAGAAGAGTATCACTCTTAATCTCTCAATTGATCAGAATAAATCATGAAACTCACTCCCTTTATATAGCGATTGATCCTGGGGTCAGTCCTTATAAGATTAGGTCTCAAAAACTCGAAACAGAATCAAGTTTGGATCAATATCTCATAAGATCCACGTGAAAACACGTAATCTTATCTATCGCTGATCGGTAGGCCGAACAGGCCCCATCGACAGGCCAAACGTGTAGATCGACAGGCCGAACTGACGTGTAAATATCTCCGCGAATCTTTTATTTTCCACCCGAGATTCTATAGGATAAAGTCTTAGTTTTGATTCAAATAACCCAATAGAAAAGTTATCTGATCAAAACAAACTTTATCGAGATAGTCTCTAAGAAAATAAATCAATTCACAATAATTCTACAAGTTTATCTTGATTTAATTTATCCAATTAAATCAACCGATAAACAGACAAGAATTATCCGATCCTAATAATTCAACAAGTTTATCTTAAATTAATTTTATTACAAAATTAATTTATCCAATAAACAGACATGAATTATTTGATTCTTTCAAATTTTAAACCAATCTGATAAATCCGACATAAGTCACCAAATAATTAAAAAAGCACGCCGTATCGTTACAGGATTTTGTGAGCTAGCAAAGGGGACAAAAATGGACCTATAAAGTTCAAGCTCATGATAATTATGAAACCCAATATCCCAGATATACATTTCACAATTATCAACTCCAACGCTACTCCACTAAAAGCTTGGAGCTGCACTCTCGAACTTTATAGAATTACGAAGCTCGTATAGCTAAGTCTCCATGACATATCAAAGTATATCGTATCCCCATATGAAAATCCATAATCGGCTTAAGGACAAGTTCTGTCTTACCTTCCCGATTATTTTTATCTTACGTTCCATTGTCTCACCATTAGAAAACTTACCATCCAAAGATGGTATACCATTCGGTTACACCTATGTATCCAAATGGTTGAGCACTCCAGTTTTCCAATTACAGGATAACACATATAAGAGGATATCATTACTCCTAAAGAGGAGCTATGGATTCCATATCTATGAATAACAAGTCTATGCTATCAAGAGTCATGCCTCTAACGTACCGGTATGCATACCACTATTGAGATGTGGAAGTCACCCTTTGGTACATCAAAAGATACAAGTCGAGACAACGGGCCCACTATTCATCTCAGGATTAAGATACAATACAAATGACTGTCTAAAGTGAATCGATTTGCTGAGATAGAATTATTAATCCAAATCAATTCACTTTATGTCCCGATCCAACACATCGTCACCTATGACAACGTGCTAATGTTTCTATTCACGGAGTCCAACTCCGATGGTCAAGACAAACCATCTCCCTAAAGGGATATAGACAACATAACAATCTTTACATGAATAAAGTGCCCAACTTTATTCCCTCGATTGCGGATCATGTGTTTTAGACCATCACCTTAAGGATCGTGTCTTCCGCATAATCAATCCATCACATGCCCAATTCTTAAGGTTTAGACCGACAATCTCAGACTACTGTTTGCTTAACATACATTCAACAAATATGAACGTAAAGAGGACTAGATTTGGTATATATAAATAAATAAATTGTTTATTGATAAAAATGTCTCAAAAAAATATATTACATTTTTACTCCTTAGGGCATACATATCTAACATACAATTCATGTCATTGTCTAGAATATAACTCTTGATCATTATAAGAGCAACTTGAAACTCTTAACAAAAATAAATACTTTATGCTTATTGTCATTTTTTTGATCATGAACATCCCCAACATATCGATCCCTTGTAGTCGTCACTTGTGACATTACTAAACGAAATGCTAATTTACTTAACATATGTAATAATAGCAAGTAGAATATCTCATTCTTGATGTTAAATTAACGTAAGTGTTTGTAGAAGAAAATGATAGGCGTTATAGTTGTTGTCTTGAAGCTTTAAGTATTTAAAGAAAAGCATTCATCTAATGACATCTCCTTCTAAAAATCGGCAACATTTAGTGGAAAGTTACCTTGACTATATTTTTTGAATAATTTGGATGAATCAAATAGGCAACTTAGTAGAGAACTAAACTTTTGGCAATTTCTTTGGACTTTTGTGGACATATGATCCAACATACATACCTAATATACAATCAATCTTGGCATTAAATAAGTGAGTGACTAGTAAGGTAAATAGGAGAGCATTTTTTATATCATATTTTCCACATATGATTCCTTGGGTTCCCATATTTCATTTACCACTTTTGTCCTCTATTCTTCCTTTCTCGTCAACATTTCAACCAAATCTAACAACACTTTATTATTGAATCTTTTTTTTCCTAAGACCCCACTGTTGGCTCTTCATCCTCAATTTATTAGCATCATTCTTCTTAACTTGACAATTATCATTCATTTTACTTTATGAGATTGAAAACAAATTGTCTTCATCCTCCCTTATAAGATCCGGTGGTGCTTAGAGAGTTTTTTTAGATCTCCATAAAATCTCTTAACCATCGAAATGTGTATTCGATATCAATTATTGACTTTCTTCTTGACTTGGTATAATAATCACACCTAATCTATCTTAACTTGTCCTAAGAATCCTATTAGAACTGTGACAACTTTTCAAATTCTGAAGCTAGAGTTTTAAGTGATACAAATCCTAATAATTAATTCTCAAAATGGTTGAAATTTTCAATATAATAAAAGGACATTATTCTATTGTACATATTGGTATGCCACATAGATGTAGAATATGAAATGTGACATGGAACATTAACATAGGCTAGAGAAACTTATGAATTAAAATATTTAATTTAAAATTCTATTAGATAAAATTTTGTGATTACTTTCTTTGGCACAATTAAACCGATATGCATAAGATCAAACTTATTTGCATATAACTCTTTAAATAATCACTTAAGTCTTCTAGTGTAATCCTTAGTGAAATAATTCACTTTATCCTTGTTTATATCACCTATGTAAAAATTTATTGGTAATTCCAATAATTTTTACAATTCGTAATGACTATTAATATCATTTAATTAATTTTTATTTATATCATCATATCATAAAAGTGCATATTGAATATAATACCATTCATATCAAGCCATAACATTCATAAGATTAATTAAAACAAAGAGTAATTATTTGGAAATCCGTACTTTGAAAACGTGGTTAGTTTCACAATATGAAATGAAATTCATTGTTTAAAGCTTGTTGAAATTCAAGGTTTAGTTTGATAAATTGTTCCGTCATTACAAGAACATTCAATGTTAAAATTTGTTGCACCATGGAGAACCAAGTATCTTGGTTTGATCCTGTAACAATTGCTATTTTCTTTAACTGACGATATGTAGTGTTTAACGATTTTATGCATCAACGTGAATAAAATTATGACTTACAAGCACATCTTGTGTGATAATTCTAGTATGATATTTATGTTGGTGAATTTATTATGAACTAACAATTGTTGCAGTGGATGGATTAAGGAAATTCTAACGATATAAAGTGCTTACTGTATGATTATTGCGTTTCATTGCTTGAAGATTTTATATTTTGATGATTTAATTGGATTTTTATTTATTTGGTTATGATATTTTGATTCTCAAAAAATTTAGGATTTGATTTAGAAATTTTTGATTTTTGCAAAAAAAAAAAAAAGACATCACTATAGCTGTGAATACTGCTAAACGACATCACTATAGCATGAATAGTAAAATGATAGAAAAATGCAAAAATGACAATAATGTAGCATTGTCTTCTTCGTAAAAGCTATTGTAGCACCTGAGTTTTTGAAATTTTTTTAATTATTTCTATCACTTTTTTATGCTCTAAATCACTCTAAAACTTACCTAAACCCATCAAAAACATCATTAACTATGTTTGAGAATAACTTAAAAAAATGAAAAAGAAATAAAAATAAAATCAACGTGCATTATCATATCGACCACCACCCGATAACTCCAAGTCACTCACGCTCCTCTCCATCAGTCTCATTGTTGTTCTCACCCTCTCCATTATTCATTTCATGTGAACACTGCTTTTCTCTCCTTTTCCTTGTGATTCTCCCAAAATCCCTTCTCTCCCATGTCCTCATCGTCATCATTTCACCTTATCCTTTTTGGCTGCATTCTCTTTTACAACTAGGTCATATTATAGACCACAAACTGCTTCGCTCCAGTAGTCTCTTCTCCTCCTCTCTTCCTTTCTTTCTCACGTTCTCCCTTTAAAACACTCACTATTGAGACAACCCAATAGCACATAAGCATTCCTTCGGCCACCTTACGCCACCCATCGTATGTCTCTAAACTCTACCCTCAACATCTCAAACACTTCCCAAATAGAGAATAAGGCATTCCTTCAAAACTGGAAGCTCAACGGACAAGTTACGGTGTGTTTAGCCAAACCATCATCAGGCTAGAATGGAGTTTTTGACCACGTTTTGAGGTTGGTTTTCTATCTATTTTTATACCAAATTTTTCTATGATATTATGGTGTTTATAGGAATGATTTTATATGATTTAATATTTGATTTTATTTAAGAAAAAAATTTATGAATATTACTTAAAATCCCGCTTTTAGGCAAAAACCCATATTTTGGGATTTTTTTGAAAAGAATATACATGAGATTTTCAAAAAAATTTCTTTAGGCATTGTTTATATATATATATATATATATATGATAGGCATCTCCCACAAAAAGTTTTGGATTCATATAAACTATTTTTGATTTGTTTGAAAATTTATACTAAATGTTGTTCTTATAGTCCTTCAACTGCCTTTAAATATGATGATTTATTTGATAATTTGTGGGAGGTGTTTAGTGCTAGAAAAATTTGAGAATGGTCATATTTATGTCTAGTTTATGCCTGCAAATTTTTAGCTTGATGCATAAGTTAGAATTAGAGAAATAAATTGTACAATAAATACAACTCACTATATCAATATTTTTACCACTTTGTAAAAGTTGGTATAGTGGAAAAATACTTATAGTAATCTAAACATCATGAAAATAAATTTAATACTAGATGTAGATGTTACAAATGTTATAATTAAATTTCAAATCAATTGGAATTTTGTGTGATTTTATAAAAATCATTGATCATTGACTGCCAGTTTATAGTTTAATATGGTAGATTGCTTTAATAACTTCTAAAATGTAAGAAAGATGGCTATACTAGTTCATGTTAGACATGTATGCCCTAAAGAGTAAAAATGTAATACGTTTTGGGAGACATTTTTATCAATAAAGAATTTATTCATTTATATATACCAAATCTTGTCCTCTTTACGTTCATATTTGTTGAATATATGTTAAGCAAATAGTAGACTAAGATTGTCGGTCTAAACCTTTAAGAATTGGGCATATGATGGACTGATCATGCGGAAGACACGATTCTTAAGGTGAGGGTCTAAAACATATGATCCGCAATCGAGGGAATAAAGTTGGGCGCTTTATTCATGCAAAGATTGTTATGTTGTCTATATCCCTATTGGGAGATGGTTTGTCTTAATCATCGGAGTTGGACTCCGTGAATAGAAACATTGGCACATTGTCATAGGTGACGATGTGTTGGATCGGGAGACAAAGTGAATTGATTTGGATTAATAATTCTGTCTTGGAAAATTGATTCACTGTAGACAATCGTTTGTATTGTATCATAATCCTGAGATGGATAGTAGGCCTGTTGTCTTGACTTGTGTCTTTTGATATACCAAAGGGTGACTCCCACATCTCAATGTGGTATGCAAACTGGTACGTTGGAGGCATGACTCTTGATGGCGTAGGCTTGTTATTCATAGATATGGAATCCATAGCTCCTCTTTAGGAGTTATGATATCCTCTTATATGCGATATCTTGTAATTGGAAAACTGAAGCGCTTAACCATTTGGATACATAGGTGTAACCGAATGGTATACTATCTTTGGATGGTAAGTTTTCTAATGGTGAGATAATGGAACATAAGATAAAAATAATTAGGAAGGTAAGATAGAACTTGTCCTTAAGCCGATTATGGATAATCATATAGGGATACGATACACTATGATATGTTATGGAGACTTGCTATACGGGCTTTGTAATTCTATAAAGTTTGAGAGTGCAGCTCCAAGCTTTTAGTGGAGTAGCTTTGGAGTTGATAACTGTGAAATGTATATTTGGGATATTAGGTTTCATAATTATCGTGAGCTTGAACTTTATAGGTCCATTTTGGTCCCCTTTGCTAGCTCACAAAATCCTGTAACGATACAGCGTGCTTTTTCAATAATTGGTGACTTATGTCGGATTTATCAGATTGGTTTAAAATTTGAAAGAATCAAATAATTCATGTCTATTTATTGGTTGAATTAATTTTGTAATAAAATTAATTTAAGATAAACTTGTTGAATTATTGGGATCGGATAATTCTTGTATGTTTATCGATTGATTTAATTGGATAAATTAAATCAATATAAACTTGTAGAATTATTGTGAATTGATTTATTTTCTTAGAGATTATCTTGATAAAGTTTGTTTTGATCAGATAACTTCTCTATTGGGTTATTTGAATCAAAACTGAGACTTTATCCTATAGAATCTCGGGTGGAAAAAAAAAGATTCATGGAAATATTTACGCGGCAGTTCGGCCTACCGATGGGGCTTGTTCGGCCTACCGATCAGGCTATTCAGCCTGCCAATCAGCAAGAGATAAGATTAGGTGTTTCACACAGATCTTATCAGATATTGATCCGAACTTGATTCTGTTTCAAGTTTTTGAGACCTAATCTAATAAGGACTGACCTCAGGACCAATCGCTATATAAAGGGAGTAAGTCTCACGAGTTACTCAAATCAATTGAGAGATTAAAAGGGATACTCTTCTAGTGAGCATCTGAAAACTCCCTGAGAGCTTTTGTTCAGAAATCACGAACACTAGCTTTGGGTTCTCTCGATTGGTTGGAAGGATAGTCACCGATGGAAGAGCTGTATGTGTGAGCCCACACTCACTCCGATCGTGGATAGAGAATAGCAAAGAAGACTAGTTGGTTGAGGCTCTTCTGGAACGTTACTTCTCTTCACAGGTTGTGGAGGTTCTTCGATACACAAAGGTTAGTAAGATCTGTTTAATTTATACGTATAGCATGTCAAGCTTGTGTTTTGAAAAAATACTCTGATGTTAAAATTTTTAAAATTCTTGCTGCACACCTCACACTATTTTTTCCAACTATTCAACCTTAATGAAATTAATTTTATGTTAGATTTAGATATTTAGTATGCCATGTAAAAATTTCTAAGCCTTTAGAATTTTGAAGATTTTTCAAAATCTACTTGAACCAAAATTCCAGCACTAGAGGCATGATTTATAGTACATGAAATAATAATTTAAATTGATCCAATTGTACTAAAATTAAATCTGGTGATTTTTATAGATTTTTATAGTGTGTGGTAAAAATCTCAAGTCATTTCAAATTTTGTATGATTTTTAAAAATTCATGGAATGCTGGCTATCTAGGTTGTTCGTCCAAAAATTGAATTGTATTTTGAAAAATATGAAAATGGTACTTAGGCTAATCCAAATGTCATCTAATTTATTTTAGTGATAAATATAAATGTCATCAATGTTGTGTAAAAATTTTGAAGGTATTGGAATTTTCTATGATTTTATAAAAATCATGGAGTGTTTGCTACCGGCTTAAGATATTGAACCTGTCTAAATTATGATAATAGTATAAGTTAGTTGAATTGGTTTATTAGGGAAGTGCTTGTTGTAATGATGTTGAATGTGATATTTTGAGTATGTTCTTATACCAAGAATGTTTCTTTTATTACCATATTTTAATATTAAAGACGCTTGAGGCACTTGAGTCGTTGGAAGTAGAAAGGAAACCATCCACTTGCAAGAGGTTAAGTAAAATTTCTATAAGTCAACTTACTGCATTCTCACCTACAACATGATTAAGAATTATGAAAAGTTTTGAAAAATGTTATGTTTTATTATGTTGTTAATGTTTATGCATTTCTCATTCAAAAGACTCCTTTTACCATCGTTTTGAAGAACTTTTTTTTTTTTATAGATGTTTCCAACATTATTTCATGATGCATATGTCATTTTCACAAAAATATATGCATTACATAACTAAGGCGTTGCACAGCCAATTATGATGTATGTCCCATAAGGTGGATTGTCCCACAAGGTGGACTTGTCATGTTTAGTTTGGGATCAGCTACACCTCTCCTCTCATGATCGTGCACTATAATGATATTAATGGTGCAACACCATGGCCCAAAAAGATAAAATGAATGTTTTAATAGGGGAAAAGGAAAAAGAAAAGATATGTTCTTACAAAATGTGCTATATGCACTATGATGAATATGTCAAAGATGAAATCATTCATGCTATGTTTAAAGTTTTTATAATGTTTTGTGAGATTACACAATGTACCCACTAGGTTTAGTGCTTATATAAGTCAATCATGTTACAAATAAGGGTAAGGCTATAGTTATAGATGGAGGATGGATGGACAGATGTGCGGGCAAAGATGGTGGTGTTGGATCACGGAGCTATGACATGAAATAAAACATTAATGATACTATTTTTTTAACTCAATTCTGCACATTATGGGATATTTTTATGGACTTTGGTTTGCAATAATTTATGGGTTGTAATTTGTTTTCATATTTCATATTTATTATGTTAAACTAACTATTTCCACAGGTAGTCAGTTAGCCTAATACTTTGGGTATTCTGTCGACCTAACCAAGGAGGAAAACCAGTTATGGTATGCTAATATTGATTTTTACTTGAAAGTGAGATCTTCTCAAATGTTAACAAAATTTATTTCAAAATAATCCAATTATTTAAAAGTAAATTAAAATTTTAATTCACATGTTCACACGATAATATTAAATAATAGAAAAAAATTACACAAAAAGTCCTAAGTTATTAATTAGATAATACTTATAAGTTTAGATTTTCCTATCAAATAATTAAGAGATAATGATGAAAGTTAATAGTTCCTATGAATGTCCGTAAGGGGCGTTACAGATCCTGTTGGATGTCCACCATATGATTATTTTTTAGAAGTTATAAAGTGTAGGTTTGTGTTTTTGTTCTAAAATATGATGTGATATATATTGCATTATTGTGCTTAAGAATCATCAAGGCCCTTGATGATTGGAAACTTGAAGCAAGACCTAGCATAACTGTTGGGGGTGTGCTCGGTGCCATCCCCAAGGAACACCTCCTCAGCGGCTCGGTAGTTATCCTCAATAGAAGTAATCGAGAAGGCAATCTTTGACCTCTTGACCTTGGCTTTTCCACCCGAAGTGCTCTATATGACCCATGCTGACCGTGACACAACCCTTTGCCTCCTCAAAAAAGATGCATGAATTGTCAGAGCCTACAAGCAAATAGCCGCTCGTCATAGAAGGTTAACACATGGCCATACTTCCATCTTTAGATGGAGGCCGATCTGCTAGAGGAGGCTACCACAAATGTCACCTACCTTTTGATGGACCTTGACATGACACACGAGTCATGGGTGAAACCCACTTAACACCTAGCTTGAGTGGTAGCCTATAAATAGAGAACATTTACTACAGTTCGAGGCCAGCATGCTCCTTCCTAACTAATAACTGTCATACTCTGCCGAGCAGTGCCTGCCTTGAGCGTTGGAGAGCTCTTGTCTAGTATAATGCTGGTGTTTCCCTTTTACCTCTAAAGCATCCCTCCTCTTATTGCAGGTACATTCAAGCATGCCAAGACAAGTAGGGAAGAGCTGTCTGAGCACCATGTGCAACTGTGCATAGTGTTGATTCGCCTCCACCCACTCGAAAGCATTAACATTTTTGCGCTAAAAGGAGAGCGCCTATGCCTTCGCTATAATTGAAATTACTAGCCATGTCCCCTTTGCAATCCAAGCATGGTGACTAAAGGGAATATCTACAATGAGGGTGACTGACATGCTTGAAACCAGAGCCAAATCCTGAATAGACCAAGCACTACTACAGGCTGTAGATTTCATGAAAGTTTAAAACCGTCATGGAAAAATTTCAGTACGGTTAAAAAACTGTCATGAAAACTTCTGTTGTGATATAAAATTAAGTTTTCACGATGGTTTTTCATTGTTGTGGAACAACAAAATTGGCACGAAGGGGGGTCATGGGTCTAGATATTCCACGACGGTTTTTATAAAAACTGTCATGGAACGTGAAGCTTCCATGATGGTTTTGGGAAAAACTGTCATGGAAGCTTGACCTTCCATGATAGTTTCTATACCGTCGTGGAATGTCTAGATTCCATGACGGTTTCTTTGACAATAGTTTCTATAGAAACCATCATGGAATCTAGATGTTCCACAACGCTTTTTCCCAAAAAGGTCGTTGAAGCATGACTTTCCATGACATTTTCCTATAAAACCATCGTGAAAGCTTATGTTTCCATGATGGTTTTTTAGAAACTATCATGAAAAATTGGTATTGCAAGCTTTCACGATGGTTTTATAGGAAAACGTCATGGAAAATTGGTATTGCCAACAAAAAAAATTTGCAAAAATTTTAGATTTCTCATGGGATGGCCAGTCCCGTGTGTTATCTATTTCAACAAGGCCCTGATTTCAAACCAAAATTGACATAAATTGAAATTACAAGGTTTTTACAAGATCATTTACATTTGAGCTATTTTGAGCAATTGTTTATCTACTATCTCTATCTATCTATCTAAAAATGACATACCTATTTACAAATTGTAGCCATTACAATCTAACTTCATGTATATCCATATGTATATAAAAATCTTTTCTTCCTAGGGCTTGTATACCACTTGTGATTATATCTTGTATGAAACGTAGAATAAAAAAACCAGATTCTACATTTCCTTGATGTCTTGGACATTTACATTTGGAATATATCGTTCTGTTTGGTTGATTTGTGACGCCGCCTCCCACTTGAACCTTCCAATCATTAAGCACCTGAACAATGTCTCATGTTTAAAGGAATTAATAGACGATACAATTATGTGGACTCAAAATAGTTAGTTTTATAAGAGAACATTAATACTTACAAGCTCGTGACTAATACAAAATCCCTACATGGTGGGTGTCCGAGGGGATCAAACCAATATATTTGGTCCTCCCATGGCGAAAAAAGTGCCAACAACCAATGTTCTTCAACATTGTTTGGCAGGAAGAATAATTTCTCCCTCGGTGCTTGAGCTATTAGCTGAAGGAGTGACGTGGTGTGCTCTCTGCTATCACTCTATAGGTCTCTTATAGCACTTGAAATAAGCGCCTGAGATATGAAGCTGAAATTTTGTGCCAAGCCTTGAAGTTCACAATATTCTGCCAAAAACTACAATAAAAAACAATGCAGCCAATTATTTGAAAGCACCTTACAACTTTACCTATATTTTAAAATTTATGAATTAAGGATGGAGTTTTTACTTGAGGTATACCAAGATATAGTTTGCCCCAATTTTATCAAAGTCGATGAAGTAGTAAACATTTTCATACCTCAAATAGATTGGCAATTCATTGGCAGTGATATTTATTAGTATCGAGCACTGAATCGTCTATCCATCGTACATGAAAGAATGTACGTATAGAGCCAACTGACTAAATTCTTGAAATACAAAAACGAAGTTAAATGCAAGCAGTGTCTCATTGGCAATGGGTTGTTCTTGTTCTTGTCCTACCTCAGGTTGTGATTGTCTTGCTTTTGTAGAGATTTTCTTTTTTTGGCATTTCTTTCTACTTAGATCTTGTGGAACATGGCTAGGCACTCGACTTGTCTTCGTCAATGCGATGGCTTCAACTAACCTCTTTGGCCATGCGATGAAGCTTCCGGTGGCTTCACCCACAGTTGTTGCTTCAAGTGTTGGAATAGGCAATTCAGTTATTCTAACTCTAATGATAGTGATGCTAACACGCTTTAATGGTCTTCCATGAACTGTATCAGTTGGATTACTCTCCATCCATGCCTTTCCAAGTGCAACAAGTGCACACCCACCATTAATTCTATCCTCAACAAAGAGCCTGCATTCTTGGCCTTGTTCGGGCTCTTGAAGAGGAGGTGATAGTTGAACTTTAGGAGCTTTTGGAGCTTCTACTACATCATTGGGAGGGTTACAACTAGCCTTGAAGCTGTTGCATTTTGAGATGCTATCATCTGTCTACTTGGCACATCCTTGGGAAATGAGCTCGGTCACTAGACCTCCCAGTGTCCAATCTCCATCTGCATCTTTGACATTTGGGAATTAATTTTTGAAGTGCCTGATTGGAGGTCAAAGTATTGAGATTGCTTCACATACTTTGATTGACCGTGAACACATTCTAAATGTTCTAGTTTCCTTAGTGCCCTCGTCAAATGTCATTGTTACCGACCAATTAGCAGCTCCCTTGACGTTGTTGCATCGTGTATTCATTCTGTAAAACAACAATAAAACATGTTATTCTTAAGATCCTTCAATAGGTATTAAATAGCAAATTAATGGTTCATGTTCAATAAACTTAAAATCAAGTTCTCAATTTCTACTACTTTTGGATTTTTAAACTGCCCATCCGGACCTTGACGTGATTTTACCCACAACTTCTCTCGTATTGGTAGCACACCCATCTTAGCTAACTGTGTTACGCTATGTTAGTAACATATTATTGATAGAACAATTGATATATGTAATACAAGTAAGATATTAACATACCAATGATTGCTTGAGCTCTCTATATTTGACCCGGCCAACCATAGAGCAGTATTCATTTTCTGCTCTTATTTTTCTTGCATTTGATGATAGCAGTTGGAATTCGATAGAACGTCGATACCTCACAAAAGCTTCCTAATCGTCATCGTTTATGGAGGGGTAGTAGTGTACTACCATAGGAGGCCGTTTATATACATTTTCATCCTCCTCCAAAATGTAAAGGTATGGCTGTACGAAGCTAACATAGAGGTCAGGTCTAAACCCCTTTGCTAATTCACCACAAACCTTCAAAGCCTTTTTCCGATACCAATCCTTGACTGTGAAAGCTTAGTAAATCTCTCTCCAAATCACATCTTTTACTTGTTCCAAATCCTTAGACTGCCAATCTTTTATCCATATAGGAACGTGTTCTCGACTAAGGACACTGATCCAACTGCTTAATTCATGGCCAGGTGCGCCTTTTGGTTGGCCTTTTGAATCAAAACTTACTTCAATTCTTAAACCTTCCTTTCTCAAGTGATGAACTTTTTCATCAATGTAGCCCTTCGTTCAAAGTCTACTTTCAGATCAAATTCGGTTCACCTTTGTGACTTACTACGTTGGTTTCCCTTACGATGTTACGATGAAGATGGAGTGCACTCTTCGTACTCATCCTCGAACTAGTCACTATTGACCTCGCGAGACATTGTACCTATGCAAAGTTAGCAAAAACTAACACACACATAGTAATATTAAATTACTATCATACAATCAAACATTGACATATTCTAAGTTGATATATTACATAATTACATATTAAAAATCACATATTATAAATAGACATATTACACATATTCACATAATTTCACATATTTTACATATTCACAAGTTTACAATTTTAATTGCACAATTTCACATAATCACAACATTCACATATTTCACATATTCATAAGTTTACAATTTCATGAACATAGTTTTACATATTCACATAATTTCACATATTTCACATATCGACATCTTCACATATTCAGAAGTGCACAATTTCAATTTCACAAACCTTCACATATTCACAATATTCACATATTACACATATTCACATCTTCGCAAGTTTACAACTTTAATTACACAATTTCACATATTCACAATATTCATATATTTCACCTATTCACAAGTTTACAACATATTCACATAATTTCACATATTCACAAGTTCACAATTTCAATTACATAATTTCACCTATTACACATATTCACATCTTCACAAGTTTACAATTTCAATTAGACAATTTCACATTTCACAATATGTACATATTTCACATATTCACATCTTTACATATCCACAAGTGTACAATTTCAATTACACAATTTCACATCTTCACATAATTGCACATATTACACATTTTCATATAATTTCACATATTCATAATTTCAATTTTAGAATTTCACATATTATGTATATTCACATATACACAAGTTCACATATTCATATAATTTCACAAATTCACAAAACAAATAAAATTTGTGGGGGCGGCGTGGAGGGTGGGCGAAGCAAGGGGCCGAGGGTGGGGTGGGTTTGGGGGGCGGGTGTGGGGGGCTGGGTGGAGCTATGGGGAGAGGGTGGGTGGGGTTGGATGGGGAGCAGGTGGGGCAAGGGGACGAGGGGGTGAGGGGGGTGGAGTAGGGGGTGGGTGGGGATGGGGGGGCAGGTAGGGGAAGGGGGCAAGTGTTGGAAAAAGAGTGCGCAGCAGAATTTTAAAAATTTTACATCAGAGTAAATTCCAAAAACACAAGTTTGACATGCTATATGTATAAATTAACCAGATCTTACTAATCTTTGTATGCCGAAGAACCTCCACAATCTGTGAAGAGAAATAACATTCTAGAAGAGCCTCAACCAACTGGTCATCTTTGCTATTCTCTATCCTCGACCAGAGTGAGTGTGGGCTCACACATAAGCTCTTGCACAGGTGATTCTCCTTCCAACCAATCGACAGAACCCAAAGCAAGTGTTCGTTATTTGTGAACAAAAGCTCTCAGGGAGTTTGTAGATTCTCAGTAGCAGAGTATTACTCTTAATCTCTCAATTGATCTAAGTAACTTGTGAGAATCACTCCCTATTTATAGAGGTTGGTCCTAGGGTCAGTCCTTATCAGATTAAGTCTCAAAATTCAGATCAAAATCAAATTCGGATCAATATCTAATAAGATCTGCATGAAAATGCGTGATCTTATCCTTCGTTGATCGGCAGGCCGAACCACCTGATCGGCAGGCTGAACAGGCGCCATCGACCGGCCGAACATGTCCATTGGCAGGCCAAAATGTCAAATAAAAATTCTCGCGAATCTTTTATTTTCCACCTGAGATTCTATAAGATAAAGTCTTAGTTTTAATTCAAATAACCCAATAGAGAAGTTATCTAATCAAAACAACTTTATCTAGATAATCTCTAAGAAAATAAATAAATTCTCAATAATTCTACAAGTTTATCTGTATCTAATTTATCCAAAATTAAATCAACCGATAAACAAACAAGAATTATCCGATCCCAATAATTAATTTTATTACAAAATTAATTCAACCGATAAACAGACATATATTATTTAATTCTTCCAAATTTAACCAATCTGATAAATCCGACATAAGTCACCAATTATTGGAAAACACGCTGTGTTGTTACAAGATGTTGTGAGCTAGCAAAGGGGACCAAATGGACCTATATAGTTCAAGCACCCGATAATTATGAAACCCAATATCCTGGATATACATCTCATAATTATCAACTCCAACGCTACTCCACTAAAAGCTTAGAGCTGCACTCTCGAACTACATAGAATTACAAAGCCCGTATAGCCAAGTCTCCATGACATATCAAACTGTATCGTATCCCCATATGATAATCCATAATCGGCTTAAGGACAAGTTTTGTCTTACCTTCCCGATTATTTTTATCTTACGTTCCATTATCTCACCATCAGAAAACTTACTATCCAAAGATAGTATACCATTCGGTTACACCTATGTATCCAAATGGTTGAGCGCTCTAGTTTTTCAATTACAGGACAACGCATATAAGAGGAGCTATGGATTCCATATCTATGAATAACAAGTCTATGCCATCAAGAGTCATGCCTCCAAAGTACCGGCATGCATACCACTATTGAGATGTGGGTGTCACCCTTTGGTACATCAAAAGACATAAGTCAAGACAACGGGCCCACTATTCATCTCAGGATTAAGATACAAAACAAATGATTGTCTAAAGTAAATCGATTTGCCGAGACAGAATTATTAATCCAAATCAATTCACTTTATGTCCCGATCCAACACATCGTCATTTATGACAACATGCCAATGTTTCTATTCATGGAGTCCACCTCTGATGGTCAAGACAAACCATCTCCCAATTGGGATATAGACAACATAATAATCTTTGCATGAATGAATGAAGCGTCCAACTTTATTCCCTCGATTGCGGATCGTATGATTTAGACCATCACCTTAAGAATCATGTCTCCTACATAATCTATCCATCATATGCTCAATTCTTAAGGTTTAAACCTACAGTCCTAGACTATTGTTTACTTAACATACATTCAACAAATATAAATGTACAGAGGACAAGATTTGGTATATAAAATAATGAATAAATTCTTTATTGATATAAATGTCTCCAAAAACTTATTACATTTTCACTCCCTAGGGCATACATGTCTAACAATCTCCCTCTTGCACAAAGTGAGTAAATATGACAAATTTTGCATCCCCATAGCTTCCACATGCCTCTCGAAGACTCTCCCAGTAAGTGTCTTCGTAAATGGATCAGCTAAATTGTCCTCTGACGCGATCTTGCACATCGTGAGATGCCCACCCTCAATGAAGTCCTTTATCACATGATACTTCCGATCAATATGCTTACTCTTCTTGTGAAATCTTGGTTCTTTAGCATTAGCTACAGCCGCACTGTTATCACAGTACAGTGATACCGCCTTATCCATACCAGGAATAACCTTAAGATCCCCAAGGAACTTGTGGAGCCATACTGCTTCTTTTGAAGCATCACTAGCTGCCACATACTCGGCCTCCATCGTTGAATCCAAAGTGCAATCTTGCTTAGCACTTCTCCAACTAATGGCACCGCTGCCCAGAGTAAACACAAAACCCAAAGTCAATTTCCTAGAATCCAGACAGGATTGAAAATCTGAATCAGTATATCCTAGAGGAGTCAGGTCCTCACCCGAATATACAAGCATATACCCTCGAGTCCTTTTCAGGTACTTGAAAATATGCTTTACCGCAACCCAGTGGTTCGATCCTAGATCCGCGTAAAATTGATTTACAATCTTGACCGCATAACTAATATCCGATCGTGTGCAAAGCATGGCATACATGAGACTACCCACTATCGAAGCATAAGGCACCTTGTTCATGTATTCTCTTTCTTCATAAGACTTTGGAGAGTCTTTCTTAGAAAGAATAATTCCAGACCTAGATGTTTGCCCACCATTCTTGGATTCCTGCATTGCAAACCTCCTGAGAATTTTATCTATGTAACCGGCTTGGAACAAAGCTATCATTTTGTTCTTCTTGTCCTGAAAGATCTGGATACCGAGAACAAAATTAGCTTCACCCAAGTCCTTCATGTCAAACTACTTGGTCAACCATAATTTGACCGATGCAATGCCCCAGTGTCATTGCCAATTAGCAACTTACAAACCTTCCCCTCTTGACTCATGACCTTGAACTCATCTGGTTGTTCCATATAAATATACTCATCAAGATAGCCATTCAGAAAAGCCGTCTTGACATCCATCTGTCAAATCTCGTAGTCGAGAGCGGCAGCTATGGACAAGAGAATCCGGATGGACTTAAGCATGGCTACAGGCGAAAAGGTTTCCTCATAATCGTTTCCTTCCTTTTGCGTATAACCCTTAGCTACCAGTCTAGCCTTAAAGGTTTCGACCTTTCCATCCACTCCTCTTTTCCTCTTGTAGATCCACTTACATCCTATGCGTTTTACTCCTTCGGGAAGATTCACAAGCTCCCAGACATGATTAGTCTCCATAGACTTCATCTCTACGTTCATGGCCTCTGTCCAGAGTTTTGAATCAACATCCTCCATAGCTTCTGCGTAAGTATAAGGATACCTGTCATGTTTATCTAGTTCAGCCAAGAAGACCTCCCCATTGAACATATACCTTTCAGGTTGACGCTCGATCCTCCCACTATGTCGAAGCCCTTTAGGTTTCGTTCGGTTTTTCTACACTGATCGGAATGGTTTCGTTTGGAACCTCCTGAGTGTTCGAATCACTCCTTAACTCCTCAAGCACCACTTTGCTTCGAGGTTTAAAGTCGTCCATGTAACTCTCCTCAAGGAAAGTTGTATTACTTGAAACCACGGCTTTATTTTCCATTGGGTTATAAAAATAACCCCCTTTAGTCCCTTTTGGATATCCTACAAACATGTAAACTTCTGAACGTGCTTCTAACTTATTCAAATCCTTAAACAAGATATGAGCTAGACATCCCCATATGCGAATATGGTTTAAGGATGTCTTCGTACCCGTCCACAACTCGTGAGGAGTTTTAGGGACCGATTTTGAAGCAACATTACTCAAAAGATAACATGCGGTTTGTAGTGCATATCCCCAAAAGGACAAAGGAAACAATGAATAACTCATCGTGGACCTGATCATGTCCAATAAAGTCCTATTCCTTCTCTCTGCTATGCCATTCTGCTACAGAGTGCCTGGCATAGTCAAATGAGATAAAATCCCATTCTCTAATAAGTGTTCCAAGAACTCATTAGAAAGCTATTCCCCACCTTGATCGGATCGAAGTGCCTTTATGGGTCTACCCAACTACTTTTCCACTTCAGCCCGAAACTCCCTGAACTTGTCAAAAGTTTTGCTTTTGAGGTGCATTAGGTACACATACCCATATCTTGAGTAATCATCAATAAAAGTGATGAAGTATTCATACCCTCCTTGTGCCTGGATGTTCAGTGGTCCGCAAACATCACTATGCACAAGTTCTAGAACCCCTTTGGCCCTATTGCCCTTAGACCCGAATAGTCTTTTGGTCATTTTACCCTCCAAACAAGATTCACATTGAGGTATAGATTGCACCTTTAAGTGACTTAAAGGTCCATCCCTTACCAGCCTTTAAATCCTATTCAGGTTAATATGACTAAGGCGCAAATGCCAAAGATAAGTCTTATTAGAGTGAGAAGTTCTAAGTCTTTTAGAGTTATTATCATTCATCTCAGCATTAAGCAATAAGTCCATCTTAGGTTTGATAAAATATAGATTATTTTACATCCATCCAGAACATAACCGATATAAATTAATTAATTAATAAACAATTAAATAACGATTTAATTAACCATAATCAATTAATAAACATTCACCACATAATCCATGACAACATATATAATATATAGAAACCTAGGGTGCCAACTCTCTATAAAATTAAATTCAAGCATAGTAGAGATTAAGATCACAAAATTTATACATATAACATGATCACAAACTTGTAAATTTATTTAAAAACCATGGCTCTAATACCAATTGTTGAAAAAAGAGTGTGTAGTGGAATTTTAAAAATTTTATATCAGAGTAAATTCTAAAAACACAAGTTTGACATGCTATATGTATAAATTAACCAGATCTTACTAACCTTTGTGTGTCGAAGAACCTCCGCAATCTATGAAGAGGGATAACGTTCCAGAAGAGCCTCAACCAGCTGGTCTTCTTTGCTATTCTCTATCCTCAACGGGAGTGAGTGTGATCTCACACATAAGCTCTTCCACCGGTGATTCTCCTTCCAACCAATCGAGAGAGCCCAAAGCAAGTGTTTGTGATTTGTGAACAAAATCTCTCAAGGAGTTTGCAGATTCTCAATAGCAGAGTATCACTCTTAATCTCTCAATTGATCTAAGTAACTTGTGAGAATCACTCCCTATTTATAGAGGTTGGTCCTAGGGTTAGTCCTTATCAGATTAAGTCTCAAAACTCGGATCAGAATCAAATTCAGATCAATATCTGATAAGATCCACGTGAAAATGTGTGATCTTATCCTTCGCTGATCGACAACCCGAACCACCTGATCGGTAGGCCAAACAGGTCCCATCGGCCGACCGAACACGTCCATCAGTAGGCCGAACTGTCGAATAAAAAATCTCACAAATCTTTTATTTTCCATCCGAGATTCTATAAGATAAAGTCTCAGTTTTAATTCAAATAACCCAATAGAGAAGTTATCTGATCAAAACAACTTTATCTAGATAATCTCTAAGAAAATAAAATAATTCCAAATAATTCTACAAGTTTATCTTGATCTAATTTATCCAAAATTAAATTAATCGATAAACAAACAAGAATTATCCGATCCCAATAATTCAACAAGTTTATCTTGAATTAATTTTATTACAAAATTAATTCAACCAATAAACAGATATGAATTATTTAATTCTTCCAAATTTAACCAATCTGATAAATCTTACATAAGTCACCAATTATTGGAAAAGTACGTTGTGTCGTTACAGGATGTTGTGAGCTAGCAAAAGGGACCAAGTGGACCTATATAGTTCAAGCTCCCGATAATTATAAAACCCAATATCCTAGATATATATTTCATAATTATTAACTCTAACGCTACTCCACTAAAAGCTTGGAGCTGCACTCTCGAACTACATAGAATTACGAAGCCCGTATAGCCAAGTCTCCGTGACATATCATAGTGTATCGTATCCTCATATGATAATCCATAATCGGCTTAAGGACAAGTTCTGTCTTAACTTCCCGATTATTTTTATCTTACGTTCCATTATCTCACCATCAGAAAACTTACTATCCAAAGATAGTATACCATTCGGTTACACCTATGTATCCAAATGGTTGGCGCTCCAGTTTTCCAATTACAGGACAACGCATATGCATATAAGATGATATCATTACTCCTAAAGAGGAGCTATGGATTCCATATCTATGAATAACAAGTCTATGCCATCAAGAGTCATGGCTCTAACATATCGACATGCACACCACTGCTGAGATGTGGGTGTCACCCTTTGGTACATCAAACGACATAAGTCAAGACAATGAGCCCACTATTTATCTCAAGATTAAGATACAAAACAAATGATTGTCTAAAGTGAATCGATTTGCCGAGACAGACTTATTAATCTAAATCAATTCACTTTATGTCCTGATCCAACACATCGTCATCTATGACAACATGCCAATGTTTCTATTCACGGAGTCCACCTCCGATGGTCAAGACAAACCATCTCCCAATTGGGATATAGACAAAATAACAATCTTTGCATGAATAAAGTGCCCAACTTTATTCCCTCGATTGCGGATCGTATGATTTAGACCATCACCTTAAGAATCGTGTCTTTCGCATAATCTATCCATCATATGCCCAATTCTTAAGGTTTAGACCGACAGTCTCAGACTATTGTTTGCTTAACATACATTCAACAAATGTGAATGTAAAGAGGACAAGATTTGGTATATAAAATAATGAATAAATTCTTTATTGATAAAAATGTCTCCAAAAACTTATTAAATTTTTACTCCCTAGGGCATACATGTCTAACACAGCGAGGGGGTAAGGGTGGGGTGGAGTGGGGGGTGCGTGGGGCTGGGAGGCACGAAGGTGGTGCGTGGTGAAGTGGGTGAGTGGGGCGGGGTGGGGGGTGGGTAGGGTAAGCACAGAGGGGGGCCGGGTGGGGCGAGGGGACAAGGTCGGGTTCAGGTGGGGCAAGAAGGGCTAGGGGCGGTGGGTGGGGCAGGGTGGGGGGCAGGTGGGGCGAGGGGCAAGGGTGGGGTTGATGGGGGAGGAGGACAGTGGTAGGGTGGGGGAAGAGGAGAGAGAGAGGGAGGGGGCTGGGGGGAGGGGGAAGAGGATAGAGAGAAGGAGGGGGAGGTTATCGATCGCTAGGAGGCGACAGCAGCAAAGGCGACGACGATGGAGAGAGATCTTGAGAGAGAGAGAAGGATTTTAGAGGGAGTAAGAGAGGAAGCACTTTTAGAGAGAGAGGAAGGTAGATTCAAAATGGGGAGGAGAGCATGCATTTCAAAATTTAAAAGGGGAAAATGAATCTTCCACGACGGTTTATTTATAAACTGTCGTGGAAGCTTGTTTAGAGCAATAAAAATGCTGTCAGAAAGACAGGAGTAAACCAACATGGAAACCTTTTTATAGCATTAACAAATGCTGTTAGAAAGCTGCCTTCCATGATGGTTTATAAATAATCATCGTGGAAGCTTGTTTACAACATTAAAAATACTATCAGAAAGACAACAGCCTTCCACGACGGTTTATAACTAAACCGTTATGGAAGCCTCTTTATATCATTAAAAAATGCTATCGGAAAGGCAGCAGCCTTCCATGACAGTTTATAAAACTTTTGTGGAAGCTATTTTATAGTATTTTACATGCTATCATAAAGGAGCCTTCCATGACGGTTTATTTATAAACTGTGGTGGAATTGCTCTTCCACGATGGTTTATAAATAACTATCATGGAAGCTTCTATACAGCATTAAAAATGTTGTAATAGTGAAGCCTTCCACGATAGTTTATTTAATGCTGTAAAGAAGCCTTCCATGATGGTTTATTTAATTTTGTAAAGAAGCCTCCCATGATAGTTTATTTATAAACCCTCATGGAGTTGTTTTACAGAGGCATGAAAACACACCCTTCCATGACAGTTTATAAATAAACCGTTGTGTAAGTTGTTTTTACATGACGGTTTATAAAAGAACCGTCATAAAAAAAGGTATAATTACCACTTCCATATGGTTTTCTCTTCTACCCAAGGTGACCAGCCTATATTTTAAGCATCCAATGGCCCAGAATGAAAGAAATATGAAAAATATAAATAGATATCCTAAACCCTTAAAAAAAATAAAAATTAAAGAAATATTTTAAAATAAATTAACATAAATTGGTAACGTAGATGATCATTTTGTTCTCTTTTTTTCATTGGTTCCTCAATACATATGCATTCCACATCTTCATGAAGCAAGTGCGAAACATCATCTTCAAAATCATGTGTCTCTTTAACCGGTGGCAATCCCTTTGTAACTAAAGGGATGTCCATACGATCCTCGACAACTTCTTCATCATTAATAATTTTTCTTAGCTTCATTGGGATGGCTAAAGACAACTCCATGTCTTGGGGATCCGTAGTATAAAAAACTTGGATTGCTTGTGATGCCATAATGAAGGGATCATTCTTGCATCCCAATCTTCTAAAGTCAACCCTGTGATGCTGTTGTTATCATTCTTAACATAGTTATTGTTGGCCCACTTGCACTTAAAAAGTTCTATGCGCAATCCCCCATAATCAAGTTCCCAAATATCTTCAATGAAACCAAGGTAGTTCATGGTCCCATATACTAGATTCTTGTCCTTGGCGAAGGCAATATGCATAGCCTTGGCATGAAGAGTCACACTGCTATTTTGGAGAGGCTGCTTCTCATCTCTTTGGCGAGTGTAGAAATTGTAACCATTTATGGAATATGACGTATACCTTGTAACTACCGACGACGGTCCTCTAGCTAGGTTCTTCAAGTCCTGTGACATGCCTCCATCTTGTAATGTGGAGCACTTGTCATAGATGTGTGCTCTAATCCACAACCTAAAGGTCTGGTTGTGTTCATCTTGCAACCACTTCTCATTTCTTGCTCTTTTTGGGTTTACTTTTTTCAATTCGTTCATGTGCACCTCAAACAAAGGCTCCACTTCATTAGCATTGTGCAAGACATAAAGACAGGCTTACTTCCACTCCTCTCGATTTACTGACGAAGGATTGCCAGTAGATTGTCCCCTAACCTCAATGTTTATAGTCTTTGGCACCCCAATTACGTCTACATTAGATAGGTACTCATAGCAAAATTCAAACGACTCCTCGACTATGTAACTTTCTACAATACATTCCTTTGGCCTATTTCAATTCTTCACATAGTCCTTCAAAACCTTTATATATCTTTCAAATTGGTGCATCCATCTCAAATACATTGGTCCACATAACTTAATTCACATACTAAGTACACCGTTAAATGAATCAAGATGTCAAAAAATGCGGTGGAAAATACTTCTTAAGCATGCATGAGGTTTGTACCAACTCCGATTGCAGTGAATCTAGCATAATGGGATCAATTACCTTGGAGCATATTCAATTGAACAATGAGCACAACTTGGTAATTGCAAATCTCACATCTTTTGTTAGAATTCTCCGCAAAGCAAGTAGTAGTAATTGCTACATCAACACATGACAACCGTGTGTTTTCATACCAATAAGTTTCAAATCCTTCACCAACACCAACTTTTTAAAGTTTGAAGAATACCTATCCGGCACTTTCAAAGAAGCAAGCCATTCGTAAAGCTTTCTCTTTTCTGCTCTTGATAACATGTGCTTCACCAAAGATAAGTAAGTACAGTTTCCTCTTTCTTTGGGAAACAAATTAGGCCTAATCTCCATTTTCATGAGATCCAATCGAACTTTTTCATCATCCTTAGTCTTGCTCAGAATGTCAAGCAATGTGCCGACTATGGATTCACAAACGTTTTTCTCAATATGCATAATGTCCAAGCAATAACGAACAAAAAGTGTCTTCTAGTATAGAAGATCAAAAAAGATTGATCTTTTTTTTCCATGGTCCATCAATTGGTGGCTCGTCCTTGCCTCACTTTCTCTTCCCAAATACGACTCTTATATCTTTTACCATTTCAAATATTTGTTCATCCGTCAAAGGACGAGGAGGGTCTCTTTCTCGCTGTTGCCATCAAAGCTTTCTTTTGTTTGCAGTAATGATGATCTCTTGGCAACCATCTTTTAAGACTAAGAAAAATAGTTTTGGTAACATTCTTCAACCATTTGTGAGACGTTTCCATCATGCAAATAGGACAATAGTAGAACTCTTCAATGAATAACTAGATAAATTGCCATATATAGGAAGTCATTACTTGTCCATGTCAACATTGCATGGAGTGGGAACGTCTCTTCTCGATAAGCATCTCTAACTTCGACTCCGTTTTCCCACAAGTTTTTTAGGTCAGCGATTAACGGTGTCAAGTATACATCATTGTCATTGCCTGGTTGGTGAGAACCCAAAATCACTAAAGACAACATTAAAAACTTCCACTTCATGCACATCTATGGAGGTAGATTATAGTTAACAAGTATGTCAAGCCAAGTGCTATGCCTACTACTCGTTTTATCATGTTGGTTTATTCCATCCGTCGATAAAGCGAAATGTATATTTCTTGGATCCGTAATAAAGCCGGGATGATTGGCTTCAAAAGTCTTCCATTGTGGTGAATCCACCAAGTGTCTAAGCATACCATCATCCACCCGTTTGTCATGATGCCATGTCAAATTCTTGGCATGTTCTAGGTTTCCAAATAAACGCCTCAAACATGGTACCGGTAGAATGCACCATAACACGTTCTTTGGCACTCTATTCTTACCGTCTTCTGGCTCCTTTTCTCTCCTCCACCTTGCTTGTTGACAAACTGAACAATAATTCTCATCCTTATACTCATTCCTAGAGAGAACACAATCATTTTCACAAGCATGAGTTTTCTCACAATCCATTCTCACAGTGTTCAAAGTCTTCTTAACCTCATACACACTTGTTTGCAATTTATTACCCTCTAGTAAAAGCCTTCCTAAAAATTCCAAAAGCTTTGTGAAACTAGAATTTGACCACCCACTTGATGCTTTCAAATTCCATAATCCAACTAAAGCGGACAATTTGGTGAAATTGGTACAACCCTTATACACGGGTGTCCTGGCATCATTCATCTTTGTCTCAAGTAAATTCAGACGGTGCACGAAGTGTTCTTCCAAATCATTGACCATGTTAATTATATTGTCCTGATCATCCATATTATCCTCTACAATAGCATCATTTTCTTTACTTAATAAAGTTAGATTGAAATTAGACTCGCCATGAAAATGCCACATTTTGATAACTACTTATAATTCCATTTGAAAATATATGTCCTTTAACAATTGGAATTGAATGCAATCTATGGTTTTCACATTGAACACAAGGACACCAAATTTTATCACCATTGGCATGACTTTTGGCAAAATCCAAGAACTCTTCCACACCATTCACTTACTCTCTAGACAATCAAAAATCCCAAATCCATTTCCTATCCATTGCGCAAGTCCTAAATCGAAATAATAAATAGCAAATATTCAATTAAAATTAATTATATAAATTATATACATGCCCACCTATATATATTCTAATCATAAAACAAAAACATCACCCATCATAAAACAAATTACACATACCTATTATAAAACAAATATATCATACCCATGATCTACAATACAATAATCATAGAATAAACAACAAAATCAACAACTATTTATCAATTTTAGATTAATTATACAACAAAATCAAGACTTTATCAATTTCTAACAAAAACTTACAATTTGGAATGAGATTAAGGAGTGTGGAGGTGGAGAGGGATGGCGCAGCTAAGTCGGAGGGGTCTGTGCTCATATTTGACAAATGAGTTTCTAAATTGTGTCTGATTATCGAAGTGAGAAAAAGGTATTTAAAGGAGCTACCATGACGATTTAAAAAATCGTCATGGAATGGCCGTCGGGGATACCATGATGGTTTTTAAAAACACAATCGTGGTAGATAGGGCATACCACGATGGTTTTTTAAAAAACCGTCTTGGTAGATGGTTTTTGTCTTTACGAGCGTAATTCACCGCATTTTTTCCCTTTACCATGATAGTTTTTAGGAAGCAGTTGTTGAATGAAGGTCATATAATCAAAATTTTTTTGGAGTGTAGTGGCCGACCTTGAGCAATGAGATCTCGATCTGCCAGTCAGGGTAGTGCGGCTTGAGCTGAGCAAGATGTAGAAGATCCTGTTGCCTAGGATCTGATTTGAGAACTCATATCTGTGGTCAGATTACTCGCACAGCAGATGGCATAGCAACAAGCTCAATGGCAACCAGCTCCTACCCTCCTTCCCTTGGCCCTAGAGGACTAGGTCGGAGGTCGAGTAGGACAGGGGCTGATGTCCGAGATGATGCTGACTCCGAGCACTCAAGACATAACATTCATGGCGTCTCGACCAATAACAAGCTTGTCCAGGAAGGTCAGATTGGCCCTTAAGGGGGTCGAGACCTATCACTGTAAAGGTCCTAAGCTTCGTGTTTGATAGGCTCAAACGCTAGGGAGAAGGTCAACACAATAGGCAGCCCAGAGGAGGTGACAGGGTTAAGGGTGGAGCCCAATATAGTGTGAAACTACTCAAAGATACTAATAGCCATTAATTTTGGGAATTGTAGTGCAAATTGATTAGATCACCAACAACTGCTTTGGGCACGATAAGGGTGGCATGCCAGACCTACCGTTCACCGATGCCATTATGCGGGCTCCCATGCCTCCCAAGTTTAAAGATCCACAGATCAAGGCCTATGATGGGATGACCGATGCCTACAAGCACATGGAGTTGTATCGGGGATATATGCCACTTCAAAATGCCAGTGATGCTGCCATGTGCAAAGTATTCTTGCTCACACTGACCGGCCTTGCTCAGTAGTGGTTTCAACATATTAAGGTAGGCACCATCACCTCCTTCTTCTAGTTGCCTGATGCCTTCTCGATAGCATTCTCGATCACCAAGATGAGGAGAAAAGAAGTCACCCACCTCTATGCTGTCAAGCAGGGAGATGGAAGTGTCAAAGATTACATCAACTGTTTCACTCAAGCTATATTAGAGGGGAGACACATGGAAGCCAAGGCCTTAAAGCATGCATTCATGGAGGACCTTAGAGATAAAAACCTGATTTGGTTGCTCACCTTTGAGCAGATGAGCACTTTTTCTCAGATGCTTGGGCATGCTCAGAGACATGCCGGTGCTACCGAGTGCATGAAGAGTCGTTGGGAATGAGAAGGCACCAGCAGCAGTGGCAAGAAAGGGAAGAAGCAAAAGACTTTGCCCAAGCAATCTGAGGCTAATCAAAGTAAGAATCCCAAGAAGGAGAAGCAGAAAGCCGAAAAGCCTAAGGTCCCGATTGGGAAATTCTAAAGCTACACTCCTTTGGTCACCAACATCGACAAGGTGTTGACCCAGGTTAGTGGTAGAAATTTGTTGGTGGATCCGTCCAAACTAAAAAAGAGTAAAACTAAGAAAGATTAGAACAAATATTGTAATTTTCACAAGGATATGGAACACAATACTCACGACTACATCCAACTCAAAGGCCAGATCGAAAGACTGGTCCGAGATGGGCATTTATAGGAATTTATGGAGCGAGTCCTAACTCTTACCTTTGGGGTAAGGAGGAACAACCAACCAACCTGAGAATCATAGACCTAGCTACACAACAAGGGTAGGAACGCCATGGAACCCCAAACATCATTCATATGATTTTCAGGGGGCTTGTTACTGGGGACACCTTGAATGGCTGACGAGCCTATGCCCGAGAAGCTTAGTTGGTTGAAAAGGGCGACCTCATGAATGTGTCTGAACACATCAGTAAGATTTGTAGGCAAGAAGACGTCCTCAATACCTTCATCAAAAAAGAGGCGGATAAACTGGTTCATTGCACAATGATGCTCTCATGTGCGAGCTCTAAATCGCCAACAACATTGTTCGACGCATGCTAATTGACAACGGTAGCTCGGCTAATTTTCTTTAAGCAAGCTTATGATAAAGCTGAAGATCAATAATGCTGCACTTATCCTAGTCCAAACCCCCTTATACGGCTTCACAAGATAATGTGTCCGAGCAAATGGAAAGATTAGCATGCTGGTCACCTTTGGAGAGGGAGCTGCTCGGGTATCATGTATTGTCAACTTTTTTGTCGACGACAAACCTTCCCAATACAACATCATCTTCAGGCAGCTGACTTTGAACACACTAAAGGCTATGGTCTCCACCTATCACCTCTCAATAATGTTCCCAACGGGAAGCGATGTTTGGGTCATCCGATCATGGCTGAAATATTCCAACAATTGCTATGCTAACGCTATTAGAGAGGCTTCAACTCGGTAATTAAATGTCTCAGCCATCTTTAAAGTGGATGAGATGCCCTTTCTTGCCAAGCAGATGCCCAAGATATTATTTGACCTAGGCCTTTGACTCCTAGAAGAAGAAGTGTGAGCTACCTTAGCAAAAAAACTAGTGCCATATAACTTGGATCCCAAACATCTTGACCAAATGGAACTCAGGCCCCAGCTGAAGCTTCAGATCTGAGCCGACATAGAGAAATTCCATCACAGAATATCGGAATGCATTCACATGGTCCTATGAAGACATGCATGGCATTGATCTAGTGTCATTTGCCATCATCACATTGTTCGCCTCAAGCACAAACCAATCATCTAGAAAAGGTGGGCGTTTAATCTGGAGAGGTACGCCACCATCAACGAGGAGTTATAAAAGATGTTAAAGGTCAGATTCATTTGAGAGGTTGCCTACCTAAAGTGACCGGTGAATGTCATCCTAGTTAAAAAAGCCAATAGGAAGTGGTGAGTCTGTATTGACTATACCGACCACAACAAAGCCTACCTAAAGGATTGCTTCCTACTGCCTCGAATAGACCAGTTGGTGGATACAACAGCCGGACACAAGCTCTTGAGTTTCATGGATGCGTAGGTCAGATACAATTAGATAAGGATGGCCGAGGAAGACCAAATCAAGACTGCCTTCACCATGGATCAAGGGCCTTTCTGCTATATGGTTATGCCATTTGTACTAAAGAATGCTGGAGCCACCTATCATCGCTTTGTAAACAAGATGTTTGCTTGGTTGATCAGCAAAACCATGAAAGTATACATAGACGACATGCTCATCAAATCTGTCTAAGTAGCAGACCATATTACTGATCTTTGAGCAAGCTTTAACGTTCTCCAAGAATTGAACATGAAACTCAACCTGGCCAAGTGTTCATTCAAAGTTAAGTCTGGCAAGTTCATCAGATTCATGGTAAACCAATGAGGAATTGAATTCAACCCAGCCAAGGCCTAGGCCATGATTGATACTATCAAGGAAGTACAAAAGCTAGCAAGCATGATAGCGGCTTAGTCCAGGTTTGTCTCTTGGTCTACTGACAAGTACCACCCTTTTTTCCAGGCACTTAAGGGGAGGTTTGAGTGGAGCAGGGACTGTGAGGAAGCATTTCAAAGTGTTAACAAAACCTTTACTGAGAGAAACATTATATGCCTACTTATCTGTATCCAAGAAGGCCATAAGCTCAATCCTTGTCTGGGAAGAAGACAGTGTCTAGAAGCTGGTCTACTACACAAGCTATGTGTTTCAAGGTGCTGAAGAGTGGTACCTTCTATTGGAAAAAATTGCATTTGCCCTTGTTGCCTCTACCAAGAAGCTCTGACCGTATTTCCAAGGTCACACTATTCAAGTCCCAACTAAGTACCCTTTGTGCCAAGTTCTCCAAAGTCTAGATATATTTGGACAAATGGCTAAGTGGTCTGATGAGGTTAGACAGTCTGACATTCACTTTGTGCCTAGGATGGCTATTAAGGTGGAGACATTTGCATACTTCATTGCAGAGTTCACGAACATTGGACAAAGTACCCCATCTACCGAGAAAGCTCCTATCGAGGTCTAAGACATCCCTAGTAGCAACAATAGTAGCATCGAGCTTGAGCCCAAATGGAAGCTCTTTGTGGACGGGTCATTGTGTGCTAACGACTCGAGTGCTAGCCTAGTTCTCACCTGTCTGGATGGATACAAGGCCATTTACACACTTTGTTTCGACTTTAAGGCATCCAACAACAAAGCCGAGTACAAAGCATTACTAGTTGGGTTTAGAATCACATGGCACCTTGGAGTAGATTGCATCTACATTTACAATGACTCAATGCAATTTGTCCAGCAAGTAGTTGGTGGATTTTAAGCCCGAGCCGAGTCTATGACCACCTACTTAAGAGAGGTCAAGGCATTGCTAGGCCAATCAAAGCCTACTTCATCCAAATTCCAAGATCTGAGAATTTAGAGGCTAATGCACTTACTCAGCTAGCCTAGGCACGAGGCGACAACAAATTGACATTGGTCCTAATAGAGAGGCTTGTTGGGCCAGGTATCACCAAAGAAGTGGCTAGTGTAGCCGAAGAGCAATCATGTACCTGGAACAAGCCGACACATCCGCAACAGCTCAGCCTGGTATTCAATGATCAAAAGAAAAGTTTACAAGCATGACTATACTGCCCTATGCCTAAGGTGTGTTGGGCTCGAGGAAGCTCAATACCTCATGCAAGAAATCCATGGCGGATTGTGCGGCAATCATGCAGGGGGCATTCTCTAGCTCAGAAATGCCTTCACCAAGGGTACTACTAGCCGATTATGGAGCAAGGCTGCAAAGAATATGCAAGATAATGCTTCAAATGCCAACATTTTGTCATGTCTACTTGGCCATTCACTAAATGGGCAATTAACCTGACTAGACCTCTCCCCCAATCCTGATCGCAGTTCAAGTATTACATAGTGGCCATCAACTATCTCACCAAGTGGGTAAAGGTCGAACTCTAGAGCAATATGACCGAGGCCAAATGCACCAACTTTATCTAGAAGAACATTATCTACCATTTTAGAATCCTGCACACTATAGTTACCTACAGTGCCAACAATTAAAATCAACAAGTCCCCTTTACTTGTGCGAACAGCTTGGCATCAAGAAAGTCTTCTCCTCGCTCGATTACCCTCAAAGTAATAGGCAAGTTGAAGCAATGAATAAGATGATCAAAAGCAACCTAAAGAAAAAACTAAAAGGACTCAAGGGTGCATGGATCAAGGAGCTCCCAAAGGTACTCTAGGCTTACCATACCATAGCCCAGACTGCCATGGAAGAAAATCCATTCTCCCTCGTCTATAGAGCCAAAGTTGTTATCCTAACTGATGCCGGCCTATCAAGCTTTGGGGTTGAATATTACAACAAGCTACAAAATACTGAGCTCATGATGTCCGAGCTTGACCTTTTGGAGGAGAAGAGAAACAGAGCACTCATCCACACAACAGCTCAGAATCAGGCTATTGCTTGGTACTACAACAAGCAGGTTCATTTGAGAAGTTTTAAAGTTGGTGATTTAGTACTCAAGATGGTCATTTTTTAGCAGCCCAAGCTCAAGTCCTTCAGCCAAAAATGGGATGGCCCATTCAAAGTGGTCAGCATTGTTTGGCCGGGCACATATAAGACCACCAAATATGGAAGGGAATGTGCTCGGCCACCCTTGGAATACCAAGCACATGAAGAATCTCTACTATTAGCAAAGAGCCAGAATTCTAGCATCATTCTTTTGTAACTAAAATATCAACTAAGTAGAATAGAAATGTACAAAAAATATGTTAATGAAAATACCCATTTCTGCGAATTCCTCTGAGTAATTCGCATTGAAAAAGGCCGTTATTCCTAAAAAGGGAAGGCCACCCTAATTACTATCCGGGGGCATTAGATTGGAACTCTCGAAGAGGGAGAGGTCATTGTAAAGTTTGGACTAGGGGGTTGGTCAGTACGATTTTCGACCACAAGTAGACTTGAAACACCAGTCCACTAGTCTGTCGTACTGCAAATGACCTAACCAAGAGTCATCCTAACACAATGATAACTCCGTGGAACTTAACTCCTAACCATAATTAGACTTGTAAAAGTTTGAAAGAACTTAAACAAATCTAAGGAGGGCTTTTGGGCACTACATTCCATTGTAGATAGCCCGGATTGGACACAGTGACTAACGATATCCAAAAGGGTCGAGAAGTGGGTCTTCCCTACTTGGCCAGACAAAAATTTCATAAAAAAAATCCAAAAAAAAATTGAACTTGGAAGAATGAAATGAAAATTTCATCAAAAAATCCAAGAAGCATTGAACTTGAAGAAAAAAAAATGAAAATTTCATTAAATAATAAAAATTTAATTGTCTTCGGGAGGTACACATAACCTGGAACCTCCTAAACCCGAATAGAAAAGGAAAAGTTACAAATGAGTACAAAATATTCAACCTTAGGCCTCGTCTCTGATGTTGCAGTCCTCATCTAGCCATTCTCGACATTGAGGTCCTCCATGATGTCCTTCCTAACCTGCTCCTCACCCTCGCTCGCCTCAAGCTCAACTAGCAGAGACTAATCCATGGCAACAGCCCTCAAGATATATATCTAGAAGGTGCTCCTACAAGTCTTTCATCCCCAGGTAATAGTTGTCCGCATACTCCGCAAATGCCTTGAAGTCCTCCACTACCTAGGCCAGCTTGCCAGGCAGCTCCTGTTGGAAAAATAATACACAACAGAATTTTAAAATTTTTTATACTAGAGTATTTCCAAAACACAAATTTGACATACTATATGCAAAAATTAACCAGATATTACTAACCTCGTAAATGCAAAAAAGTTCCCGTAATCCATGAAGAGTATAACGTTCCAGAAGACCCTCAACTAGTCTTGTTTGCTATTCTCTATCCATGATCGGAGTGTCTACAGGCGCATGTCGTTCAGCCTTTCCTCAGTTACTCTCCTTCCATCCAATTGAGAAATACCTAAAGCTATGGTCCGTGATTTATGAACAACAGCTCTCCAGGGATTCTCACTCTAGATTTCTCAACTAATCTAAATAACAACGAGCCTCAGCCCCTTTATATAGAGGTTGGGCCCAAGAGTCAGTCCTTATCATATAAGGCTTCAAACCAACGATAATGATCCCTACGAATCTTTATTTCCCACCCTAGATTCTTGGCATAGAGCCTTAGTCTTAATTCAAATAACCCAATATAGAAGTTATCTGATTAAAACAGTCATATCTAGACATATCTAGATAATCTCTAGGAAAATAAATATTCCTGATAATTCAATAAGTTTATCTCGAATTATTGTATTCAAAATTAATCCAACCGATAAACAGACATGAATTATCTAATTCTATCGAATTTTTAGCCAATCTGATAATTGAAACAAGTCACAAATTATTAGAAAAGCACACCATATCATTGCAGGATTTTTATGAGCTAACAAAGGAGACCTGATGGACATATATAGTTCAAGCTCCCAATAATTATGAAACCTATTATCCCAGATATACATTTCATAATTATCAACTCCAATGCTACTCCACTAAAAGCTTGGAGCTACACTCTCGAACTATATAGATTACGAAGCTTGTATAGCTAAGTCTCCATGACATATCATACTGTATCGTATCCCTATAGGATTATCCATAATCAGTTCAAGACAAGGTCTGTCTTACCTTCCTGATTATTTTTCTCTTACGTTCCACTATCTCACCATCGAAAAACTTACCATCCAAAGACGGTATACGATTTGGTTACACCTATGTTTCCAAATGGTTGAGTGCTCTAGTTTTTAAATTATAGGATAACGCATATAAGAGGATATCAACTACTCTTAAAAAGGACCTACGGATTCCATATCTATGAATAACAAGTCTTCACTATCAAGACTCATGCCTCCAATGTACTGGCATGCATACCACTATTAAAATGTGGATGTCACCCTTTGGTACATCAAATGACATAAGTCAAGACAACAGGCTCACTATTCATCTCAAGATCAAGATACAATATATATGATTGTCTAAAGTGAATCTATTTACCAAGATAGAATTATTAATCAAAATCAATTCACTTTATATCTCGATCCAACACGTTGTCGCCTATGACAATATGCCAATGTTTCTTTTCATGGAGTCTACCTCTAATGGTCAAGACAAACCATCTCCCATTAGGGATATAGACAACATAACAATCTCTGCATGAATATAGTGCCCAACTTTATTCCCTCGATTATGGATCTCATGATTTAGACCATCACCATAAGAATCATGTCTTTCACATAATCTGTCCATCATATGCCCAATTCTTAAAAGTTTAGTCTAACAGTCTTAGACTATTGTTTGCTTAACATACATTCAACAAATATGAACGTAAAGAGGACAAGATTTGGTATATAAATAATAAATAAATTCTTTATTGATAAAAATGTCTCCAAAAGTATATTACATTTTTACTCCTAAGGGCATACATGTCCAACAATCTCCTACTTGCACTGAGTGAGTAAATATGAAAAATCTTACATTCCCATAGCTTCCACATGCCTTTCGAAGACTATTCCAGTTAGTGTCTTCGTGAATAGATCAGCTAAGTTGTCCTCTAACGTGATTTTACATACAACGACATGCCCGCCTTCTACAAAGTCCTCTATCACATGATACTTTTGATCAATATGCTTACTCTTCTTGTGAAATCTTAGTTCCTTAGTATTTGCTACCACTGCATTGTTATCACAGTACAGTGATACCGCTTTATCCATGCCAAGAACTACATTAAGATCCTTGGGGAACTTGCAGAGCCATACTGCTTCTTTTGAAGCATCACTAGCTGCCACATACTCGGCCTCCATCGTTGAATCTGAAGTGCAATCTTGCTCACACTTCTTAAACTAATGGCACCAATGCCAGAGTAAACATAAAACCCAAAGTTGATCTCCTATAATCCAGACAGAATTAGAAATCCAAATCAGTGTATCCTAGAGGAGTTAAGTCCTCACCCGAATATACAAGCATATACCCTCGAGTTCTTTTCAGCAACTTGAAAATATGCCTAACCTTAACCCAATGATTTAGTCCTAGATCCGCCTGAAATCGACTTACAATCTCGACCGCATAACAAATATCTAGTTGTGCACAAAGCATGGCATACATGAGACTATCCACTGCTGAAGCATAAGGTGTTAGACATGTATGCCCTAAGGAGTAAAAATGTAATATCTTTTTGGAGACATTTTTATCAATAAAGAATTTATTTACTATTAATATACCAAATCTTATCCTCTTTACGCTCATATTTGTTGAATGGATGTTAAGCAAACAATAGTTTGAGACCGTCGGTCTAAATCTTTAAGAATTAGGCATATGATGGATAGATTATGCGGAAGACACGATTCTTAAGGTGATGGTCTAAAATATAAGATCCGCAATAAAGGGAATAAAGTTGGGTGCTTTATTCATGCAAATATTGTTATGTTGTCTATATCCCTATTAGGAGATGGTCTGTCTTGGCCATCGGAGTTGGACTCCATGAATAGAAACATTGGTACATTATCATAGGTGACAATGTGTTAGATCGGGACATAAAGTGAATTGATTTGGATTAATAATTCTATCTTGGCAAATCGATTCACTTTAGACAATCATTTATATTGTATCTTAATCTTGAGATGAATAGTATGCTTGTTGTCTTGACTTGTGTCTTTTGATGTACCAAAGGGTAACACCCACATTTTAATAGTGGTATGCATGCTGGTACATTGGAGGCATAACTCTTGATAGTGTAGACCTGTTGTTCATAGATATGGAATCCATAGCTCCTCTTTAGGAGCAGTGATATCCTCTTATATGCGTTATCCTATAATTGAAAAACTAGAGCGCTCAACCATTTGAACACATAGGTGTAACTAAATGGTATACCGTCTTTGGATGGTAAGTCTTTCGATGGTGAGATAATGGAACATAAGATAAAAATAATCAAGAAGGCAAAATAGAACTTGTCCTTAAGTTGGTTATGGATGATCCTATGGGGATATGATACACTATGATATGTCATGGAGACTTAGCTATACGGGCTTCATAATTCTATATAGTTCGAGAGTGTAGCTCCAAGCTTTTAGTGGAGTAGCATTGGAGTTGATATTTATGAAATGTATGTCTAGGATATTGGGTTTCATAATTATCGGGAGCTTGAACTATATAGGTCCATTTGGTCCCCTTTGGTAGCTCACAAAATCCTATAATGATAAGGTGTGCTTTTCTAATAATTGGTGACTTATGTCAGATTTATCAAATTGCCTAAAATTCAGAAGAATAAGATAATTCATGTCTGTTTATCGGTTGAATTAATTTTATGACAAAATTGATTAAAGATAAACTTGTTGAATTATTGGAATCGGATAATTCTTGTCTCTTTATTGGTTGATTTAATTTTGAATAAATTAAATTAAGATAAACTTGTAGAATTATTAGGAATTCATTTATTTTCCTAGAGATTATCTAGATAAAGTTGTTTTAATTAGATAACTTTTCTATTGGATTATTTGAACTAACACTGAGACTTCTTCCTATAGAATCTTGGGTGGAAAATAAAAAATTCGTTGAGATTTTTATCGATAGTTTGGCATGCTCAGCCTGTCGATGGGGCAAGTTTCGCCTGCCAGTTAGACAGATTGGCTTGCCTATACGTGATAAAAAGATCACGTGTTTTCACGCGGATTTCATTAGATATTGATCCGATTCTGATTCTGATTCTAATTTTGAGGCATTATCTGGTAAGGACTGACTCTTGGACCCAACCTCTATAAAAAAGGAGTGAGTCTCATTATTATTTAGATTAATTGAGAGATTAAGAGCCATACTCTATTGGCGAGAATCTAGAAACTTCCTAAGAGCTCTTGTTCATAAATCACGAACACTAGCTTTGGGTTCTCTCAATTGGTTGGGAGGAGAGTCACCTAGTGGATGAGCTGTATATGTGAGCCCACACTCACTCCGATCGTAGATAGAGAATAGCAAAGAAGACCAGTTGGTCGAGGCTCTTCTAGAACGTTACTTCCCTTCATGGATTACGGGAGTTCTTTGGCATTCAAAGTTTAGTAAGATCTGGTTAATTTATACATATAGCGTGTCAAACTTATGTTTTGAAAAATATGTTGGTATAAAAAAATTTAAAATTTTTGTTGCGCACTATTTTTTCAATAATTGGTATCAGAGCCATGGTTTTTACATAAAATTACGAGTTTATGATCATGCTATATGTGTAAATTATGAGATCTTGATCTCTCCTATGCTTGAATTTAATTTTATAAAGAGTTGGCACTCTAGGGTTCTATATATTTTATATGTTGTCATGGATTATATGGTGAATGTTTATTAATTAATTATGATTGATTAAATTATTATTTAATTATTTATTAATTAATTTATACTGGTTATGGTTCCTTAGAGGTTAGAATGTGCATTTAGGTTTTTCATGTAATTAGATGGCAAACTATCATCTTCCTCTAGGAATTATTATTTGATTTTAAATCTGTAATAATTTTGTAACTAAATAATCATTCAGAGAAGACGGCCCTAGAAGCGGATCTAGAAGAAGGATGATGCCGTCCCTAGGTATTTCCTGAGTCTCTGATTTTATGTTTTTGAATTGTTGAGAATAAAATTGATAAATTGCGTTAGAAGCTGTATTTTCTAAAAAAGGTTATCTCTACTCAGTCGGCATGCCGAACTCTACAATTTGACAAGCCGATGGTCGCAGATCGGCAGGTCAAACGTCAGGTTCGACAGGCCATTAGCGGGGTAGAAATCAGGTGGCTCTGCCAGCAGGCCAAACTTCTGGTTTGGCAGGCCGATTAGTCATGAATCGGCAAGCCGATCTGTAAAGATCGGCAGGCTAGTGGGTCATGACCGGCAGGCCAATTACCCAGATTGGCTTGCTTGTAGAGAGCTGAAATTTTTTTAAAAAAGGTGCAGTTTTTGATGTAGTTTTAATTTTATTTTTTTGGGCAATTTTGAGAAACATTAAATTTGGATATGACCGGAAATATGAAGTATTCGATTCATACAGAATTAAAGACTTGAAGATGGACTTTACATGAAGAAGGATACAGCTTGAGGATTCAAGGATGAAGAATCGATAATATGTTTCGATTATTCTCTTGTAATCTTTATTTTCTATTCTCTAGGGTGCAACCATAATATTACGGTTATTTATTATTATTTTGCTTGTAGCATTGCTTGATTGCTTTGTTTGTCTGTATTATAATATGATTTGCCATGTATATTGATAACATCATATAGAATAGGGAGTGCTGTTCATATTAAAATTGTTCATGCATGTCTTTTTTAAAATAAAACCTTGATTTCAAAAGATTGAGTGAGAGAAGGTTTTCGAAGAGAGGACCTAAGGTCTCCATCATTGGTTCATAGGAAGAACATGGTGATCCCAACCGCTACAAAGGGATTTCTATCAGATACCAGATTGGATCTCCGAGTGGATAAGGTATTTTAGCATGATTTATGGTTACACACCCCTAGGTGGTAATTATGGATCATGGATAAAATATTGAAACGATAGTTATACACTCATATTAATTTTATTATTAACCTCTCCTAGGAGCTCTGCTAACAAAATTAATGGCCAAAGAAATGATTATTAATATATGCTGGATCATACAGGTCCTGGATGGCATATATTAATCAGGAGGGAATCCGTGTTTCTGATTGAATTTGGCATGACTCCCCTAGGAGCTTGTTGAATTCTGAGTTGGGAATTATCATTGTAAGGTTGTGATATTTTCAAGGTTTTGACACATAAACACATTTGTATGTTTTTACATGATTGTGTTATCTTACTAAATTATTATGATATGTTTGCTTATGTTTGGTATATGATTCTTTATTGTACATTAAAAATGTTTAAAAATGCTTTATCTTCGATACTTGAAAAAACCAATTGACTGGAGAGAATTATAATGATTAGAAACGAAACCTGGATATCATCCTCTCTTTTGAGAAACTAAAATTTGTGCTGACAACCCCTTGTCCTCCTGAGCCTATGGGAGATTCCGCCAATGAGCAATTTCAAGCATACGATCGCTGGAAAGATGTAAATGATCAGCCCTGCGTCTATGTTATGGCCAGCATGAATAATGCACTGCAGGCTCAACATGAGGATTATGAAATTGCTAAGTAGATCTTGGATAATCTAGAAGACATGTTTGGAGGCCAAGCCATGACAAAGTGGGAAGGGGTGCTTCGAAAACTCTTAAACTATAAGCAGAGGCCAGGGACATCTTAAAGGAGCACATGATGTTGGTCATAGGTTACCTCGCTAAGGCACAAACCAATGGAGCCGACATCGATGCTGAAACTCAGATGACTATGATTTTTGAGACTCTGTCAAAGGAATTTATTCCACTTAGAGCTACTTTTAATTTGAGCAATAGGCGGGATATGACCTTAACAGAATTAATGAAACAGTTTTAGGAGTTTGAACTACTGATCAGGGAGTCTCTTGCAGGTGGAGAGGCCAATTTCGTAGCTGCTTTTGGTTCCAATCCCAACTCTAGGAATGGAAAGAAACAATGGGCCAAGAATAGAAAGTCTTCAATTCCTACTAATACCAAAAGTAAGAAGAAGAAGAAGAAGAACCCAAAGAAGCTTAAGTGCTTCTTCTATGGAAGGTCAGGCACATAAAGAAGTATTGCAACGACTTCCTTTCCAAAGGAGATAGGTGTGATCTTCTATATTTAGAAACTTGTTTGGTTGAGGAATCTAGTGACATATGGGTCATAGATTCCAGTGCAACTAATCATGTTTGTGTTTCTCTGTAGGGGTTTAAAGAAACAAGAAGTCTGCTTCATAAAGACTTCACGCTTCAGATGAGCGATGGATCCATGGTCTTAGCAAAAGCAGTGAGAGATGCCCATCTTTATTTTGATAATTATAGGAATTTAATTTTGTAAGATTGCTTTTATGTTCCTAAATTTAAAAGGAATTTATTTTTGTAGCTTGTTTATTTAAAGACTCCGATTTGGTTTCTTTTAATAATAAAGTGCTGATTCGTAAAACAAATCTTTTATCTGTTCTGGTTGGATGTAAAATAATCTATATTTATCGAACCTAAGATGGACTTACTGATTAATGCTGAGATGAATGATAATAACTCTAAAAGACTTAAAACTTCTCACTCTAATAAGACTTATCTTTGGCATTTGTGCCTTGGTCGTATTAACTTGAATAGGATTCAAAGGTTGGTAAGGGATGGACCTTTAAGTCAACTAAAGGTGGAATCTATACCTCAATGAGAATCTTGTTTGGAGCGTAAAATGACCAAAAGACCATTTGGGTCTAAGGGTAATAGGGCCACAGGGGTTCTAGAACTTATGCATAGTGATGTTTACGGACCAATGAACATCTAGGCACAAGGAAGGTATGAGTACTTTGTCACTTTTATTGATGATTACTCAAGGTATGGGTATGCGTACCTGATGCATCACAAAAGTGAAACTTATGACAAGTTCAGGGAGTTTTAGGCTGAAGTAGAAAAATAATTAGGTAGACCCATAAAGGCACTTCGATCCGATCGAGATAGAGAATACCTTTCTGATGAGTTCTTAGGACACTTATTAGAGAATGGGATTTTATCCCATTTGACTGTGCCGGGCACTCTGCAGTAGAATCGCACAGTGGAGAGAAGGAATAGGATTTTGTTTGTCATGATTAGGTCCATGATGAGTTATTCATCATTGTCTTTATCTTTTTGGATATGCACTACAAACCACATGTTATATTTTGAACAATGTGCCTTTAAAATCGGTCCCCAAAACTCCTCACGAGTTGTGGACAAGTAGGAAGACATCCTTAAACCATATTCACATGTGGGGATGTCCAGCTCATATCCTGTTTAAGGATGCAAATAAGTTGGAAGCACATTCAGAAGTTTGCCTGTTTGTAGGATATCCAAAAGGGACTAAGGGGGTTACTTTTATAACCCAATGGAAAACAAAGTCGTGGTTACAACTAATGCAACTTTCCTTGAGGAGAGTTACATGGACAACTTTAAACATCGAAGCAAAGTAGTGCTTGAGGAGTTAAAGAGTGATCCAATCACTCTGGAGATTCCAAATGAAACCATTCCAATCAGTGTAGAAAAACCAAACGAACCTAAACAACAACCTAAGAGGCTTCAGCGTAGTGGGAGGATCAGGAATCAACCTGAGAGGTATATGTTCAATGGGGAGGCTTTTTTGGCTGAACCGGATGAAAATGACAAGGATCCTTATACTTTCACAAAGGCTATGGTGGATGTTGATTCGAAACTCTAGACAGAGGCCATGAACATAGAGATGAAGTCTATGGAGACTAATCAGGTCTGGGAGCTTATGGATCTTCCCAAAGGGGTAAAACCCATAAGGTGTAAGTGGATCGACAAGAGGAAAGAGGAATGGATGGAAAGGTCAAAACTTTTAAGGCTAAACTAGTAGCTAAGGGTTAGACATAAAAAGAAGGAATCGATTACGAGGAAACCTTTTTGCCTGTAGCCATGCTTAAATCCATCCAGATTCTCTTGTCCATAGCTGCTACTCTCGACTATGAGATTTGGCAGATGGATGTCAAGACGACTTTTCTAATGGCTATCTTGATGAATCCATTTATATGAAACAACCAAATGGTTTCAAGGTCAAGGGTCAAAAGGGTAAAGTTTGTAAGCTGCTAAAGTTAATTTATGGACTTAAGCAGGCTTTTCGTTTTTGGAACATAAGATTTGATCAGATGATTAAGACTTATGGGTTCTCGTAAAATGTGGATAAGCCATGTGTTTATAAACACATTAAGGATGAGAAGTTGGTTTTTCTATTGCTCTATGTAGATGACATTTTGCTAATTAGCAATGATGTTGGGGCATTGTCATCGGTCAAATTATGGTTGACCAAGCAATTTGATATGAAGGACATAGGTGAGGCTAATTTTGTTCTCAGTATCCAGATCTTTCGGGACAAGAAGAACAAAATGATAGCTTTGTCATAAGCCAACTACAAGATTCTAAGAAAGATGGGCAACCATCTAGGTCTGGAATTACTTTTTCTAAGAAAAACTCTCCAAAGTCCGAGAAGAAAGAGAATACATGAAGAAGGTGCCTTATACTTCGGCAGTGGGTAGTCTCATGTATGCCATGCTTTGCACATGACGAGATATTTGTTATGCTATCGGGATTGTAAGTCAATTTTAGGCAGATCCAGGACTGAACCACTGGGTTGCGGTTAAGCATATTTTCAAGTACCTTAGAAGGATTCAAGGGTGTATGTTTATGTATTCGGGTGAGGACTTGACTCCTCTACGATGTACTGACTCAAATTTTCAATCCTGTCTGGATTCTAGGAAATTGATTTTGGGTTTTGTGTTTACTCTAGGTGGTGGTGCCATCAATTGGAGAAGTGTGAAGCAAGATTGCACTTCGGATTCAACGATGGAGGCGAGTATATGGCAGCTAGTGATGCTTCGAAAGAAGCAGTGTGGCTCTGCAAGTTTTTTGGGGATCTTGAGGTAGTTCTTGGTAAGGATATGGCGGTATCACTGTATTGTGACAATAGTGTGGCGGTAGCTAACGCTAAGGAACCAAGATTTCACTAAAAGAGTAAGCATATTGATTGGAAGTATCATGTGATAAAGGACTATTAAGGGCAGACATGTCACGGTGTGCAAAATCACATAAGAGGACAATTTAGCTGATCCATTTATGAAGACACTTACTGGGAAAGTCTTCGATAGGCATGTGGAAGCTATGGGGATGCGAGATTTGTAATATTTACTCACTTAGTGCAAGTGGGAGATTGTTAGACATGTATGCCCTAAGGAGTAAAAATGTAATATGTTTTTGGAGATATTTTTATCAATAAAGAATTTATTTATTATTAATTTACCAAATCTTGTCCTCTTTATGTTCATATTTGTTAAATGTATGTTAAGCAAACAATAGTCTGAGACTGTAGGCCTAAACCTTTAAGAATTGTGCATATGATGGATAGATTATATGGAAAACATGATTCTTAAGGTGACAGTCTAAATCATAAGATCTGCAATCGAGGGAATAAAGTTGGGCGCTTTATTCATGTAAAGATTGTTATGTTGTCTATATCCCTATTGGGAGATGGTTTATCATGGCCATCGGAGACGGAATCCGTCGATAGAAACATTATCACATTGTCATAGGTGACAATATGTTGGATCAGGACATAAAGTGAATTGATTTGGATTAATTATTTTGTCTGGGGGAAATCGATTCACTTTAGACGATCATTTGTTTTGTATCTTAATCCTGAGATGAATAGTGGACCCGTTGGCTTGACTTGTGTCTTTTGATGTATCAAAGGGTGACACCCATATTTTAATCGTGGTATGTATGACGGTACGTTAGAGACATGACTCTTGATAGCGTAGACCTGTTGTTCATAGGTATGCAATCCATAGCTCCTCTTTAGGAGTAAGATATCCTCTCATATGCGCTATCCTATAATTGGAAAATTAAAGCGCTCAACCATTTGGATACATAGGTGTAACCGAATGGTATACCATCGTTGGATGGTAAGTTTTTCGATGGTGAGATAATGGAACGTAAGATAAAAATAATCGGGAAGGTAAGACAGAACTTATCCTTAAGCCGATTATGGATGATCCTATGGGGATACGATACACTATGATATGCCATGGAGACTTAACTATATAGGCTTCATAATTCTATATAGTTTGAGAGTACAGCTCCAAGCTTTTAGTGGAGTAGCGTTGGAGTTGATAATTATGAAATGTATATCTAGGATGTTGGGTTTCGTAATTATCGGAAGCTTAAACTATATAGGTCCATTTGATCCCTTTTACTAGCTCACAAAATCCTATAACGATACGTCGTGCTTTTTCAATAATTGGTGACTTATGTCAGATTTATCAGATTGGCTAAAATTTGAAAGAATCAAATAATTTATGTCTATTTATAAGTTGAATTAATTTTGTGACAAAATTGATTCAAGATAAACTTGTTGAATTATTGGGATCAGATAATTCTTGTTTGTTTATCAATTGATTTAATTTTAAATAAATTAAATCAAGATAAACTTGTAGAATTATTAGGAATTCGTTTATTTTCCTGTAGATTATCTAGATAAAGTTGTTTTAATTACATAACTTATCTATTGGGTTATTTGAATTAAAGCTGAGACTTTATCCTATCGAATCTCAAGTGGAAAATAAAAGATTCGTTGAGATTTTTATCGACAGTTTGGCATGCCAATCTATTAGTTCGACCTGCCGATGGGGCAAGTTCGGCCTGCCTGTTAGACAGATCGGCTTACCTATGTGCAATAAAAAGATCACAAGTTTTCATGCGAATTTCATCAAATATTGATCCGAATTTGATTCTGATTTGAATTTTGAGGCATTATCTGATAAGGACTGACTTCTAGACCCAACCTCTATAAAAAGTGAGTGAGTCTCATTATTATTTAGATCAATTGAGAGATTAAGAGTGATACTCTACTGGTGAGAATCTAGAAACTCCTTGGGAGCTCTTGTTCACAAATAATGAACACTTGCTTTGGGTTCTCTCAATTGATTGGGAGGAGAGTCACCTGGTGGAAGAGCTATACGTGTGAGCCCACACACACTCTGATCGTGGATAGAGAATAGCAAAGAAGACCAGTTGGTTGAGGCTCTTTTGGAACGTTACTTCTCTTTAAGGATTGTGGGAGTTCTTCGGCATTCAAAGGTTAGTAAGATCTAGTTAATTTATACATATAGCATGTCAAACTTGTGTTTTGGAAAATACTCTGATATAAAAAAATTTTAAATTTCCACTGTGTACTATTTTTCCAACATAAGGCACCTTCTTCATGTATTCTCTTTCTTCCTCGAACTTTGGAGAGTCTTTTTTAGAAAGAGTAATTCCAGACCTAGATGGTTGCCCACCTTTTTTAGAATCCTGCATTGCAAACTTCCTGAGAATCTTATCTATTTAGCCGGCTTGGGATAAAGCTATCATTTTGTTTTTCCTATCCCAAAAGATCTGGATACCTAGAACAAAATTAGCCTCACCCAAGTCCTTCATGTCAAACTGCTTGGTCAGCCACAATTTAACCAATGGCAATGCCCCAACGTCATTACCAATTAGCTGAATGTCATCTACATGGAGCAGTAGAAAAACTACCTTCCCATCCTTAATGTATTTGTACACACATGGTTCATCCACGTTTTGTGTGAACCCATAAGTCTTGATTACTTGATCAAATCTTATGTTCAAAGAATGGGAAGCCTACTTAAGTCCATATATTGACCTTAGTAACTTACAAACCTTACCTTATTGACCCTTGACCTTGAACCTGTTTGGTTGTTTCATATAAATCGACCCATCGAGAGAGCCGTTTAGAAAAGCCATCTTAATATCCATCTACCAAATCTCGTAGTTGACAGTGATAGTTATGGACAAGAGAATTTGGATGGACTTAAGCATGGCTACAAGCAAAAAGGTTTCCTCATAATCGATTCCTTCCTTTTGAATGTTTCCCTAAGCTGCCAGTCTAGCCTTAAGTGTTTCGCCCTTTCCATCCACTCCTCTCTTCCTCCTGTAGATCCAATTACACCCTATGGGTTTTACCTCTTCATGAATTTTTACAAGCTCCCAGACCCGATTAGTCTCCATAGACTTCATCTATATGTTCATGGCCTCTGTCTAGAGTTTTGTTTCAACATCCTTCATAGCCTCTATGTAAGTGTAAGGATCCTTGTCATCTTCATCCGATTCAGCCAAGAAGGCCTCACCATTGAACATATACCTCTCGGGTTGATGACCAATCCTCCTACTACGGCAAAGCCCCTTAGGTTGTTGTTTTGGTTCGTTTGGTTTTCCTATACTAATTAGAGTGGTTTCTACTGGAACCCCCAGAGTGATTGAATCACTCATCAACCCCTCGAGCACCACTTTGCTTCGAGGCTTAAAGTCGTCTATGTAACTCTCCTCAAGAAAAGTTACATTAGTTGAAACCACGACTTTTTTTTCCTTTGGGTTATAAAAATAACCCCCTTTAGTCCCTTTTGGATATCCTACAAACACACAAACTTTCAAACGCGCTTCCAACTTATTTGCATACCTAAAGAGGACATGAGTCGGACATCCTCATATGCGAATATGGTTTAAGGATATCTTCTTGCTCGTCCACAACTCCTAAGGAGTTTTAGGAACCGAGTTTGAAGGCACATTGTTCAAAAGATAACATGCGTTTTGTAGTGCATATCCCCAAAAGGACAAAGGTAATAATGAATAACTCATCATGGACCTAACCATGTCCAACAAAGTCCTCTTCCTTCTCTCTACTACACCATTCTACTATCTAGTTCCCGGCGTAGTCAAATGGGATACAATCCCATTTTCTAATAAGTGTCCCAAGAACTCATTAGAAAGGTATTCACCACCTCGATCGGATCGAAGTGTCTTTATGGGTTTGCCCAATTGCTTTTCCACTTCAACCCAAGCCTCCCTGAACTTGTCATAAGTTTCACTTTTGTGGTGCATTAGATACACATACCCATACCTTGAGTAATCATCAATAAAAGTGACAAAGTACTCATACCCTCCTCGCGCCCAGATGTTCATTTGTCCATAAACATCACTATGCACAAGTTCTAGAACGCCTTCGGCCCTATTACCCTTAGACCCAAATGGTATTTTGGTCATTTTGCCCTCCAAACAAGATTCACATTGTGGTATAGATTCCACCTTTAAGTGACTTAAAGGTCCATCCCTCACCAGCCTTTGAATCTTATTTAGGTTAATATGACCTAGTCAGAAATGCCAAAGATAAGTTTTATTACAGTGAGAAGTTTTAAGTCTTTCAGAGTTATTATCATTCATCTTAGTATTAAGCAGTAAGTCCATCTTAGGTTTGATAAAATAAACATTATTTTTTATCTATCCATCACATATAAAGGATTTGTTTTTATGAATCACCACTTTGTTGATAAAAAAACTAAATAGTAGTCTTTAAATAAACAAGCTACATAAATTAAATTCCTCTTAAATTTAGGAACATAAAATAATCTTACAAAATTAAATTCCTATAATTATCAAAATATAAATGGATGTCTCCCACTACTTCAGCTAAGACTAAGGATCCATCGCCCATCCAAAGTGTGAAGTCTTCATGTAGCAGACTTCTCATTTCTTTGAACCCTTGCAGAGAAACACAAACATTATTAGTTGCTTCAGAATGAATCTATGACCCAAATGTCACTGGATTCCTCAACCAAATAAGTTTCTAAATACAGAAGATCACACCAACCACCTCGGGAAAGGAAGTCCTTGCAATTCTTTTTGATGTGCACGACCTTCTTGCAAAAGAAGCACTCGAGCTTCTTCGGGTTCTTCTTCTTCTTTTTCTTGCTCTTGCCATTTATAGGAATAGAAGACTTCCTGTTCTTGGCGCGTTATTTCTTTCCATTCCCAGGGTTGGGATTGAAACCAAAAGTAACCGCCAAGTTGGCCTTGCCACCCGCAGGAGACTCCTTGATTAGAAGTTCGGACTCCTATAACTGTTTCATCAACTCTGTTAAAGTCATATCCCGTTTGTTGATTAAATTAAATGTAGCTCTAAACAGGATAAACTCCTTAGATAGAGTCTCAAAAACCATAGTCATATGAGTTTCAGCATCAATGTCGACTCCATCGGTTTGTGCCTCAACAAGGTAACCCATGACCAACATCATATGCTCCTTTACAAGTGTCCTCGATCTTTGCTTGCAGTTCAAGAGTTTCCAAAGCGCCCCTTACTGCTTTATTAAGGTCTGGCCTCCAAACATGTCTTCCAGATTATCCAAGACCTGCCTAGCAGACTCATAATTCTCATGTTGAGCCAGCAGCACGTTATTCATGCTAGCCATAACTTAGTAGCGGCCCTGATGATTAACATCTTTCCAACGATCATATGCTTGTATTTGATCATTGGTGGAATCTCCCATAGGCTTAGGAGGACAAGGTGTCATTAGCACAAATTTTGGTTTCTCAAATGATAGGACGATGTTTAGGTTCCATTTCTAATCATTATAGTTCTCATTGGTTAATTAGTTTTTGTTAAGTATCAACGATAAAGCATTTTTAGACATTTTTAATATACAATAAAGAATCATATACTAAACATAAGCAAACATATCATAATAATTTCGTAAGATAACACAATCATGCAAAACATAAAAATGTGTTTATGTGTCAAAACCTTAAAAATATCACAACCTTACAATGATAATTTCCAACGCATAATTCAACAAGCTCCTAGGGGAGTCTTGCCAAATTCAATCAGGAACACAAATCCTCTCTTGATTCATATATGCCATCCAGGACCCATATGATCCAACATATATTCACAATCATTTCTTTGGCCATCAATTTTATTAATAGAGCTCATAGGGGACGTTAATAATAAAATTAACATGAGTGCATAACCGTCGTTTTAATATTCTAGGGGTGTGCAATGTTAAATCATGCTAAAATACCTTATCCTCTAGGAGATCCAATCGGTACATGATGAAGTCCCTTCGTAGGGGTCAGAACCACCATGTGCTACTTATGAACGAACGATGGTGGCCGTAGGTCCTCTCTTCAAAAACCTTCTCCCACTCAATCTTTTGAAATTAAGGTTTTATTTTATGAACATGCATGAAGTAATTATTAATGAGCGACACTCCTTATTCTATATGACATGTTATTAATATAAATGGCAAATCATATTATAATGTAGACATGCAAAGCAATCAAGAAAAGCTACAGGCAAAATAATAACAAATAACTGTAATATATTGGTTCCACCCTAGAGAAAAGAAAACAAAGATTACAAGAGATAAATCGAAATATATTATCAATTTTTCATCCTTGAATCTTCAAATTGTATCCTTCTTCATGTATCTCCCATCTCAAGTCTTCAATCCCATATAGATCGAGTACTCCTTATTTCCGGTCATATCCAAATTTAATGTTTCTTAGAATTGTCCCAAAAATAAAATCAAAACTACATCAAAAAACACACCTTTTCTGGAAAAATTTCAGCTCCTTGCCGGCATGCCGATCTGTGTGATCGGCCTATGGGTTATAATGCATTAGCCTATCGATTTTTTCAGGTCGGCTTGCCGATCATGACAGTTTGCCCTACTACGAAAGCCTTCAAATTTCTGCCCTGCTGATGGCCTATCGAACCCGAAGTCTGGCTTGCCATTTCTATGACCATCAGCACACCGAACTCGAGGTTTGGCTTGCCGACCCAGTAAAAATCACACTTTTCAGAAAATACAGTTTTTAATCCAATTTATCAATTTATTTTCAACAATTCAAAAACATAAAATTAGAGATTCAGGAAATACCTGAAAACACTATCATCCAGCTTCTAGATCGTTCTTCTTTGAATGATTATTTAATTACAAAATTCTTACAAATTTAAAATTAAATAATAATTCCTAGATAGAGATGATAGTCTGCCATCTAATTACATGAAAAACCAAGACACACATTCCAACCTCTGAAGAACCATAACCGGTATAAATTAATTAAATAATAAATATTAAATAATAATTTAATCAACCATAGTTAATTTATAATAATTCACCTATAATCCATGGTAGCATATAAACATATAAAAACCCTAGAGTGCTAACTCTCTAAAAAATTAAATTCAAGCATAGGAGAGATCAAGATCACATAATTTATATGTATAGCATAATCATAAACTTGTAAATTTATGTAAAAAGCATGTCTTTGATACTAATTGTTGGAAAAATAGTATGTAGCAGAATTTTAAAATTTTTTATACTAGAGCTTTTTTCAAAACACAAATTTGACATACTATATGCATAAATTAACCTGATCTTGCTAACCACGTAAATGCAGAAAAGCTCCCACAATCCATGAAGAATATAATGTACTAAAAAAGCCTCAACCAACTAGTCTTCTTTGCTATTCTCTTTCCACAATCGGAGTACGTGTGGGCGTATGTCGTTTAGCCTTTCCCTGGTTACACTCCTTCCAACCAATTGAGAAATACCTAAAGCTATAGTTTGTGATTTGTGAACAACAGCTCTCTAGGGAGTCACAAATTCTCACCGGCAAAGTCTCTCTCTAGATTTTTCAACTAATCTAAATAACAATGAGTCTCACTCCCTTTTATATAGAGGTTAGGCTAAGGAGTCAGTCCTTAACAGACAAGGCTTTGGAAATTCGAATCAGAATCAAATCAAGATCAAAATCTAACAAAATCTGCATGAAAACACGTGATTTATTTATCGCTCGATCAACAAGCCAAACTTCTAGATCGGCCTACCGAACTTGTTCCATCGGTAGGCCAAACTTAAAGATCAGCCTGTCGAATTGTCTCTATCGGCAGGCCAAACTAAAAGATCGACCTACCAAACCAACGATAAATGATCCTAGCGAATCATTATTATTCACCCAAGATTCTTGGGATAGAGCCTTAGTTTTAATTCAAATAACTCAATATAAAAGTTATCTGATTAAAACAGTCATATCTAGATAATCTCTAGGAAAATAAATATTCCTGATAATTCAACAAGTTTATCTTGAATTAATTTATTCAAAATTAATCCAACCTATCTTGAATTAATTTATTCAAAATTAATCCAACCTATAAACAAACATGAATTATCTGATTCTATCGAATTTTCAACCAATCTAATAATATGACACAAGTCACCAATTATTAGAAAAACACGCTGTATCATTATAAGATTTTTATGAGCAAGCTAAAGGGACCAGATGGACGTATATAGTTCAAGCCCCCGCTAATTATGATACCCAATATCCCAGACATGCATTTCATAATTATCAACTCTAATGCTACTCCACTAAAAGCTTACAGCTGCACTCTCAAACTATATAGAATTACAAAGCCCGCATAACAAGTCTCCATGGCATATCATAATGCATCGTATCCCTATAGGATTATCCATAATTAGCTTAAGGATAAGTTTTGTGTTATCTTTTTGATTATTTTTCTCTTACGTTCCATTATCTCACCATCAGAAAGCTTACCATCCAAAGACGGTATACCATTCAATTACATCTATGTATCCAAATGGTTAAGTGCTCCAGTTTTCTAATTACAGGATAACACATATAAGAGGATATCAACTACTCCTAAGGAGGAGCTACAGGTTCCATGTCTATGAATAACAAGTCTACATTGTCAAGAGTCATGCCTCCAACGTAGCGGTATGCATACCACTATTAAAATGTGGATATAACCCTTTGGTACATCAAAAGACATAAGTCAAGGTAACGGGCCCACTATTCATCTTAGGATCAAGATACAATACATATGATTGTCTAAAGTGAATTGATTTACCAAGACAAAATTATTAATCCAAATCAATTCATTTTATGTCCTGATCCAACACATCGTCACCTATGACAATGTGCTAATGTTTCTATTCACAGAATCCACCTTTGATAGTCAAGACAAACCATCTCCCGTTAGGGATATAGACAACATAACACTCTTTGCATGAATAAAGCGCCCAACTTTATTCTCTCAATTGTAGATCTTTTGATTTAGATTGTCACCTTAAGAATCGTGTCTTTCGTATAATCTGTCCATCATATGCCCAATTCTTAAAGGTTTAGTTCGATAGTCTTAGATTTTTTTTTGCTTGACATACATTTAACAAATATGAACATGAAGTGGACAAGATTTGGTATATAAATAATAAATAAATTCTTTATTGATAAAAATGTCTCCCAAAATATATTACATTTTTACTGCTCAGGGCATACATGTCCAATAGCTCCTCCCTCAAAAATTGCTCGTGCTCATCCCGAGTGGCTTAGAGAGTGGCCCTAGCTTGGTCTACCTCAACTCACATTTTGTTGGGCTCTTCCCAAGCCTTCCTAGCCTTGTCCTTGGTGTGGGTAGTGTTAACCTTTGCTCAAGTGAGCTCAGCCTCCTTTCTTTTTAGCGCTTTCTCTGCCTCGTCTTTCTCCTTATCAGCCTTCTCGGCCTTCCTCTGCTCAAGGTGGAGGGTGTGCTCGACTATGAAGTCAACCACCTTCATGTACAAGTAGGCCTGCAGAAAAAAGGGGTTACAGAAAAATACTTAAGTGATGAGAAGTTTAGGTCATCGTGTAACACATACCTTAACAGAAAGCCCGGAAGCTGAACTGAAGCAATCTGAGAATGTCATCTCCTGGATTGCCTCAAAGAACTCCTTTCGAACATAGCCTCCCTAATGGTCTCAACCATCAGGCAACGAGTGCCATCGCACCTCCTCAGCGGCTCGGTTGGCGGTGGTGGGACAACGGCAATGGCGGTCAGTGGGTGGTCTTGGCTCGATGAGCCTCCTAATCTCGTTGGTGGCAGTGGGGCATTCATTTGCTCGACGACAGGAGGTGCTCACGCCCCTGGGTCCTTTTCCTCCTTGGCTCGACAACCTCCTTCCCTTTGGATAGGTGGAGGTTCTCCATCAACCTCTGCCTCTCCTACGTTGACATCTACGGTGAAGACATGTCTGTAGAGGAAAAGCACCAAGTCAAGAAAGCTCAACAAAACAAAAAAATGGAAGAAGAAAAAAAGCTCTGTGCATACCCCATATCTGGAGCAAGCCCAACAGGTAGAAAAGCCTAATCACATCCTTGAGGCCTTCATCGACGATGGGTAGCCCCAACCCGAGGGAACCACCGAAAGAATCCTTGAAAATGGACAATGATGGCTCATTCGTTAGCCTCCCGAATTGGTTGGTGCTTGGCCCCAAGATGTCCATGGCACTATGACTCGTACTTGTCACCTACTCGGCTGCCCAAGCAGTTGGGATATTTGGTGAGGGTTTGTTGAGCTGGACCTTGCAAACCAGCCATAATAGGTGAGATTAGTCTTTTCAAGCAGGAAAGACTACTGCCGAGTTGACTCAGGCTTTGAATACAACTCATTCACTATTGTGATGACCTCGCTCAATGCCCACGGTCTCTTTGACTAGATGTACCCCTGCTCAAACCTCCTTGGGACTTGTTGGTCCTCAGGTACCACTTCAGCAGGTCGAGACATGTAGTTCCCCCTGATGAAGAATCACTCGAACTTCCAAAGCTTGTCTAAGTTTGGGCTCCCAAAGGTGAAAACCATCTTGAAGCAAGTGAAATAATACCAGCCCGACTGCCAAGGAAGCCTCTTCATTTTGTACACCTGTTTAAAGGCCTCCCATGCCATCTTGGTCAAGTGGTAATATCTCCAAAGGACGTACATCCTGATTAAGGAATTGTAACAATTCAGGTTTAACTAGGCAGGGCACACATTTAAGTCGTTTGACGCCCGTTGGAGGAAAAGATGAAAAGGCAGGCAAAGTCTGGCTTAGAAGAACTCCACGTACAGTGTAAAGTGGCCTTCCAGCAGGTTTAGCAACAAATCTCCTTCACTGGGTCAGACAAGATCAACATCATCGGGGATCCAATACTCTTATTGTAGGGCCTCAAGTTGGCCTAACATTAGAGCAAACGTATATCCCATCATGGAGACATAGCTAGGTCGGGAACTCCTATAGGCGATCATCCCCCAGAACCTATTTGCAACAGGCCTCTCCTTGACCTCCTCATCCTTGGCCTCTACACCTTCCAATTTCGCATCCCCTGCTGGTCAATCTTCCACAACAGAGCTATCAATGATCAATTGGCCTGTGATAGGCGTGGGAACCCTAGCTCTCTGGCCAAAGGTGCTTAGGACATTAGAGGCTGTCACCAAGCCAGCAAGTTCCCAAGCTGTAACTCAGGACATGCCTCTGGCGGCTGCCCTGATGTACGGGTCCTTACCCTTGCACAACTTGAATGGATGCCTCCCATCAATCATATCCAAAAACTCTTGCTCGAGTACTGCTTTGGCACTAAGACTGAGTATTTCGACCAACCAGACTTACCATTCTGATCGAGCAAAACACCATCAACATCGACCTTTTAAGTCATCGATTGGTTGGTCTCAATGCTACCGTCTGACCAAGAAATGGCTATGTCATTTTGGGAATTGTTAAGGTCACTCATTTTGAAATGTTCACTTTAGGAAAATTACTTATTTAGTTTGTGGGTGCTCGAAACAAAGCCTTAAGTTCTTAGGTTGCAACCTACTACTCGGCAGCTAAAACTCAAAAAATCTAAAGTCCAGACATGCTTACACACTGGCATAATGGGGGATTGACTCCTATTTATTGCCGAAACTTAAGCGCAAAACTTGGGCATGAAAATCAAAGAAATGCAATGATTACACTCTTTAGGATAACAGCCAATCATATGCTGTCACATGCCCCAGCGAGCTTGACCGCATGGTTCTTCAACTCCCATTGCACTGAGATGCCGCCTGAAGGCTAACCTAAGCCGTTCACACCCTCTCGACATTGTCCACTTGGCTAAGCACCAACCAAGTGCATTAGGGGCCTATTGTTGGGGGTCTGCTCGGTGTTGTCCCCTAGGAACACCTTCTTGGTGGCTCGACAGAAGTAACTAAGAAGGTAGTCTTTGACCTCTTGACCTCAGTTTATCCTTCTGAGTTGCTCTACAAGGCCCACGCTGGCCGCAACACAAGCCTTTACCTCATCGAGAAAGATGCGTGCTTGAGTCGGATTGTTAGAGCCTGTAAACAGACAGCTACTCACCATAAAAGGTTAACACATGGCCACACTTCTAGAGGCCGTGACACATGTCACCTACCCTTTGGTGGACCTTGATGTGAAACACGGGTCATGGTTGAAAGCCCCCTAACACCTGGTTCGATTGGTAGCCTATAAGTAGAGTGCATTTACTACAGCTCAAGGCCAATGTGCTCCTTCCCAACTAACTAGCTCCCGTAATCTGCCGAGCAGTGCCTGCCTTGAGCGTTAGAGAGCCCTTATCTGGTACCATACTGGTGTACCCCTTTTACATCCGAAGCATCTCTCCTCTTGTTACAGGTACGCTCAAGTAGGTTGAGATGAGTAAGGAAGAGCCGTCCGAGCACCATACGTAGCTGCACGTGGTGTTGCTTCACCACCACCCACTGGTAAGCATCAATAGTAACAATGCAGCCAAGAGAATAAATGTTATATAGTCGTCGCAATTGTCCAAAGCAAGAAGGCAATATCTAATATGATTTTTTTACTATTTTACGTTACATGCTGGACTTGATTTATTGATAATGGTTTGTTTATGCTTAAAAGAAAAAGGAAATTTTATATTAGTGATAACATACATGACGTTAGATTAGAGTGAACAATTTTTTCAGCTAAATGTCTTTGATATTGTTAATAGAAACTCTGTATATTTGACTATTTATGTTGTAAATTTTAATTCATTTTAAATATTTGATTTTGCTATTAGGACCTTACAATGAAGAACGCATGGGATTGGCCATTTAGAAAAGTTAAACTTCAACATTTTTTTTAAATTAAGCTACCGTGACAATTTCTGTCTACAACTTTCGTGTTAAAGCAACATAACACGAGGATTATTTTCAAAAATTTTTGTTAAAAGGTAAGTTGCCATGACGATTTTTATAACAAACTGTCAAGGTATTTTTTTGGTGCCACCAAATCCTAAAATATGGTCGCATTACATGAAGGTTTTATGGTAAGTGTATACTACGTTTTATAAACTATAGTGGAAACCCTATATATACCATGATAACTTTTACTGTTGTAGAAAATTAAACTGTCAGGGAATAACCAATTTTTAATTGTGTCTATATATGTAAAACTTTGCTAATTTTAGAAACTTTTTAAAGGGAACTACTATACTAGTGCTCACCTCTACAAATTTTATAACCAATCATGCAATTATGTCAATACATTCCCTAATTTTAAAAGAAAATTATATCTTACTATAATATACAGCTTCATCTTTCGCCATTTCTTGTACGGTGTAGAATGTGGAGGTTACTATTATGTTATGGTCTAAAAATGAAGCAAATATATTAAGTATATGTAAATCTAATGGCTATGCCGTGTTATTCTTACGAGAATTTTTATAAGCCAGTGCCACCATTTCTCCAATCTGATCAACTTTTGACACTGATGAAAAGTTATAGCAAACTCTGTTACATTTTTAAAGATAAATTAATTATAAATTAACTGTGTAGACGATTTTACCATCTGTCGGCTTTTATTTTTTTAATAATCTCTTTATCTCTCTATTTGTCAATGTCTTCTCTCGCTTGCCCCCCTTTATACCCCCATTGTTTCTATGTCCAAGAGAAGTCGGCAAGATGCACGACCCTGTGACAAGGCAGACAGTTCCCCAACAAGGCCAGTTAGATCTACGACAACACTGCTGCGCTAACGAGACTTGCCCCTATATATTGAGCTCCCTAGGGAGCCATAGCCGCCACGAGAAAACAAGCACATGTTGTTTCTTGTGATTTTTTTTTTATTTTTTAAAGGAAGATATTCCTTGTGGAAATTGGGGTAGCACGATAGGCTACCACGACTAGAATTTTTCAATAGGGTCATTTGCATTTTTATACCTCGACTTTTAAGTTCTTCAAAAAGTATATTCTCCATTTTCAATCTTACCAAATAAATACATTATATTATATTTAATAGATAAATTCATACCTTTTCTAAGTCAATATTTGATTTTGACTATAAAGATTATCAAAATATCCTTAGAAAGAAAAATAGTATAGCTAAATTCTAAGAGTAAGAAAAAACTTATAAATAAAAATGTATTAAAAGGGATTATGCTTTGAAACAAATCAAAATAAACTAAAGAAAATTCTAATCAAAATCTATTCTTAAAATTTACGTCAGTTAGATTGGCAAAAATTAAATATATATATACTGCCTATAATATCACCCCTTTTCCTCCACCCCTGTTCATGCACCTACAAATAATGCTGCAAACTAGCCACCAAGTCTAACGCCACCCAACTTTCTGCCAGTTCTGAGTGTCCATAATCGCGTACCAAACCCACCCAAGTCACAACCTAGCTATGCTAGCACATATTTCTTCAAAAGGCAAACAGGAGTGGGTAGATCCTGTGAGATGGTGAGAGGTTCGTAAGGATCTTAGATGGTAGAGGTTTTTGTTCTAGATTGAGGGAAGGGATGGTGGGCTTGCTCAGTTGAATGATAGTGGCGACAGAATAGGGCGAGGTGGGGGTTTTACGGGGGTCGGGGTGAGATGAGATGAGAGGCCATTACTAGAAACTTGAGATTACACAACCCTCATTTAACAACGTTTTTTCAAAAACTGTTGTAGTAAGGGGAGGAAAAAACACAAGAAGTACGCCTGAAAATACAAAAACTGGCGTGTTAGCGATGCGTAATCTTTCACGATAGTTTTTAATAAAAACTGTCATATTAGATGAAATTTTACCCTACGGTTTTTGCCAAAAGCTATCATATAAGATTTAACCTTTTACAATAGTTTTTACAAAAATCTATTGTGTAAGATTCAACTATTCATGATGGTTTTTAATAAAAACCTTCGTGAAAGATTTCACATTAATTTGGGCGAGGGACTAAAAATTTCAAATTAATAGGGAACCTTTCGTGACTGTTTTTACTAAAAACCATTGTGTAAGATTCAATGTTTAACGATGGTTTTAGTAAGAACTAAAATGAAAGGTTCCACATTAATTAAATTTTTAGTCCCCGGCCCAAATTTAAACCCGCGCCAATACCATGGCTTTCCCTATTTATTCAAAATTTTCCTAACTCAAACTCTCCCTAACTCTCAAACCTCCTCTCTCTCTCTAATTGCTCCCCTCATGACCTTGTCATCTATGAACCCAGCCCCCCATGATATTCCACCGACTTTGACATTCTCTCATCATTCTCTCCACGACCCCACCATCGTTCGACCCAACCCCCAAAAAACCCGGTGCCGTTCGCCGCCGTTTATCCTTGTCACTCAACATTCCACCGACTCCACCGCCGTTCGACCTCGTCTCTTGATGGTCCACCAACTCCGCCGCCGTTAGTAAATTTCAAATCATTTTTATTGTTTTTTTTTTTAATTTTTTGTTATGTCATTTTTATTTATTATTTAGTTTTAATTTTAATTATTTAGTTATATGGTTTTGTTAGTTTCAATTTTAATTAGCTTTAGTGTTATTCTTAGTTCTAAACTTAGTGTTATTTAGTTATTTTAGTTTTATTTAGCTTTAGTTTTAGTTTTAATATTAATTATATTAATTTTTTATTTACCATTTAGTATGTGTTACTTGTATTTGATGTTTGAAAGAACTTTGAGCAGCATTTAGCATTTTGGTGTAAGAAGAAGTTACTTTTTATGTGTCTATGATGCCTAAATATTGTTGTAATGCCTACCACATGTTTGATAAAAAGCTTCTATGACTATGTGTTTGTGTATGCATTTCTTTTCCAATACATGCCGTTAACAATTATAAACCAGTAATCCCTGCTTCAGTTTTGTAAAAATATATGACCATAATAATTTTTTCTCTTTTTTTCTTTTGTAACTAAGCTTTGTTCCTTGGTTGGTGTTTGTATTTGTTCCACGATGTCTTGAATAGTTAACCTCGTCGATCGAATAGTTAGTATGTAACAGACAAATGAGAGATTAGTCATGGTCCATTGGCAACATTAAGTCCAATATATATGTATTGGAGACAGTGTGTTTACTGGTTTCATTTGCAATGCGAGTAGATATAATAATGAGGATAGTTTTCTGATTTGTAATTCTTATTTACAGCATAACTGGTTTTGGAGTTTCTATTGAATCCATGTAGTTATCTTACGATTCAAGAGTGAATAGTGTCCCAACAATTCTCTTACTAACGCACGGACACTTGTACGCAAAAGGAGGATACGGGTATGTCACTTCACTTCTTCATCTGTTGGCACAAATTTTTTAAGGCGATTTGTGCAACCAAATCCTAAAGGTTTGCAAAAGGAAAAACTCATAAAGGGAAATCTGATCTTTTTCCTTCATATGCTATGTAAAAGAAATTTGTTATATATCATAATTCAAGGTTGAATGTTAAATTATAGGCTCTATAATCTCTTGGCAATTGGACATATAACTCGATTTTCTCATGTTTAGGTAGAAGCCACCTTCAGAAATAATGTGGAAAATAGTCAAGAAGAGTTTGTACAGGACCAATTAAATAGAGGAGTTGTGTCAGAAGATATAGATTTACGCTGTCTGGTAGCACTCATCAAGGTAATAACTGATAAGTTATATTTTAACATTGCTTAAGGATCTGTGTGGAGGCAATGACGCTTTTGAAGGTAACAAGTTGATTGCTAATTTTATGTGAGGCCCACCCTTGACTCTGTAGGGAGGATTTCGAAATCTAGGCCCAAATTATCAATTTATATGATATTGATGTTTGCAAATTATCTTGTCGATCAATTATCAAGCACATATACGAGCTAAGGACGTACACATTGCAGCACACTACCTAGTATTATCTTGTGGAAAGCTGACACACTTGTACAAGTCTATTAATGTACTTGCAAAGTTTTTATATTATTTTGTATTTAACATTGTCTGTGAGGTTATGTTTGAGATTGCCTTTCTTCTATTGCAATTTACCTTCATTTCCATATTTCCATTCCAGCAACTTCAACAGTGTTATAATGCCCTAATCAGTAACCCGTTTGGTTTTTCCAACCATGCACCCTCCCTAACCTCTAGTTTTGTTGTTATGCAATCACTATTATCGTGCATCATATTGTTGTGACTGGTTTTGCTGCTGCACAGCACCAATTTGGAATATTTGACCAATGAAAATCCTGCATAGTTGTTAATACTTGAGTTAAACAAGGAGTTTAGGGTTCAACAAAAAGAAAAAAAAAATTATGGTCAAAACATGGTAACTGGTTCAATTGTTTCTTTTTTAGTGGCTGTAATACGATTTTGGTCATAATACTTCTAAACAATGTAAAAATATGATGTAATGCCCCGAAATTATTTTAATGTTATTGTAATATAAAATGATGAATTAGTGTGCCATAATTAATGTTTCAACATTAATTTGATTAATTGGTTAAATTTTGAATTTTAGGTTGTTTTGTTAATTTAATAAATCCCAATGATTTCTTATTGTTTTAAAATGTTGTTTTTAGTTTTAAAACACAACCGTTTGTAAAATGTTGAAAATATTCCGTTTTATAAAACCGTGGGTGGCACATGGTTTCTGCACAGTAAAACCGCCCACAATTTCTCTCTATTTATTCTCTCTCCTCTTCCTCTCTCTTCACTCTCCCTGACCACTCTCTCTCTCCTCCTCTCTCCCATGAGTCTCCCTCACTCTCTTCCTCTCGGTTTCTCTCTTTCCCTCTCAAATTTCTTTGAGATTTTTGAATCAAAATTTGAATCCAAGCTTCGGGTTAGCAAGGAGGAAGCTCGGGAATGTGATTTGGAAACCAAGAACGCGGATTGAAGCTTCAATTTGAGGTTAGTTTTGAAATTTCTAAACGGTTTCAAAATTTTCAAATTTTGTGCATTTTTGAAATCTAGGTTTGTTTGAGCTTAGAAAACTCTTGGTTTGAGTTAAATGAACTTAGAACAACTAGAATCCAAGCTTAGATTGAAGAAAAATGGATTAGATTCAAGATTTTTCATTTTTCCTCATTTTTCCCCATTTCTGGATTTTTGAGATTTTTGCGTTTAAATCTTGTGTAAATGAGTTCAAAAGTGTTCTAGTATGTTTTTCTATCATCTATGATTGTTTTCCATGCCTGAGATTTGAGAAAAACAGGTTAAAATTAAGATTTGGATTTTGGGGGATCGAAAACCCGTGGCTGAAATTTCTGGGTTTTTCCAGTTCGGCAGGCCAAACTACGTGTTCGGCAGGCTGGATTCAAAGGATCGGCAGGCCGAACTGCACCGTTTGGCAAGCCGAACCTGGAAAATGTCCGGTCGACCGGACCTGATTTTCGGTAGGCCGAATGGCACAGTTCGACCGGCTGAAGCAGGGAGTCCGACAAACCGGTAGAGCATGGAAAATTTTGTGGTTTTTCACCCGTTTTCACTGTTTTGAACCCTGATTTAAATTCCAACCTTATAAAATGATTTTATAGATACAAATGGCACACTAGGACTGTTGGAAACAAAGTGCGCAGCGGAATTTTTAAAAATTTTCATCAGAGTATTTTCCAAAATACAAGTATGACATGTTATATGTATAAATTAAACAGATCTTACTAACCTCAGTATGTCGAAGAACCTCCGCGACCTGTGTAGAGAAGTAACGTTCCAGAAGAGCCTCAACCAACTGGTCTTCTTTGCTATTCTCTATCCACAACCGGAGTGAGTGTGGGCTCACACGTACAGCTCTTCCACCGGTGACTCTCCTTCCAACCAATAGAGAGAACCCAAAGCTAGTGTTCGTGATTTGTGAACAAAAGCTCTCAGGGAGTTTTCAGATGCTCACTAGAAGAGTATCACTCTTAATCTCTCAAATTGATCTGAGTAAATCATTAGACTCACACCCTTTTTATACCTATTGGTCCTTGGGGTCAGTCCATATCAGATTAGGTCTCAAAAATCGAAACAGAATCAAGTTCGGATCAATATCTGATAAGATACGCGTGAAAAACGCGTAATCTTAGCTGTCGCGGTCGGCATGCCGAACTGTGAGATAGGCAGGCCGAACTGGCCAGTTCGGCAGGCCGAACTTTCTGATCGGCAGGCCGAACTGCCGAGAAAAAATCTCCGCGAATCTTTTATTTTCCACCCGAGATTCTAAAGGATAAAGTCTCAGTTTTGATTCAAATAGCCCAATAGAAAAGATATCTGATCAAAACAAACTCTATCAAGATAATCTCTAAGAAAATAAATCAATTCAAATAATTCTACAAGTTTATCTTGTTCTAATTGTCCAAAATTAAAACAACCGATAAACAGACAAGAATTATCCGAACGCCATAATTCAACAAGTTCATCTTGAACTAATTTCTTACAAAATTAATTCAACCGATAAACAGACATGAATTATTTGATTCTTATAAATTTTAAACCAATCTGATAAATCCGACATAAGTCACCAATTATTGGAAAAGCACGCCGTGTCGTTACAGGACTTTGTGAGCTAGCAAAGGGGACCAAAATGGACCTATAAAGTTCAAGCTCATGATAATTATGAAACCCAATATCCCAGATATACATTTCACAATTATCAACTCCAACGCTACTCCACTAAAAGCTTGGAGCTGCACTCTCGAACTTTACAGAATTACGAAGCTCATGTAGCTAAGTCTCCATGACATATCATAGTGTATCGCATCCCCATATGATCATCCATAATCGGCTTAAGGACAAGTTCTGTCTTACCTTCCCGATTATTTTTATCTTACGTTCCATTGTCTCACCATTAGAAAACTTACCATCCAAAGATAGTATACCATTCGGTTACACCTATGTATCCAAATGGTTGAGCGCTCCAGTTTTCCAATTACAGGACAACGCATATAAGAGGATATCATTACTCCTAAAGAGGAGCTATGGATTCCATATCTATGAATAACAAGTCTACGCTACCAAGAGTCATGCCTCCAACGTACCGGCATGCATGCCACTATAGAGATGTGGGAGTCACCCATTGGTACATCAAAAGACACAAGTCGAGACAACGGGCCCATTATTCATCTCAGGATTAAGATACAATACAAACGACTGTCTAAAGTGAATCGATTTGCCAAGACAGAATTATTAATCCAAATCAATTCACTTTATGTCCCGATCCAACACATCGTCACCTATGACAACGCGCCAATGTTTCTATTCACGGAGTCCAACTCCGATGGCCAAGACAAACCATCTCCCAAAAGGGATATAGACAACATAACAATCTTTACATGAATAAAGCGCCCAACTTTATTCCCTCGATTGCGGATCATATATTTTAGACCATCACCTTAAGAGTCGTGTCTACCGCATAATCATCCCATCATATGCCCAACTCTTAAGGTTTAGACTGACAGTCTCAGACTACTGTTTGCTTATCATACATTCAACGAATATGAACGTAAAGAGGACAATATTTGGTATATATAAATGAATAAATTCTTTATTGATAAAAAATGTCTCCAAAAACGTATTACATTTTTACTCCTTAGAGCATACATGTCTAACAATCTCCCACTTGCACTAAGTGAGTAAATACTGCAAATTTCGCATCCCCATAGCTTCCACATGCCTTTCGAAGACTCTCCCAGAAAGTGTCTTCGTAAATGGATCAGCTAAATTGTCCTCTGACGCGATCTTGCATACCGTGACATGCCCGCTCTCAACGAAGTCCTTTATCACATGATACTTCCGATCAATATGCTTACTTTTCTTGTGAAATCTTGGTTCCTTAGCATTAGCTACCGCCGCACTGTTATCACAGTACAGTGATACCGCTTTATCCATACCAGGAACTACCTCAAGATCCCCAAGGAACTTGCGGAGCCACACTGCTTCTTTCGAAGCATCACTAGCCGCCACATACTCGGCCTCCATCGTTGAATCCGAAGTGCAATCTTGCTTCGCACTTCTCCAACTGATGGCACCGCCACCCAGAGTAAACACAAACCCTGAAGTCGATTTCCTAGAATCCAGGCAGGATTGAAAATCCGAATCAGTGTATCCTAGAGGAGTTAAATCCTCACCCGAATACACAAGCATATACCCTCGAGTCCTTCTCAGGTACTTGAAAATATGCTTTACCGCAACCCAATGGTTCGGTCCTGGATCCGCCTGAAATCGACTCACAATCCCGACCGCATAGCTAATATCCGGTCGAGTGCAAAGCATGGCATACATGAGACTACCCACTGCCGAAGCATAAGGCACCTTCTTCATGTATTCTCTTTCTTCATAAGACTTTGGAGAGTCTTTCTTAGAAAGAGTAATTCCAGACCTAGATGGTTGCCCACCTTTCTTGGAATCCTGCATTGCAAACCTCCTGAGAATTTTATCTATGTAGCCGGCCTGTGACAAAGCTATCATTTTGTTCTTCCTATCCCGCAAGATCTGGATACCGAGAACAAAATTAGCCTCACCCAAGTCCTTCATGTCAAACTGCTTGGTCAACCATAATTTGACCGATGACAATGCCCCAACGTCATTGCCAATTAGCAGAATGTCATCTACATAGAGTAGTAGAAAAACCACCTTCCCATTCTTAATGTGTTTGTAAACACATGGTTCATCCACATTTTGTGAGAACCCATAAGTCTTGATCACTTGATCAAATCTTATGTTCCAAGAACGAGAAGCCTGCTTAAGTCCATAAATAGACTTTAGCAACTTACAAACCTTACCCTCTTGACCCGCGACCTTGAACCCGTCTGGTTGTTCCATATAAATGGACTCATCAAGATAGCCATTTAGAAAAGCCGTCTTGACATCCATCTGCCAAATCTCGTAGTCGAGAGCGGCAGCTATGGACAAGAGAATCCGGATGGACTTAAGCATGGCTACAGGCGAAAAGGTTTCCTCATAATCGATTCCTTCCTTTTGCGTATAACCCTTAGCTACCAGTCTAGCCTTAAAGGTTTCGACCTTTCCATCCACTCCTCTTTTCCTCTTGTAGATCCACTTACACCCTATGGGTTTTACCCCTTCGGGAAGATCCACAAGCTCCCAGACCCGATTAGTCTCCATAGACTTCATCTCAATGTTCATGGCCTCTGTCCAGAGTCTTGAATCAACATCCTCCATAGCTTCTGCGTAAGTATAAGGATCCCTGTCATGTTCATCCGGTTCAGCCAAAAAGACCTCCCCATTGAACATATACCTTTCAGGTTGACGCCCGATCCTCCCACTACGCCGAAGCCCCTGTGGTTGTTGTTCAGGTTTGTTTGGTTTTTCTACACTGATCGGAATGGTTTCGTTCGGAACCTCCGGAGTAAACGGATCACCCCTCAACTCCTCAAGCACCACTTTGCTTTGAGGTTTAAAGTCGTTCATGTAACTCTCCTCAAGGAAAGTTGCATTAGTTGAAACCACGACTTTATTTTCCTTTGGGTTATAAAAATAACCCCCTTTAGTCCCTTTTGGATATCCTACAAACACGCAAACTTCTGAACGTGCTTCCAACTTATTCGGATCCTTAAACAGGACATGAGCTGGACATCCCCATATGCGAATATGGTTTAAGGATGTCTTCCGTCTTGTCCACAACTCGTGAGGAGTTTTAGGGACCGATTTTGAAGGCACATTGTTCAAAAGATAACATGCGGTTTGTAGTGCATATCCCCAAAAGGATAAAGGCAATGATGAATAACTCATCATGGACCGAATCATGTCCAACAAAGTCCTATTCCTTCTCTCCGCTACGCCATTCTGCTGCGGAGTGCCCGGCGCAGTCAAATGGGATAAAATCCCATTCTCTAACAAGTGTCCCAAGAACTCATCAGAAAGGTATTCTCCACCTCGATCAGATCGAAGTGCCTTTATGGGTCTACCCAATTGCTTTTCCACTTCAGCCCGAAACTCCCTGAACTTATCATAAGTTTCGCTTTTGTGGTGCATTAGGTACACATACCCATATCTTGAGTAATCGTCAATAAAAGTGACGAAGTACTCATACCCTCCTCGTGCCCGGATGTTCATCGGTCCGCAAACATCACTATGCACAAGTTCTAGAACCCCTTCGGCCCTATTGCCCTTAGACCCGTATGGTCTTTTGGTCATTTTACCCTCCAAACAAGACTCACATTGAGGTATAGATTCCACCTTTAAGTGACTTAAAGGTCCATCCCTTACCAACCTTTGAATCCTATTCAGGTTAATATGGCCAAGGCGCAAATGCCAAAGATAAGTCTTATTAGAGTGAGAAGTTTTAAGTCTTTTTGAGTCATTATCATTTATCTCAGCATTAAGCAATAAGTCCATCTTAGGTTTGATAAAATATAGATTATTTTGCATCCATCCAGAACAGATAAAAGATTTGTTTTACGAATCACCACTTTTTCATTAAAAGATACCACGTAGGAGTCTTTAAATAAAGAAGATACAGAAATTAAATTCCTTTTAAATTTAGGAACATAAAAACAATCTCGCAAAATTAAATTCCTATAATTATCAAAATAAAGATGGACATCTCCCACTGCTTCCGCTGAGACCAAGGATCCATCGCCCATCCGAAGCGTTAAGTCTTCACGAAGTAGACTTCTCGTTTCTTTGAATCCCTGCAGAGAAACACAAACATGATTAGTTGCACCAGAATCTATGACCCAAATGTCACTGGATTCCTCAACCAAACAAGTTTCTAAATATAGAAGATCACACCTACCTCCCTTGGAAAGGAAGTCCTTGCAATGCTTCTTTATATGCCCGACCTTACCACAGAAGAAGCACTTAAGCTTCTTTGGGTTCTTCTTCTTCTTCTTCTTGCTCTTGTTAGCAATAGGAATAGAAGACTTCCCACTCTTGGCCCGTTGCTTCTTTCCATTCCCAGAGTTAGGATTGGAACCAGAAGCAGCTACCATATTGGCCTCTCCACCAGCAGGAGACTCCCTGATCAGCAGTTCAAACTCCTGTAACTGTTTCATCAGTTCTGTCAAGGTCATATCCCGTCTATTGCTTAGATTAAAAGTAGCTCTAAACGGAATAAATTCCTTAGACAGAGTCTCAAAGACCATAGTCATCTGAGTTTCAGCATCGATGTCGGCTCCATTGGTTTGAGCCTCAGCGAGGTAACCCATGACCAACATCATGTGCTCCTTTACAGATGTCCCCGGTCTCTGTCTACAGTTTAAGAGTTTCCGAAGCGCCCCTTGCCGCTTTGTTATGGCCTGGCCTCCAAACATATCCTCAAGATTATCCAAGATCTGCTTCGCAGTCTCATAATCCTGATGTTGAGCCTGCAGCACGTTATTCATGCTAGCCATAACATAGCAGCGGGCCTGATCATTAGCATCTTTCCAGCGTTCGTACGCTTGGAATTGCTCATTAGTTGAGTCTCCCGTAGGCTCGGGAGGACAAGGAGTTGTCAGTACATACTTCAGTTTCTCAAAGGATAGGACGATGTCCAGGTTCCGTTTCCAATCATTATAGTTCTCACCGGTTAATTGGTTTTTGTCAAGTATCGATGATAAAGCGTTTTTAGACATTTTCAATCTACAATAAAGAATCATATACCAAACATAAGCAAACATATTTAATAATTTAGTAAGATAACACAATCATGTAAAATCATACAAATGTGTTTATGTGTCAAAACCTTGAAAATATCACAACCTTACAACGATAATTCCCAACTCAGAATTCAACAAGCTCCTAGGGGAGTCATGCCAAATTCAATCAGGAACACGGATCCCCTCCTGATTAATATATGCCATCCAGGACCCGTATGATCCAGCATATACTAATAATCGTTTCTTTGGCCATTAATTTTATTAACAGAGCTCCTAGGGGAGGTTAATAATAAAATTAACGTGAGTGTATAACCATCGTTTCAATATTTTATCCATGATTTATAATCACCACCTAGGGGTGTGCAACCATAAATCATACTAAAATACCTTATCCTTTTAGAGATCCAATCTGGTACATAATAGAAATCCCTTCCTAGGGGTTGGGACCATCATGTTCTTCCTATGGACCAACGATGGAGGCCTTAGGTTCTCTCTTCGAAAACCTTCTCCCACTCAATCTTTTGAAGTCAAGGTTTTATTTTAAAATTATGCATGAACAATTTTAATATGAGCGGCACTCCCTATTCTATATGACATGTTATCAATATACATGGTAAATCATATTATAATGCAGACAAGCAAAGCAATCAAGCAAAGCTACAAGCATAATAATAATAACCGTAATATTATGGTTCCACCCTAGAGAATAGAAAAACTAAGATTACAAGAGAATAATCGAGACATTTATCGATTCTTCATCCTTGAATCCTCAAGCTGTATCCTTCTTCATGTAATATCCATCTTCAAGTCCTCAATCCCGTATGAATCGAACACTTCATATTTCCGGTCATATCCAAATTTAATGTTTCTCAGAATCGTCCCAAAAATAAAATTAAAACTGCACCAAAAATTGCATCTTTTCTGGACACCTGGATGCTCTCTGTCGGCAGGCCGATCTAGGTCATCGGTCTGCCGATCATGGTGGTTCGGCCTGCCGAACATGAAGGTTCGGCCTGCCGGCAGAGCACCAAAATTTCTGCCCCACTGTCGGCCTGCCGGACCATACGTCCGGCCTGCCGATCTGTGACCTTCGGCCTGCCGAACTGTGAGGTCCGGCATGCCGACCGAGCAGAAAACCCTCAATCCAGAAAATACAATTTTAATGCAATTCATCAATTTTATTTTCAACAATTCAAAAACATAAAATTAGAGACTCAGGAAATACCTGGAGGCGCCATCATCTATCTTCAAGATCCGACTTCTCGTTCCGTCTTCTCCGAATAATTATTTAATTACAAAATTCTTACAAATTAAATAATAATTCCTAGACGGAGATGATAGTCCGCCATCTAATTACATGAAAAACCTAGATACACATTCTAACCTCTAAGGAACCATAACCGGTATTAATTAATTAATAAATAATTAAACAACAATTTAATCAACCATAATTAATTAAAAAACATTCACCACATAATCCATGACAACATATATATTATATAGAAACCTAGAGTGCCATCTCTCTATAAAATTCAATTCAAGCATTGGAGAGATTAAGATCACAAAATTTATGCATATAACATGATCACAAACTTGCAAATTTATGTAAAAACCTCGGCTCTGATACCAATTGTTGGAAACAAAGTGCGCAGCGGAATTTTTAAAAATTTTCATCAGAGTATTTTCCAAAATACAAGTATGACATGTTATATGTATAAATTAAACAGATCTTACTAACCTCAGTGTGCCGAAGAACCTCCGCGACCTGTGTAGAGAAGTAACGTTCCAGAAGAGCCTCAACCAACTGGTCTTCTTTGCTATTCTCTATCCACAACCGGAGTGAGTGTGGGCTCACACGTACAGCTCTTCCACCGGTGACTCTCCTTCCAACCAATAGAGAGAACCCAAAGCTAGTGTTCGTGATTTGTGAACAAAAGCTCTCAGGGAGTTTTCAGATGCTCACTAGAAGAGTATCACTCTTAATCTCTCAAATTGATCTGAGTAAATCATTAGACTCACACCCTTTTTATACCTATTGGTCCTTGGGGTCAGTCCATATCAGATTAGGTCTCAAAAATCGAAACAGAATCAAGTTCGGATCAATATCTGATAAGATACGCGTGAAAAACGCGTAATCTTAGCTGTCGCGGTCGGCATGCCGAACTGTGAGATAGGCAGGCCGAACTGGCCAGTTCGGCAGGCCGAACTTTCTGATCGGCAGGCCGAACTGCCGAGAAAAAATCTCCGCGAATCTTTTATTTTCCACCCGAGATTCTAAAGGATAAAGTCTCAGTTTTGATTCAAATAGCCCAATAGAAAAGATATCTGATCAAAACAAACTCTATCAAGATAATCTCTAAGAAAATAAATCAATTCAAATAATTCTACAAGTTTATCTTGTTCTAATTGTCCAAAATTAAAACAACCGATAAACAGACAAGAATTATCCGAACGCCATAATTCAACAAGTTCATCTTGAACTAATTTCTTACAAAATTAATTCAACCGATAAACAGACATGAATTATTTGATTCTTATAAATTTTAAACCAATCTGATAAATCCGACATAAGTCACCAATTATTGGAAAAGCACGCCGTGTCGTTACAGGACTTTGTGAGCTAGCAAAGGGGACCAAAATGGACCTATAAAGTTCAAGCTCATGATAATTATGAAACCCAATATCCCAGATATACATTTCACAATTATCAACTCCAACGCTACTCCACTAAAAGCTTGGAGCTGCACTCTCGAACTTTACAGAATTACGAAGCTCATGTAGCTAAGTCTCCATGACATATCATAGTGTATCGCATCCCCATATGATCATCCATAATCGGCTTAAGGACAAGTTCTGTCTTACCTTCCCGATTATTTTTATCTTACGTTCCATTGTCTCACCATTAGAAAACTTACCATCCAAAGATAGTATACCATTCGGTTACACCTATGTATCCAAATGGTTGAGCGCTCCAGTTTTCCAATTACAGGACAACGCATATAAGAGGATATCATTACTCCTAAAGAGGAGCTATGGATTCCATATCTATGAATAACAAGTCTACGCTACCAAGAGTCATGCCTCCAACGTACCGGCATGCATGCCACTATAGAGATGTGGGAGTCACCCATTGGTACATCAAAAGACACAAGTCGAGACAACGGGCCCATTATTCATCTCAGGATTAAGATACAATACAAACGACTGTCTAAAGTGAATCGATTTGCCAAGACAGAATTATTAATCCAAATCAATTCACTTTATGTCCCGATCCAACACATCGTCACCTATGACAACGCGCCAATGTTTCTATTCACGGAGTCCAACTCCGATGGCCAAGACAAACCATCTCCCAAAAGGGATATAGACAACATAACAATCTTTACATGAATAAAGCGCCCAACTTTATTCCCTCGATTGCGGATCATATATTTTAGACCATCACCTTAAGAGTCGTGTCTACCGCATAATCATCCCATCATATGCCCAACTCTTAAGGTTTAGACTGACAGTCTCAGACTACTGTTTGCTTATCATACATTCAACGAATATGAACGTAAAGAGGACAATATTTGGTATATATAAATGAATAAATTCTTTATTGATAAAAAATGTCTCCAAAAACGTATTACATTTTTACTCCTTAGAGCATACATGTCTAACAAGGACATCATGAAATGGTTTAGTAATATAGAATATCTCAGACTAGATATTGATCGACTTAGTGTGTATCTAGGATCTTTCGTGGTTTCGCGGAGCTAACGTATAGCGGACCGGGATTACGGTGGAGGGTATCGACATGAGTATCGAGGTAGGACTTCTACCCTCTCCTTGGTAGCCTAGTTTCAAAATGATTTGACTTTAAAAAGGGTTTCTATAAAAATGTTTTCAACGGTTGATTGAAAATGAATTCATCGATTATATTTTGATAAACCGTGGATTGAAATAAACTTCATAATGAATGTAAATGACAATACTCGGTTAATGGGTTTGAATAATGATGAGAATAAATATAAGGGCATGATGCCATATCAGAGATCGGGTCGTGTAGCGATCGACCTTGGGGGTAGGTACCGAAACCCAGCTGGGCCACTACGGTGGTGATATCCTTATGGTTTGCCTATGAAAAAGAAAATGATGTTTCTGGTCGACCTAATAAACTGTTTTGGTAAGAATGGCTTTATTTAAATTTATTTATTTATTCAAGGTTCCTTTTAATCAATTCCCTGAATAATGAGACTTTTCTTTAAATTAAATGATTTATTAAAATATAGTCCTACTGAGCCTTTCGCTCACATTGTCTTTTTTTTTAAATTCCCCCTCTAGGTGGATTCCCATTTAGGTTCAGAGAGAAATCAACAGACAGAACTCAAGAGTAGTAGGAGAACTAGTAAATTATTTGTATAAATTAAACAAGGCATGTAATGTTTGTAACTTTATTTGTACTCGGACTGTGGTTGTATTATTGTATTGTCAGTACTATGTGTGTGCACAAGTTGTGGGTCAATAGTACCCATACTCGCGATTCACCTATTTAGTGTTTATGAATTCTTTTATAAAACATTGTTTCGAAACTTTCACATTTTATTATTTAATTTAACCCCTAAATCCTTGATTTTAATTAAATTCTCCTTTTAATTAATTTAAATAACCCACCACATCACTCCCTGTACTCCGGGGCGTGACGGAATGGTATCTGAGCTCAAGATTATGAACCTTAGGAATTGTGCACACATAAGTATGACAATGAAATACCTCTGCCAGTCCAAATTTTATTTTCAGAAGTGAGAGAATAGCACCTAGACGTCGTTCGACAGCTGACGCCGAGTTCGAAAATGATGAGGGTATGATGAGATCTATGTTTGCGGCTTTCTGGCAGATGGCAGCCAGGGCTAGACCGGAGGATTTTGATGTTGGTCGTCGGCATACGTATTTTAAGGAATTTCAGCGTGCGCCTATTCTAACTTTTGATGGTAATGGGGATCCGCAGTTAGCAGAATATTGGTTAGACTTGATCATGAAGCATCTGGATACCCTTGGTGTGCCTGATGAGTATCGTGTGGAGTTTACTGCATATAAGCTTGAGGGTGGTGCTAATACTTGGTGGAAAAAGCTAAGCGTTTGGAACGCGGTAGTGATATCAGTTGGGACAGATTCGAGGAGCTGTTCTATGACCGTTATTTTTCGCAGGGGTATAGAGATCAGAAGGCAGCTGAGTTCTACAGGTTGCAGCAGGGTGATTTGTCAGTTCGAGAATGTGAGGCAAGATTTAATGAGTTGGCTAGGTTTGCTCCATCAGTAGTGGCATCGGAGCGCGAAAGGTGCATTAAGTTTCAGGAAGGGCTCAAGGCTCCTATTCGACGACAGATGGTTGCTCTACGACTTAGGAGTTTTACAGAGCTTGTGTCGTCAACAATATCAGTGGAGAATGATTATGAGCAATATTGTGAGGATCGAGCAAATGCTTCAGGAGGATCATAGAAGAGCGGTAGGAAGAGCACCAATGCAGGTTCATGCAATGGCATCTGGAGGTTCAGATTCTCAGACTAGTAACGCGGTTGTCGATGGTACGATCTTAGTTTCTCAATCCTTAGCTCGCGTTTTAGTTGATACAGGTGCCTCTCATTCTCTCATTTCAAGTTCTTTTGTACATGCCTTAGGATTAGATATAGAAGAGTTTAATGAACCCCTAGTCATAACTTCTCCCTTGGGGTGGGTGTGTGTGAATTGTGTCTGTAAATCTTGTAAAATAAAGATTGGGGATGAGATTTTAAAAAGTGATTTGATTATACTCCCCATGAGCTCATATGATGTAATTCTAGGGATGGACTGGTTGTCCAGGTATAATGTAGTTGTGGACTGTCAACTTAGAAAAGTGACCCTAGTGTCTGATAGGGGGACGATGATCACTTACCAGGGTGGTGGTGATTGGTTAATGAGTGAGCGTTTGATGAAGTCGTGTCTAGGAGGGCAAAGAAATCTGGTTTATTGTGCTTTTCTCGCAAATCTAGAGTGTGAGCCCTATGTTTTGAGAAGAAGTGTAACGATTCTGGTGGTTGATGAGTTCGAGGATGTCTCCCCTGATGAGTTGCCAAGATTACCACCGCATCGAGAAATCGAGTTTGGTACTGAGTTATTTTCGAGGACAACATCGATTTCTATGGCACCTTATCGGATGGCGTCGGTAGAAATGAAGGAATTGAGGAAGCAACTTCAGGAGCTTGCTGGTAAAGGGTATATTTAGAATAGCACATCTCCGTGGGGAGCACCGGTTTTGTTTACTAAGAAACATGATGGGACTCTCAGGTTGTGTGTAGATTATCGGCAGCTGAATCGTGTTACAATGAAGAATAAGTATCCCTTGCCTAGGATTGATGAGTTGTTTGATCAGTTGGGAGGTTCACGGTACTTCTCAAAGATTGGCTTGCGCTCAAGGTACCATCAGCTCAGGATTAAGGAAGAGGATATTCCCAAGACAGCTTTTAGGACTCGGTATGGGCATTTTGAGTTTCTGGTTATGTCGTTTGGGTTGACGAATGCTCCGGCAGCTTTCATGGATTTGATGAACAGGATATTTAGGTCGTATCTGGATCAGTTCGTGATCGTGTTCATCGATGACATTCTAGTGTATTCCAAGACTTGGGAGGAGCATGAGCAGCATCTCTGGATCGTGCTTCAGACTCTACGGGAGCACGAGTTGTATGCTAAGAGGGAAAAGTGTGAGTTTTGGTTGACTGAGGCGAAGTTTCTAGGTCATGTCATCTCGGAGCATGGTATTTTTGTGGATCCATCCAAGATTGAAGCCATAATGGAGTGGGAACGACCAAGGAATGTAGCGGAGATTCATAGCTTCTTAGGTCTTGCTGGTTATTACAGGAAATTTGTAAAGGATTTTTCGAAGATTGCAGCTCCGTTGACGAGAATGATCAAGAAAAATGTCAGGTTTGAGTGGGGTGAAGAATGTGAGCTTGCTTTTCAGGAATTGAAGAACCGGTTGACTTCAGTTCCAGTGTTGGTTATTCCTAGCAATAACGAGCTGTATGAGGTTTACGCAGATGCTTTAGGACGCGGACTTGGGTGCGTGTTGATGCAGCATGGACACGTGGTTGCATACGGATCGAGATAGCTACGACCTCACGAGCGGAATTATCCTACTCATGACTTGGAGCTCGTGGTAGTGATTCACTCGCTGAAGATTTGGAGGTGTTATTTGTATGGAGCATCATTTCAGGTCTTCTCTGATCATAAGAGTTTGAGGTATTTGTTCACTCAGAGGGATCTTAATTTGAGGCAGCGTAGATGGATAGAGTATATGGAGGATTATGATTTAGCATTGCAGTATCATCCCGGAAAAGCTAATGTGGTTGTGGATGCGCTTAGCAGGAAGTCTTCAGGGATTCTCGCTTGGTTGGCTTTTGAGGACTGGAGCTGGGATGCGACAGTGAGCGAGTATGGACTACAGTATCATGAAGATTGTGATCCAGTTTTGGTATATCATGTGGAAGCGACCCCAGGTCTTGTTCAGATGGTGAAGCAAAGTCAGTGGTAGGATCAACAATTGCAGGGGAATTGGTTGCAGATTCAGAACAGAGAGAGGTTTGAAGAATGGAGTGTGCATGCAGATGGATCGTTGTATTTCCAGGAGCGTCTTGCAGTTCCAGCTATCACCGAGGTGACAAAACCCATTTTGGACGGAGCTCATAGGTCTCAGTTCGCTATTCATCCGGGGAGCACAAAGATGTATCGTGATTTGAAGAGGCAGTATTGAAAGAGATGCATGAAGAAAGATGTTCGAGAGTAAGTCGCCAAGTGAACGATGTGTCTTCAGGTGAAAGCCAAGCATTAGAAGCCTGCGGGTCAGCTTCAGCTGCTTCCTATTCCAAGGTGGAAACAGGAGCATGTGACGATTGATTTTCTCACGGGTTTGCCAAGGACAGAGCAACGGCATGATGCAGTTTGGGTTGTGGTCGATAGGTTGACGAAATCGACGCATTTCATTCCGTTTAGGTCAACATGTTCGAGGAGGATTCTCGAGGATATGTTGCGTGCCTATGCGTTAGACTTTGGCAGGAATTGGAAGAAATATTTGCATCTGGCGTAGTTCGCATACAATAATAGCTATTAGGCCAGTATTGGTATGGCACCGTTTAAGGCATTGTATGGGCGAACGTGTCGGTCACCAGTGGATTGGGTCGAGCTAGAAGACAGGGTTATTCTTGGGCCGGATGAGATCCGTGATAGCAACAAGAAAGTCGCTGTGATTCGAGATCGATTGAGGGCAGCTCAAAGTCGACAGAAGAGTTATGCAGATAGAAGACGTGGACCTTTAGAGTTTACGGTAGGAGATTTCGTTCTCTTGAAGGTATTGCCTCGTAAAGGAACTATGCGGTTCGGAGTGAGTGGAAAGCTTGCACCGAGGTATATTGGACCTTTCGAGATCACTCAGCGTGTTGGTGTGGTTGCTTATCAGCTTGACCTTCCACCCGAACTCTCTCATGTTCATGATGTGTTCCATGTGTCAATGCTTAGGAAGTGTCCGCCTACGCAGAGTAAGATAGTTTCATTTCGCGATGTGCAGGTTTGGGAGGATACGACGTACGAGGAGGTGTCGATTCAGATCATCGATCGAAAAGTGATCAGTTTGTGTCATCGTGAGATACCGTTGGTAAAGGTCGTGTGGCAGAATCACGGGGTTGATGAAGCCACTTGGGAACTAGAGTCGAGTATGCGGGAGTTGTGTCCGCATTTGTTTTGTTTTTGAATTGAGTTGTAAATTTCGAGGGCGAAATTTATTTTAGGGGTGGAGAGTTGTAACGCCCCGAAATTATTTTAATGTTATTGTAATATAAAATGATGAATTAGTCTGCCATAATTAATGTTTCAACATTAATTTGATTAATTAGTTAAATTTTGAATTTTAGGTTGTTTTGTTAATTTAATAAATCCCAATGATTTCTTATTGTTTTAAAATGTTGTTTTGAGTTTTAAAACACAACCGTTTGTAAAATGTTGAAAATATTCCATTTTACAAAACCGTGGGTGGCACATGGTTTCCACACAGCAAAACCGCCCACAATTTCTCTCTATTTATTCTCTCTCCTCTTCCTCTCTCTTCACTCTCCCTGACCACTCTCTCTCTCCTCCTCTCTCCTATGAGTCTCCCTCGCTCTCTTCCTCTCGGTTTCTCTCTTTCCCTCTCAAATTTCTTTGAGATTTTTGAATCAAAATTCAAATCCAAGCTTTGGGTTAGCAAGGAGGAAGCTCGGGAACGTGATTTGGCAACCAAGAACGCGGATTGAAGCTTCGATTCGAGGTTAGTTTTGAAATTTCTAAACTTTTTCAAAATTTTCAAGTTTTGTGTATTTTTGAAATCTAGGTTTGTTTGAGCTTAGAAAACTCTTGGTTTGAGTTAAATGAACTTAGAACAACTAGAATCTAAGCTTAGATGATAAGATTCAAGTTTTTTCATTTTTCCTCATTTTCCCCATTTTTGGATTTTTGAGTTTTTTACGTTTAAATCTTATTTAAATGAGTTCAAAAGTGTTCTAGTATGTTTTTCTATCATCTATGATTTTTTTCCATGCCTGAGATTTAAGAAAAGAAGATTAAAATTAAGATTTGGATTTTGGGGGATCGAAAACCCGTGGCTGAAATTTCTAGGTTTTTCCAGTTCGACAGGCCAAACTACGTGTTCGACAGGCTAGATTCAAAGGATCGGCAGGCCAGACTGCACCGTTCGGTAGGCCGAACCTTGGAAATGTTTGGTCGATCGGACCTGATTTCTAGCGGGCCAAACTGCACAGTTCGGCCGGCTGAAGCACGGAGTCCGGCAGGCCGGTAGAGCATGGAAAATTTTATGGTTTTTCACCCGTTTTCACTGTTTTGAACCCCGATTTAAGTTCCAACCTTATAAAATGATTTTATAGATACAAATGGCACACTCGGACATCATGAAATGGCTTAGTAATACAGAATGTCTCAGACTAGATATTGATCGACTTTGTGTGTATCTAGGATCATTCGTGGTTCCGCGGAGCTAACGTATAGCGGACCGGGATTACAGTGTGGGGCACCAGTATGAGTATCGAGGTAGGACTTCTACCCTCTCCTTGATAGCCTAGTTTCAAAATGATTTGACTTTAAAAAGGGTTTCTATAAAAATGTTTTCAACAGTTGATTGAAAATGAATTCATCGGTCATATTTTGATAAACCGTGGATTGAAATGAACTTCATAATGAATGTAAATGACAATACTCGGTAAATGGGTTTGAATAATGATGAGAATAAATATAAGAGCATGATGCCATATCAGAGATCGGGTCGTGTAGCGATTGACCTTGGGGGCAGTCCCGAAACCCAGCTGGCCCACTACGGTGGTGATATCCTTATGGTTTGCCTAGGAAAAAGAAAATGATGTTTCTAGTCGACCTGATAAACTGTTTTGGTAAGAATGGTTTTATTTAAATTTATTTATTTATTCAAGGTTCCTTTTAATCAATTCCCTGAATAATGAGATTTTTCTTTAAAATAAATGACTTATTAAAATATAGTCCTACTGAGCCTTTCGCTCACATTGTCTTTGTTTTTAAATTCCCCCTCTAGGTGGATTCCTATTTAGTTTTAGAGAGGAATCAACGGACAGAACTCAGGAGCAGTAGGAGAACTAGTAAATTATTTGTATATATTAAACAAGGCATGTAATGTTTGTAACTTTATTTGTACTCGGACTGTGGTTGTATTATTGTATTGTCAGTACTATGTGCGTGCACAAGTTGTGGGTCAATGGGACCCATATTCGCGGTTCACAAGTTGTGGTTGTATTTATGAATTCTTTTATAAAACGTTGTTTCAAAACTTTCACATTTTATTATTTAATTTAACCCCTAAATTCTTGATTTTAATTAAATTCTCCTTTTAATTAATTTAAATAACCCGCCACGTCACTTCTTGTACTCTGGGGCGTGACATATGAATTTTTTAAATTTTATAGTTCTATGCAATTATGTGATAATGCAATCAAGGCCTCATATTAATGATGAAAATACAGGACTCATCATCCTAGAAATTTTGACTATTTTTTAGCTTCAGACTAATTTTTCATGATGGTTTTCATTACAAATTGTTGTGAAATGCTAAGCTTACACGATGGTTTTGCTAAAAACTATCGTGTAAGCTTAGCGTTTCATGACCGCTTTTGGTGAAAACCTTCATGGTTGCCTCAACCCCAAGACCCTAGAACCTCACCAAAACAAGGATTCCATGACAATAAAAAACCGCTGTGAAAAGTTCCGTTGATACCACAATAGAAGATTACACGACGGTTTTGAACCGTCATGGAATTTTCCACGACCGTTCAAAACCGTTGTGTAATCTACAATTTCTACTAGTAGATATTGTAGTTTTATTTAATTTCAGAGTTATTAAATTGTTTTATAAGTTTTTAGATTTTTTAGTTTAAGGTATTTTAGGTATTTTGAGGTTAAATTGAGTGTTCAGCTAGAAGTGATATAAATTTACGTAGTAAATTTAATCTTAAGGTATATATTTGATGAGGTTAGCAAATTAATTTCACAAACGGTCCCTAAAGTTTACCCCACTGTCCTAGTCTAGTTCCAAACATTAAAAAAGCCATATTTTGGTCTTTAAACTTTTACATTGTTTTAGTTTTGGTACCTTTGTCATTTGGTGCTAAATATTTAACAAAATATTTTTTAATTGTCTCATTAATTTAGTCCCTAATTTATTATTATGTTTGATTTTTTATCCCTAATCTATTACTTAGTTTCATTTTTGATTTCTCAATTAGTAAGATATTATTAAAGAGTAAAATTTTTAAAAAATATATAATGGAAATTGAATACAAAAATTTTGATTCGTGTAACTAAAATAAAAAAAAAAACAATTTGTCATATATTTTATAGGGTAAATTTCACGAAATAGCGCTGTTTTTAAAGCTTATACGACAATTTTTTAAAACTGCCGTGTAAGCTAGAAAATAAAACGAGATCATTTTATAGCTTATATGACGGTTTTTCTAGAAAAACCATCGAGTCAGTTTGTGAAAAAAAGGCATCTTACACGATGATTTTTTTAAAAAGTAGTTGTGTAAGCTAGGGCTCAAACCATGTTATTTTAACCATAGCCTTGATTTTAAACAATGGCGCCCTAACCCAGCCCCCCATTCAAAAACTCCTCTCTCTGTCTCTCCATCCAGCCCCCTTCGAATTCCCTCTCTCCCTCAACCCCATGACCCTACGCCACTGCCGACATAACCCCACTCTCCTACAACCCGACTACTGCCTTAACCTAGCCTGTCTTTCAAACCTTTTGTCTCTCTCTTTCTACGCTATGTCACTGTCGATGCAGCACCACCTATCTTGTCTTGACCTCCATCACTCTCTCTCAGTCTCTCGCCTCATAAACACCGTAAATGTTGCGCTGCCTCTCTCGCCTCAACCTTTATCACTCTCTCCATCATGCTATACTACCATGCCATTTGGTAACAAATTCCCTTTGTTTTTGCTTAGTTTTTATATTTTTTATTTTTTGTTATATGTTGGTATTTATGGTGTATGTGTAGGTTTGTATATGTGTGTATGGTTTGTATATTATGGTTTTTATTATTTTGAGCTAGTTTGTGCTTCAATTTCATTTTTGACAATTATAATGTTTGCATTGTTAGATTTAAACATATGGTTTTGTGACTTCCACCATATGTTTGATGAAAATCCTCTATGAACATCATAGTGTTGTGACTTAGTTTTAGTGTTGGTGTTGTGACTTAGTTTTAGTGTTAGTCTTGTAATTGTAATGCTCAAAACTTACTAGCATTGTTAGTATATATACTTAAAATTAATTTAAGTTATTTAGTTTTGTTCATTTCAATTGTAACTTAGTTTTAATGTAAGTTATGCTAATTCCTTTTTTTAATGCATTGTTAGTAATTATTTTAATATTAGTTATGTTAATGTTAGATCTATCGTTATTTCTTACTCTTTTAAATCAGGTGGACTTGTTTTATTATTGAAAATAAGTTGTGCATTTATTTTATTGTAGTTTTTTGGTAGAATAATGTGAATGTGGAAGCATAGCTAATTGATTTGGCTCTATATCTTCTATCGTTATCTCAATTGTTACGATAGGTAGAGATGATGACGACGTTAGAGGGTGAGCCACAGCTCTTTTCACCCTTTTAGAACAAGCACCAAGAGGGAAAGCATTCTTCTATCATAAAATGTTGCAAAACATTGGATATTAGCACTGGTTGAATAATGGGAGGATAAAGTTTCGTGGTTTAATCCTCTTAGAAATAAACCATGCCAAAATTTTGTGAAAGTTACTAGTTGGTAAGTACGATTTTTTTGTTGCAAATCTAGGTTTGATATGCATGTTATATTATTGTGTTTAATTCTTCTTTATTTTAACAAATCTTTAGGACCCTCAATGATTGAAAAATTATAATAGGAGACAATGAAATACATTGATAAGACTATAAAACAGTTTATAAATCTAGCAAGTATCCAAGATAGTCTAGAAATATTGAATATGGTTATTTTATTTTACATTACATAAAGAATATACTTTTTACGAATAATGGCATGGTCGAGCTTGCAAGAAAGGAATTTTACTACGTAAGGTTAGAATTGCATAGATAAACTATTTAAATAGGTTTATGAGTTTTTAGGTAGCGGTAGAAATTTTTGTATATTTAAATGTGTTGTAAACTTTGTATATTTGACATGTGTTGTAAAAATTTTTAAGTTAAATGTAAATATGTGATTTTGTAATTAGAGCCTTAGATTAATAGATAAGAAATAGGATTGACCATACTATGAGAAATCAAAAATTTGGTTTCTTTTTTGTTATTATTTTGACCAATTTTTCACGATGGTTTTTTATATATACCGTCGTGGAAAATTATAGCCCAAACGATGGTTTTGTACAAAAACCGTCATGTAAGCTACATCCTACACAACTATTTTCTTAAAAAACCTTCATGTAAGATTCCACATTATAGGATGATTTTTTTAAAAGCTATCATCTAAGATATGCTCAAAAGGCGCCAAAAATGAACTTAAAACCTACCTTATACAACAGTAAAAAACCGTCATGTAAACTTTTCACAATGGTTGTAAACCGTCATGAAATAAACAATTTTTTGTAGTGACTTTAAATAAACTAGTTGGGCACCAAAATCTCGTATATTTGGTCTTAGAGTACTTACTTGAAAAGGAGAGAAAGATGAAAAAAAAGTGAAGCACTACCGTAATTCAAGTTGGTGCTTTAAGAGTTTTGAATAAAAGGATAAATTTATCCTTTTAATGGGGTAACAAGCACTATTTTGTCTAAAAATAGCACATCTCAAAGTTTAAGATGGTGAATATAGAGAAATATTATAATTTAGAGGGCACAACAGGCATGTTTTAAAGTTTGACGGGCATTTTGATGTAAGTGATATAGTATAAGGGCAGTTCATAAAATTTGTCTTTTATATATGGCCTTTAATATTTTTAAAAGGGTAAAGTTGAATATTTACTTGTATATTACATATGAATGTGTGTATAGTAACTAAAATGTTTAGAACTATGATTATCTAACACAATATATAAATATACAATATATATAAATCAAAATGCATACCTTATTGTTTAAAATACATGATTATCCAATACTTATGTATTGGTATAAAAAATTCAAGTTATCTTTATTTTTGCTAAACTTCACGTTTTTAGAGTTTTAATTTAAAGGCATTTTCGGTATTTTAAGGTTAAAATTGAGTATTGAGCTAAAAGTGGTACAAATTTATGTAGTAAAACTTATATGAAGGTATATACTTGACGAAACACAAAAATAAAGGGTTAATTTCACAAATAGTCCTTGAAGTTTGTCCTCCAATCCTGGTATAGTCCCTAAGATTTAAAAGTACCATTTCGGTCCTTCATCTTTTGCTTTGTTGTAGTTGTTGTCCCTTCATCAGTTCAGTGTTCAATATTTACGGGAACATTATTAAAATATCTTACTTTAGTCTCTAATTTATTACTTTGTTTTTATTTTTAATCTCTAATATATTACTTTGTTTCACTTTTGATTTCTCTAGTAGCAATATTAAGGATTAAAATTAAAAAAAAATTAAAATAAGAAACTGAATACAATAATATAGATTCATATCACTAAAATAAAGTAAAATAAAGGGACCAAAAGTAAAATACGATAATCTGATAATTCTTAGTTATAATAGAGGGACCAAAATTAAAATAAAGTAAAAGATTAGGCACTAAAATGGAACATTTCAAAAGCTTTTTGTTAAATATTTAACATCTAACTAACGAAAAGATCGAAACTGAAACAAAATAATAAATTAAGGTCCAAAAATGAGACTTTCTAAATATTAAGAACTAAACCAGGACTAAGGGTAAACCCTAATGACCATTTGTGAAATTAACCTAAAACTAAAAGTATACTTTTTAAATAAATATGAAATACATAGTATAAAAAGGTGAATAACCTTTTTTAATATATTATGGTAGACTACATTAGTATCATTGTAGGATACAACTGGTTGCCAATAGGCTACTGCAACGTAGGCGACTATAAAACTATAAAAGATATGTTTGGTATTTCAATATGCACAAATATATGAAAGGTATTTTAGATATATTGGTGTTTGTTTTTGCCAAAAAAAGGGGTCACTATAAAAAGAGGTATTCACATAAATGCTACTTTTTTCAACTCAATTTTTTATATGCCACAAAATGTCAAAAGTTCCTATGCCATAAACTTGGAACATGTCCCATTGAGACATGTCTGTATGTCTCTCTAAAACATTTTTTGTGTCCCTGGGGGACATATCACATGTCTCATTAAGACATGTTTGTATGTCCTGTTAGGACATTTTTTGTGTCCCTCAAGGTCCCTCGAGGACATCACATGTCCAACCAAGACATGTCCGCATGAACCTTTGGGATTTTTTCTGGTGTCCCTCTAGGACATGTCATATGTCTCTTCTAGACAATTTCAGATGTCCCTCCGGAACATTTTTCGTGTCCCTTGGAAGACATGTCACATGTCCCTCAAGAACATTTTTCGGTGTCCCTCAAGATATGTTGCATGTCCCTTAGAAACATTTTTTAGTGTCCCTTCGGGACATTTTCTAACAATGTCAATGATAGCAAAAAAAAAAAAAAAAACTACGGAAGCAACAAAACAAAATCAACTAAAATTCACCATCATAGGCGGATATATTATCAAATAAAATTCATTATAACAAAATCTTGGAAGTAGTAACAACATCAATAGAGTGACAATAAGTACAAAAGAAATATAAAACAAACCCAAATGTTAGGTAAGTTGATAAGCCGATGCAAGCAAAAATGTCACTACAACAAATTTTTTATTATACAACCTTTATTTAATGATCGTTTCTCAAAAACCGTCATGGTAAGGAGAAAAAACATGGTGATTTACGCCTGCGATGACAAAAACTATCATGACATGGGACGGGAGCTACTATGACGATTTTTTAAAAAAGGGTCATGGTATATCCTATCTACCATGACGGGTCGTGGTAGCTTCGGCCCATTCCATGATGGTTTTTTTAAAAAAGGGTCATGGTAGCTTACTTAAAACCGCTTTTCCCACCTCGATATTCAGACATAATTTAGAAACTCACTTTTCAAATATGACCACAGACCCATCTGAATCAGCTACCGCCGCCCCTCTCCACCTCCACACTCTTTAATCTCAGCCCAAATTGTAAGTTTTTGTTAGAAATTGATAAATTGTTGTTGATTTTGTTGTATAATTAATCTAAAATTGATAAATAGTTGTTGATTTTGTTGTTTATTCCATGAAATTTGCATTGTGGATTATGGGTATGATTTATTTATTTTATAATGAATATGAGTAACTTGTTTTATGATGGATGATCTTTTGTTTTACGATTAGAGAATATATATAGGTGGGTATATATATAATTTGTGAAATTAATTTTAATTGAATATTTGCTATTTATTATTTTGATTTAGGACTTGCAAAATGGATAGGAAATGGATGTGAGAATTTCGATTATCTAGAGAGTATGTGAATGGTGCGGAAGAGTTCTTGGATTTTACTAAAAGTCATGCCAATGGTGCTAAAATTCGGCGTCCTTGTGTTCAATGTGGAAACCATAGATTGCAGGCAATTCCAATTGTTAGAGGACATTCATTCCGAGATCGATTTATAAGTAGTTATCAAACGCGGCATTTTCATGGCGAGTCTAATTTCAATCCAACTTTAGTAAGTAAAGAAAAGGAAGCTATTGTGGAGGATAATATGGATGAATAGGAGAATATGGTTGACATGGTCAATGATTTAGAAGAACACTTTGTGCTCCGTCGGGATTTATTTGAGACAATGATGTATGATGCTAAGACACCCGTGTATGAGGGGTGTACCAATTTCACTATGTTGTTTGCTTTAGTTGGATTATGGAACTTGAAAGCATCTAGTGAGTGGTCAAATTCTAGTTTCACAAAGCTGTTGGAATTTTTAGGAAGGGTTCTACCAAAGGGTAATAAATTACCAACTAGTATGTATGAGGCTAAGAAGACTTTGAGTACTTTGAAAATGGATTATGAGAAAATTCATGCTTGTGAAAATGATTGTGTTCTCTATAGGAATGAGTATGAGGACAAGAATTATTGTCTAGTTTGTCAACAAGCAAGGTGGAAGAAAGGAAAGGAGCCAAAAGACGGTGAGAATGGAGTGCCAAAGGAAATGTTACGGTACATTCCACCGGTACCATGTTTGAGGCATTTATTTGGAAACTCAGAACATGCCAAGAATTTGACATGGCATCATGACAAATGGGTGGATGATGATATGCTTAGACACCTAGCGGATTCACCACAATGGAAGACTTTTGAAGCTGATCATCCCAATTTTAGTGCAAATCCAAGAAACACACATTTTGCTTTGTCGACGGATGGAATGAACCCACATGGCAACATGAGTAGTAGGCATAGCACTTGGCTCGTAATTCTTGTTAACTGTAATCTCCCTCCAAAGATGTGCATGAAGCAGAAGTTTTTAATGTTGTCTTTATTGATTTCAGGTCCTCATCAACTAGGCAATGACATTGATGTATACTTGGCACCGTTAATCGATGACCTAAAAAAGTTGTGGGAAAATGGAGTTGGTGTTAGAGATGCTTACCGAAAAGAGACGTTCATACTCCATGTAATTTGATATGGACAATTAACGACTTCCCTGCATATCGCAATTTATTTGGTTATTTAGTGAAAAGTTCTATTGGTTGTCCTGCTTGCATGACGGAAACGTCTCACAAACGGTTGGAGAGTGGTAAGAAAATGATTTTTCTTGGTCATAGAAGATGGTTGCTAAGAGATCATCATTACCGCAAACAAAAGAAAGCCTTTGATGGCAACAGCGAAGAAAGATGCCCTCCTTGTCCTTTGTAGGTGAACAAATATTTGAAATGGTAAAAGATATAAGAGTCATATTTGAGAAGAGAAAGTGAGATAAGGACCAGCCGCCGATTGATGGACCATGGAAAAAAGAGCAATCCTTTTTGATCTTCCATACTAGAAGACACTTTTGTTCATCATTGCTTGGATGTTATGCATTTTGAGAAAAACGTTTGTGAATCCATAGTCGGCATGTTGTTTGACATTCCGAGCAAGTTAAGGATGGTGAAAAAGCTTGGTTGGATCTCATGGAAATGGACAGTAGGCCTAATTTGTTTCTTGAGAAAGATGGAACCGCACTTTCTTACCTTCAGCGAAGCACACGTTATCCAAAGCAGAAACGAGAAAGCTTTGTGAATGGCTTGCTTCGTGAAAAGTGCCAGATCGGTATTCTTTGAACTTTAAAAAGTTGGTATCAGTGAAGGATTTGAAACTTATTGGCATGAAAACACATGATTGCCATATGTGGATGCAACAATTACTATCACTTGCTTTGCGGGAATCCTAACAAAGGATGTGAGATTTGCAATTTCCAAGTTGTGCTCGTTCTTCAATTCAATATGCTCGAAGGTAATTGATCCACTTATGCTAGATTCATTGTAATTAGAGTTAGTGCAAACCTTATGAATGCTTGAGAAGTATTTTCCATTGGCATTTTTTGACATCATGATTCGTCTAACAGTGCATTTAGTACATGAAGTTAAGTCATGCAGACTAGTGTATTTGAGATGTATGTACCCATTTGAAAGATATATGAAGGTTTTGAAGAGCAATGTGAAGAATCGAAATAGGCCGGAGGAATGTATTGTAGAAAGTTACATAGTTGAGGAATCGATTGAATTTTGCTCCGAGTACCTATCTAATGCAAATGAAATTATGGTGTCCATGACTATAAACATTGAGGCTAAGGGACTCTCTATTGGCAATCCTTCGCCAGAAAATTGAGAAGAGTGGGAGCAAACTTGTCTTTATGTCTTGTATAATGCTAATGAAGTGAAGCCTTTCATTGAGGTGCACATGAGCAAATTAAAAAAAGCATACCCAAAAAGAGCAAGAAATGAGATGTAGTTGCAAGATGAACACAACCGGACCTTTTGGTTATGGATTTGATCATACATCTATGGCAAGTGCTCCATATTACAAGATGAAGGCATGTCATAGAAGTTGAAGAACCTAGCTAGAGGACCATCGTCGATAGTTACAAGGTATACGTCATATTCCATAAATGGTTATACTTTCTACACTCACGAAAAAGATGAGAAGCATCCTATGTAAAATAGCTATGTGACTCTTAGTGCCGAAGCTATGCATATTGCCTCTGCCAAGGACAAGAATCTGGTATATGGAACCAAGAACTACTTTAGTTTCATTGAAGATAGTTGGAAACTTGATTATGGGGGATTACACATAGCACTTTTTAAGTGCAAGTGGGCTGACAATAACTATGTTAAGAATGATAATAACGGCATCACGGTGGTTCACTTTAGAAGATTGGGAAATAGGAATGATCCCTTCATTATGGCATCACAAGCAATCCAAGTTTTTTATACTACGAATTCCCAAGACATGGAGTTGTCTCTAGTAGTCCCGACAAAGTCAAGAATAGTTATCGATGGTGAAGAAGGTGCCGAGGATTGCACGGACATCCCTTCATCCACAAAGGGATTGCCACTGGTTAAAGAGATAGATAATTTTGAAGATGATGTTTCACACTTGCTTCGTGAAGATGTAGAATTGATATGTATTGAGGAACCAATTAAAAAAAAGATAAAAAAATTTAGCATCTATAAACCAATTTTTGTTAATTTATCTTAAAATTTTTCTTTAATTTCTTTCATTTTTCATCTTTTTTTTATGGGTTTTGTATATCTATCTATAGTTATATCTATGGTAAAAATAGAGAAAAAGTATACATTCTATGCCATTGGATGCTTAACACACGGGTTAGCCACCCTAGGTAGAAAAGAAAATAATATGTAAGAAATAATTTGGACAATTTTTTTATGACGGTTTTATTAAGAAACGATCATGAAAAACTATTTCACGATGGTTTTTTGCAAAAATCATCGTGGAATGCTTTAAAACAATCACAACATTTAATATGCTGTTATAGGCTTCCATGATGGTTTTTGTAAAAACCGTCATGGAATGCACTAAAAAATCACAGCATTTAATATGCTCTTATAGGCTTCCACAACAGTTTCTGCAAAAACCGTGTGGAATGCTACATAATGTCACAACATTTTAAATGTTGTTGATAGGCTTCCATCACGGTTTTTGCAAAAAGCATCGTGGAATGCTGTAAAAATATCAAAACATTTAAAATGTTGTTGATAGGTTTCCACAACGGTTTTTCCAAAAACCGTCGTGGAATGCTAAAAAAATCATGGCATTTATGATGTCATGACAAGCTTCCATGATGGTTTTTGCAAAAACCGTTGTGGAATGCATTAAAATATCATAGCATTTTAAATGTTGTGGATAGGCTTCCACGATGGTTTTTGCAAAACTGTCATGGAATGTTCTAACTATCACAAAATTTAGTGCTGTTGATAGGCTTCCATGATGGTTTTTGCAAAAACCATCATGGAATGCTATAAATATCATAGCATTTTAAATGTTGTTGATAGGATTCCACAACGATTTTTGCAAAAGCCGTCATGGAATGCTGTAAATAATAAATGCTGTTGATAGGCTTCCATGATGGTTTTTGAAAAAATTTCCATGGAAGGATCATTTTCCCTGTTTAAATTTGGGAAATGTGCACCCAGCCCCCCTTTTTAATCCGTGCTCCTCTCTCTCTCTAAAATCCCTCCTTCTCCCTCTCTAAAATCCTTCTCTCTCTCCACCACCATCACCTCCACCGTCGTCGCCTACTCACCGCCGGTAAGGTCCCCCTCCCTTTCTCTCTCTCCCCCCTCACCCCACCCACCCCCCCGCCTCCTCCCCTCCTTCACCCCACTACCCCCCCACCTTGCCCCTCACCCCACTACCCCCTTCCCCCCTCGCCCCCCACCTCGTCCCTCACCCCATCACCCCCTACCCCCCACCGCGACCCCCTCGCCCCCCCACCCACCCCCCCACCTTGGCCCTCGCACCCACCCGCCCCCTAGCCAACCCCCACCCAGCCCCCTTACTCCACTGCCTCCCCTCCCCCTCTTGCCCTACTGGCCCCCCACCTCGCCCCTTGCCCCCACCCACCACCCACCGTGCCCCCAACCTGCCCCCACTGGCCCCCCCACCCACCCCTTTGCTCCACTGCCCTCCCACCCTCCCCCTCTCGCCCCACCGGCTACCCCACCTCGCCCCTCTCCCCACCCACCGGCCACCGTGCCCCCCACTCGCCCTCCACCCCGCCCCCTTTCCCCACTTGGCCCTCACCTCTCCCCCACCCCTCACCCTGCCCCACCCGCTCTCCAATCATATGTGTAATTGTGTATATGTGAATATGTGTAATTGTGTGAATATCTGTAATATGTTAAATTGTGTAATTGAAATTGTTACATTTGTGAAAATGTGAAATTATGTGAATATGTAAAATTGCGTTGTTGAAATTGCAAACTTGTGAATATGTGAAATTATGTGAAGATATGAAATTGGGAACTTGAAATTGTAAACTTGTGAATATGTAAATATGTGGAATATGTGCAATTGTGTAATTGAAATTGTAAATTTGTGACGATGTGAATATGTGTGATATGTGAAATTATGTGAAATTGTGTAATTGAAATTCTAAATTTGTGAATATGTGTAATATGTGAAATTGTGTAATTGAAAATGTACACTTATGAATATGTAAAGATGTGAATATGTGTAATATGTGACTTAATATTACTATGTGTGTGTTAGTTTTTGCTTATTTTGCATAGGTACAATGTCTCACGAGATCGATTGTGACCAGTACGAGGACGAGTTTGAATAGTGCATCCATCTTCATCGCAATATAGCAAGGGAAACCAACACAGTAAGCCACAAAGGCGAACTGAATTTGATTCAAAAGTATACTTTGAGAGAATGGCTACATTGATGAAAAAAATTGATCAGATGAGAAAGAAAGGTTTAAGAATTGAAGTGACTTTTGACTCAAAAGGCCAATCAAAAGGCGCACCTGACCATAAATTAACAATTGGATCGGAGTCCTTAGTCAAGAACATGTTCCTATATGGACAAAAGATTGGAGGTCTTAGGATTTGGATAAAGTAAAAAATGTGATTTGGAGAGAAATTTGCGAAGCTTTTGCAGTCAAGGATTAGTATAGGAAAAGTGCTTTGAGGGTTTGTGGCAAATTAGCAAAGGGCTTTAGATCTGACCTCTATGTTACCTTCATACAACCATACCTTTCCATTCTGGAGGAGGATTTAAATGTATATAAATGGCCTCCTATGGTAGTACACTACTACCCCTCCATAAACGATGGCAATTGGGAAGCTTTTGTGTGGTATCGATGTTCCATCGAATTCCAACTGCTATCATCAAACGTAAGAAAAATAAGAGCAAAAAATGAATATTGCTTTATGGTTAGCCAAGTCGGATATAGAGAGCTTGAGCAATCCTTGCTACGTTAATATCTTACTTGTATTACATATATCAATTATGCTATCATTAGTATGTTAGTAACATAGTGTAACGCAGTTTGCTAAGACGGGCATGCTACCAACACTAGAGGAGTTGTGGGTAAAATCACATCAAGGTCCCGATGGACAATTTAAAAATCCAAAAGTAGCATAAATTGGGAACTTGATTGTAAGTTTATTGAACATAAACAATTAATTTGTAATTTGATACTGGTTAAAGGATCTTAAGAATAACATGGTTTTGTTGTTTATTTACAGGATGAATACACAACGCAACAAAGTTAAGGGAGCTTCCAATCGATTGGTAACGATGACATTTTGACGAGGGCACTAGGGAAATTGAAACATTTAGGATGTGTTTGCGGTCAATCGAAGTATGTGAAGTAGTCTCAATACTTCGACCTCCAATCAGGTACTTCATAATGGAATTCCTAAATGTCGAAGATGCAGATGGAGATTGCAGAACTATGAGATCTTGTGACCAAGCTCATTTCCCAAGGATGTGCCAAGTCAACAGATGATAGCATCTCACAACGCAACAGCTTCAAGGCTAGCCTCCCAATAATGTAGCAGATGCTCTAGAAGCTCTAAAAGTCTAATTGTCACCTCCTCATCAAGAAACCGAACAAGGTCAAGAATTAAGGCTCTTTGTTGAGGATAGAATTAATGGTGGGTGTGCACTTGTTGCGCTTGGGAAGTTATAGATGGAGAGTCTTCCAACTTATACAGTTCATAGACAACTATTAGGGGAAGACAACATGTGCGTTAGCATCTCTACCATCAGAGTTAGAATAGCTAAATTGCTTGTTACAACACTTAAAGGAACAACTGTGGGTGAAGCATCTGGAAGCTTTGTCGCATGGCCGAAGAGGTTAGTTGAAGTCATTGCATTGACGAAGATGAGTCGAGTTCCTAACACCAAAAAAGAAAAGCAAGACAATCACAAGATCTAAGTGGAAAGAAACACCAAAAAAAGAAAAGCAAGACAATCAACAAGAATAAGAACAAGAACAACCCATTGCGAATGAGCCACTGCCTACATTTAACTTCGCTTTAGTGCCTCAAGAATTTATGCAGTTGGCTCTATACGCACATTCTTTCATGCACAATAGGTCAATGATTCAGTGCCTACTATTGGTAAAGGTCACTAGCAATGAATTGCCTATCTATGTGGGATATGAAGACGTTTACTACTTCATCAGCTTTGATAAAATCAGGCCAAACTGCATCCCAGTATACCTCAGGTAATAACTCCATCCTTAATTCATAATTTTTAAAATATAGGTATAGTTGTAAGGTGCTTTCAAATAATTGACAATATTGTTTTTTATTGTAGTTTTTTAGCAGAATATTGTGAACTTCAAGGCTTGGCACAAAATTTCAGCTTCATATCTCCGGCGATTGTTTCAAGTGTTGCAAGAGACCTACAGAGTGATCATAGAGAGCGCACCATGTCACTCTTCCACCTATTAGCTTAAGCATCGAGGGGGAAATTATTCTTCCTACCATACAATGTTGGAGAACATTGGATGTTGGCTCTTATTTTTCCATGAGAGGATCAAATATATTGGTTTGATCCTTTTTTTGCCATAGGAGGACCAAATATATTGGTTTGATCCCCTTGGAGACCTACCACGTGAGGATTTTGTATCAGTCATGAGATTGTAGGTATTAATGTTCTCTTATAAAATTAACTGTTTTGAGTCCCACATAATTATATCGTCTATTAATTCATTCAAACATGACACATTGTTAGGGCGCTTAACTATCAGAAGCTTCAAGCAGGAAGTGGTGTCATAAACTGACCAAATGGAACGCTATACTCTAAACATAAGTGTCCAAGACAACAAGGTAATGTAAAACGTGGTTTTTTTATTCTACGTTTCATGCGGGATATAATTACAAGTGGTATACAATCCCTAGGAAAAAAAGAGTTTTATATATATATCGATAAACATGAAGGTAGATTAGAGTGGATGCAATTTGTAATAAGTATGGGCTCTTTAGATAGATAGATGGAGATAGAAGATAAACAATTGTTCAAAATAGCTCAAATGTAAATGATCTTATAAATACCTTATAATTTCAATATACATCAATTTTTGTATGCAATTAGGGCCTTGTTGTAATGGATAACACACAGGACTGGCCATTCCGTGGGAAATTAAAAATTTTTGGAGATTATCTTTTTGTGGTGATACCAATTTTCCATGACTTTTTTTACAGTTTTCAGAAAAACCACCGTTGAATCGAAAGTTTCTACAAGGCTTCCACGACCTTTTTTGAAAAAAACCATCATGGAATATAAGCTTCCATGACAGTTTTTTAAAAAACCATCCTAGAAGCCTAGAGATTCCATGACGGATTTTAGAAACCATTGTGGAAGCCTTGAGATTCTACGACGGTTTTCAGAAAGACCATCGTGGAAGCCTTGAGATTCATGATGGTTTTATAAAAATCTATCGTGCAATCTTAAAGATTCCACAATGTTTTTTTATAAAATCATTGTGGAATCTAAGCTTCCATGATTTTTTTTAAAAAAACCATCATGGAAGATGTTTCACCCACATCCCCCTTTCATCCCAAGTTTCTTGTTCCATGATGGTAAAAAACCATCGTGAAAACTCCATTTTGTATCACAATTGAAGTTTTCAGATAGTCTTTTAACCATCGTGAAATTTTTCCATGACGGTTATAAACCGTTGTGAAATCCGCAGTCTATAGTAGTGTTTTTAGACTTATAGTATCACTACATGCTAAAAATCAAATATAAGTTGATCTAAGCCTATTATTATCACAAAATTTGACATAAACAAAGAAATTCGACACGCTTCCTTCAAGCAACCGATCCCCATCATTTGACAACAAATGCTTAGTTGTAAAAGGAGGCCACAACATCTCTAGAGGCTTTCACATCTGGTAGACAAGGAGAAATCCAAAATTTCAAACTATAGATGTCACACAAAACAAAGTTAGATTCAACCATTGAAAAAGATCGTATTCTTCAAAATTGCACTGACCCCACCCAATCAGAATATTTTGCCTCTGTAGCTTCCTTCCTTTGACCAAATACAGCTAAATTCGCACCATTTTCTCTCAACCAAACACCATAGAGATTTAAATTCTAACCTAGACATGAAAAGAGGAGAGAGAGAGAGCCATGCATCACAAACCTTGTTAGAACCAACATCGTCGTTTACAAATCTGGCCAAAACAACCTAATGGAAATTGAACAAAGGAGACAGGGAGTGCGCCATGGGTTGTAGTCATTGGAACCATCATCACCATTTGTAAAACGTTCACCATCTACCTTGTTCATGGAAGATCTCAATCTCTATCGTAGCTCCATCATTAGTAACACGAGCTTCGTCGGAATCTTTGGTACAAGTGAACGATATAGACAGAGAGAACAAGAAAGAGAGAGAGTGAGAGGAAGGATAGACAATTGAAGAAAGAGGGTGAGAAGAGAGAGAGTTTGGCTAAGAAAATGAAAGGAGAGAGAAAGAGAGAACAAAAGGGAAACCAAAACATGTGAAAAAAAAAAGAAATTAAAAAGAGTGTTTAAAATTTTATGGCATATCAAATTTTGTGGCATATATTTTCTTAACTTTAACAATTTGTGGTATTAAAAATTAGATTGATTAAAATGATGGCATATGATGTAATATTCTCTTCTAAAAATCAATCTAAAGACTAGGTGGGGGCATCCATATGAAGAGCCTCTTTTTCTCATCGTACTTGGGTTATGGGCTAAAACCCCAACTATATGAGCTACATTGTCTATATCAAATCCACAAATTATATGATATACTGCTTCTTTATTATCAGTATTGTATTCTACCACTTATTTTTATTCTTTTGATTCACATCATTGTTTAGCAAAAAAGACTAAAATACCCTTAGATAACACTTTTTTGTCTTACCTTAACCTAAAATATTTGTGCTCAATTATGTCTTCATACTTTTTAGAAGTAATGTGCTTTAAAATTTTGCATAGATGTGATAAGATTGAAAAACAATGATTCCCTAACTGGTACCTTGAAGTCCTGAAACTTCCACAACCAATCTTACTAATTTATTTCCCTAACTAACCCCCCCAAGTCTTGAAACTTACGTAATTGTTCTTACCAGCTCCATAAGAGCCCATCCGTGTTTTGAAGATAGCAACTTAAATGATTTGAACTGAAATAATAAAATATTGTGTAAACATAATTACTTAATTATTATTTATTGTTTCAATATTTAAAATAATTTGTTTATTATTTAATAAAATGATATAATTAATGACTTAACTAAAATAATTGAGTAATTATTTTATATAAAAATAATTATCATCTATTTAATTAGTTTTATTTGATTAAAGAATTATTAATACATTTTTATTGAGTTAACTAATTATTTAATTATATTGAGGCTCATAAGTTGTTGAAATATTCAAGGGGATTAAAGATAAATTTGGAAAAGGAATGAAAAACTCTTTCTACAAATTTAGTTTAGGGCAGGTTATTACATTAATTTCATGGAATTGTTATCCAAAAAAATGACAAATCAAACCATCAGATGAGGAATGGTTATTTATTTATTTATTTATGTTGAGAAATTGAATCTTCATTCAATTAAAAATTAATACAAACAAAAATTCAATACGGGCGCTCATTGGGCACCAAAGATTCCAGATACCGATTGGATCCACCAGTTTACAATTATAGCACATGGATAGCAGATGACGTCGACAACTATAGGGGATGATCCATGCAACACAAATAATAGAGCTTGCCAGTTGCTCAACATCAGACTTCAAAACTATTGATGGACGTAGCCAATTGACCAAAACCAATTCACCCAAGTGTGGGAACTTATAGGCTATTTGACAAAGTTTGTTAGAACCAACTTTTTAGTTCAAAATACTGTAGTATGTGAGAGCTTTACATTGTAGTAACTTTTTGCCTTTACTGTAGTATATAAAAGCTTTATACTATTCCCTAATGAAAAATTTGGTCATAACCAACTTTGCCAAATACCCTTTTATAATCCGACCTAGACACAATTCTAGCCAACCCCACGGTATGGTTTTTCATCCTCGTCCGACCACATCCGAAACCCATTGCCTAGATTTGCCTTCGAGCCTATGGTCGTTGTTGCTTCTAATCATTGAAGTCACCTCTTTTTTTGCCTCGACAAATGGTGGAACTCTCTATTGTCCTGGTGTGCTTCCCCTCCCAAGCCAAACGCTCATCGGTCTCCCCCTTTTGCGAGTTTGGATCCCAATGACTAGCCTAGAGGCGGCATTGGGCTTTGGATCTAAAAGAAGAGGGGGGGTGCAACTATCTATCTAAAAGACCCTAATAGTAACTAGAAGAAAAGTTTTGCTTGTGCAGAGGAAAGAACGAAGAAAGAAGCGTCATGTTAAGAACTGAACTTTTGTTTATCTAAATGGTTGGGATGGGGGACTAATGGATGCCAACATATGAGGAATGGTCATTACAGTCTTTCTTTTCCTGACTACCCAACAAAACACAACCTTATTAGGAGAAAATATTTTTCCTTTGCCATCCATAACTATTGATAATATATCACACAACTGTGTAATAAAATATAATTCTTTTTTTTCATTTATTCATAATGAATATGATTATTCTGTTTCATGTGCAAAATATAAATATGTTAGGTATCACACATAAATAATGATAAATAGTGTAAGGCACTGTCTAAATAGTAAAACATAATGATAAATAGCAAAAAAATAAATCACTCATCGATAAAGACATCCATTACTACTACTACTACTACTACTATTATTATTATTATTATGTTGATGATGATAATGAATTTTAAAAATTCCCCCTAAACTCATTAGTACACAAGCGAGTTTAGACGACGGTCAAAAGCCATCATCTAATCCATAATCAGAAAATCCCATCACTTTAGATGTTGGTTGTAAACAATTCTCTAAAGTCAACCTGGTGTAGGGTTTGGCACGAGGTGTCGACATTAGATGCTAGTTTTAATAAAAAGTCAACGTCTAATAATAAGATTAGACAACGGTTTTAATAAAAAACCATCATCTAAAGCCCAATCCTCTCAAAATATGTTGTTGTTTTGGTCATTTTTCCCAATGGTGGCCAAATATCCCATGATTCTATTTTGTGGCCTTATAGTTCATAGATATTAACTATTTACTTTATTCAACACTTGAAAAAATAAATATTTATAACAAAATATTTAAAATGACTATCAATTATTGGAAAAAGTAAACATGCAATTTCAATTCACTTTCATATTATTCATTCTTCTTAGTATGATATGTCAAATAAAAATACAACAAAGTTTGCATTACAACATCCAAGAGAATGAAATATAACATAATTGAAATACAAGTAAAATATTTTATTAAATAGCTCAACAGAAAAAATACGATAACATAAAAGTGATTATTTTTTCCTTTTACTTTTATTAGAGTTATCAACACAAGTCTATTCAACATCTAAATGAACTAAGTGTAAATCATCATCACCAAAGACATCAACCTCATCCATTGATGGCAATCCCTTGCTAAGAGATGGAATATCGTTGCCTTCGTCATTATTTTCATCATCATTGCTAACTGTTCTTGACTTCGTTAGCACGATTAATGATAACTCCAAATCTTTAGGATTGGTAGTGTAGAAGACTTGTTTAGTTTGTGATGCCATGATGATTGGGTCATGCTTGTAACCAAATCTTCTAAAGTCTACTACTATAACACTGTCATTATCAACCTCTTCATAGTTATTGTTGGCTAGTTTGCACGTAAAAAGAGTTACTTGAAATTTGCAATAGTCAAGTTCCCAAATCCCATTAACATAACCATATAGGTCATTGTTTCATATATAGGATTCTTGTCTTTTGTAGAGGAAACATACATGAAATCGGCATAAGGACACATATCACTATTTTAGACTAGGTGCTCTTATCTCTTTCGTGAGTATAAAAGGTAAAAGCATTTAATGAATATGAAGTATATCTCATGGTTGTGAACGAGGGTCCTCTAGCCAACCTAAACAAGTCTTTTGAGATACCTTTGCATTGAGACTCACGAGCCTTATTATATATATGTGGCTCCACCCACTCTCTAAAAGTGTGGTTGTGTTTATCATTTAACTTTCATCTTAATGTTTTAAAATATGCACTCATGAATGTTTATCACAAAATTTGGATTTAATAAACATCCGTGTGATATTAGAATCATTATGTAAGCACTTAACAAATTTTTGAGATCAAACTCATAAAATTTTGTTTGCATAAAACACGTCATAATTTATAAATCTTGCTTTTATAATGAAAAACATAAATATTATATTCAAAAATTTTATATTCAGAGTTTTTTTTAGAACAATCTTTTGTATTTGTTTGTCAATGAGTTTCTTATTCCAAAATAAATTTGGACCTAAGTGTGGATTTCTAATAAGCTTGTTAATGAGTTTCTCAACATTTTTCTTTTTAACTTTTTTCCCTCTTTCTTTCTTTTAGGAGGGAAGGGCATTTAATAAAATCAAAATATCATACCTAACATGGAAAAAAAATTAAGAAATCAGTTTTTTTTTGCTAAAAACCTAATGAAATTTAATAGAAGGAGAAAGCTGGGGATGGTTAATAGATTGGAAGGCAAAACATATACATTTTAAAGTTCAAAAGACATGTTGACAAAAGTAACATAGTTTAAGAGGAATTTTAAAATTTATAATAATAATGATATAATAATAGTCGCTATTGTTGTAATCACATAATAATAAGGATTATATACATTAATAGCCCCTAAACTTTAGGGTTTTCATTACTTAGTCCCTGAACTTTAAAAATCATTACTTTACCCCTTGAGCTTTTAAAACACTTCACTTTGTTCTCTAAATTTTTAAAATCATTATTTTTCCCTTGAACTTTCAAACCTCTTTATTTGTCTCCTATTTTCTATTCAAATAGACAAAATTAAACTCGTGCGATTTGTACATGGGTCAATTGTAAGCGAAAAAAGTGAGATTTTATCACTCTCAAGTTTTGTTTCACATTAATGCTCTCATGTAGTGTTTTTTTATCTGCTCTCATTTAAGAAGGGTATGTATGCACATTTATTTTCGATATTGTTCGTCGATGTCTCCTCATATTTAACGCATAACTCGCCTTATTTAGTATTCAAATTTAGATTTAGTGAACAATATCAACTTATTAAATAAGTTATGTATTAAAAATGTGAAGAAATGTACACGCAAATCCTTCCTAAATAAGAGTTCAAATAAAACATAAAGATATCAAGTCAGAGTGTAAACATAAAACAAAACTTAGAAGTAATAATATATAATTTTTTCCCACATAGGTAACCTATTTGAAAATTACGTTGGCATAATTTCGTTTATTTGAACCAAAAGTCAGAAAATTTAGGAGACAAAATAAGTGTTTTCAACATTCAAGTGTAATATAGCGATTTTTAAAATTCTACGGGCAAAGTGAGGAGTTTTGAAAGTTTAGGGGGTAAAATAGATTTTTAAAGTTCATGGGGCAAAGTGAGGGAGACCCTAAAGTTTAAGACCATCAATGTTAATAACCCTAATAATAAATTATTATTCATTAACACAAATCATCAATGTGTTGTTGTATGACAACACACATAAATATACACTACTAGAAATATGAGCTACTTCGATCATATAATGACCTTTTTTAAAAAAACTGACATGGTGAGGGAGAAAAAAAAGTGGGGAGTTCACCCAAGACGACGAAAACCTTCGTGGTAGGAGGGGAGGTGTAACACCCACCAAATATAAGTTTAAAATACATAACATACTAATATTAAGTGTTATTACTCTTAACTATTTACAATTATGATATTAACATATCAGGTTAATATAAAAATATGAGAAAATTTGAACCTTTGGAACTCTTTATATAACTAAAGTATAACTTTACTCTACAAACTTAAATTGGCTTATGTTATATACACAATATAATACATATCTCAAATTGAAATTAGCCATATCTTAATTATAGTCTCTAAAAGCATTCAAAAGGAAGCATTAGTAAAAGTCCCAAAATAGGTCAACTTTGTCCATATACACAAGTCCACAGGTTCAAAGGAGAGCACCAGCCAGCTACCAAGCATCCTGCTACTAATGTTGAGAATTGTTATTATCTGCATCACTATAACTAAGTAAGCTTATGCCTAGTAAGCTAAATTAACATGAAACATAAATGACTATGCCATGAATGATCCCATATAAGTCAGGCTTTTCTTTTCTTTGAAAACTTCCATTATACCTGATTTGCATAAAACATAACGTGCAGGCGATTTTTCTTTAGGGCTTCCTATAACAAGTAGTTTTCCTTCTGTCAATTCCTCTAGACCATAAATGCTATCGTGTGGCTTCCCACACTACAATTCCCCTTCGAGACAATCTCCATCGAGATAACAATAAGGTCCATAGGTCTCCATCGAGACAACATATCAAAACTGTATGCCTCCATCGAGACAGTATAATGGAGCAGCCTCCATCAAGACTAACTCAATTAAATATGCCATCCCATCACAAGTAGCCCATAAAACCTCATAAAACTTTTTCCTATATGCTTCAACTTTTAAATAACATTTTGGGTACAATGTCTTTAACATATAATGCATGCTTACATAATGCTCAAAATCAAAACATGCTTATGTTACTTATGCTGCATAAAATCATAACCATACACACAAACATGTACAAATAATGTAAAATTCTACTTATGTTACTTATGGTGATGCATGTGAAATTCTACTTACCTCATATTATGGATAATGTAAACAATTGTTAGGTTCTTTCTCTTTAGATTCAGTGTCCAATCTTTCTGGAAATAGGTGTTTATATTTTGTTATAACCCATTAAAGATATACTTGTTACTTAAGTGTTAAGGAGCTCATTACAAGTTTAAAATCAAACTTAAGCAAAAGAAAAGCTAAGTCCCCACAAATATATCATTCATAACTTTATAATTGCAACCATATTAAATGAGATAAAAAATGGAGAAAACTAGAACTAAATATTCTACATTTGAACCCCTTAACATTTCCATGTATTTCCTAATAAAAGTAAAGAACTTAGCTTATAAAAATATCTAAAAGAGTAACAATTTTAGAAAAACTTATAAATTCATGTAATGTAGGGGATAGAATACCAAACTTAATCCCAAACTTCCCTTAAAGTATCAAAACATATGAACATTGGTAACATGACAAAACTAGTTAGTTTTAAGGGTAAAAATGGACTTTGGGTTTGTAATTGGTTCAAAACATTTCCTCAAAATTTGAGCAGCATTTCCCCTTAATTTTTAACACTCCCCAAAGCCTAAAATTCATAAAAACAACCTGAAAAAAAAATTATTGGGTATTCATAATATCACAAATCAACCCTAAATTCTCTAAAGTTACACAATTTCAAAACTTTTCATTCCAATAATCAAATCCATTTTTATTAGATCATTCTTCTATGATTTCTAACCTTGAAAAGCATTAAAATTATGCTCATATAATGTCCCAAAGGTTATTTATACAATCAAAGAAAGAAACCTAAAAATAGTTCATAGATTTTTACCTTCGTGAAGCAACTTGAACTCTTCACTTTCAATTTCACTTTTCCCACTTCAAAAGAGTGAAACCAAGGCTTATGGTCTTTTTAAACATCTAAAACAAGCCCTAGAATTGTCCAAAAGAATCAGATTGTAGGTTTATTCCATGTCTTAAAAGATTGAAATTCAAATCTACAAAATCAAGCTTACCTTGTCTAATTTTGGTTTTTCCCCTCTTATCACCACTTAAACCTTAACCAAGACACTTGGAGATGAGCTTATCTTCTTGAACCCCAGCTGAAAATAAAGTTTCCTTTGGTGGATGGTTGAATTTGAGAGAAGATGGGCTGAAATGATCTCACCTACTTGCTTAATTCCTTTTAAAGTAGCACACACAGACCTCAAATTACTTAACACTTAAGTACTCTTTTGTTAGCTTGATTAGTGTCCCTCTTTTGGAGCTTAGTCACAAGCTATTTTGTGTATAAAACACTCACACATAATTGTAAATGAAAGCTTAGTCATAGCCACCCATTTGAATTACTAACTTAGGTGTACTCACTCTTACCGAAATTTCAGTACACTAAAAATACTAGTTTCTAAACTTTCATATTTTTTTCACCAAAAGTAAACCAAAATTTCTAAATCTCTTCCAAATACACTCAAACAATGGATAACATGATTCTTTACTTAGTTCCTAAATTGTTGAAACCTTAATTGAGTCTGTACACTTGAATACCAAAAAGGTCACTATTTAGGGTCTAAAGGTAAACTTACCGCTAAAATACATATCATCCTCTTATATAAGACCTTGTATCATTCTTAATAATATTCTACAAGATTCCTTACTTGTCATAAAGTCTCCTTTAACCATTATTTCGAACACATGCATAACTTTACTTCATATAAAATGGCATTTTTAGCATAAGCAGACTTAAAACCATCATTGAAGCCCTAATTTAACTCATCTACTATAATTGTAATCAGATCCATCTTTAGGAAATCCCAAGTCATTTAGCTAGGCATTCAAATAAAAATTAATATAATCAAACACGTCTCAAATGAGTGTGAAACATTATATAATGCAATTAATGTCATGAAATCATGCAATGCATTGGCCAACAAGCATGTGAGAATACCAGGCATCAAAACTCTCCCCTCCTTATGAAATTTCATCCCCAAAATTTACTTACCAAAGAAGTGTGGATATTTTGATCTCATGTTATCTCCAATTCCCATGTAGCTTCTTCAACTGAATGGCTCTTCCATAATATTTAACTAGTGGAATCTCTTTCTTTCTGAGTACTTTTCGTGTCCTATCCAAAATTTTCATTGGTTGTTCTTCATAAGTCAAATCTTCTTCTAACTTATCATCTTCTTGTTTCAACACATGTGAAGGATTGGAAACATACTTTCTTAGCATTGATACGTGAAAAAATTATGTACTTCTGCTAATGATGGTGGCAAGGCTAATCGATAAGCCACTTTTCCAACTTTTTCTATAATGTCATAAGGACCAATGTATCTTGGACTCAATTTTCCCTTTTTACCAAATCTCATCACTCTTTTTATCAATGCAATCTTTACAAAAACTTTATCTGCCACTTCAAACTCAACATTCCTTCTTTTAGAATCCACATAGTTCTTTTGGCTACTTTGAGCTATTAACATTCTCTTTCAGATTTTCTAAATTACCTCTTTATTTTTCAATAAAATATCAAGTCTAAGATATTTTCTTTCTCCCATTTCATCCCAATGTAGAGGAGTTCTGCATTTGCAACCATACAAGGCTTTATACGGTGCCATACGAATGGTTGCTTGATAACTGTTGTTATAACAAAACTCTACCAAAGGTAGGTATTCCTTTCAAGATTTTTGGAAATCAAGAACACATGCTCTCAACATGTCCATTAATACTTTGATAGTTCTTTCAGACTAACCATCTGTCTATGGATGAAATACTGTACTGAGAGTCAATTGAGTCTCTATAGCCTTATGAACACTCTTCCAGAATATAGAAGTAAATTGAGGACCTTTATTTGATACGATACTCACCGGTACTCCATGTAACCTCACAATTTCCTTCACATATAACTGTGCATATTTAGCTACAAAGTAAGTTGTATGGACCAGAAGAAAATGTGTTGTTTTTGTTAATCTATCGATAATAACCCAAATTAAGTCATATCCTTCTGTTGTCCTTGGCAATTACAAAATCCATTATAATATCTTCCCATTTCCATCTCAGAATGTCCAATGGTTGTGAAGTGCCAGTTGGTTTTAGATGTTCAGCCTTCACCTACTTACAAGTGAGGCACTCTCTTACAAATTCTACAATATCTTTCCTTATTCCTAACCACAAGTAATGAGCTTTAAGATCCTTATATATCTTACTTGTACCAGGATGCATTGAATAAGGAGTATAATGGACCTCATTCATTATCTCCTTTAAAAGATCTTCATTCCTTGGAACACAAAGTCTAGTCCCATGCCTAATTATGCCATCATTTGAAGTCTAAAAATATTGTCCCCTTCTAGACTCAATTGGATTTCTCAAATAATGAAAATAAGGGTTTAAACTTTGATTCTGTTTGATCTTTTCCAACATCGTGGGTTGCAATGTTATTGTAGACAATCTTTCAATCAATCCATACTCTATTATCTCTATCTCCAATCTCCAAATATCATCCGCAATTGGTCTTGAATCACAATCATAGCTGAAAGGCTTTCTAAGGATTTTCTGCTTAATGCATTTGCTACTACATTAGCCTTTCTAGAATGGTAATTAATAATGCAATCATAGTTCTTAATAAGCTCCAACCACCTTCTTTGTCTCATATTTAGCTTTTTTTGTGTAAAAAAGTTATGAGGCTCTTATGATTGGTATAAATCTCACATCTTTCACCATACAAATAATGCCTCCATATCTTCAATGCAAACACTATAGCTGCTAACTCTAAATCATGAGTGGGATAATTTTTTTTATAATCTTTTAGTTGACGAGAAGCATAAGCTACAACTTTTCCATCTTGCGTTAAAACACCTCCTAACCCACTTCTAGAAGCATCACTATATACCATGAATCCTTTATCATTTGAAGGAATGGTAAGAACTGGAGCTGTTACCAATCTCTACTTCAACTCTTGAAAACTTCTTTCATAAGCATCTGACCACAAATACTGTACATTCTTCTTTGTCAATTATGTAATTGGAGTAGCAATTTTTGAAAATCTTTCAACAAATCTCCAATAATAACCTGCCAAGCCAAGAAAACTATGAATCTCTGAAGCATTGCTTGGTCTCGGCCAATTAGTCACTACCTTAATCTTGTTGGGATCCATAGAAATTGCATCTTTTGGCACTACATGCCCCAAAAATGCTACTTTCTCAAGCCAAAACTTGTACTTTTTGAACTTGGCATATAATTGTTTCTCCTTTAAAATATTCGTAATTATTCTTAAGTGCTTAGCAATTCCTCCATTGAGCGAGAGTAGATAAGAATATCATCAATAAAAATGATAACAAAACTATCTAAGTAATCCTTAAAAACTCTATTTATCAAGTCCATAAAAAGGGCTGAAGCATTTGTAAACCTAAATGGTATGACCAAAAATTCATAATGCCCATATCTAGTTGGAAAAGCAATCTTTAGTACATCTTCTTCTTTGATTCTCAACTAACGGTACCCCGATCGAAGATCAATCTTAGAAAACACCATTGTACCTTGTAACTGCTCAAACAGATCATCTATCCTTGATAAAGGATAATTATTCCTCATAGTAACCTTATTTAGCTCATGATGATCAATACATAATCTCATTGATCCATCCGTCATCTTTACAAACAACACCGGTGCACCTTACGGGGAAAAACTTGAACGAATAAATCCCTTGTCCAACAACTCAAGTAATCACACTTTTAACTCTTTCAATTCAACATGTGCCATCCTATAAGGTGTCTTTGAAATAGGGGCTATACCATGCATCAATTCAATCTCAAACTCAAGTTCTCTTATTAGAGGCAATCTAGTTAAATCATCATGAAAAACTTTTTAAAATTCACTTACCACTGGAACATCTTCAACTCTTTGTTTCTATTCTACTTGAGTAATAACCACATTAGCCAAGTATCCAGTACATCCACTATTTAACAATTTTTGAGCCTTCAAAGCCAATATAATAGGAGTCCTTAACCCATTAGTCTTACCCATAAAAGAAAATTCTCTCTCCTTTGGAGGTCTAAATGTCACCACTTTCTTCCCATAGTCAATAAATGCATTATACTTTGTTAACCAATCCATACCGAGAATAACTTCATAATCCAACATATTCAATACTACCAAGCCAACAAGCAATTCTCTTCCATAAATTATCAATGGGCATGCTCACAACATCTCATTTGACTGCAAAATATCTCCAAATGGCAAGGTTACACAATATGGAATTCTAAGTTAGTCCACTAGTTTACCTAACTTTCTCATATACCCCATAAATACAAATGAATGAGTGGCTCCTGAATCTATCAATGCACGTGCAATAATTCCATGAACAAGTATCTCACCTGTAACAACTGTTCAGTGAGTTGCTACCTTAGCATGTGTGAGTGCATAAACTTTAGCAGGAACCTTCTTTTGTTGATCACCTGTAGACATAGTATGATCTCTAGCAAAATGTCCTTGTTTACCACACGCAAAACAAGCTCCTTGCCTACATTCTCTAGGATGAAATTTACCACACTTAAGACATGCAGTTCTTTGGGTAGTCATAACTGACATAATTTGTGGCCCCTTATCAGGACCCGTTTGTTTCTTTCCTTGCTCTTGTTGCCCTTGATTCCAATAACTTTGCCTTTTTTGACCTCCTCATGCCTATGGTGGTGGTTAACCTCTGCCCTAATTTCCTTGAGAGCCATTCTAGAATTTTCTACTTTGATTACAATGAAATCTTTCTTGTTTCTCTCTTTGTACCCTCCGGACATCTTGTAACTTCTTTTCTGCACTATCCAACTTCAACGCCTTACTAACCACTTCAGAAAAAGTTGCACCCTCCAAATCAGTTGCTTCAAGGTCTTTATAAATCATTGGATTCAATCCATTCATGAAATGCTCAATCTTTAGATTCTCATTGTTAGCAAGGTGAGGGAGATAACGGGACAACTCATCAAGCTTCCTAAGACACTCCGCATCTATTAAAGTACCCTCTTTCAGATTAGCAAATTCCCTTCTCTTGTCATATCTGGTGCTAGAAGTCATAAACTTATCCTCAAATAACTGCCTAAACTGCTTCCAAGTCATAGTTGCAATACTATACATTGCTACCATATTGTCCCACCAATAACTAGCATCCTCCCTCAATAGAACGATAGAACAATACACCTTGTTAGCATTTGTAACTCTAGCACAATCAAATAATCGCTCCATGGCATGTGTCTAATTCTTAGCAATTTTAGGGTCCATGCCACCCTCAAATATTGGCATGAATACTTTAGGAATCGCTCACTAACAACATTTATAATGTTATTTCTAACTGCTTGTGGTGCTGGTAGTGGAGGTGGAGGTAGAGGGGCTTTCTCAACTTGTTGTTTGACTTGTTGTTCCAAAAATCTCTCCACTAAGTCAACAAGTCTATCAAGATAGATATCTCTATTATCTCACTCTCTAGAAGTATTACCTTCTGTAGTAGTATTGCCTCGATGTCTCATACAAACCATATTTTACTAAAATACAATTTTTTCCTCACATATAATTAGTATAGTGGCCAATGCAAGCATGATAAGGCACATAAAGTACATCACATTATAATACATTTTAGAGACTTAAACTTACTAGTTAGCTATGCATCCTCGCTCCATGGCTTTTGTATATGGACAATCTATAGAAAATACCTTGCTCTGACACCACAATTGTAATACCCATCGAATATAAGTTTAAAATACATAAAATATTTATATTAAGTGTTATTACTCCCAATTATTTACAATTATAATATTAAGCCCATAAGGTTAATATAAAAATATGAGAAAATTTGAACCTTGAAACTCTTTATATAACTAGAGTATAACTTTACTTAACAAACTTAAACTGACTAATGTTATATAGACATTATAATGCATATCTCAAAATGAAATTAACCATATCATAATTGTAGCCTCTAAAGGCATTCAAAAGGAAACAATAGTAAAAAGTCCCAAAACATTTCAACTTTGTCCATATACACAAGTCCATAGGTTCAGAGGAGAGCGCCATCCAGCTACCTAGCACCTACTGCTAATGTTGAGAATTGTCATTATCTACATAACCATAACTAAGTGAGCTTATGCCGAGTAAGTAGAATTAATATGTAACATAAATGACTGTGCCATGAATGATCCCATATAAGTTAGGCTTTTCTTTTCTTTGAAAACTTACATTGTACTCAATTTGCATAAAACATAACGTGCGCATGATTTTTCTTTAGGACATCCTATAACAGGTAGTTTTCCTTCCGTCAATTCCTTTGGACCATAAATACCATCATGTGGCTTCCTACACCACAAATCCCCTTCGAGACAATCTCCATCGAGATAACAATAAGGTCCATAGGTCTCCATCGAGGCAACGTATCAAAACTGTATGCCTCCATCAAGACAATATAGTGAGTAGCCTCCATCGAGACTAACTCAATTAAATATACCATCTTGTCACAACTATCCCATAAAACCTCGTAAAACTTCTTCCCATATGTTTCAAATTTTAAATAACATTTTGGGTACGATCTCTTTAACATATAATGCATGCTTACATAATGCTCAAAATAAAAACATGCTTATGTTACCTATGCTCCATAAAATCATAACCATACACATAAACATGTACAACATTTATGGTGATACATTTGAAATTTTACTTACCTCATATTATGGATAATGTGAATTATTGTTAGGGTTTTCCTCTTCAGATTTGGTGTACAATCTTTCTAAACATAGGTGTTTATATTTTGCTATAGTCTATTAAACAAATACTAGTTGCTTAATTGTTAAGAAGCCCATTACAAGTTTAAAATCAAATTTAAATGAAAGAAAAGGTTCAAACTTAAACAAAAGAAAAGCGAACTTCCCTTAAACATATCATTCATAACTTTATAATTGCAACCCTATCAACTAAGATGAAAAAAATGGAGAAAACTAGAACTAAATATTCCACAATTGAACTCCTTAACACTTCCATGTATTTCCTAATAAAAATAAAGAGCTTAGCTTATAAAAATATCTTTAAGAATAATAATTTTAGAAAAACTCATAAATTCATGTAATGTAGGGGATAGAATACCAAACTTAATCCCAAAGTTCCCTTAAAGTATCCAAAAATATGAACATTGGTAACATGAGAAAACAAGTTAGTTTTAAGGGTAAAAATGGATTTTTGTTTTGTAATTGGTTCAAAACTTTTTCTAAGAATTTGGGCAATGTTTCCCCTTAATTTTTAACACTCCTCAAAGCTTAAAATTCTTTAAAACAACCTGCAAACAAAATCAAAATTATAGGGTATTCACAAGATCACAAATAAACCCCAAATTCTCTAAAGTTACACAATTTCAAAACTTTTCATTCCAAAAATCAAATCCTTTTTATTAGATCATTCTTCCATAATTCCTAACCCTGAATAGCATTAACATTATGCTTATATCATGTCCTAAAGGATGTTTCTACAATCAAAGAAAGAAACCTAAAAATAGTTCATAAATTCTTAGTGAAGCAACTTGAACTCTTCACCTCTAATTTCACTTTTCCCACTTCAAAAGAGTGAAACTAAGGCTTATGGTCTTTTTAAACATCTAAAATAAATGCTAGAATTGTCCAAAAGAATCAGATTGTAGGTTTATTCCATGTCTTGAAAGATTGAAATTCAAATCCACAAAATCAAGCTTACTTTGACTAGTTTCAGTTATTCCTCTCTTATCACCTCTCAAACCTTGACCAAGACACTTGGAGATGGGCTTATCTTCTTGAACCCTAGCTTAAAAAGGAGTTTAATTTAGTGGATGGTCAAATTTGAGAGAAGATAGGCTGAAATGAGCTCACCTACTTGCTTAATTCCTTTTAAAGTAGCACACGCACATCTCAAATTACTTTACACTTCAGTACTCTCTTGTTAGCTTGATTAGTGTCCCTCTTTTGGAGCTTAGTCACTAGCTATTTTGTGTATGAAACACTCACGCATTATTTTAAATAAAAGCTAAGTTATAGCCACCCATTTGACTTACTAACTTAGGTGTACTCCCTTATACTGAAATTTCAGTACACTGAAAATACTAGTTTCTAAACTTTGATATTTTTTCAACAAAACTAAACCAAAATTTCTAAATCTCTTCCAAATACTCTCAACCATTAGATAACAAGATTCTTTACTTAGTTCCCAACTTGTTGAATCCTTAATTGAGTTTGTGAACTTGAATACCAAAAGGGTCACTTGTTTAGGGTTTCAAAGTAAACTTACCGCTAAAATACATGTCATCCTCTTATCTAAGACATTGTATCATTCTTAATAACATTCTACGAGATTCCTTACTTGTCATAAAGTATCCTTTAACCATTATTTCGAACACAGGCATAACTTTACTCCACATAAAATGGCATTTTTAGCATAGGGAGACTTAAAACCATCATTGAACTCTTAATTTAACTGATCCACTATAATTGTAGCCGGATCCATCTTTAAAAAATCCCCAGTCATTTAGCTATGCATTCAAATGAAAATTAATATAATCAAACACATCTCAAATGATTGTTAAACATTATATAATGCAATTAATATCACGAAATCATGCAATGCATTGGCCAACAAGTATGTGAGAATATTAGGCATCATGGGAGGTCTACCACGACGGTTTTTTCTAGAAATCGACATGGTAATTTGACTTTCCATGATGGATTTTGGGAAAAATTATCGTGGAAGCTTTGTCTTTCCACGATGATTTTTCTTAAAAACCATCGTAAAAGTTGCCTTAAAAACCTTTATTCCAGCTAAACAATTAGACACAAATTATAAAACAAACTCTTCAAAACGCATCCAGAATCTCCTGAAACTATAGTCACCGTCCCTTTCTACCTCCATCCTCCTTAATCTCTTTCTTAATTGTAACTGTTTTATTAGGTATATTTATAAATAGATTTTGAAATTTTTGATTATTCAACTATGTTTATTATTTTGTAGATATGATTATTTTTTGGAAATGGATATTATTAATTTCTTTTACAAATATGATTTATTATTATAATATGATGGGTATGTGTAATTTGTGAAATTATTTTTAGTTGAATTGCGTTATATATATTTTGATTTAGGACTTACAAAATGGATGCAAAATGGATGTGGGATTTTTTATTGTCTAGAGAATATATGAATGGTGTGGAAGAGTTCTTAGATTTTATCAAAACTCATGCCCATGGTCATAAAATTCGGTGTACTTGTGCTCAATGTGGAAACCATAGATCTCATTCAATTCCAATTGTTAAAGGACATTTTTTTCAAAATGGGATTATAAGTAGTTACCAAACGTGGCATTTTCTTGGTGAGTCTAAGTTCAATCCAACTTTAGTAAGTAAAGAAAAGGAAGCTATTGTAGAAGATAATATGGATGATCATGACACTATGGTTGACATGGTCAATGATTTGGAAGAATACTTTTTACACCATCTGCACTTATTTTAGATAATGATGAAAAATACCAAGACACCTATGCAGAAGGGTGTATCAATTTCACCAAATTTTCCACTTTAGTTGGATTATGGAATTTGAAAGCGTTAGGTGGATGGTCAAATTCTAGTTTCACTAATCTTTTGGAATTTATAGAAAGGCTTCTACCGGAGGGTAATAAATTACCAACTAGTATGTATGAGGCGAAAATGACTTTGAGCACTTTGGGAATAGAGTATAAGAAAATTCATGCTTGTAAAAATGATTATTTTCTTTATTGGAATGAGCATGAGGATGAAAATTATTGCCCAGTTTGTAAACAGTGAACGTGGAAGAAAGGACAGGAGCTAAAAGACAGTAAGAATGAAGTGCCTATAAAGGTGTTCTGGTACATTCTACCGGTACTACATTTGAGGCGTTTATTCAGAAACGTAGAGCATGCTAAGAATTTTACATGGCATCATGAAAAACGGGTTGACGATAGTATGCTTAGACATCCAACAAATTCACCGCAATGGAAGACTTTTGAACCTGATCATCCTGAGTTTAGTGCAGATATAAGAAATATAAATTTCATTTTACCAACACATAAAATGAACCCATATGTTAATATGGGTAGTAGGTATAGCACTTCGCCTGTAATACTTCTCAACTACAATCTCTCTCCAAAAATGTGCATAACGTGAAAGTTCTTAATGTCGACTTTATTGATTTTGGGTTTTCGTCAACCGGGGAATGTCATTGATGTGTACTTGGCACCCTTAATCGATGACCTAAAGAACTTGTGGGAAAATGGAATCAAAGTTACAGATACTTACTTAGAAAATATGTTTACACTCTATGCAATGTTGATATGGACAATTAACGACTTCCCCATTTATGGCAATTTTTGTAGTTATTCGGTGAAGAGTTCTATTAGTTGCCTTATTTGTAGGAAGGAAACGTCACACATATGGTTGATGAATGGTAAGAAAACCATTTTTCTTGGTCATAGATGATGGTTGTCAAGAGATCATCATTACTGCAAACAAAAAAAGCCTTGATGGCAACATCAAAGAAAGTGACCCTCCTTGGCCTTTGAAGGGTGAACAAATATTTTAAATAGTAAAAGATATAAAAGTGGTAATCGGGAAGAGAAAGCGAGGTAAGAATGAGCCACCGATAAATAGACCATGGAAAAAAAGATCAATCTTCTTCGAACTTCCATATTGGAAGACACTTTTTTTTGTCATTGCTTGGATGTTATGCATATTGAGAAAAACATTTATGAAACAATAGTCGGCATGTTGCTCGACATTCTGGGCAAGACTAAGGATAGTGAAAAAACACGATTGGATCTCATAGAAGTAGAGATTAGTTCTAATTTGTTTCCTAAGAAAAGAGAGAGCCATAGATACTTACCTCCGGCGAACCACACGTTATCAAGAGGGGAAAAGAGAAAGCTTTGGAAATGGCTTGCTTCATTGAAAGTGCTGCATGGCTATTCTTCAAACTTTAAAAAGTTGGTATTGGTAAAGGATTTGAAACTTATTGGCATGAAAACACCTGATTTTCTTTGATGATACAACAATTACTGCCACTTACATTTTGGGGGAATTATAACAAAGGGTGTGAGATTTGCAATTACCAAATTGTGATCATTCTTTAATGCAATATGATCCAAGGTAATTGATTCACTTATGCTAGATTCACTACAATCAGAGTTTGTGCAAACCTTGCGCGTGCTTGAGAAGTATTTTTCACTAGCCTTTTCTGACATCATGGCTCATGTAATGGTGCACTTAGTATGTGAAATTAGTTATGGGGAATGATATATTTAACATGGACATAGCCATTTGAAAGATATTTGAAGGTTTTGAAGGGCTAGACAAAGAACTAAAATAGGCTAGAGGGATGTATTGTAGAAAGTTACATAGCTGAGGAATCGATTGAATTTTGCTCTAAGTACTTATCCAATGCGGAAGTAGTTGGTGTGCCAAAGACAATGAACATTGAGGCTAGGTGGAGCCTTTGTGTCTTACACAAATTGAGGGGAGTGGTTGTAAGCTTGTCTTTATGTCTTACACAATGCTAATGAAGTGGAGCCTTTCATTAAGGTGCACATGAAAAAATTAAAAAAGTTGAACCTAAAAAGGGCAAGAAATAAGAAGTGGTTACAAGATGAACACAACCGGACTTTTCAGGTATAGATTAGGGCATACATCTACGCCAAATGCTTCACATCACAAGATAGAAGCATGTCATAAGACTTAAAGAACCTAGCTAGAAGACCATCATCGGTAGTTACAAGGTATATGTCATATTCCATAAATTTTCTATACTTGCGAAAGAGATGAGAAGCATCCAATTTGAAATAGCGATGCGGCTCTCCATACCGAGGCTATGCATATCTCCTCTGCTAAGGACAAGAATCTGGTATATGAGACTATGAACTACTTTTGTTTCATTGAAGATTTTTGAGAACTTGATTATAGGGGATTGCATATAGCACTTTTTTAGTACAAGTGGGCCAACAATAACTATATTAAGACCGATTTCATGGTGGTTGACTTTAGAAGATTAGGCTACAAAAATGATCCCTTTATTATGGCATCGCAATCAATCCAAGTTTTTTTTATACATTAGACCCCAAAGATTTGAAATTGTTCCTAGTCATCCCAATGAAGCCAAGAATAGTTATTGACGGTGAAGAAATTACCGAGGATTGCATAGACATCCCCTTATTCGTAAAAGGATTGCCACCGGTTCAAGAGATTAATGATTTTGATGGTGATGTTTCCCACTTGCTTCGCAAAGATATGGAATAGATATGTATTAAGGAACCAAAGAAAAAAGAGAGGAAGAAATGAGCATTTGTAAACAAATTTATGTCGATTTATTTTAATGCAGTTTTTCTTATTCTGTTTTTTCTTCTTTTTTAAGCTATGAGATATATCTATATATAATTATTTTTATGATAAAAACAACAAAAAGTAAAGCTCTAGGCCATTGGATACATAACACACGGGCTGACAACCCTGGTTAGAGGAGAAAAAGTTTAGACAAATTGGTGTTTTAGAGCAATTTTTCACGACAGTTTTTATAAAAAACCTTTCGCAATTTAAACTTTACACAACAGTTTTATGAAAAAATTGTCATGAAAGTTGAACATTCCATGATAGTTTTTTTCTAAAAACCATCGTGTAATATTAAGCTTACACAATGGCTTTTTCTGAAAATCATCATGGTAGCTTGTTATTACATGATGGTCTTCTAGCAAAATTGTCATATAAATGGTGTAGTTTTAGCCCCCACTCCAAACCACACATTCATCTAGGGCTTATATTTTGAAATTTCAACTCCCAAACTCTAACTCTCACACTTTCTCACCCTCAACACTATTGTTGTCGCCGCCCTCGACCTAACCCCAAGCTACACCGTCGTTGCTGCAGTCATCAACTTAAACCCATGCTGTCGTCATCACCACTTCTTGTCATAGCCGCTTTTCATCATTGCTACTTCTCCCTATCATTGTCATTCTGTAAGTCCCATTTTCTTTTTTTTTTTGTTTGGTTTTTGCTTTTTGTTGAGCAATTAGTCTAACAAAGGGCCATTACTTAAACGATTAGGGCTTTGCGGTTTAGATACAAGAGTTTGTAGGACTTTGTGTTTCATATTTTTTTCTCTGTTTTATTTTTTTTCCTTTTTCTTCCCTTCTCTAAATCTACCTTTTCTCTTTTAATGTTTTGCTTGAATCCACAATGGATGTATTGTCACGCCCCGGAGTATGGGAGGTGACGTGGTGGATTATTTAAATTAATTAAAAGAGAATTTAATTAAAAATCAAGGGTTTAGGGGTTTGAATTAAATATAAAAGGTGAGGTTCTTTAAAACAACACCTTAGAAAAGAGTTCATATACATTAGGCAATTGAAATCATTAAACGAATAATAATGAAACAATAAAGTCGCGAGTATGGGTCCCACAGACCACATCTTGTGCACACACATGGTACTGACAATATCATAAATATAATCACAGTCCAAGTACAAGTAAAGTTAAAATCTTACATACCTTGATTTAAATAATACAAATTAAACTACTAGTCCCTCTATTGCTCCCGAGTCCTATCCGTTGAATCTTCTCCAAACCTAAATGGAAAACCACCTAGAGGGGGAAATTTAAAACAAATAAAACGTGAGCGAAAGGCTCAGTAGGACTATGTTTTATAAAATAATTTAATTTAAAGAAACATTTCATTATTCAGGAATTATTTAAAAGAAGCCTTAAATGAATAAATAAATAAATTTGAGTAGAACCGTTCTTACCCAGAACAGCTTACTCGTTCAACCAGTAATATCATTTTTCTTTCCTAAGCAAACCATAGTAATATCATCACCGTAGTGGCCCAACTGGGTTTCGGGGCCTGCCCCTAAAGTCGATCGCTACATGACCCGATCTCTGATATGGCATCATGCCTATATGTTTATTATCATCATCATTCAAAACCCAATTACCGAGTGTTATCATTTACATTCATTATGAAGTTCATTTCAGTTCACGGTATATTAAAATATAACTGATAATTTCACTTTCAAACAACCATTGAAAACATTTTAATAGAAATCCTTTTCAAGGCCAAATCATTTTGAAACTAGGCTATCAAAGAATGGGGTAGAAGTCCTACCTCAATACTCGTGCCGGTGCCTCACACCGTAATCCCGGTCCGCTATACGTTAGCTCCGCGGAACCACGAACAATCCTAGATACCAACTAAGTCGATCAATATCTAATTCAAGACATTCTATGTTACTAAATCATTTCATGATATCCTAGTGTGCCATTTGTATCTTTAAAATCATTCTATAAGGTTGGAATTTAAATCAGGGTTCAAAACAGTGAAAACGGGTGAAAAATCACAAAATTTTCCATGCCTCGGCCGGCCTACCAGACTCCCTGCTTCGGCCGGCCGAAAATCCCCAGGTTCGCCCTGCCGGATAGAAGAACACCGGCGTGCCGATCCCTATTCCGGCCTGCCGAACACGTGGTTCGGCCTGTCGAACTGGAAAAACCCAGAAATTCAACCACAGGTTTTTGATTCCCCCAAAACACAAATCTTGATTCTAACCTATTTTTCTCAAATCCCATGCATGGAAAACAATCATAGTTCATAGAAAAACATACTAGACCACATTTGGACTCATTTAAACAAGATTTAAACTCAAAAATCTCAAAAATCCAAAAATGAGAAAATGAGGAGAAAAATGAAAAATCTTGAATCCAATCCATTTTTCTTCAATCTAAGCTTATATTCTAGTTGTTCTAAGTCCATTTAACTCAAATCAAGGGTTTTCTTGGCTTAAACAAACCTAGATTTCAAAAATGCACAAAATTGAAAATTTTGGAAAAAGTTTGGAAATTTCAAAACTAACCTCGAATCGAAGCTTCAATCCGCATTCTCGGTTGCCAAATCACGTTCTCGAGCTTCCTCCTTGCTAACCTAAAGCTTGGATTCGAATTTGGTTTCAAAAATTTTGAGAGAGATAGAGAGAAAGGAGAGTAGCCGAGAGAGAGATCAAGAGAGAGAGTGAGTGAAGAGAGAGAGAGAAATCTGAGAGTGTGAGGAGAAAGGAGGAAGAGAGAGAATAAATAGAGGGAAACGATGGGCGGTTTTACTATGCGAAAACCATGTGCCGCCCACGGTTTTGTAAAACGGAATATTTTTAACATTTTACAAATTGTTATGTTTTAAAACTCAAAACATCATTTTAAAACAATAAGAAATCATTTGAATTCATCAATTTAGCAAAACCACCAAAATTTCAAAATCCAACCAAGTAATCAAATTAATGTTGACACATTAATTATGGCACACTAATTCATCATTTATATTACATTAACATTAAATAAATTCCAGGGCGTTACATGTATCCATTTCTTTCTTTCTCTCTATCTGATATATTGGCTTGAATTTGATCAGTCTGTATATAATAAAATCTCATGTTTAAATATCTTATTGATTATTGTTACTTTCACTCAAGCTAGTTTTCATATTTGTTATTGACCATTCATTATTGATGATTTTGTAAGTGATTTTGAACATAAATTGTAACCTGTATTTATTGTTGGGATATTGTTGTCTGTGGAGAATTGTGATTGGCTTATGTCAATTTGTGTTTGCCTTTCTATGAGAATTTGGTTTAGATTAGATAAAAATGTCGATAATGACCACTATAATGAAAAGTATGAAGAGTGCATGCCATTTGTCTGTCCACATAGCAAAGGAAAACAAGTTAGCAAGCCCCAAAGGCTCAACGAATTTGAACACAAAGTAGATTTTAACTGGAGAGCTACTTTGATGAAAAAAGTTCATCAAATGAAGAAGAGAAGTTTAAGAATAAAAGTGATGTTTTAAGCAAAAGGCTAGCTGGAAGGCACACTGAGAAGTGAATTAAGTAGTTGGATTAGAGTCCTTAGTCAAGAACACGTTCCAATATGGATTAAAGAGTGGAGAACTAAGGATTTGGATGAAGTAAAAGATGTTGTTTGGAGAGAGATTTACAAAGATTTTATGATTGAGGGGTGGTATAGGAAAAAAGCTTTGAAGATTTATAGCAAATTAGCAAAAGGGTTTAGATCTGACCTCTACGTCACTTTTGTAAAGTACGACCTTTGCATTTTTGAAGACGATGAAAATGTATTTAAGCGGCCTCCTATAGTGGTACACTACTACCCCTCTATAAGCGATGATGATTGGGAAGCTTTTGTTAAGTATTGGCGTTCTGTCGAATTCCAATTGCTATCATGTAATGCAAGAAAAATAAGAGTATAAAATCAATATGGTTCTATGGTTGGTTGAGACGAATATAGATTGCTTGAGCAATCATTGGTATGTTATTATCTTACTCTTATTACATATATCAATTATTCTATTATTAATATGTTAGTAAAATATCAAACTACAGTTAGCTAAGACAGGTGTGCTACCTTCACGGGAGGAGCTGTGGGTGAAATCACATCAAGGTCCCAATAGACAATTTAAAAATCCAAATTATGCACAAATTAGGAACTTGATTGTGAGTTTATTGAACTCAAATTATTAATTCGTAATCTTATAACTATTGAAACATATTAAGAGCAACTTGGTTTGTTTTTATTTTATAGGATGAGTACAAAATGCAACTGTAACGTCCTAGAAATAGGGGTGGGACGTTAGGTTAAAGAAGAGTAATTAAATGGAGTAAATAAAGAAAGGTAAATAAATAAAGTAAATTGCTTAGATAAAATCTCATCGATAGTCACCATCATGTGGATGCTTACCACGAGGGTAGGTAGGTAGGTAAATAAAATAGAAATCATAATATTAATACAAAACTAACATAGCCAACGTCGACATCAGGACAAGTCAAATAGTACACGTGTCGTACAACAGTTCCAGAGAAAAATACCATTTCTACTCATGCTCCTTCCTCTTCAAACCTAGGAGGAAAGGTTTGAAAAATAATAAAACATGAGTGGAAGACTTTGTAGGATAATCAGTTAAAAACATACTATTTAAAACTTCACAGTTATAAAGGAAAGAATCATTCACCAAACATACTTACTAGAAAAGTGTCTTATATATGAATAAAATCAATAAATACTTACTTTTATGAAACTTGATAAAACATCTCCATACAGGTTTTTGGGAATTTAAAAAGAATATCAAAATGAAATTCCTTAAATGCACAAAAATAACTTCAATATCAACAAAAATAATTCTTAAAAATTCATTTAAAAATTAAACTTTGGCCAAAATAATTTATAAAGGGGCTACCAAAAAAGGGATAGAAAATATCCTACCTTAATTTGAAATTCAATACATAAGCTTCAAACAAAATTCAATGCAAGCTCCATTTTTGTTCAAAACCTTTAAAAATTGCATTTAAAGTCAGAAATTTCATTCATCAAATATCATTATGTTAGTTTAATTATCAGTGTGCCTTTTTGACTCAAAATAATCACAACGCAAAATTTTCATCCTTTTAAAACATTTCTAAATCATTAAACATTAAAAACTAGGAGTAAAAGTACAATTTCATGATGCTTAGTCATCCCGCCGAACTTCCTGGTCCGGCCTACTGAACTGCTACAGTTTGGCCTAGTGATCTCTTGAGTTCGGCCTTCCAAACTGCTTGAATCTGGCATGCCAAAGATCAAGTTCGGCCTACCAATTTGACAAAATCTTGAAAATTCTAGTTTCAAGTCTTGACTTCCCAGAGCTCAAAACCAAATTTTAAACTTGTTTTTCATCATTTCAAACCTATAAAACACGCAAGAATCACTAAGAAACGATCCTAAACCTATTTAGAGTAAAATCCTCAAATTTAAACACAATTTCACCTTTGACTTAAAAATCAAAGAAAAATGTCAAAACTTAAATAAGTTGATTTTTTGTTCCAATAAAACTTAGATTCATTATAAAATAGATTCTACAACTCAAATTGAACATTATTTGAGCTCAAAGATGCTCGGATTACAACATCCAAAGAAAAATTGAAATTCTAAAAATAAAGCTTTAAATTTGAAAAGGAAAGGAAGAAAGTGCTAACATCAATGGTTTTTTTGAAGAAAAACTCGATCATTTGAACTCGTTTCTTGCCTCATATCAGTGAAAAATTCGGAGAAGAAAGGAGGGAAGAGAGAATCATGGGAGAGAGAGAAATGAGAAAGAAAGAAAAGGAAAATGAAAGGGGTCAATGGTGTTTTTGTAAATATGGGGAAAGTATGGTATAAAAATGTTAATTGGTATTTTAAAACCAAAAATCAAAATTTTCAAACATAACAAATGCAACAAAATTTTTAAATAGCTAAAATTAACATCAAAATTAGACTTGGCACATTAATAATTAAATTTAACATCATTAATTTTTCTTTAAAATTCACAGATGTTACATTCCACCCTCCTTAAAAGAAATTTTGTCCTCAAAATTTTTAAACATCTAATGCTTGAAATCATAAGTAACATAGTGTACTCAGACGTAACTGTAACAATGTCTGTCCCAACTTAAGACTTAAAAAATCAAAACAAAACAATAAAAATCTCATAGGTTCAGTTCCTAAAAGTTCTAAAGCCTATGCTCTAATTCCATTATATAACGTCCCAAAAATGGGGGTAGAACATTACATTAAATAAGATTAATTAAACAGAGTAAATGAACAAAAAGTAAAGGAATATAAATTAAATTGCTAAGCCAAAATCTCATCGCCAGTCGCCACCTTCGTGGTAAGCATCCACATGATGGTGACTACCGATTAGATTTCGACTAAGCAATTTAATTTATATTCATTTATTTTTTGTTGATTTACTTTGTTTAATTAATCTTATTTAATCAACATTCCACCCCCATTTTTGGGACATTACAGCAACAAAGTCAAGGGACCTTTGAGTACATTAGTAACAATGACATACTGATGAGGGCATTAGCGAAACCAAAACAATCATGACGAGTTCGCAATCAATTTAAGCATCTGAAGTAGTCTCAATACTTTGACCTTTGCACAAGTTCAAAATTTGATACCTAAATGTCGAAGTTGTAAACGGACATTGCAGAATTCCAAGGTCTTGTGACCGACTTTATTTTCCAAGGACGTGCTAGACTGGCGGATTAGAGCATTTCACAACACAATAGCTTCAAGGCTAGTTGCAACCTTCCTGAAAATGTAGAAGAAGCTCTACAAGCTCTAAGAGTTCAATCGTCACCACATTGTCAAGAGGCCGAACAATATCAAGAATGCAGGCTCTTTGTTGACGATAGAATTAATAGCGGATGTACACTTGTTGTGCTTAGGAAGGCATGGATGGAGAGTCTTCCAACTGATACAGTCCATGGAAGACCCTTAGGACACAAAGACGTGCACGTTAACATTATTACCACTAGAGTAAAAATGGTTGAATTACCTGTTCTGATATTTGAAGAAATAACTATGTGTGAAGTCGCCAGAAGCTTCGTTGTATGGCAAAAAGGTTAATTGAAGTCATTGCAACGATGAAGACAAGTCAAGCACCTAGCCACATTTGTTAAGATGTTGGGGGAATGAAACACCAGAAAAAGAAATGTTCTAGAAAGCAAGAGAATTACAACATGAGGTAGAACAAGAATAAGCATTTGAGAAACAACCTATTGCCACTGAGCCACTGCCTTTATTTTGAGATGCTCTGCCTTTTTGAACAATCACTTAACTTTCTTAAACTACATTTCTTAAACATTAATCTTACTTACTTAGTAAAAAAAATACTGAATAATTTTTTCCTTTTCCTTCTAACATACTTTAAAAGATACTTAAAAGCCATTACAACTTCTATTGCAACTTAAGTTGAGACATTGCTTAACATTTGACTTTAAATCCATTTCAAAGTGTTTTTTAAAACTTAATAAGAAACATTAACTGAATCATATCTTAAAAACATAACTTTATAATTATATAAAACATTTCATAAAATATATCTTAAAACTTTGAAAACCTTTCTTAAAACTTTGAAAACACTATATCAAATAGTGGGAAAACACTTTCTTTAAGCAGTAGTGGAAACATACTATAGTGGCATCCATACCCAAAATCCTTGCATTTGTCCTCTGCAACACCAAGCTTTTCAAACAGGTTCTACTGGTCACCTATAGGACTACCGACAACATGAAGGAACTTTTAATGAGCTTTCGCTCAGTTAGTTTGAACATAATCCCACAAATCATTAAAACATGCTTTATTAGCTTTTCTCATAAAAACCTTTCTCTTAAAATATTTTTCATAAAACATTTCTTAAATGTTTTTCTTTAAAACGTTCTTCATAAACCTTTTCTTGTAAACATAAAAATATTTTTCATAAACATTTAACAAAAAATATTTCCTCAGAATATTTTTCATAACATATAAACATTTCATAACAAGGAATACCAACAAAATCAAAATGCATGATTACATTTTTGCTCAATTATGAACTTTCATTTTTGAGCATCCTACAAACATTCATTTCTTACTATAACTTTTAATCATTATTCCTTAACTTTCCTTCTCTTATAAACTCGAGTTTTTGTATCAACATCGTTAATCATGAGATCATAAATATGATGCTTCCCTTGTAGAAGACTTGAGACCATCGAACACCAAGGTCATAACTTTAACTTTACTTTGAGTACTTCACAACAAAGAGGCTGATATGACGATACCTATCATCCTTACTTTATCATTTTATTAACTTTAGTGATTATATCAAAAGCTAACTCATCATATGCAAACATATTTGCAAGTCATAACTTGTACTCTTTAAAACATTGTGCATTTCACGTGCAAACATACTTTAAGAATAATAATTTCAAATACATTGCAAACCTTTACTTGATCTTTTTAAACTTTATGCATATTAAATACAATCATGCTTTAAACATAATAGTTGCAAGTACATTGCAAATCTTGATTTAAACCTTGTAGAACACTTGAGGCCATCAAACACCGAGGTCATAATTTTAACTTTACTTTGAGTACTTCACAACAAAGAGGCTGATATGACACCACCTATCATCCTTAGTTTATCATTTTATTAACTTTAGTGAGTATATCAAATGCTAACTCATCATATGCAAACACATTTACAAGTCATAACTTGTACTCTTTAAAACATTGTGCATTTCACGTGCAAACATACTTTAAGAATAATAATTGCAAATACATTGTAAACCTTTACTTGATCTTTTTAAACTTTATGCATATTAAATGCAGTCATGCTTTAAACATAATAGTTGCAGGTACATTGCAAATCTTGATTTAAACTTTAAAACCTTTTGCATAAAAAATGCAAACATGCTTTATAAACTACTTGCATAACAACTACAAATACATTCGCAAACATATATATAAGTATTTTGAAAATCATTTACTGCATATTGTAGGTGAAGTTTGAACTTACCTGGTCCTACCTCTAGCATTCCCATCTCATTCTTTTTCCTTTCATTACTCGGCCTCTATGTCCTAACCAAGTGACACCTGACTTATTAGTTAACTTTTCACATTATCAAGCTACTCGATTGGTAATAGAACTTAATCATTAAATTTTCTTTCCTTTTTAAATAACTTGTTTACTATCGGTTTAATTTCTTTCACTTTGGTTTGTACCAAGGTTACCTTTCCTTTTACTTAACTCCATAACCCATCAGGTTATCACTCTTTTTACTTAACTTAGTAACCCATCGGGTTACCTTTTTCTTTACTTAACTTTGTAACCCATCAGGTTACTTCTCATTTAACTTAACTTAAACGTCCCTTAGCTAAATCCCCCATCTCACTCGATGGTTTATTTACCTAACAAGATATGAAACATTTTTTGTCTAAGAGCATTTTGCTAATTTGGAGTGTTCGACTCCGTTTTAGCCGTTTCCTCAAAAATGACAATTTTACCCTTAACGGGTTTTTTCGTAAAGTTTGTAACTTGTTAAACTTTTTGCTTAACTTTTCCTGTAATTTCTTACATGTTATAGAAAAATTTTTGCTAAGGAGCATTTTTCAACATCGGGCGTTTTAGGCCTATTTTGGCCTTTTTCGTAAAACGAACATTTTGCCCTTGAGAAGTCTTAAAAAACTTTCAAAATCCATTTTAAAATATAAATTACACTTCTTTATGCCTCATAATATTATGGGAAAAAAACAATGATTTTCCTTTCAATTAAATTTGTTTTGTCAAAATTTCACAATTTTGACCCAAAACTCGAAGATCTTTGCATTTTTTCTCCTAACGCTCGTTTCTTTCTATACTTGACAAAACTTTAAATCCTTTAAAACTTAGTATCTATGATTATTCATTGCCTACAATAGCGTAGGAACCCAAAGTTCTGCTAGACATGTATGTCCTAAGGAGTAAAAATGTAATAAGTTTTTGGAGACATTTTTATCAATAAAGAATTTATTCATTATTTATACTTGACATTTTTATGTTCATATTTGTTGAATGTATGTTAAGCAAATAATAGTCTGAGACTGTCAGTCTAAACCTTAAGAATTGGATAGATTATGCAGAAGACACGATTCTTAAGGTGATGGTCTAAAATATAAGATCCGCAATCAAGGGAATAAATTTGGGTGCTTTATTCATGCAAAGATTGTTATGTTGTCTATATCCCTTTTTGGGAGAAGGTTTGTCTTGACCATCGAAGGTGGACTCCGTGCATAGAAACATTGGCATGTTGTCATAGGTGACAATGTGAAAGTTAATTGATTTGGATTAATAATTCTGTCTCGGTAAATTGATTCAATTTAGACAATCATTTATGTTGTATCTTAATCCTGAGATGAATAATGGGCCCGTTGTGTTGACTTATGTCTTTTGATGTACCAAAGGGTGACACCCACATCTTAATAGTGGTATGCATGCCGGTATGTTGGAGGCATGACTCTTGATGGCGTAGACTTGTTATTCATAGATATAGAATCCATAGCTCCTCTTTAAGTGTAATGATATCCTCTTATATGCATTGTCCTATAATTAGAAAACTAGAGCGCTCAACCATTTGGATACATAGGTGTAACCGAATGGTATACTATCTTTGGATAGTAAGTTTTCTGATGGTGAGATGATGGAACGTAAGATAAAAATAATCAGGAAGGTAAGATAGAACTTGTCCTTAAGCCGATTATGGATTATCATATAGGGATACGATACACTATGATATGCCATATAGACTTAGCTATACAAGCTTCGTAATTCTATATAGTTCGAGAGTGCATCTCCAAGCTTTTAGTGGAGTAGCGTTAGAGTTGATAATTATGAAATGTATATCTGGGATATCGGGTCTCATAATTATCGGGAACTTGAAGTATATAGGTCCATTTTGGTCCCCTTTGCTAGCTCACAAAATCCTGCAACCATACGGCATGCTTTTTCAATAATTGATGACTTATGTCGGATTTGTCAGATTGGTTTAAAATTTGAAAGCATTAAATAATTCATGTCTGTTTATTGGTTGAATTAATTTTGTGATAAAATTAATTCTAGATAAACTTGTTGAATTATTGGGATCGGATAATTCTTCTCTGTTTATCGGTTGATTTAATTAGATAAATTAGATCAAGATAAACTTGTAAAATTATTGTGAATTGATTTATTTTCTTAGAGATTATCTTGATAAAGTTGTTTTGATTAGATAACTTCTCTATTGGGTTATTTGAATTAAAACTAAGACTTTATCCTATAGAATCTTGGGTGGAAAATAAAAGATTTATAGAGATATTTACGCGGCAGTTCGGCCTGTCGATCTACGTGTTCGGCCTGCCGATCAGCGAAGGATAAGATTACACGTTTCTATGCGGATCTTATCATATATTGATCCGAACTTGATTCTGTTACGAGTTTTTGAGACCTAATCTGATAAGGACTGACCCCATGACCAATCTCTATATAAAAGGGAGTAAGTCTTACGAGTTACTCAGATCAATTGAGAGATTAAGAGTGATACTCTGCTACTGAGAATCTGCAAACTCCCTGAGAGCTTTTGTTCACAAATCACGAATACTTGATTTGGGTTGTCTCGATTGGTTGGAAGGAGAATCACCGGTGGAAGAGCTGTACGTGTGAGCCCACACTCACTCCGGTCGTGGATAGAGAATAGTAAAGAAGACCAGTTGGTTGAGGCTCTTCTGGAACTTTATTTCTCTTCACAAATTGCGGAGGTTCTTCGGCACACAAAGGTTAGTAAGATCTAGTTAATTTATACATTTAACATGTCAAATTTGTGTTTTAGAAATTACTCTGATATAAAATTTTTAAAATTCTGTTGCGTACTCTTTTTCCAACATGTTCCTTGGTGACAACCTAGTTTTCACACGATTTATGGTTTTCACCTGAAACACAAAAATCTTGACATTTTTGTCCACGGGACCAAAAACGACCACTTTATACCAAAAAGTTTAGTTTTTTGCAAGGAATAAAACTTAAAAAGCTCCTTGGTCAAATTCAAAACTTTTCATAACGTTTTCATTTCATGAAATTTTATGCTCAAAATTTCGTAAAATTCATAAGTCCTCAACCGAGCAGAATTTTGACAAATTGGCTACAAAGTCTTAACAGTTTTGATGAGTTCTACAATTTTTATGATTTAATTTTCTTGAAATTACAACATTACTGTGGACTTTTTGGCTGATTTTTAAATTTGCTGAATTTTTACAAAACTTTGTGATTTAGTCCTTTTGAAATTTTACAAAACTTCGTTCACAAAAGTTGTTTCTCTACCTATGTTGGCAAATTCCAGACCTTACTTAGATCATAATTTGGCCTCTAAGCACCTCAAAACCCCATTCCTTTGAAACTAGTTAAACTTTGTATAAAATATAAAGTTTAGCCATTTTCTACTTTTAAAAACAAAACCCATACTTTCTTTCTTTCTACCATCATCACCATCAATATAAAACATAAAGCAATCATGCCATAATGTCCATCTTACATGCCATAGCTCATAACATTTCATCAAACACTTAATATGCATAAGAAAAATACAAACCTTAACATAGCTTGTAAGAGTAGAATTTTACCTTTTCATTCCCAACTGTTTGTCCCCACTTTTGGCACTTGAAGGCTTCCAAACTCCCTTGATATAAAATCCATTTCATAGCATACAAAATTTCATCAAAACTTGAATAGAAACCCTTGTTCACAATAGAGAAAATTTTTGAGTTTTACCTTAAAACTCCTTAATCGTTCTCTAGAATTCTTAATCTTGCCTCCTTAGATGATTGACGACTTAAATCACCAAAGTTTGAGTGAGAGAGACATAGGGGAGGATTCGGTTTCCATTGGGAGGAAATGGAGCATTTTTTTTTGGTTCTTATTACATGAAACAAATAATGAATTTAGACTTGATTTTTTTCCAAATTTGATGACTCACCTTCATTAATCATCACTTATCATTATTTGTGACAAAAAGTTGGGACAACTTGGCATGGTGAGATTGGACCACCTCAAGGGTTGTGGTGGCGGCAATTTTTCCACCTTAAAGGTGGCTTTTAGGTGGGTCCCACCTTTATTTTTACACATTCTAAATTTATACTGACAGTATTTTTCTTATACTTCCAGTATTCTTTTTGACACAATTTATGAGGTCCCACAACCTCTCATACTTATTTACATCCACCATTTAATGTAAATTCTATACTGTTTGACTTTAAATAGTCCAATTTCTAAACTGCTTAATCTTAAACAGTCTAATTACTACACTACATTACTTTTGTAATGTAATTTCTACCCTACATAACTTTATTCATATACTTCTTTACACCACATTATTCCAATATTATATAATTTTTTTCATATTATTATACAATATTTTTATTAAATTGTTTTTGTGTCTTAATATTTATGGCAATACATTTTGTAACAATTAAGCTTTCTAGCTTATTTTTAACCTTAAAAATCCCGTTTTTGCTTTTATGGACTTTATCATAAAATTTGGATTAAGCAATAATCCCTATGACAAATAATTTTGCTTAACATAATCCTTAAGTTATTGTATTTTTAATGTACTCAAAATGCTCGGGTGTCACATACTTAACTTCTCTTTTGCATCTCAAGAGTTTATGCAATTGGCTTTGTATACATATTCTTTCATGTGTGATGGGTTGATGGCTTAGTTCCCAATACTAGAAATAATCACTGTCATTGAAATGCCTATCTATTTAGGGCATGAGTACACTTACTACTTCATCATCTTTGGTAAAATCGGGGCAAACTGTATAATGGTATATCTCAAGTAATAGCTTTATCCTTAATTTTTACCTTTTTAAATCTAAGTATAGTTGTAAGGTGTATTCAAATAAGTTAGTGCATTGTTTTCATTGTAGTTTTTTAGGGAAATATTGTGAATGTCAAGGCAAGGTGCACAATTTTGGCTTCATATCTCTGGCCTTTGTTTCTAGTGTTGCAAGAGACCCACAGAGTGATGCTAGAGAGCGTGCTACGTCACCACTCCATCTATTAGCTCAAGCACCGAGAGAGAAATTATTTTTTGTACCATACAATGTTGGAGAACATTAGATGTTGGCACTTGTTTTACTATAAGAAGACTGAATATTTTGGTTTGATCCCCTCGAACACCCATCTTGTGATGATTTCGTATCACTCACAAGTTGCAAGTATCAATTTTTCTTATAAAATTAACTAAGTTAAGTTTTTCATAATTGTGTTTATTAATTCATTTTAATCATGACACATTGTTAGGGCGTTTAATTTCAAGTGGGAAGTGATGTAACAAGGTGAGCTAATTGAATGCAATATTCCAACCACAAGTGTCTAAGACGACAAGGAGACGTAGAATGTGGTTTTTTTATTCTGCATTTTATGTGGGATATAATTATTAATGGTATACAAGCCCTAGCAAACAAGGAATTTTATATACGTAGAGATATAAATGAAGTTAGACTTGAATAAGTACAATTTGTAAACAGGTAATTTAGCTAGAGATAGTACATAAACGATTATGTAAAATAGTTCAATGCAAATGTGTAACGCCCCAAAATTTATTTAATGTTAATGTAATATAAATGATGAATTAGTGTGCCATAATTAACGTTTTAACATTAATTAGATTATTTGGTTGGATTTTGAATTTTTGGTTGTTTTGTTAAATTGATGCGTTCAAATGATTTCTTATTGTTTTAAAATGATGTTTTGAGTTTTAAAACACAACAATTTGTAAAATGTTAAAAAAATACTCCGTTTTACAAAACCGTGGGCGGCACATGGTTTTCGCACAGTAAAACCGCCCACCGATTTTCTCTATTTATTTCCTTCCTCTCTCTCTCTCTCCTCACGTATCTCTCTCTCTCTTCCTCTTGATCTCTCTCTCTCGGCAGCCCTCTCTCTCTCAAATTTCTCTCTCAAATTTTTGAAACCAAATTTGAATCCAAGCTTCGGGATAGCAAGGAGGAGGCTCGGGGACGTGATTTAGCAACCGAGAACGCAGATTGAAGCTTCGATTCGAGGTTAGATTCGAAATTTCTAAACTTTTTACAAAATTTTCAATTTTGTGCATTTTTGAAATCTAGGGTTGTTTAAGCTTAGAAAACTGTAGATTTGAGTTAAATGAACTTAGAACAACTAGAATGTAAGCTTAGATTGAAGAAAAACAAATCGAATTCAAGATTTTTCATTTTTCCCCTCATTTTCTCATTTTTGGATTTTTGAGGATTTTGAGTTTAAATCTTGTTTAAATGAGTTCAAACATGTTCTAGTATGTTTTTCTATCAACTATGATTGTTTTTCATGCCTGGGATTTGAGAAAAACATGTTAGAATCAAGATTTGAATTTTGGCGATCGAGAAACCCGTGGCTGAGATTTCTGGATTTTCCCAGTTCGGCAGGCCAAACTTATGAAATGGTTTTGTCGGTTATATTTTGATATACCATGATTATGAAATGAACTTCATAATGAACGTAATTGACAACACTCGGTAATTAGGTTTTGAATGATAATGGTAATAAACACAAAGGCATGATGCCATATCAGAGATCGGGTCGTGTAGCGATCGACCTTGGGGGCAGGTCCCGAAACCCAGCTGGGCCACTACAGTGGTGATATCATGGTTTGCCTAGGTGAAAGAAAAATGGTGTTTTCGACTGTACGAGTAGACTATTCTATGTCAAAACGGCTCTACTCAAATTTTATATTTATTTATTTATTTGTTTATTTAAGTTTTCTTTTGAGTACCCTAACAATGAACTGTTTCTTTAAATTAAATTATTTTATAAAACATAGTCCTACTGAGACTTTCGCTCACGTTTTATTGTTTTAAATTTTCCCCCTCTAGGTGGTTTCTCATTTAGGTTTGGAGAGGATTCTTTGGACCGAACATAGGAGCAATAGGAGGATTGATTTATATTTTGTATTATCTAATCAAGGCATGTAAGAGTTAACTTTATTTGTACTTGGACTGTAATTGTATTTATGATATTGTCAGAACCATGTGTGTGCACAAGTTGTGGGTTGTGGAACCCATACTCGTGGTTTTTATTTAAATTTTATTACTCGTTTAATATTTATAAATTCTTTTATAAAAATGTGGTGGAAATCTTCTTATTTCTCATTTAACTTGATTCTTAAACCATTGGTTTCAATTAAATTCTCTTTTAATTAATCTAAATATTCTGCCACGTCACCTCCCGTACTCCAGGGCGTGACAGAATGGTATCAGAGTTCAAGGTTATGAAACTTGGGAATTGTGCACACATAGGTTTGACAATGAAATACCTCTGATAGTCCAAATTTTGTTTTCAGAAGTGAGAGAATGGCACCTAGGCGTCGTTCGACTGCTAACGCCGAGTTCGGAAATGATGAGAGCATGATGAGGTCTATGTTTGTGGCTTTCCGGTAGATGGCAGCCAGGGCTAGACCGAGAGATTTCGATGTTGGTAGTCAGCATGCGTACTTTGAGGAATTCTGGCGGGCGTCTATTTTGACTTTTGATGGCAATGGGGATCCGCAGTTAGCAGAGTATTGGTTGGATTTGATCTTGAAGCATTTGGATACTCTTGGTGTGCCTGAGGAGTATCGTGTGGAGTTCGCGGCGTATAAGCTCGAGGGTGGCACTAACACTTGGTGGAAACAGACTAAGTGTCTGGAGCGCGGTAGCGATATCAGTTGGGACAGGTTCGAGGAGCTGTTCTATGATCGGTATTTTCCGCAGGGGTATAGAGATCAGAAGGCAGCTGAGTTTTATAGATTGCAGCATGGTGATCTATTAGTTCGGGAGTATGAGGCAAAGTTTAATGAGTTGGCTAGGTTTGCTCCATCGGCGGTGGCATCGGAGCGTGAAAAGTGTATTAAGTTTCAAGAAGGGCTCAAGGCTCCTATTCGGCGGCAGTTGGTTGCTCTACGGCTTAGGAGTTTCGGAGAGCTTGTGTCGTCGACGATCTCCATGGAGAATGATTATGTGCAGTATTGTGAGGACCGAGCCAAGGCTTTAGGAGGACCGCAGAGGAGTGGCAGGAAGAGCACCAGTAGTCGTCCAACTCCGGGGAAAGGCAAGCAAGGCGGTGCGACCAGTGGTAGCAGCAGTTCGTCTGGCAACGGGCGCAGCAATCCCTACAGCTTTCATTGTCATTTCTGTCAGCAGCCCAGACACATCAAGAGGAATTGCCCGATCAGGAGTGCTCATCTTGGATCTCAGACCGGGGAGGATGCCAGTCGTTCGTCTCATCCTCAGCCTCAGACCCTACCTCCGCCTCCGCAGTACCCGCAGTTGCAGTATCTGCAGTTCTCTCCTCAGAATTCTCATATCCGGTACTGGGGCAGCAGCCTCAGCATTTTTAGCGCAGTGTTCCTCAGTATCGAGCACCGAGTACAGGTAGTGTGCAGTCGTCTCCATCTCAGCAGCATCGGCAGAGTAATCCAGGACCCAGCAATGTCGGTAGAGGAAAAGGGAAGGCGCCAGTGCAGGTTCATGCAATGGCATCTGGAGGGTCAGATTCTCAGACTGGTAACGCGATTGTTGACGGTATGATCTTGGTTTCCAGATCTTTAGCTCGCGTTTTGTTTGATACCGGTGCCTCTCATTCTCTCATTTCGAGTTCTTTTGTGCATGCCTTGGGATTAGAGGTAGAAGTGTTTAATGAACCCCTAGTCATAACTTCTCCCTTGGGGCGGGTGTGTGTAAATTGTATGTGTAAATCTTGTAAAATAAAGATTGGGGATGAGATTTTGAAAAGTGATTTGATTATACTCCCCATGAGTTCTTATGATGTAATTCTAGGGATGGACTGGTTGTCCAGGTATAGTGCAGTTGTGGACTGCCAACTTAGAAAAGTGACCCTAGTGTCTGATAGGGGGACGGTAATCACTTACCAGGGTGGTGATGATTGGTCAATGAGTGAGCGTCTTATGAAGTCGTGTTTAGGAGGGCGAAGGAATCTAGGTTGTTGTGCTTTTCTTGCCAACCTGGATTGCGAGCCCTATGCTTCGAGTGGTAGTGTAGCGATTCTGGTGGTTGATGAGTTCAAGGATGTTTTCCCCGACGAGTTGCCAGGATTACCACCACATCGGGAGATTGAGTTTGGTATCGAGTTGTTTTCAGGGACATCACCGATTTCTATGGCACCTTATCGGGGCGCTGGTAGAAATGAAAGAATTGAGGAAGCAACTTCAGGAGCTTGCTGATAAGGGGTATATTCGAAACAGCACATCTCTGTAGGGAGCACCAGTTTTGTTCGCTAAGAAGCACGATGGGACTCTCAGGTTATGTGTGGATTATCGGCAGCTAAATCGTGTTACGGTGAAGAATAAGTATCCCTTGCCTAGGATTGATGAGTTGTTTGATCAGTTGGGAGGTTCGCGGTACTTCTCGAAGATTGATTTGCGTTCAGGTTATCATCAGCTCAGGATCAAGGAAGAGGATATTCCCAAGATAGCTTTTAGGACTCGGTATGGGCACTTTGAGTTTCTGGTCATGTCTTTTGGGTTGACGAATGCTCCGGCAGCTTTCATGGATTTGATGAACAGGATATTTAGGCCGTATTTGGATTAGTTCATGATCGTGTTCATTGATGATATTCTTGTGTATTCTAAGACTTGGGAGGAGCATGAGCAGCATCTTCGGATCGTGCTTCAGACTCTGTGGGAGCACCAGTTGTATGCTAAGAGGGAAAAGTGTGAGTTTTGGTTGACTGAGGTCAAATTTCTGGGTCATGTTATCTCAGAGCATGGTATTTCAGTGGATTCGTCCAAGATTGAGGCTATATTGGAATGGGAATGACCAAGGAATGTAGCGGAGATTCGCAGCTTCTTAGGTCTTGCTGGATATTACAGGAAATTTGTAAAAGATTTTTCGAAGATTGCAGTTCTGTTGACGAGATTGATCAAGAAGAATGTCAGGTTTGAGTGGAATGAAGATTGTGAGCTTGCTTTTCAGGAATTGAAGAACCGGTTGACTTCAGCTCCAGTGTTGATTATTCCTAGCAGTGACGAGCCATATGAGGTTTATGCGGATGCTTCAGGGGGTGGACTTGGGTGTGTGTTGATGCAGCTTGGACGTGTAGTTGCGTACGGATCGAGACAGCTACGACCTCACGAGCAGAATTATCCTACTCATGATTTAGAGCTTGCGGCGGTGATCTACGCGCTGAAGATTTGGAGGTGTTACTTGTATGGAGCATCGTTTCAGGTCTTCTCTGATCATAAGAGCTTGAGGTATTTGTTCACTTAGAGGGATCTTAACTTGAGGCAGCGTAGATGGGTAGAGTACATGGAGGATTATGATTTCGCATTGCAGTATCATCCCGGGAAAGCTAATGTGGTCGCGGATGCGCTTAGCAGGAAGTCTTCAGGGATTCTCGCTTGTTTGATCTTTGAGGACTGGAGCAGGGATGCGACAGGGAGTGAGTATCGGCTACTGTATCGTGAAGATTGTGATTGAGTTTCGTTATATCACGTGGAAGCGACTCCAGCTCTTGTTCGGATGGTGAAGCAAAGTCAGTTGTAGGATCGACATTTGCAGGGGATTTGGTCGCGGATTCAGAACGGAGAGCAGTTCGAGGAATGGAGTGTGCATGCAGATGGATCGTTGTACTTCCAGGAGCATCTTGCAGTTCCAGTTATCGCCGAGGTGACGAAAGCCGTTCTAGATGAAGCTCATAGGTCTCAGTTTGCTATTCATCCAGGGAGCACGAAGATGTATCGTGATTTGAAGAGGCAGTATTGGTGGAGAGGCATGAAGAAAGATGTTCGAGAGTACGTGGCCAAGTGTTCGACGTGTCTTCAGGTGAAAGCCAAGCATCAGAAGCCTGCAGGTCAGCTTCAGCCGCTTCCTATTCCTGGGTGGAAATGGGAGCATGTGACGATGGATTTTCTCACAGGTTTATCGAGGACGGAGCAGCGGCACGATGCAGTTTAGGTTGTGGTTGACAGGTTGACGAAATCGGGGCATTTCATTCCGTTTAGGTCGACATGTTCTAGGAAGGTTCTCGGGGAGTTGTATGTGCAGAACATTGTGAGGTTGCATGGAGTTCCTTTGTCCATCACCTCTAATCGAGACACCAGGTTTAATGCTAAGTACTGGAGGAGTTTTCAGGAGGCTTTAGGTACGGATTTGAACTTCAGTACGGTATTTCATCCTCAGACTAATGGGCAGTCTGAGCGGGTCATTCAGGTTCTCGAGGATATGTTGCGTGCTTGTGCGTTGGACTTCGGCGGGAATTGGAAGCAATGTTTGCATTTGGCGGAGTTCACGTACAACAATAGTTATCAGGCGAGTATCGGTATGGCACCATTTGAGGCGTTGTATGGGCGACCGTGTCGGTCACCTGTGTGTTGGGCCGAGCCGGAAGATAGAGTTATTCTTGGGCCTGATGAGATTCGTGATAGCAACGAGAAAGTCGCGGTGATTCGAGATCGGTTGAGGGCAGCTCAAAGTCGGCAGAAGAGCTACGCGGATAGGAGACGTAGACCTTTAGAGTTCGCGGTTGGAGATTTCGTTCTCTTGAGGGTATCGCCTCGTAAGGGAACTATGCGGTTCGGGGTGAGTGGGAAGCTCGCACCGAGGTATATTGGACCATTCGAGATCACTCAGCGTGTTGGTGTGGTCGCTTATCGGCTTGATCTTCCGCCCGAACTTTCTCATGTTCACGATGTGTTTCATGTGTCGATGCTTAGGAAGTGTCCGCCTGAGCAGGGTAAGATAGTTTCATTCCACGATGTGCAGGTTCAGGAAGATACGACGTACGAAGAAGTGCCGATTCAGATCATCGACTGAAAAGTGATTAGCTTGCGTCGTCGGGAGATACCGTTGGTAAAGGTCGTGTGGTAGCATCACGGGGTTGATGAAGCCACTTAGGAACTAGAGTCGAGTATGCGGGAGTTGTATCCGCATTTGTTTTGTTTCTGAAATGAGTTGTAAATTTCGAGGGCGAAATTTCTTTTAGGGGTGGAGAGTTGTAACGCCCCGAAATTTATTTAATGTCAATGTAATATAAATGATGAATTAGTGTGCCATAATTAACGTTTTAACATTAATTAGATTATTTGGTTGGATTTTGAATTTTTGGTTGTTTTGTTAAATTGATGCGTTCAAATGATTTCTTATTGTTTTAAAATGATGTTTTGAGTTTTAAAACACAACAATTTGTAAAATGTTAAAAAAATACTCTGTTTTACAAAACCATGGGCGGCACATGGTTTTCGCACAGTAAAACCGCCCACCGATTTTCTCTATTTATTTCCTTCCTCTCTCTCTCTCTCCTCACTCTCACGCATCTCTCTCTCTCTTCCTCTTGATCTCTCTCTCTCAGCAGCCCTCTCTCTCTCAAATTTCTCTCTCAAATTTTTGAAACCAAATTCGAATCCAAGCTTCGGGATAGCAAGGAGGAGGCTCGGGGACGTGATTTAGCAACCGAGAACGCGGATTGAAGCTTCGATTCGAGGTTAGATTCGAAATTTCTAAACTTTTTACAAAATTTTTAATTTTGTGCATTTTTGAAATCTAGGGTTGTTTAAGCTTAGAAAACCGTAGATTTGAGTTAAATGAACTTAGAACAACTAGAATCTAAGCTTAGATTGAAGAAAAACAAATCGAATTCAAGATTTTTCATTTTTCCCCTCATTTTCTCATTTTCAGATTTTTGAGGATTTTGAGTTTAAATCTTGTTTAAATGAGTTCAAACATGTTCTCGTATGTTTTTCTATCAACTATGATTGTTTTTCATGCCTGGGATTTGAGAAAAACAGGTTAGAATCAAGATTTGAATTTTGGGGATCGAGAAACCCGTGGCTGAGATTTCTGTATTTTCCCAGTTTGGCAGGCCGGAGTGATGATCGGCAGGCCGGTGTTCTTCAGACCGGCAGGCCGAACCTGGGGAAGTGTTCGGCCGACCGAACTTTGCCTCCGGCAGGCCGAACTGTACAGTTCGGCCGACCGAAGCACAGAGTCCGGCAGGCCGACCGAGGCATGGAAAATTTTGTGATTTTTCACCGTTTTCACTGTTTTGAACCCCGATTTAAATCCCAACCTTATAGAATGATTTTAAAGGTACAAATGGCACACTAGGACATCATGAAATGGTTTAGTAACATAGAATGTCTCGAACTAGATATTGATCGACTTAGTTTGTATCTAGGATCGTTCGTGGTTCCGTGGAGCTAACGTATAGCGGACCGGGATTACGGTGTGAGGCACCGGCACTAGTATTGAGGTAGGACTTCTATCCTATTTCTTTGGTAGCCTGGTTTTCGAAATGATTTGGCTTTGAAAAGGATTTCTATCAAAATGTTTTCAACGGTTGTTTGAAAATGGTTTTGTCGGTTATATTTTAATATACCATGATTATGAAATGAACTTCATAATGAATGTAATTGACAACACTCGGTAATTGGGTTTTGAATGATAATGGTAATAAACACAAAGGCATGATGCCATATCAGAGATCGGGTCGTGTAGCGATCGACCTTGGGGGCAAGTCCCGAAACCCAGCTGGGCCACTACGGTGGTGATATCATGGTTTGCCTAAGTAAAAGAAAAATGGTGTTTTCGACTGTACGAGTAGACTGTTCTGTGTCAAAATGGCTCTACTCAAATTTTGTATTTATTTATTTATTTGTTTATTTAAGTTTTCTTTTGAGTACCCTAACAATGAACTGTTTCTTTAAATTAAATTATTTTATAAAACATAGTCTTACTGAGCCTTTCGCTCACGTTTTATTGTTTTAAATTTTCCCCCTCTAGGTGGTTTCCCATTTAGGTTTGGAGAGGATTCTTCGTACCGAACACAGGAGCAATAGGAGGATTGATTTATATTTTGTATTATTTAATCAAGGCATGTAAGAGTTAACTTTATTTGTACTTGGACTGTAATTGTATTTATGATATTGTCAGAATCATGTGTGTGCACAAGTTGTGGGTTGTGGAACCCATACTCGCGGTTTTTATTTAAATTTTATTACTCGTTTAATATTTATAAATTCTTTTATAAAAATGTGGTGGAAATCTTCTTATTTCTCATTTAACTTGATTCTTAAACCATTGGTTTCAATTAAATTCTCTTTTAATTAATCTAAATATTCCGCCACGTCACCTCCCGTACTCCGGGGCGTGACAAAATGATTTTGTAAAGACTTTGTAATTTCAATATACAAATCTTTTTCTTTTGCAATCAGGGCCTTGTAGTAATGGATAACACACAGGACTAGCCATCCAGTGAGAAATCAAAATTTCAGTCTATTTTTTTGTGCATGACCAATTTTTTGCTATAGTTTTTGTTAGAAACTATTGTGGAAAAAGAACCATACACAACAGTTTCTAGGAAAAACCGTTGTGTAAGGTTCAAGGATAATTTTTCACGAAAAAATCATCCTGTAAAGATGATCGTTTGTGACGGTTTTTTGGAAAAACCTTCATGTAAGATGATATTTCTACGATAGTTTTCACAAAAAACTGTTGTGTAAGAATGTATTTCCATGATAGTTTTTTATGAAATCCGTCGTGATAGAGGGCCCCATGTTACAGATTCGCTCCTAAATTTGGTGGCTAAATGGATGTTCTATAATGGTAAAAAATCATTGTGAAAACTCAATTTGGTACCATAACAGAGGATTTTATGATGGTTTTTTGACTGTCGTAAAAGTTTTCCAAGGCGGTTTAAAATCATCATGAAAGACCATGCTTGTAGTAGTGATAATTACAACTTAGTAAAAGGGCAAGCCACTCAAAACCCTAGAATTCAAAACGCCAATCTTCTTGTGCAATGGGGTGAATCTCATGTGGGAATCCTCAGGGCCACGTATTATCATCTATGAATTTCGGCGGCCAAAGAATCTGGTATCACAGACAACATAACAACTTAGTGCATGTAGAAAAAGCTGTACACAATCCGGTCAAAGTTGGCCTCGTGTGATTAATACTTTAAAGTCAATGATAAATCATCGTACAAGCATTTTTTTTAACTTGAAATTTGAATTTGGAAAATGATAACTCATGTTTCATGATGATTTTGAAAGAAGGAACGCTGTCTTTGAGTGGCTATATTTACCCAAAAAATTTATTTTTTCCTATTACCCGACAGGAATTCAGAGTTATGCTAGCAATCGTAACTTTATTTTACATTTCCAAATGTGTTGAGTTGTCTTTTGTTTATTGGTATACATTTTATTTTTTTCAATAAATTGAAATAATAATTTTTAGCATGTGTTTATAGCAAAAAATGATAACTCACGTAATATGTCCCTTTAATTTGACATTAAGAAACTGTGGTGAGAAATGAAATTCCAAACATTAATCAGAATTTAATATCTAGAAACTGACAAGTAAATAAAGTCAGAAGTAAACCACAGATAATACGGACATGCATCACGCAGAGCGATGACTAACGACAAGATGCATATCTTGAAATATTAATACGGAAGATTGTCAAACTCTCTTTTTTTTTCAAACTTTGTAATGATTTGTTTGATTCCTTAGTTGCCAAAGCCACAAAAACTTTCTTTGTACGGATATTGAATTTCCAACGGTCCAATTCAACGTCTTTTTGGAATCTTTCCGTACTTTAGTTTCAAAGGACCCTTGTTGTGTGTATAGTAATAGAGGCATGTGCTCCATAAGTTTTCTTTTTCATTTTAAACGCCTATCTCTTGCCCCGTTCCCAACTAGTTCAAAGGAAAAAAAATCAAAGCCTCTTGCTGAAATTAAAAAAAAAAAAAAAAACAAAAGAGAGTCAACCAAAATTTAAATCCTAAATCAACTAAAAACATTGTTTTATAGTTTTTATCCCTTCTTTTCTCTTTCATGATTTTTTGTCTATAATTTCTTTTCAATATGTCATTCCTTTATAATTTTTTTTTCATTCTCTATCTTCTTATTATCTATATTTGCATTTTCTTTCTCTAATTTTTCTTTTTCTTTGTTTTTTTCCCCTCTTAATCTCTCTATATATTTCTTCTCCCTATTTACTCTCTATGTTTTCTTATTTCTCAAAATTGTACCTAGGCAGCCAATCCGTTCCAAGATTTACATCATAAGTATTCGTTGGGATTTTAATCAAATCATTTCTCAAGTCTCACCCGTAATAATTATTTACCAGATTTACACACATTATTTGCATACAATTACCCTAAAGGTGAAGTAATAATCGTGGGTTCACTAAATCCCTTTGTTCCTAATCTCAAGGTATTTACAAATGAAATTAAAATGAGAGAATTTGTGGCACCAGTATCAAATAAAACACGAGTCAAGAATTGAGAAATTAATGATCGTATTGTAAACTACTACGTTGCTGGCAAAAGTAGCGATGAAAAATACAAGGATTGTTTCATTCGCTATTGAAGGAGCTACCACTTCCACTATTAACATCACCGTGCTGGTTCCTCGACTAAATAGAATAAATGTTGTTGTTATCCCTCCTGTTGTCTCCTTAGGGTCCACCCATGGTATTTTATCCTGTTTCCATAATAAATGACATTGTCTCATTCAATCAATGATGCCGATGACACCAATTCACCGTAGACCCATATCCTTAAAGCAACCGGTTGTCGTCAAATAGAACTTTTGAGCCCTCCTTGAGACTTAGTGCATGCTACAGTAGATGGGTTAACCTGGTAGTACATGCTACAGTAGATAGGTTAACCTGGTTGACTCTCTAAATTTTGCTTCATATTCCCTCACGGAAACTTCACTTAGTTCCAAAGGTTATAATTCGGTGACATCTTTGTCGTTATATCCAGCTGGAAAGCAGCGGTCATGGAACACCTTCTCAACTTTATCCTAATCAATGTACCTGCTATTTGCTGCATGCTTCGCAAGTCTCCATCAGGCGTTGGCACTACCTTGCTATTTGTATATTGCTAACTCAACACGGTACTCACTAGGCTCTCCTAATGTATCCAAATATATATATTTTTTCCACTAAGTTGAGTCGTACTCAACAGCTCGGGGGAAAAGGTCTCCATTCTTATCAAAAGTTAGAATTGTAGCATGACTAAATTCTCGATAATACTTCTGTTGGTGACTCACTGTAGGATCCTTATGTTGTACCCTTGTTGTCATTAGCGTAAAGGTAGTAGACTTAGCATCCATCATACCCTCTTCATGAATGGGGTTTGAGTGAGCAATAGCATGACGATGCCAAGGTGTCATTCTTTCAATCATTGACAGGAAAATTTTACTGTTAATGGTTTTCAATGTCGTATCTATGTGTGCATAATTCCCAAAGTTCAAAACCTTAGACTTTGGTACCAAATCTAGCATGAACCCAAACTTGGGTGGTGACATGATGGATTAATCAAACAAGATTAACTAAACACATAGACTATTTTAATATTAATAAGAAAATCATTTTTAGGTAATTTATTGAAAAGGTGGTAAATTTTTAAATCTTTATGAAATATTACCGACCTTTAAAATTTAACAAGTGAAATTTCTTAAATGATCTCAAAGAATAGGTTTAAAGTCAAAAAGTTCATCGAAAAGGCAGTTTGAGCCTCACCGGACCCTACATGGTGCACACATAGTACAGACATATAAAAATTATACAAACAAAGTCCAACAGAAAAGCAAACACAGTTCGTATTATTGCATGCCTTGAAAATAAAAATAAATAAGCCAAATGTCTCATGATTCACGTGAGAATATCAACAATGTCCTACTCGGCAGCGTTCTACGATTCACTTGGAAGGGGGAAAGATTTAAAATGAAACAGTAAAATTATAAACGAAAGGCTCAGTAGGACTTGGGTTTCCAAATCTTCAGCTATAAAATAAAATAAAATAAAATAAGATAAATGAATTTAAACGTATTTTCAAAGAAATAATAAATAAATTAAACAAATTCATACTTACCGGCCATCTCCTTGGATTTACTTGGATCATACATAAATAGTCATGATAAATGATTTATTGGATTTATACTTACCATTCGTCATCTGTGATTATCTCAAGTCATCCTCCATTATTCATCATGTCCAAAGCCTATTAAGTCACCACTGTAGTGGCCCAGTTGGGTTTTAAGACCTGCCCTCAAGGTCTCTCTCTGTGTGACCTGATCTCAGTGTGTGGATACACTTATATATTTTTCCAAACGGGGGTTCTTTGTCCGTTTGGTGTCTATTATCATTTAATTACATCATTCTTTGGGTATTCTTTTACCGGGTTATCATTTCACATTCATTATCATTCATTCATTATTCATCGTCATTCATTATTATCGTATCCTATATCTATTGGAAATAAATAAGTACAAAAAACTTTTCTCTTGAAAACGTTTCAAATGAAACTTGTTTTTAAATCATGGCTACCGAAAGAAACGAGTCTAAAGTCCTACCTCGTTTCCTAGCACTGTTCATGCCTACTCTGTGAATCTCTACTGCGCTAAATGTTAGCTCTTTGGAACCGTAAGCAACCTTAGGTGTAGATTAAATACATTAATCTCTAAAGATGGACATATTTCACTACTATGTTATTCATGGGTCTTTAGTGTACCTTTAGACTCGAAATAATCATGTATAAAATCTTGATATTGTCAATGTTTGTGAACACAAAACCATAATCTTTTTAAAAAATTTCTAAATCATTAAACAATGAAAAATGACGAGCAAAATCGCCATCTTGGGATGCTTGATCTGCCTACTGACCATTCGGGTCTAGCCTGCTGAAATTGCTAATGTTTGGCCTACCGACCATCTGAGTCGAGCTTGTTAAACTGGTCGAGTTTGGCCTATTAATGTCTGAGTTTAGCCTACTGGTCTATCAAATTTGGAAAATTTTTAGATTTTAGTTTCAAAAATCCCAAGCTTCAAAGTTCAATCTAACTTGTTTCAGCAAGTCTCTGAGCATGGATAATGTTTATAAATCATAGAATAGCACTCTAAAATACTTTTAAACATTTTTCCCTAAATTTTCATTTATTTTACATATAATTCCAAAAATTGACAAAAAAGTAATCATCATACAACCTTAGATTATATGGTATTTATGACTATTTTAACTTGCATCACAACATGCAAGGTAAAACTAGACAAATTTTCTTAAAGCTCAAACTATCTTAACTAAAATTTTGTAAATAGACTTTAATCATGATTTTGTTTACAAAACTAGAATTAAATACTTCAAAAACTTGTTTCTAATTTGCTAGGAATGTTTCTAACCTCAAATGAGTAATTTGGTGTAGCTTTGTGGCTTCAAAGAAGAGTTTTCCACTTTGTTCTAAGTTGGAATATGTAATGATTGGAAAAATCCAAAAATTAATAAGTATGATTACTTAAGGATTTTTTCATAATTACTCAGCTAAATACTTGAGAAAGTACAAGTTTAGAATTTATTAAGACGCAAATTTGAAGGTCTTAATAGCTATAAGACCTTAGAAATAAATAAGGCTATGAATACACAAAATTATGTGCTTTATTTATGGAACATGTAATAATGTAATGTTATGGTAGTACATTGAAATAATTGTTTAACGTGCTAAATTAAAAGTTTATGATTCATTAATTTCATGCATGAGCAAAAAAGGTGATGTTATCTAGCAAAAAGCAGAATTTTTAACTTACTATGATGATGTGGAAAGTTCCTATATGATATCAGTTCAGTAAAAGAAACGCAGATCAATAGTGATCATGAGCTTCATACCATAATTCAAAAAATGGTGAGTACCAAGTTTAAGCATGTAAGGTTTATGACAATTTTTCTATGATTGATCTCGAAATTTAAGAAGATCATAAAGTAAGATAAGAATTTTAAGCAAGTTATAAGGATCATTGGAAGCTCGAGAATTTCAATGTTTTTAATGTGTATAGTTAGTTATTATATTATACACATTAATAATTACGTAAGGTTTATTATTGTTGTTGTAATAATAATAATAATAATATAGTTGTCATAATAATAGTGAAGGAGAAGAAGGGCATTGATGGGGTCTACAAATGTTGATCTATTACTAAGATGTGGACCCATAAATGGCTCTTTACGAGGAACAGTTTGGGTTGCACTGTAAAGCTTTTTCATTGGGTTTGGCTCATGAATTGGATGGGGTTTTCATGGCTTATGTCATGGATTGTTGTCAAGGGGACTTTGAAGGATTTCAAGCCATGAAAAGAAAGGACAAGCCCCTAGCAAGGATTAGGTAATTCTAGTCTTTGAAGTTAAGATAAAGTTTATGCTTTTATGCATACCAAGTGTTTGGTGTATGTTTTGGTCTATGGCATGTAAGATGGACATTATGGCATAATTGGTTTATGTTTTATATTAATGGTGATGATGAAGAAAGAAAGAAAGTAAGGGTTTATGAAATATGTAGAATTTGACTAAGGAGCTTTTTTAAGTTTTATTCCTTGAAAAAAATTGAATGTTTTGGTACAAAAGGATTGTCTTTGGTCCTAGGGGTAAAAATGTCAAGATTTTTGTGTTTCAGGCCGGAACCGTAAAATCATGTTAAAACTGGGTTTTCACCATTGAACATTAGGTTCCTGCATTGCTGTAGGCAGTGAGTAATCATAAATGCTAAGTTTTAAAGGATTTAAAGTTTAGTCAAGGAATGAATGAAAGAAACAAACGATAAGGGCAAAATAGTCATTTTATGAAAATGGCCAACACGGACCCAAAACACCCTATGTTAGAAATTGCCCTTAGTGGGAATTTCTCTATGATATGTAAGTAATGAAATGGTAAAGTTAAGCAATGAGTTTAATAAATTTACAAAATTGACGAAAAACCCATTAAGGGTAAAAATGTTATTTTTAAGGAAACGGCTAAACAGAGTTGAACCATCTGAATTAGCAAAACGCTCTTAGAAAAAGATTCTTCCATAATTGTAACACCTGCCTATTTTAATGTAATGAATCACGTTAAGTTAGTAACGACGTTAATGATATTTTATTAATACTTTATGTTATACGTAATGATATATGATGTTAATGATACTAACTTTTTATGTCAAGTTTTATGACAGGTGACGACCGCATGGAATTGTTGTGCTCAAGTGTTCATGATTATTTTAATGTATGTTTAATTACGATGTGATGATGTATGAATGTTTTAATGTGTGGCATTTATGGACAGTTCGGCAGGCCAGACTTTTAAGTTCGGCAGGCCGGACTTTTAAGTTTGGCAGGCCGAAATGTCTGCCCAACATCGACAGGCGAAAGAAAACCATCGGCAGGCCGAACTTGGTGGAACCAGTAGGCCGAAGGGAAAAATCGTCAGGCCGATGAGCCATCAACAAGTCAGAAAATTCTGACTTAATGGAGAGTATTGAATGTCCATCGATTATGCTCATTACGTTAAAATTTTTAACGTTCTTTTCCATTTTTTCTCTCAACTTCTCACTCTTTTCTCTCCCAGTTCTAAGACATTTTCTCATTTCCTCTCTTCCTCTTCTCTTCTCCACGCATTCCATTTCTTCTCTCTCAAAAATTCTCTGCAAGAAAAATTGAAAGAAAAAGTCATATTTTGTTGGTTGAATTCAAGAATTTTGAGAAGAAATTTCAAGGTAAGAACTCAATTTTTTTTTTCCGTTAATTCTGAAAAGAATTCTTCTTTCCAATCGTTTGCAATATCTTTCTATAGGTATTGTATTTTTTCCTTGAGTTTTTAATATGATGTTCATGTGTGTATTGTGTGATGTTTTTCCAAGTTTCATGTTTTTTCGGTGTTTTTATGAAAAATATGAATTTTCTATTTTCTACTCCTCACAGTAAAATATTACTATTTAACTTTGATGTATGATGTATTTTATGTTATGTCAAGAAAACTATTTTAACATTGTTATTTAAATGATTTTATATTTTCTATTTTGTTTATGAAATACTATATATGTTTAAATGATTTTATGATAATGAAATAATTTTATACATAAGATGTTTGTATGAATTTTAAATTAAAATATATGTATTTTTAATTGTTCGAAAAGGTTTTATTTAAAAAGACATTCATGTTTTAAATGCATGGTTTGTTTTTATATGCTTAAGGAAATTTTTATGATTTAAGAAAAATCATGATAACATGTTTATGTGATGACAATTTTTATTATGGTTATGAATTATATTTGTATTATGAGATGAATGTATATATGAATGTTATATGAAAGAATGAAATATGAGATGAATGTTTTATGATGAGTATTAATTTTATTGATTTTTTTTTATTGTATTTTAAATGCAATAATGGCATGAACACACAAAGGAACAAGCACTTCGAGATCGCGGCGTCATCACCAAATCCCGTTAAGGTTAAGTAAGCTAGCTTTAAAGTAAGTACATTCTCACCTGCAACATGACCCGTTTTACAAGGTTTGATGATATATTCACAATGTTGTTTATGATGATTTTATGGTTATTTTCCTTAAAGGATTTCTTATGAAAGATTTTCATGATTTAAAGTTATGTATGTATGATGATGACATGTTTCAAAGTATGAAAATTATGTATATATGTATCACCTAATAAGTGTTGCACACCGATGTTATGAAATGATATGTTATGATGTCATGTTTGGTTTGGGATTAGTTACCCTTCTCCTCTCATGACGGCGCGCCTACGATGATGTTCATGGTGCAACACTTGGGCCCTTAAGATAAAATGGAATAAGTTTTTAAATGGTCAATGCAATAAAAGATATGTTTCTATGAAATTGTGCTTAAGGCACTTTTATGATATGATGACATGATGATGATGATGTTTATGTAAAATTTTAAATTGTGAGAATTATCTGTACTTACTAAGCATTAGCTCAATCATGTTTTATGTCATGTTGCTGATAAGGGTAAGAAAATCATGGATTAGGCGGAGGACATCGGAAGGCATGTGAGCACTAAGCACGTTGAATTGTAACCGGAAGCACGCCAAGAAGAACGTTCTTATTTTTTAAATCAAGTTTCATATTTTAAACACAATATTTTTTATGATAAATATTTAAAGGATTCTTGAACTATGTTTTATATTTTATTTCATTATTTTAAGTATTATGAACTTCCGCATTTTTATGAAAGGATGGTTTTGTTTTAAAAATTATGTTTTCCCAAGGATTTTTGGCTCGGTCGGCCTGCCGAACTTCTTGGTCGGCCTGTCGATGTCCAGAAGTTCGGCCTGCCGATCATGTTTTTGGCCTGCCGGACAATGATGAGTTTTTAAGCTAGATTTGCAGAGCCTCTGCCGGCCTGCCGGTTGAGAAGTTCTGGCCTGCCGAAGTCCCAAGTTCAGCCTGCCGAACTGTGGGAGTAAGTAAACTTTAAATAATGTGATGATTAATGAGTTATGATGTGATTTCTTTTTTTTATAAGTCCTAATTTTACAATTTGGTATACCTATATTATTAAAATAAGTTCATGATTAATTTAAAGTATAATTGAATAAATTATGACATGGAGTGAGTTTAGCAATGTGATTTAACAATGTTAAGTTAAAAAAAATTGTATGAATGGATCCTGGTTATATATGTTTAAATTACTTTTACGAAAAAAAGTATCGTTTAAGTTTTGTATTTATATATATGTTTTGAGTTAAATAAGTATGAATGTAAGAATGTAACAACATCTGTGACATTCGTAAGGGGGGCGTTATAGGCTTTGGTATCTGAGCAGATTTTCGATTACAATTCATATTGCTACACGTCAATCCAAGTCCTCCAAGTAAGTATGTTATAAAGTTAGATGTTATGATGCAAGTATGATGATAAGATTAAGGTCTTAATGTTTAATGATTTACGATCTAGTAGTGAAAACCTGTCTCATAATTGGAAGATTATTTCTAAGTCCTAATTCTTTTTGGAAATTACGATGGACGGCCACAGAAGGATGCATACTCGCACCCAGACTAATGAAAGACTCATGACAATGATCACTGAGTTGCAGAGGCAACTTGAGGATCAATGAAGGGAAATTGCTGCGTTAAGGGCCAACGGCCAGAATGATGACCGACGAGGTAATGATGTGCCTCCTCCTCCTCCACAGCCACAAGTAAACGAAGTTCCAATTCCTGCTGCTGAACCAAGAGCGGCCTATCAGGAACCCCTACTGGTCAGATGGAAGAGAGTTAAGCCGGCAGACTTTGAAGGTTCTAAGGATCCGCTAGTAGCTCAGGTATGGTTGAAGACGATTGAGGCCACCCTAAGACTCATGGACTTTACGGACAATGAAAAGGTCCTCTGTGCATCGTACTGTCTTACCATGGAGGCTAGAATTTGGTGGTTGGCTTTGAAATGAGCAGGAATGTTGAAGAGATGACATGGGCCGACTTCGTTCATGAATTCAACACGAAGTTCTTCCACATGAACTTTACAACGAAACATTATGAGGAGTTTGAGAGCTTGCGCCAAGGGGATATGTGAGTCACTGATGTGGTGACGAAGTTTGACCAGCTAGCCCGTTTATGTACAGGAATGGTTATGGATGAAGGTGAAAGGATCAGAAGACTGATTAGAGCCCTTAGGCCAGATATTGCTGCAATCGTTGATGGGGCAAGTCCGCGAAGGACTCAAGAGCAGGTTGTTATGAGGGCTCAACGTGCTGAGTTTCATCTGTCCAAGCTACGAAGGAACCAGCCTCAGTCGGGTCAGCAGGCCAATAATGCAAACAACCAGAACCGCCCTCCCCACAGGAACAACAACAACAACAACAACAGCAACAACAACAACCAAAATTGGAGGAATAACAAGAGGAAGGGTAATCCTCAAAACCAGCAGGGCCATGACAACAAGAGGCACAATGATGGCCAGCCTAACAATAATAACAGGCGATTTCAACCGTGTACCAAATGTGGAAAGAAGCATCCAGGGGAATGTCGTTTGGGAACAAACCAATGTTTCATCTGTGGGCGTGAAGACCACTTTGTAAAGAATTGGCCCAAGTTGATGAATGCCAATGCGCCGCAGAGAGCTCCTCCTCAAGCCCAGCTTCATCAGATGCAAGCCTCCCTTGAAGGCCCACTTATTAGTCAAGGGAGAATTGAAGCCCCACCGACAAATGCCCGAATCTATGCCATGACAAAAGAACAAGTGGCTGTTGAAGCCTCCAATGTGGTCACAGGTCAAATAACAAGTTTATCTAATGATGCTTATGTTCTTTTTGATACGAGTGCCACGCATTCTTTTGTATCTATGTCACATGCTAAGAAATTAGAGTTTCATTTAGAGCCTATGAGACAGGGATTCACTACGACACTGCCCTTCGGGGAAGTGATATAATCTACGCACTGTTTGCGTACAGTACCCCTATGGATTTCTGATAGGGAGCTATTCATCGACCTTATTGTGATCGACATGCATGACTACGACATGATTCTTGGGATGGATTTCCTAAGCAAGTATAATGCCTCTATTGAATGCCGTAAACGAAAGGTGATCTTCCATCCAGAAGGTGATTAGAAGTTTACTTATGTTGGCGAGTCCAGAAAGAAACCTAGCATGTTTTTATCGGCAATGAAAGCAAGGAAGCTTTTAGCAAGTGGCTGCATGGGCTATCTGGCGAACGTTGTAGACAAAAGCCAAGAAGGAAAGACAAGAATTGAAGATGTGCATGTTGTTCATGAATATGAAGATGTGTTTCCTGATGATCTGACGAGTCTACCGCCAGAAAGAGAAGTTGAATTCGAGATTGAGCTTGTTCTAGGCACCGATCCAATCTCTAAGGCGCCTTACAGAATGGTCCCGGCAGAGCTAAAGGAGCTTCACATACAATTAAAGGAGCTACTTGACAAAGGTTTCATCAGGCCAAGGCACTCACCTTGGGGTGCTCCAGTCTTGTTTGTGAAGAAGAAGGATGGCACTATGAGACTCTGCATTGACTACAGAGAGCTAAACAAGGTGAAAATCAAGAACAAGTACTCGTTGCCTCGAATCGATGATTTGTTTGATCAGCTCAAGGGTGCATCAATGTTCTCAAAGATTGATCTACGATTAGAATATCATCAGTTGAAGGTTAAAAAAGGAGATATCCCCAAGACTACTTTCAGGTCGAGGTATGGTCACCATGAATTTGTGGTTATGCCTTTCGGTCTGACGAATGCACCTACTACCTTTCTGGATTTGCTGAACAGGGTATTCAAGGATTTCCTCGATAAATTTGTTGTTGTATTTATCGATGATATTCTTGTCTATTCTAAGAATCACGAAGAGCATGAGGAGCATTTAAGAATTGTGCTAGAGACTTTAAGAAGACACCAGCTATATGCAAAGTTCTCCAAATGTGAGTTTTGGCTAGATAAAGTGCCATTCTTGGGGCATGTAATATCGAAGGAAGGGATTATGGTTGACCCTGCTAAAGTAGAAGCTGTTCTCAACTGGAAGCAACCGATGAATGCAAGTGAAATAAGAAGCTTCTTGGGTTTAGCAAGTTATTATCGAAGATTCATAGACGATTTCTCCAAGATAGCAGCTCCACTTACGAACCTTACTCACAAAGGAAAGAAGTATGAATGGACAGATGCATGTGAGAAAAGTTTTCAAGAACTGAAGAAAAGGCTGACGATGGCTCCAGTGTTGGCAATTCCTGAAGGAAATGATGTGTTTGTTATTTATAGTGATGCATCCAAGATGGGCCTAGGAGCTGTATTGATGCAAAATGAAAGGGTAATTGCTTATGCTTCAAGACAACTGAAGTATTACGAAAAGAACTATCCTACTCATGATCTCAAGTTAGCAGCAGTCGTTTTTGCATTGAAGATATGGAGACACTACTTATATGGGTTCCAATGTAAGATCTTCACTGATCATCAAAGTCTGAAGTATTTCTTCACGCAAAGAGACCTGAATATGAGACAACGAAGATGGCTAGAGTTGGTGAAGGATTATGATTGTGAAATCCTTTATCATCCTGGTAAAGCTAACCGAGTGGCTGATGCTTTAAGTAGGAAGTCAGTTGCCACGTTGATATCAATGCAAGCAATGTCTTCACCTTTAAGAAAGGAAATTCTAGACTTCAGTTTGGAACTTATAGCAGGCCAGCTATCAGCACTCTCTCTTGCTCCGACGATGTATGATGAAATTCGGAGAAAACAAGACGAAGATGTAAGTCTTTCAAGGATCAAGCAAGAAATGAAAGAAGGAAAATTTCAAGAGTTTCATGTCGCGGATGACGAAACTCTGTATCTCAAGGACCGTTTATGTGTTCCCAATGTTGATGATTTAAGGGAAAGGATCTTGGCAGAAATTCATGATACTCCTTACTCTATTCATCCAGGTGCAACAAAGATGTATAATGATCTAAGGGGTAACTTCTGGTGGTTTGGAATGAAACTTGATGTTGCAAAGTATGTGAAGAAATGTATGGCATGTCAGCAAGTAAAGGTTGAACACCAGAGACCTGGTGGTGAATTACAGTCTATCCAAATACCGGAATGGAAGTGGGAGGATATAGCAATGGATTTCATTACCAGTTTGCCTAGAACTATGAATGGTTATGATGCAATTTGGGTAGTTATGGATCGACTGACTAAGACGGTGCATTTCATTCCTATCAAAATCACTTACTCCATGGAATGATTAGTGGAACTCTATGTTAAGGAAATTGTACGACTTCATGGGATTCCCAAGTCGATCATCTCAGATCGTGATGGCAGGTTCACATCTAAGTTTTGAAAGAGTGTACAGACTGCTATGGGAACCAGGCTACATTTTAGTACAGCTTTTCATCCTCAGACAGACGGCCAAACGGAGAGGACGAACTTAATTTTAGAGGATATGCTATGGGCTTGTTCTCTCGATTTTAAGACCAGCTGGTGTAAAATGTTGCCATTAGCAGAGTTTGCTTACAACAACAGCTTTCAGGCGACAATTGGGATGGCACCATATGAGGCTCTGTATGGACGAAAATGCAGATCGCCTATATATTGGCACGAAGCTGGTGAAAAGAAGATGATGGAAAGCGTCGATGCTGAAAGAACTGATTTTGTGAATGAAACATCAGAGATGATAAAGTTGATAAGAAGAAGAATAGAGACCGCACAAAGCCGTCAGAAGAGTTATGCTGATAAGAGAAGAAGACCCTTAGAGTTCGCCGTGGGCGAATATGTGTTTTTGAATGTTGCACCAATGAAATGAGTTATGAGATTTGGGACGAAAAGCAAGTTAAGTCCAAGGTTCATCGGTCCTTATGGAATTGTGAAATGAATAGGCAAGGTAGCTTATCAGCTGAAGTTGCCTTCGGAGATCTCCGCAATGCACGATGTATTTCATGTCTCCATGCTCAAGAAGTATGTTCCAGACCCTACGCATGTGATTGAGCCACAAGTGATCGAGATACGAGAAGACTTAAGTTATGAAGAAAAGCCAACGAAGATACTCGATCAAAAAACCAAGACCTTGCGGAATAAAGAAATTCCATTGGTCAAAGTGTTATAGCGAAATCAGCAAGTTGAAGAAGCCACGTGGGAACGTGAAGATGACATGAGGACTATGTATCCGCATTTATTCTAAGTTTCGAGGATGAAACTTTTATAAGGTGGGGAGAATTATAACACCCGCCTATTTTTATGTAATGAATCACGTTAAGTTAGTAACAACGTTAATGATATTTTATTAATAATTTATTTTATACGTAATGATATATGATGTTAATGATACTAACTTTTTATGTCAAGTTTTATGACAGGTGACGACCGCATGGAATCATTGTGCTCAAGTGTTCATGATTATTTAATTTATGCTTAATTACGATGCGATGATGTATGAATGTTTTAATGTATGGCATTTATGGATAGTTTAGCAGGCTGGACTTTTAAGTTCGGCATGCTAAAATGTTTGCCCAAGATCGACAGGCCGAAGAAAACCATCGGTAGGCCGAACTTGGTGGAACCGGCAGGCCAAAGGGAAAAATCGACAGGCCGAACACGGCTGACGAGCAGTCAGCAAAAATCTCTCCAAATTTATGGCTGAGTTAATTACGTTAATTGGGTGATTTATTGTGATTTATTGGCATAATAATGGAATAATTTTGTCAATTAAGGAAATTAAAAGGTTGACTTCGCATTGATTTGTCAAATTTTAAATGGTTTCCTATTTTAAGAGGGCAAAACATGGAAAGTGATGAGTGATTGTTTGACTTCCCTCTTTCCTCTCCTTCCTTCACGCCAATGAGCCATCAACGAGTCAGAAAATTCTGACTTAATAGAGAGTATTGAATGTCCATCGGTTATGCTCATTATGTTAAAATTTTTAACGATCTTTTCCATTTTTTCTCTCAACTTCTCACTCTTTTCTCTCCCAGTTCTGAGACATTTTCTCATTTCCTCTCTTCCTCTTCTCTTCTCCACGCATTCCATTTCTTCTCTCTCAACAATTCTCTGCAACAAAAATTGAAAGAAAAAGTAATATTTTGTAGGTTGAATTCAAGAATTTTGAGAAGAAATTTCAAGGTAAAAACTCAATTTTTTTTTCCGTTAATTCTGAAAAGAATTCTTCTTTCCAATCATTTGCAATATCTTTCTATAGGTATTGTATTTTTGCCTTGAGTTTTTAATATGATGTTCATGTATGTATTGTGTGATGTTTTTCCAAGTTTCATGTTTTTTCAGTGTTTTTATGAAAAATATGAATTTTTTATTTTCTACCCCTCACAGTAAAATATTACTGTTTAACTTTGATGTATGAAAATGTAATGTTTATTCTAGAGGTAAATGAATGATGTTTTTCATGAAGGTTGTCAAGAATGTGCATGTATAATGTATGATGAATGTATTTTATGTTATGAAATTTTTATGAGATTATATTAAGAAAACTGTTTTAACAATGTTATTTCTAGATTTTTGTTTATGAAATACTATATATGTTTAAATGATTTTATGATAATGAAATAATTTTATGCATAAGATGTTTGTATCAATTTTTAATTAAAATATATGTATTTTTAATTGTTCGAAAATGTTTTATTTAAAAAGACATTCATGTTTTAAATGTATGGTTTGTTTTTATATGCTTAAGGTAATTTTTATGATTTAAGAAAAATCATGATAACATGTTTATGTGATGACAATTTTTATTATGGTTATGAATTATATTTGTATTATGAGATGAATCTATATATGAATGTTATATGAAAGAATGAAATATGAGATGAATGTTTTATGATAAGTATTAATTTTATTGATTTTTTTTCTTGTATTTTAAATGCAATAATGGCATGAACACACAAAGGAACGAGCACTTTGAGACCGCGGCGTCGTCACCAAATCCCGTTAAGGTTAAGTAAGCTAGCTTTAAAGTAAGTACATTCTCACCTGCAACGTGGCACGTTTTACAAGGTTTGATGATATATTCACAATGTTGTTTATGATGATTTTATGGTTATTTTCCTTAAAGGATTTCTTATGAAAGATTTTCATGATTTAAAGTTATGTATGTATGATGATGACATGTTTCAAAGTATGAAAATTATGTATATATGTATCACCTAATAAGTGTTGCACACCGATGTTATGAAATGATATGTTATGATGTCATGTTTGGTTTGGGATTAGCTACCCTTCTCCTCTCGTGACGGCGCGCCTACGATAATGTTCATGGTGCAACACTTGGCCCCTTAAGATAAAATGGAATAAGTTTTTAAATGGTCAATGCAATGAAAGATATGTTTCTATGAAATTGTGCTTAAGGCACTTTTATGATATGATGACAATGATGATGATGATGTTTATGTAAAGTTTTAAATTGTGAGAATTATATGTACTTACTAAGCATTAGCTTAATCATGTTTTATATCATGTTGTAGATAAGGGTAAGAAAATCATGGATTAGGCGGAGGACATGGGAAGGCGTGTGAGCACTAAGCACGTTGAATTGTAACCGGAAGCACGCCAAGACGAACGTTCTTATATTTTAAATCAAGTTTCATATTTTGAACACAATCTTTTTTATGATAAATATTTAAAGGATTCTCGAACAATGTTTTATATTTTATTTCATTATTTTAAGTATTATAAACTTTCGCATTTTTATGGAAGGATGGTTTTGTTTTAAAAATTATATTTTTCCAAGGATTTTTGGCTCGGTCGGCCTGCCGTGCATCTTGGTCGGCCTACCGAACATCTTGGTTGGCCTGCCAATGTCCAGAAGTTCGGCCTACCGATCACGTTTTTGGCCTGCCGGACAATGATGAGTTTTTAAGCTAGATTTGCAGAGCCTCTGCCGGCCTGCTGGTTGAGAAGTTCCGGCCTGCCGATCATGTTCGGCCTGCCGAAGTCCTAAGTTTGGCTTGCCGAACTGTGGGAGTAAGTAAACTTTAAATAATGTGATAATTAATGAGTTATGATGTGATTTCTTTTTTTATAAGTCCTGATTTTACAATTTGGTATACCTATATTATTAAAAAAAGTTCATGATTAATTTAAAGTATAATTGAATAAATTATGACATGGAGTGAGTTTAGCACTGTGATTTAACAATGTTAAGTTAAAAATAAAATGTATGAATGGATCCTGGTTATATATGTTTTGATTAGTTTTACAATTAAAAGTATCGTTTAAGTTTTGTATTTATATGTATGTTTTGAGTTCAATAAGTATGAATCTAAGAATGTAACGACTTCTGTGACATCCATAAGGGGGGCGTTACAATAAGACATTAGGTAACTAACCTGCAAGAAAGACGGTAAAACTAATTAAGGAACATTAAAGTTAAGTAAAAGAAAGTAACCTGGTGAGTTATAAGATTAAGGGAAAAGTAACCCGATGGGCTACAAAATTAAGTGAAGGGAAAAGTAACCTGGTGGGCTACAAAGATAAGAACAAGATAAACCAATGGTTTATAAAGTTAACTAAAGAGAAAGGTAAGGTAACTTGATAGGTTACAAAGTTAAAAACAACAGGGTGCAAGCTAAAGGGAAAGGTAAGCTAATAGGGTACCAAGTTAATTAAAAAGGAATGAATGTTTAATATTTAAATTATGTTATCAATTGAGTAAATTGATAATAAGAAAAGTTAGCTAATAAGTCGGGTGTCATATAATCAAGACATAGAAGCCAACTAATGAAAGGAAAAGGAAGGAAATGGGAACATTAGAGCTATAGACAGGTAAGTTCAAACCTCACCTAGAGCCTGAAGTAAATGATTTTCAAATGCATTTTATGTGTTTGCAAATGTGTTTGCAAATGTTATGCATGAGGTAAAAGGTTGTTTTTAAAGTATGTCTTCAATAGTTATGCATGAGGTTTTAAGGATTAAGTAAAAGGTTGCCATGCATTTAAAATAATTATGTTTAAAGTATGTTTGCATTTTTGTTAATACATAATGTCTTACAGTTTAAGTTGTAAGTTTTATGTTGTATTTGTTATGCAATAAGTTTCACAGTATAAGTTATAATTTGCAAATGTGTTTACATATGATGTGATTGCATTTGATATGCTCACTAAAGTTAAAAAGAAGGTAAAATAAAGATAAAAGATAGTATCTACCAGCCTCCTTGTTGTGAGATATTGAAAGTAAAGTTAAAGTTATGGCCTTGGTGTTCAATGGTCTCAAGTCTTCCACAAAGGAAGCATCATGTTTATGATCTCATGATTAATGATGTTGGTACACTAAAGTTTATAAGATAAGGATAGTTAAGGAACCAAGGTAAAAAGTTAAAGTAAGAAATGAATGTTTATAAGATGCTTATAATAGAAGTTCATAATTGAGTATAAATGGAATCATGCATTTTGATGTTGCCTATATTCCTTGTCATAAAATGTTTATATGTTATGAAAAATATTCTGAGAAATGTTTTACGCTAAATGTTTATGAAAGACAATTTTATGTTTACAAGAAAAGGTTTATGAAGCACGTTTTAAGAAAAAAAGTTTATGAAATGTTTTATGAAAAACGTTTTTGAACAATGTTTTAAGAGAAGGGTTTTTATGAGAAAAACTTGTAACGCACGTTTTAATGATTTGTAAGATTATGTTTGAACTTACTAAGCAAAAGCTCATTAAAAATTTCTTTATGCTGTAGGTAATCCTATGGCTAACCAGTAGGACTTGTTTGAACCAAAGGGCAGATGCGAAGATTAGGGTATCGATGTCACTATAGTATGTTTCCGCTGCTCAAAGAAAATGTTTTTTTGCAATTTGATATAGTGATTTCAAAGTTTTAAGGAAGTCAAAGTTTTAAGAAATGTGTTCAAAGTTTTAAAATATATTTTCTGAAATGTTTTTTTTTTATAATTATAAAGTTAAGTTTTAAGTTATAATTCTGTAAATGTTTCTTAATAAGTTTAAGAAAAAAATTGAAATGGTTTTAAAGACAAATGTTAAGCAATGTCTCAACTTAAATTGCGACAAAAGTTGTAACAGTTCTAAAGAGCATTTTAAAGGATGATGATATAGAAAAAAAATTTATTCAATAAATTTGTTACTAAATTTTTTACTAAGTAAGTAAGATTAATGTTTAAGTAATGATGTAAAAAGAAAGTTAAGTGACTGCCCAGAAAGGTAGGTGGTTACAGTTTACCTGTTGGAATTAAAGATTAAACGTAGCGGAAGAAACAGATCGTTCATAAACAAAAAAGTTTTGAAAAATTTATTCATCAGGAATAGTTATATAATTTTAATTAATAATAGAAAGCTTTGAGAATTATTATAAACCTTTTGAAGATCTATCAGGGTATCCTAGTTTTCTTATTTGGCACCATGATCTTCCAAGCCAAGCCTCTATACGAATAAAAAGATGAGTGGGCATCAAACTGTAAGAATAAATTAACCTCATACTTTTCTAGATCTGCTATGTACTCAACACATGAGATGGTAGACCCCTTTTTTTCAAAGAAACAACTCTCAGTTTTTTTATCTTTGAATATTCTATAAAAGTTACACGAAAAGATTGATAAGATAATTGTTATCTCTATGTTTTTATATATGAGCAATTAGTTATTCTTAATTAATTTTAACTTATTTTAAATTTGAAATAACAACCCACTAAACTTTTTTAGTGGGTAAATCAAATACACCCATTATCAGATATGTGGGTAAGATGCTAATAATAACCCTCATGTCTTTATTGTATTTTTTTAATACTAAATTACATAATTGATTCTATGATATAATATATATATATATATATAATATATACGCATTAGAAGATTATGGTCAATGTGATTTAATTATAATATATCTATGTTAATGAATCTTATATATATTTTTTTTAAAATTTAAAAAAATAAATCATATTTGTTTAAAATAAATTTTAAATTAATCCATTAATTAGTTAATTTTGTATCTAAGTTGAAAAAGACAAAATGTGATCCCACCACACGCGTATCACATACAAAATTAAAATATATTTAAATAATCTTATTATTCAAATATTACTAATTAATTAACTTAAAATTATATTTAATTAATCTCATTAATTAAACATAATCATTTAATTAATTAACTAATGCTTAGTTAGATGTGACAACATTTATCACATTTTATTATGTGTCACTGAGAATACTTTTCAATGTCACCTTAATAACTCAAGTGTGAAATAATTAATTTAGAATTCAATAATTTCAAATTAAATATATATAATTTATTCTATGCATTACATCCAATACAGTATTATAAATGTCGCATTGGGCACCTATGGACCAATAAACCATGCTCCAATAAATTTGATAATTAATTAAACTCTTAATGTGCCAAATTTATTAGTTTCGGTGTTACTTCACTAAAAAACTAAAACTGAACACTTGAGATTATAGTGAAAATCACTCAAAGAAAATTAACGAATAGTCCATTGATATAATAATTACATATAATTCAGTCCTCCTTAAACAATTCATAATAAGAGCTAGATTCCATTTCTGTTAACCTCTCTTATTACATCTTTATTCTTAAGTTGCAATGATTCTCAAATAAATAGTTAATTCATAATTTTATTATGAATGAGCACTCTACTGTTCAAACATCAATTTATCACTCAGGAGAGTTATTTTTCTAACTTTCATAAAGAAGGAATGGATTCCATATTTTTATAATATTATTCCTAACCATTTATTCTTTTACATTTCCAATATGCTAAGTTATAATTTGTGCTTAGATAAATCTTATCAAGAAGTCAAAAAACATAATATCATAAATAGGAGTCTAATAAATACTCAGGATTAAGACTATCAAATATATGATCATCATAAATTTGAATACTCTATTTGTAACATATGATAATTAGAGATTCATAATTTATCTAGTATAATCCTATATATTATCTCATTATATAAAGTTGCTCCAATCTAATTCTCTACATTAATAGCCTAGATAAGACTATTTCATTCCAAATGAGATTGTAGTACTTAATTAAAAATCCCAAACATTAATTAATTATAACAGACTATTTAGATTATTATTTATAAATTTTATCCCTAAGCATATAACACTTATATGGGAAATTTATAGTTACATAAATAATCATGGAATTTTTTTGATGTTTATAAGAGCATTTATAATACATATAAGCAACCAAAATAATTATAAATGTCATTTTATTTATTTATTAACAATATGTATAATGTCGTAGCCTATAAAGCACCAACCCCAACAATCTCCCACTTGCCCTGAAGCATGTGAGACATGTTTTTAAAACCTAAGTCTTTCAAATATTCCTAGAAGCTTTTTACTAGTAACATTTTCATGAAAAGGTCCGCAAGGTCATTTTTCGACGTTATCTTCATGACTTCCACATCACCTAGGTGCACTATTTCTCTAATCAAATGATATTTTCGCTCTATTTGCTTTCTTCTTTTATGGCTTCTCTGTTCTCTTGAATTTGCCACTGCACTACTATTATCACAATATAGTGTGAGTGGTTTATCCATGTTTGGAACAGCTTCTAGATCATTTAAGAACTTACAGAGCCAAATAGTTTCTTTATCTGCTCCATAAGCAGCCACATATTCAGCTTCTATAGTCAAATCATCAATACAAGGTTACTTAATACTTCTCCAAACTATGGCTCCACTACCAAAAGTAAACATTGATCTAGATGCTGATTTACATGTGTCTTTGTCTGATTGAAAATCAGAATCAGTATATCCAATGGGAATCAAATTCTCATAAGAATATACTAGCATATAGTTTCTTGTTCTTTTGAGATACTTGAGAATGTGTTTAACCACCATCTTATGATCTAATCCTAGGTTGGATTGATACCAACTGACTATACGGACCATATAGCAAATGTCAGGTCTTGTACATAACATGGCATACAACAGACTTCCAACTATAGATGCATAGGGTACCCATCTCATATTTTCTTCCTCTTGAGGTGCCTTAGGACACTGCTCTTTTTAAAGATAAACTCCATGATGTGTAGGCAAATTACTTTTCTTAGTTTTTTGCATCAAAAATCTAATAAGAACCTTATCGATGTACGATGCATCAAACATCGCCAACAGTTTGTTCTTGTGATCTCTTATGAGTTGGATTCCAAGAACATAACTTGCCTCTCCTAAATCTTTCATTTGGAATTGATTGGTGAGCCATTTCTTTACATTAGACAATATCCCTACATCATTCCCAATGAGTAGGATATCATCTACATAAAGAATTAAGAGGACCACCATCTTATCTTTGAGGTTCTTGTTTACACAAGGTTCATTAACATTTTGATCGAAATCATAAGACTCGATCACCTCATCAAATCTTAAGTTTCAAGATCTTAAAGCATGCTTAAGTCTATAAATGGACCTTTGCAACTTGGAAACTTTTTGTTCTTGACCTTTGACTACAAATCCTTCTAGTTGCACCATATAGACGCTTTCCTCAAGATAGCTATTCAAAAAGGCAGTTTTGACATTCATTTGCCATATCTTATAACCAAGACATGTAACAATGGATAAAAGAATCTGAATGGATTTAAGCATAGCTATGGATGAGAAAGTTTCTTCATAATCAACTCCATCATTTTAGGTATAACCCTTTGCCACAAGCCTAGCTTTGAAAGTCCCAACTTTCCCATGTACTCCTCTTGTCTTCTTGTAGATCTACTTACACCCTATGGGTTTTATCTCTTCAGGTAGGTCTACAACTTTCCAGACTAAATTGGAGCACTTGGACTCCATTTCAAGGTTCATAGACTCTAGCCATTTCTCCTTCTTAGAATATTCCATCGCATGATGGTATATCAATGGATCATCCTCACCGTTATTAGAGATAGCAACATGTGCTTCTATAATTTCCTTGTAGCGAGTAGGTGGTCTCACAACCCTCCCATTACGTTGAGGTGGTGTGACATGCTGATCTGTAAATGTGGTCTCCTCATCTTGTCCTTGACAATAGCTGTCAACTACGGTCTGATCTAATCAGAAAGTAGCTCTTCAAGTACAACTTTGCTACAAACAAGCCTCCCCTTATTCCCTTAGGTATCCTACAAACAAGCATACTTCAGAACGTGGTTCCAGTTTCTCGGTCTTTCCTTTCAGCACATGTGTTGGACATCCCCATACACGAATATGTCGCATACTAGGCTTATGACCATTCCATAATTCTAAGGGCACTTTTGGAATAGACTTAGATGGAATCATGTTTAGAAGATATACTATAGTTTGTAGTGCATATCCCTATAATGAAGTGAGTAATGATGAGTAGCTGAGCATAGGTCTCACCATATCAAGCAACGTCCGATTTCTTCTCTCTACAACACCATTCTGCTGTGGTGTTCCAAGTGCAGTGAGTTATGATAAAATACTATGTTCTATCAAATAGCCCTTGAACTCAATATCAAGGTGTTCTCCTCCTTGATCAAATCAAAGAGTCTTTACCGACCTTCTTAATTGCTTTTTAGCTTCCGCTTGGAATTCTTTGAACCTTCCAAAAGTTTCAAATTTCCTTTGCATTAGCTACATGTATCCATACCTCAAATAATTGTCAATAAATGTGACAAAATATTCGTAACCACAACGTGCTTGTACATTCAATGGACCACAGATGTCCGAATGTATTAGCTCAAGCGGTTCTTTGTCCCTTTCACCATTTATAGAGAAAGGCCTTTTAGTCATTTTACCTTCAAGACAAGATTTACAAACTGGTAGAAAACTAACTTTTAATTCTCTTAAAGGACCATCCTTTACTAGTCTGTTAATCCCATCAAGGTTAACATGACCTAATCTAAGGTGCGTAGGTATGTTTTATCATCAGAAGAAACCTTTTGCTTCTTGGGTTTTGGTTATTCAACTTTGAACATTTCGGTATTGAATAGTGATTTTTCATTGGGACTTAAATTGTAAAGCCCATTTTCTAGATGTGTAAAACAAATATCCAAACCATTTCTAGAAATATTAGCATAATTACCATTAAAAGAAACATTAAACATTTGTAAAAATAACCTAGAAATAAAAATCAAATTTCTACAAAAACTAGGAATATAATAAACGTTGTCCAACATTAAAAACCTATTTTTAAAATAAAGTTTAATAACTCCCACTGTTCTTTCTGAAACAACCACTCCCGTTCTCACTCTCATTGTTTGTTCCCTATCGACAAGCTCCCTTAAAGAACAAAGTATCTACAAAGAAGAAAAAACATGGTTAGTGGCCCTTGAATCAACTATCCAAGGTGAAGTATCATCTTCAACTAAACAAGCTTCTAAAATGAGTATATCTGATTTACCATTATTCTTCTTTTCTTTGAGCTCCTAAAGATACTTCTTGTAGCTTCTCTTCCAATGCCCAATTGCGCCACAATGGAAACATTTTTCCTTTGGACTTCTTTTACTTTGCGCTCTTTTTGTTGTTGTTGCTCTTATTCCTCTTAGGTTGTCCACCATTGTTAGACTTACCACTTCCTTTAGTTCTCTTCTTCCTCTTCCTGTTCTTTCAAACAAAAGACGAAGGTTGAGCTTCTGCAATATTTGCCTTACCTTCTTTGGTCTTTTCTTTCGAAATGGACTCAAAGGTTTGTAGCTCATTAAGTAACTAAGTCATGTTATATTTCATCTTGTTCATGCAATAGTTCTTCTTCAACTGAAGGAACATAGGGTAGAGGGTTTCTAAAATCATCCTCACCTGTGTGGCTTCACCTATCACCGCCCTATTTACCTTGGCCTCATAGAGATAGTTAACCATGCTAAGAACATGTTCTCTGACTAAAACCTCTGCCTTCATTTTGGCATTCATCACAGCCTTAACGTCTTCATGCCATGCCTTGTTAAAAGAATGGCCAAACATGTCTTGCAAAGACTGCATTATCTCAAAAGCAGTTGCCATGCTTTCGTGCTTTATCCTAAGTGCATTAGATATGCCAGGCAATAAGAAGCAGCAAGCCTTGTTGTATGCCTCAATCCAACGATCATATGCTTCTTATGCATTACAAGAAGCATTGATGGTAGGAGGTGGAGGACATTCCTCCATCAAAACAAACTTGTAATTTTTGCAAATTAGTATAATATTCATGTATTCTTCCATTTGACAATATTGACAATATTATATCTCGTTAATTTTTCATTTGAGAGAATAGCAATAATTGGACTAGACATTATTGCTGTAATAAATAAATAAATAACATAAATTAAATGGTTGCATAAACGCCATAAATATGCATTTTTGGAATAGTAAACATCGTGCATGATGCATATGGAGAAACACGTAAAATATTTTACTAATTCTACGATTATTCAATTTTAATAAATATAGTGCCATCATAGGATAGGTCAAATTATTTATAAGTTAAATTGAGATACTCTCAACTAATAAATATATTCAAAATATCTCATATTTTTTATATTTATTAATAATCGTTTATTTTTTATCAAGATATAATTAACATATTAATTATATCTTAATGAGTGTAACTCATTATTTTAGATTTTAATAACTTAACTCAAAATTTTCGTTGTAGGGTAGGTCAATTTTGAAATACATTATAAAATCATGTTTCTTGGAAGCCAACCTTGTTATTGATTTAAATGGACAACCTCTATAAGGAGGACAACATCAAAGCGTCGCGAGGCACCACCTAAATCTCACAGTGCTATACTAATAGTGAAGACTGCAGGTTATATTATCATGTTACCTTCTCCTACTCATTATTTTAAAATGATTTACTTTATAATCCTATGTTTCATAATTCTGGTAAATAAAAACTACTTTTAATTACTAGGTATTATTTTGTGTTAATGGAATCACATCCTATTTACACTTAAATAAATTACCAGTTTTCTAAAAAATCTAAATTTGTTATGAATTGTCTAAGCTACCCAACATTAAACAATTGAAAATTAGATAACTTACAATTAATGTGAATTTTACTAAGTTTTAATTATTAAGACTAAAATAACATTATTTGGTTGATTAATAAAATAATTAAAAATAAGATTTTATAAAATCAACCCAATTAATTTTAATCTCATTAAATTAATTCCATCAGATATTAGATCATTTTATAAACAACTTAAAAAAATGATAATATGCAAGTGTATGCATGTCATGTTACAATAACTATAAGTGGGCACTTTCTTAGATGGCATGTTATAATTCATGAACATGTTATAATAATCATCACATAAAATAATAACATGAAAATAAATAATGAATTTTTGACCAGTCCTTTTGGATAATTAGATTACAACCCATAAAAAAAAGATAAAAAAAATTAATTATAGGGGTCTTCTTATAACTACATATTTCCCAGCTCTAATTTTGTAATCTTCATTGGGTGGTTTACTCTTGAATTCTGTAGGCCCAAGTTCATAACTACACCAGCAGTCCATTAGGTTATTGAAGGTAACCCAACGGACTTCATCCTCTTCATCACAATTTCTCCACGTGCAGCAACTTAATGTAATGAGTTAATTAGTCTCATTAACTACATGCACGTGAAGTGCAATGAATCACGTAAAAAAAGTGCACTTAGTTATTGTGCATGTAACTAATCTCATTAATTATGGTTTTTTTAATAAATCGTGAACTGAATGCGGACATATTGTGAGGCCTTAGTATCAATACTGTTTGTAAAGTGCAATCTGCTTTTTTTTTAAAGAAACCGTATATCACTTACGGTTTATATATATATATATATACGTTTTTAAAAAAAAAAGGAATCACATAAAAAGTTAAAAGATTTTCGTATAATATACATATATAAAATATAATTAAATCTTATAAATGTTTAAAGTCAATGAAACTATAAGTTGATTAAGATTCACCAAATTGCATCTCATGCACAGTATTTGTGAATGTGGCTTCTGGAATAGGAAGTAGGAAAGAAGAAAAAAAATGGAAAAGAAAAATAATAATAATAATAAATTAAGAAATGCCTATGCTACCTTATGGGCTTACGTAAATTTGATCTAATTAAAAATGACAATAAAACTTACCAATCCAAAAGTACCATATAATTTATGACCAAAAACTCATTCATAAAATAACCATTCATTCATCACATGAACAAAAAGTTGCAAAATGGCAAAGTGCCCACAAACATGCATCAAGAACATGATATTATCAAAATAAAATCATGTTAATTAAAATTATATTTGCTATAACCAACTCTAATGCCATTTGTTGGAACTAAAGATTAAACGCAATAAAAGGAACGGATCGTTGACAAACTAAATTTGTTTAAAAAAATTATTCATCAGGAATAGCTATATAATTTTAATTAATAATAGAAAGCTTTGAGAATTTTTATTAATCTTTTGAAGATCTATCAAGATATCCTAACTTTCCTCTTAGATACTAAGATCTTCTAAGCTAAGCCTCCATACCAATGGAAAGACGAGTGAGTGTCAAACTGTAAGAATGAATTAACCTCACACTTTTTGGATTTACTATGTACTTAATACATGAGAGAGTAGACCCTTTTTTTTTCAGAGAAAGAACTATTAGTTTTTTTTCCTCTAAGTATTCTATAAAAGTTACGTGAAAAGATCAATGAGATAACTATTATCTCTATCGTTTTATATCTGAGCAGTTAGTTATTCTTAATTAATTTTAATTTATTTTAAATTTGAAATAACCACACACCAAACTTTTTAGTGAGTGAATCAAATGCACCCATTATCAGATATGTGGGTAAGATGCTAATAACTACCTTCACGTTTAAGCTATATTTTTTTCTAATATTTAATTAAGTAAACTAATTCTATGATATACTATATATATATAAAATATATACGCATGAGAAGATCACATTCAACGTGATTTAGTTATAATATATATATATATATAAATCTTATATATATATTTAAATTTTAAAAAATAAATCATATTTATTTAAAATATATTTTAAATTAATCAATTAATTATTTAATTTTGTGTCCAAGTTGGAAAAGACAAAATGTTATCCCCCCATAGATGTGTCACACACAAAATTAAAATTATATTTAAATGATCTTATTATTCAAATATTATCAATTAATTTATTTAAAATGATATTTAATCAATCTCATTAATTAAATATAAATAAATAATTAATTAACTAATGTTCGGTTAGATGTAACAACATTTATCACATTATATTATGTGTCACAAAAAACATTTTCTATGTCACATTAATAAATCAAGTATGAGATAATTAATTCAAAATTTAATAATTTTAAATTAAATATGTGTAATTTATTCTATACATTACATCTAATACAGCGTTATAAAGGTGGCATTGGGGACTTGTGGACCTATAACCCAAGCTCTAATAAATCTAAGAATTAATTAAACTCTTTAATTAATGTACCAAATTTATTAGTTTTAGTGTTACTCTACTAAAAAGACTGAAACTGAACTCTTGAGATTATAGTGAAAATTACTCAAAGAAAATTAGCTAATAGTCCATTAATATGATCATTATATATAAGTCAGTCATCCATAAATAGTTCATGATAAGAGATAGGTTTAATTTCTATTTACCTCTCTTATTACATCTTTATTCTTGAGTTCTAATAACTTTCTAATAAACAGTTAATTCGTAATCTTATTTTGAACGAGCAATCTAATGTTCAAACCTCAAATTATCACTCAAGAGAGCTATTTTTTTAATTTCCATAAGGAAGGAATGGATTTTGTTTATGTATAATATTATTCCTAGCCCTTTATTGCATTACATTTCCATGAGGATAAGTTATGATTTGTGTTTAGATAAAACTTACCATGCAAGTCAAAAAACATAATGTCATAAATAGGAGTCTAATAAAAACTCAAGATTAAGACTATCAAATATATGATCATCATAGTGATAAATTTTAACATTCTATTTGTAACAGATGATTATTAGATATTCATAATTTATCTGATCCAGTCCTATATAACCTCATTATATAAAGTATCTTCAATCCAATGTCTCTACATTAATAGCCTGGATAAGACTATTTCATTCCAAATGATACTATAAGAAATTTTTTATTGCACGACCTTTATTTAACGACCGTTTCCTAAAAACTGTGGTGGTAAGGCGAAAAATGCATGGCAAGTTATGCCCATAAAAACGAAGGCCATTGTGGAACGAGCGAGAAACTGCCACAATAGTTTTTAAAAAAATCATCGTGGAATAAAAAAGCTACCACGATAGTTTTTTGAAAAGCCATCGTGGTAGCTAACCAATTCCACGATAGTTTTTCAAAAAATCGTCGTGGAATAGGATAGCTACCACGACGGTTTTCTGAAAAACCGTCGTGGTATCTACATAGTGTATTCCACGATGGTTTTTTAAGAAAATCATCGTGGTAGCTTACTTAAATCTCCTTTTTCCACCTCGACATCCAGACACAATTCAAAAACTCACTTCTCAAATACAAACACAGACCCATTCGAATCAACTACCGTTGTCCCTCTTCACCTCCACACTCCTTAATCTCAACCGTCGTGGTAGCTTACTTAAATTTGCTTTTCCCACCTCGACATCCAGACAGAATTTAGAAACTCACTTCTCAAATACAAACACAAACCCGTTCGAATCAACTGCCGCCATCCCTCTCTGCCTCCACACTCCTTAATCTTAGCCCAAATTGTAAGTTTTTGTTTGAAATTGATAAATTTTTGCTGATTGTGTTGTATAATTAATCTAAAATTGATAAATAGTCGTTTTGTTTGTTCTTTATTCTATGAAATTTGTATTGTGGATCATGGGTATGATTTCTTTATTTTATAATGAGTATGTGTAACTTGTTTTATCATAGGTGATGTTTTTGTTTTATGATTAATTAATATATATATAGGTAGGTATAAATATAAATTGTGAAATTAATTTTAATTGAATATTTGCTATTTATTATTTTGATTTAGGAATTGCAAAATAGATAGGAAATGGATGTGGGATTTTTGATTGTCTAGAGAGTATGTGAATGGTGTGGAAAAGTTCTTGGATTTTGCCAAAAGTCATGCCAATGGTGATAAAATTTAGTGTCCTTGTGTTCAATGTGGAAACCATAAATTGCATCTAATTCCAATTGTTAGTGGACATTTATTTCGAAATAGAATTATAAGTAGTTATCAAATGTGGCATTTTTATGGCGAGTCTAATTTTAATCCAACTTTACTAAGTAAAAAAAAGCAAGCTATTGTGGAGGATAATATGGATGATCAAGACAATATGGTTGACATGGTCAATGATTTAGAAGAACACTTTGTGCACTGTACGGATTTATTTGAGACAATGATGAATGATGCGGAGACACTCATGTATGAGGGGTGTGCCAATTTCACTAAATTGTCTACTTTAGTTGGATTATAGAATTTGAAAGCGTCAGGTGGGTGGTCATATTCTAGTTTCACAAAGCTATTGGAAATTTTAGGAAGGCTTCTACCAGAGGATAATAAATTACCAACTAGTATGTATGAGGTTAAGAAAACTTTGAGCACTTTGGGAATGGATTATAAGAAAAATTCATGCTTGTGAAAATGATTGTGTTCTCTATAAGAATGAGTATGAGGACGAGAATTATTATCCAGTTTGTCAACAAGCAAGGTGGAAGAAAGGAAAGAAGCCAAAAGAGGACAAGAATGGAGTGCTAAAGAAAGTGTTATGGTACATTCCACCGGTACCACGTTTGAGGTGTTTATTCAAAAACTCAGAACATGCCAAGAATTTGACATGGCATCATGACAAACGGGTGGATGATGGTATGCTTAGACACCCAGCAGATTCACCACAATGGAAGACTTTTGAAGCCGATCATCCCAACTTTAGTGCGGATCCAAGAAACATACATTTCTCTCTGTAGATGAATGGAATGAACCCACATGGTAACATGAGTAGTAGGCATAGCACTTGGCCTATAATACTTGTTAATTATAATCTCCCTCTGAAGATGTGCATGAAGCTAAAGTTTTTAACGTTGTCTTTATTGATTTTGGGTCCTTACCAATCAGGCAATGACATTGATGTATACTTGGCACCGTTAATCGATGACCTAAAAAAGTTATGGGAAAATGGAGTTGAAGTTAGAGATGCTTATCAAAAAGAGACGTTCACACTCTTTGCAATGTTGATATCAACAATTAATGACTTCCCTGCATATGGCAATTTATCTAGTTATTCGATGAAGAGTTCGATTGGCTGTCCTATTTGCATGACAGAAACGTCTCTCACAAATGGTTGAAGAATGGTAAGAAAACTATTTTTCTTGGTCATAGAAGATGGTTGCGAAGAGATCTTCACTACCGCAAACAAAAGAAAGCCTTTGATGGCAACAACGAAGAAAGAGACCCTCCTCGCTCTTTGATAGGTGAACAAATATTTGAAATGGTACAAAATATAAGAGTTGATTTCAGTAAGAGAAATTGAGGTAAGGACGAGCTGCCAAATGATGGACCATGGAAGAAAAGATCAATCTTCTTTGATCTCCCCTACTGGAAGACACGTTTTGTTTGTCATTGCTTGGGTCTTATGCATATTGAGAAAAACGTTTATGAATCCAGAGTCAGCACATTGCTTGACATTCCAGGCAAGACTAAGGATGGTGAAAAAGCTTGGTTGGATCTCATGGAAATGGAGATTAGGCCTAATTTGTTTCCCAAGAAAAGAGAAAACCGTACTTACTTACCTCCGGCAAAGCACACGTTATCCAAAGCGGAAAAGAGAAGCTCTGTGAATGGCTTGCTTCATTAAAAGTGCCAGACGGGTATTCTTTGAACTTTAAAAAGTTGGTGCCAGTGAAGGATTTGAAATTTATTGGCATGAAAACACACGATTGTCATGTGTTGATGCAGCAATTACTACCACTTGCTTTGCGGGGAATTCTAACAAAGGATATGAGATTTGCAATTTCCAAGTTGTGCTCATTCTTCAATTCAATATGCTCGAAGATCATTGATCCACTTGTGCTAGATTCACTACAATCGGAGTTGGTGCAAACCTTATGCATGCTTGAAAAGTATTTTCCACTGGCATTTTTTGACATCATGATTCATTTAACTGTGCACTTAGTACGTGAAGTTAAGTTATGCGAACCAGTGTATCTGAGATGGATGTACCCATTTGAAAGATATATGAAGGTTTTGAAGGGCTATGTAAAGAATCAAAATAGGCCAAACGGATGTATTGTAAAAAGTTACATAGCTGAGGAATCTGTTGAATTTTACTCCGAGTACCTATCTAATGCGGACACAATTGGGGTGCCAAAAACTGTAAACATTGAGGCTAGGGGACTGCTATGGGCAATCCTTCATTAGTAAATCGAGAGGAGTGGGAGCAAGCTTGTCTTTATGTCTTGCACAACGCTAATGAAATGGAGCATTTCATTGAGGCTCACATGAACGAATTAAAGAAAGCATACACAAAAAGAACAAGAAATGAGAAGTGGTTGCAAGATGAACACAACCAGACCTTTTGGTTGTGGATTAGAGCATACATCTATGGCAAGCGCTCCACATCACAAGATAGAGGCATGTCACAAGACTTGAAGAACCTAGCTAGAGGACCATCGTTGGTGGTTCCAAGGTATACGTCATATTCTACTAATGGTTACACTTTCCACACTCACGAAAGAGATGAGAAGCATCCAGTGCAAAATAGAAGTGTGACTCTCCGTGCTGAGGCTATGCATATTGCCTCCGCTAAGGACAAGAATCTAGTATATGGGATCATGAACTACTTTGGTTTGATTAAAGATATTTGGGAACTTGATTATAGGAGATTACACATAGCACTTTTTAAGTACAAGTGGGCCGACAATAACTATGTTAAGAACGATGATGACGGCATCACGATGGTTGACTTTAGAAGATTGGGATACAAGAATGATCCCTTCATTATGGCATCACAAGCAATCCAAGTTTTTTATACTACAGATCCCCAAGACATAGAGTTGTCTCTAGTCGTCCGAAAAAAGCCAAGAATAGTTATCGATGGTGAAGAAGTTGATCAGGATTGCATAGACATCCCTTCATTCACAAAGGGATTGCCACTGGTTGAAGAAATAGATACTTTTGAAGATGATGTATTGCACTTGCTTTGTGAATATATGGAATGGATAAGTATTGAGGAACCAATGAAAAAAAAGATAAAAAGATGATCATCAATAAACCAATTTATGTTATTTTACTTTTAAAATTTTTCTGTAAATTATTTCATTTTACAATTTTTTTTTACGGGTTTTGTATATCTATCTATAATTACATTTGTGGTGAAAACGGAGATAAAGTATACATTCTAGGCCATTATGCTTAACACACGGGCTGGCCACCTTGGGCAGCAAAGAATATTATGTGTAAGAAATGTTTAAGACAATTTTTTACAACGCTTTTTCCAGAAAGGGTCATGGAACTGAGTCTTACACAACAGTTTTTTGCAAAAACAATCGATGATTATATTTTCCATGACGGTTTTTTAAAAAACTGTCGTGGAAAGCCTTTCCCAGCATGAAAAAATAATAGCATTTTTCAATGACAGTTTTTGAAAAAACCGTCGTGGAAAGCATTTCACAACATGAAAAAATAACAACATTTTTCGACGACGGTTTTTACAAAAACTATCATGGAAAACTAGTCTTCCACGACGGTTTCTGCAAAAACCATCACGGAAGACAACAATTTCTCCACTTTTAATTTTTGAAATTCAAGCCAAGAGTCCCATATGTATGTGTGCCCTCTCTCTCCAAGAGTCCTCACTCTCTCTCAAATCCCTCTTTCTCTCTCTCTAAAATCCTTATCTCCCTCCGCTACCATCACCTCCACCGCGTCTTCATTGCCTACCCACAACCAGTAAGCTCCCTCTCCCTCTCTCTCTCCTCTTCCCCCTCCCTTTCTCTCTCTTCTTACCCCTCGTCCCCCTTACCCCCTCCCCACCTGCTAGGCTAGCCACCCAACCCCTCCACCCCCCTCGCCCCCACCCCCCTAGCCCACCCACCCCCACCAGCCCCTTTACCCCCCTCGCCCCCACTTGCCCCCACCCCCCCCCCCCCCCAACTCCCCCATGCCCCTCACCCCCAACACCCCAGCCCCGCCACCCCCCACCCCCGTCGCACCCCCTAGCCCACACCCCCACCCCCACCCCCCTAGCCACCCCCCATGCCCCTCGCACCCCCCTCGCCCCCACCTGCCCCCAACCCTCTAGCCGCCCCTCGTCCCCCACCCCCCAGCCCGCCTACCTACCCCCACCCCCTAGCCCCCCAAGCCCCTCGCCCGACTCCCCCAACCTAGCCCCACCCGCCCCTAGCCCCCCCACCCTCCACGCCCCTCACCCTCAGCCCCCCACCCCCCCTAGCCCCCCACCCCTAGACCAACCCCATCACCCCAGCCCCCCCAACGCCCCTCGCCCCCACCCCCTAGACCAACCCCATCCCCACCCCCTCACCCCCTGCCCCTCACTCCTCAGCCCCTCAGCCCCACCCACGGCCCCCCCTCAATCCTAATCCCTCACATGTGTATTTTACAAAATTATGTATTTGAAATTGTAAATTCATGAATATGTATAATCTATGAAATTGTGTAATTGAAGTTGTAAGTTTGTGAATATGTGTAATATGTGAGGATATGTAAATATGTGTAATATGTGACATTATGTGAATATGTGTAATTTGTGAAATTATATATGTAATTGAAATTGTGAAATTGTGAATATGTGTAATATGTGAAATTATATAAATATGTGAAATTATGTAGTTGAAATTGTGAAATTGTGAATTTGTCAACATTTGATTCCGTGAAATTTTGTCAATATATGAAATTGGGAACTTGAAATTGTAAACTTGTGAATATGTGAAGATGAAAAGTATTTGTGCAATTTGTGGTGAATATGTCAATATGTGTAATATGTGAAATTGTGTAATTGAAATTTTAAATTATGAATATTTGTAATATGTGAGGTTATGTAAATATGCGTAACATGTAAAATTACGTGAATATGTGCAATTTGTGAAATTATATATGTAATTGAAATTGTAAATTTGTGAATATGTGTAATATGAGAAATTATACGAATATGTGAAATTGTGTAAAAATGTATGAAGTGGAATATGTGAAGATGTGAATATGTGTAGTTTGTGATTTAATATTAGTATGTATGTGTTAGCTTTTGAATACTTTGCATAGGTATAATGTCTCGCGAGATCGATAGTGACTAGTACGAGGATGAGTACGAAGACTGCACTCCATCTTTATCACAATATAGCAACAGAAACCAACATAGTAAGCCACAAGGGCAAACCAAATTTGATCTAAAAGTAGACTTTGAGCGAAGGGCTATATTAATGAAGAAAATTCATCGGATGAGAAAGAAAGGTTTAAGAATTGAAGTGACTTTTGATTCGAAAGGTCAACTGGAAGGCACACCTGGCCATGAATTAAGTAGTTGGATTAGAGTCCTCAGTCAAGAGCACGTTTCGATATGGACAAAAGATTGGAGGGCTAAGGATTTAGATAAAGTAAAATATGTGATTTGGAGAGAGATATACAAAGCTTTCACAGTCAAGGATTGGTATAGGAAAAGGGCTTTGAAGGTTTGTGGTGAATTAGCAAAGTCAGATCCAACCTCTATGATACCTTCGTATAGCCATACCTTTTCATTTCGGAGGAGGATGAAAATGTGCATAAACAGCCTCCTACGGTAGTACACTACTACCCCTCTATAAACAATGATGATTGGGAAGCTTTTGTGAGATACCGACGTTCCACCGAATTGCAACTGCTATCATTAAACACAAGAAAAATAAGAGCGAAAAATGAATACTGCTCTATGGTTGGCCGAGTCAGATATAGAAAGCTCGAGCAATCCTTGGTACGTTAATATTTTACATATATTACATATATCAATTATTCTATCATTACTATGTTACTAACATAGCGTAACATAGTTTGCAAAGACGGGCATGCTACCAACATGGGAGGAGTTGTGGGTAAAATCACGTCAAGGTCTCGATGGCCATTTTAAAAATCCAAAAGTAGCAGAAATTGAGAACTTGATTGTAAGTTTACTAAACACAAACAATTAATTTGTAATTTAATACCAGATGAAGGATTGCTTGAATAACATGGTTGTGTTGTTGTTATGTAGGATGAATACACAAAGCAACAAAGTCAAGGGAGCTTCCAATCGGTCGGTAATGATGACATTTTAACGAGGGCACTAGGGAAACCAAAACATTCAGGATGTGTTTATGATCAATTGAAGTACGTGAAGTAGTCTCAATACTTCGACCTCCAATCAAGTACTTCAAAATTGAATTCACAAATGTCAAAGATGTAGATGGAAATTGCAGAACTATGGGGTCTTATGATCGAGCTCATTTCCCAAGGACATGCCAAGTCGATGAATGATAGTATCAAACATGCAACAGCTTCAAAGCTAGTTGTAACCCTCCCAATAATGTAGCAGAAGCTCCAAAAGCTACAGAAGTCCAATTGTCACCTCCTCATCAATAGCACGAGCAATGTAGGCTCTTCATTGAGGATAGAGTTAATGGTGGGTGTGCACATGTTGCACTTGGGAAGGTGTGGATGGAGAGTCTTCCAACTAATACAGTTCACGGATGACTATTAGGGGAAGAAAACATGCATGTTAGCATCACTACCATCAAAGTTAGAACAGCTGAATTGCTTGTTCCAACACTTGAAGCAACAATTGTGGGTGAAGCAGTCAGAAGCTTCATCGCATGGCCAAATAGGTTAGTTGAAGTCATCACATTGACGAAGACGAGTCGAGCGCCTAGCCATGTTCCACAAGATCTAAGGAAAAAAATGCTAAAAAAAGAAAAGCTCTACAAAAGCAAGAGAATCAGAACCTGAGGTAGAACAAGAACAAGAACAAACCATTGCTAATGAGCAACTTCCTACATTTAACTTCACTTCAGTACCTCCAGAATTTATGCAGTTGGCTCTATATGGAAATTCTTTCATATGCAATCGGTCAACGACTCAGTGCCCGATACTAGTAAATGTCACAAGCAATGAATTGCCTATCTATGTGGGGTATAAAGACGTTTACTACTTCATTAACTTTGATAAAATCAGGGCAAAATGTATCCTAGTATTCCTCAGGTAATAATAGATGCTTTAAAATAATTGACTGTATTGTTTTTTATTGTAGTTTTTTGGCTGAATATTGTCAACTTCAAGGCATGTCGTAAAATTTCAGCTTCATATCTCTGGCCATTGTTTTAAGTGCTACAAGAGACCTACAAAGTGATCGTAGAGAGCGTGCCGCATCACTCCTCCACCTATTAGCTCAAACACCAAGGGGGAAATTATTCTTCCTACCATACAATGTTAGAGAACATTGGATGTTGGGACTTATTTCGCCATGGGAGGACCAAATATACTGGTTTGACTCAGACACCCACCACATGAAGATTTCGTATCAGTTATGAGATTGTAAGTATTAATGTTCTCTTATAAAATTAACTGTTTTTAGTCCCTCATAATTGTATTGTCTGTTAATTCATTTAAACATGACACATTATTAGGGCGCTTAACGATTGGAAGCTTCAAGTGGGAAGCGGTGTCACAAACCGACCGAAATGAACGCTATATTCCAAACGTAAGTGTCCAAGACAACAAGGAAACGTAGAATGTGGTTTTTTTATTCTATGTTTCATGCAGGATATAATTACAAGTGGTATACAAGCCTTATGAAAAAAAGATTTTTATATACATACGGATATACATGAAGTTAGATTAGAGTGGGTACAATTTGTAAATAGGCATTGTTGAATGTATGTTAAGCAAACGAAAGTCTAAGACTATCGGTCAAAACCTCTAAGAATTGGGCATACAATGGACAGATTATGCAGAAGACATGATTCTTAAGGTGACGATCTAAATCATAAGATCCCCAATTGAGGGAATTAAGTTGGGTGCTTTATTCATATAAAGATTGTTATGTTGTCCATATCTCTAATGGGAGATGGTTTGTTTTGATCATCGGAGGTGGACTCCATGAATAGAAATATTAGCACATTGTCATAGGTGATAATGTGTTGGATCGGGATATAAAGTGAATTGATTTGAATTAATAATTCTCTCTCGGTAAATCAATTCACTTTAGACAATCATTTGTATTGTATCTTAATCCTGAGATGAATAGTCAGCCCATTGTCTTGACTTGTGTCTTTTGATGTACCAAAAGGTGGCACCCACATTTTAATAGTTGTATGCATGCCGGTACGTTGGAACATGACTCTTGATAGCGTAGACCTGTTATTCATAGATATGGAATGCATAGCTCCTCTTTAGCAGTAGTAATATCCTCTTATATGCATTATCCTGTAATTAAAAAACTAGAGCGCTCAACCATTTGGATACATAGGTGTAACCGAATGGTATACCGTATTTAGATGGTAAGTTTTTTGATGGTGAGATAATGGAACGTAAGATAAAAATAATCAGGAAGGTAAGACAGAACTTATCCTTAAGCCGATTATGGATAATCCTATAGGGATACGATACACTATGATATGTCATGGAGACTTAGCTATATGGGCTTCATAATTCTATATAGTTCGAGAATTCAGCTCTAAGCTTTTAGTGGAGTAGCGTTGGAGTTGATAATTATGAAATGTATATCTAGGATATTGGGTTTCATAATTATCGAGAGGTTGAACTATATAGGTCCTTTTGATCCCCTTTGCTAGCTCACAAAATCCTGTAACAATATGGCATGTTTTTCTAATAATTGGTGACTTATGTCAGATTTATCAGATTGGCTAAAATTTAGAAGAATCAAATAATTGATGTTTGTTTATCGGTTGAATTAATTTTGTGATAAAATTAATTTAAGATAGACTTGTTGAATTATTGGGCTCAAATAATTCATGTCTATCTATCGGTTGGATTAATTTTGAATTAATTCAAGATAAACTTGTTGAATTATTAGGAATTCATTTATTTTCCTAGAGATTACTAGACAAAGTTGTTTTAATTAGATAACTTTTCTATTGGGTTATTTGAATTAAAACTAAGACTTTATCCTATAAAATCTCGAGTGAAAAATAAAAGATTTGCTGATATTTTTATCGACAGTTTGGCATGCCGATCCTTACGTTTGGCCTGTCGATGAGGTAATTCGGCATGCCGGTTAGACAGATCGGCATGTCGATCGCTCGATAAAAAGATCACATGTTTTCACACGGATTTCATCAAATATTAATCCAAATTTGGTTCTGATTCAAATTTTGAGGCATTGTTTGATAAGGACTAACTCCTGGGCCCAACCTCCATAAAAAGGGAATGAGTCTCACTATTATTCAGATCAATTGAGAGATTAAGAGTGAAACTCTGATAGTGAGATTCTAAAACTCCCTGAGTGAAACTCTGTATCTAAGTTTTTCATGTAATTAGATGGCAGACTATCATCTCCGTCTAGGAATTATTATTTAATTTTAAATTTGTAAGAATTTTTTAATTAAATAATCATTCAGAGAAGACGGACCAAGAAGTAGATCTAGAAGATGGATGATGGCATCCCTAGTCTTGAAGATGAGCATTACATGAAGAAGGATACAACTTGAGGATTCAAGGATGAAAAATCAATTAAATTTTTTGATTATACTCTTGTAATCTTTATTTTCTATTCTCTATGGTGGGAACATAATATTACGGTTATTTATTATTATTTTGCTTGAAGCTTTGCTTGATTGCTTTGCTTGTCTGCATTCTAATATGATTTGCTATGTGTATTGATAACATGTCATATAGAATTAGGAGTGCTGCTCATATTAAAATTGTTCATGCATGTCTTTTTAAAATAAAACCTTGATTTCAAAAGATTGAGTGGGAAAAGGTTTTCGAAGAGGAGACCTAAGGCCTCCATCGTTGGTCCATAGGAAGAACATGGTGGTCCCAACCCCTAGAAGGGATTTCTATCATATAGCAGATTGGATCTCCAAGAGGATAAGGTATTTTAGCATGATTTATGGTTGCACACCCCTAGGTGGTGATTATAAATCATGAATAAAATATTGAAACGATGGTTATACACTCATGTTAATTTTATTATTAACCTCCCCTAGGAGCTCTGTTAATAAAATTATTGGCCAAATAAATGATTATTAATATATGCTGGATCATACGGGTCCTAGATGGCATATATTAATCAGGAGGGGATCCGTGTTCCTAATTGAATTTGGCATGACTCCCCTAGGAGCTTGTTGAATTCTGAGTTGGGAATTATCGTTGTAAGGTTGTGACATTTTCAAGGTTTTGACACATAAACACATTTGTATGTTTTTACATGATTGTGTTATCTTACTAAATTATTACTGCATGTTTGCTTTTGTCTGGTATATGATTCTTTATTGTAGATTAAAAATGTCTAAAAATGCTTTATCTTTGATACTTGACAAAGACTAATTAACCAGAAAGAATTATAATGATTGGAAATGGAACCTGGATATCGTCCTCTCCTTTGAGAAACTAAAATTTATGCTGATAACCCCTTGTCCTCTTGAGCCTATATGAGATTCCACCAATGAACAATTCCAAGCGTACGATCGTTGGAAAGATGCAAACGATCAGGCCCACTGATATGTTATGGCCAACATGAATAATGTGTTGTAGGCTCAACATGAGATTATGAGACTGCTAAGCAGATCTTAGATAATCTAGATGACATGTTGGAGGCCAGGCCCTAACAAAGCAACAAGGGGTGCTTCAGAAACTCTTAAGCTGTAAGCAGAGGCTAGGGACATCTGTAAAGGAGCACATGATGTTGGTCATGGGTTACCTCGCTGAGGCTCAAACCAATGGAGCTGACATCGATGCTGAAACTTAGATGACTATGGTCTTTGAGACTCTATCAAAGGAATTTATTTCATTTGGAGCTACTTTTAATTTAAGCAACAGACGGGATATGACCTTAACAGAATTAATGAAACAGTTACAAGAGTTTGAACTGCTAATCAGAGAGTCTCCTGCTAGTGGCGAGGCCAATTTGGTAGCTGCTTCTGGTTCCAATTCCAACTCAGGGAATAGAAAGAAGCAACAGGCCAAAAATGGGAAGTCTTCTATTCTTGCCAAGAACAAGTGCAAGAAGAAGACCCAAAGAAGCTTAAGTGCTTCTTCTATGGGAAGGTTAGGCACATCAAGAAGCATTGCAAGAACTTCCTTTCCAAAGGAGGTACGTGTGATCTTCTGTATTTAGAAACTTGTTTAGTTGAAGAATCCAGTGACATTTGGGTCATAGATTCTAGTGCAACTAATCATGTTTGTGTTTCTCTTCAGGGATTCAAAGAAACGAGAAGTCTGCTACGTGAAGACTTCATACTTCGGATGGGCAATGGATCCTTGGTCTTAGCAGAAGCAGCAGGAGACGTCCATCTTCATTTTGATAATTATAGGAATTTAATTTTGCGAGATTGTTTTTATGTTCCTAAATTAAAAAGGCATTTAATTTCTATAGCTTGCTTATTTAAAGACTCCTATTTGGATTCCTTTAATAAAAAAGTGGTAATTCATAAAAATAAATCTTTTATCTGTCTTAGATGGATGCAAAATAATCTATATTTTATCAAACCTAAGATGGACTTACTGCTTAATGCTGAGATGAATGATAATAACTCTAAAAGACTTACAACTTCTCACTATAATAAGACTTATCTTTGGCATTTGCACCTTGGTCATATTAACCTGAATAGGATTCAAAGGTTCGTAAAGGATGGACCTTTAAGTCACTTAAAGGTGAAATCTATACCTCAATATGAATCTTGCTTGGAGGGTGAAATGACCAAAAGACCATTCAGGTGTAAGGGCAACAGGGCCGAAGGGGTTCTAAAACTTGTGCGTAGTGATGTTTGTGGACTGATGAACATTTGGCCTTGAGGAGGGTATGAGTACTTTGTCACTTTTATTGATGATTACTCAAGGTATAAGTATGTGTACCTGATACACCACAAAAGCGAAACTTTTGAAAAGTTCAAGGAGTTTCAGGCTGAAGTGGAAAAACAATTAGGTAGACCATAAAGGCACTTCAATTCGATCGAGGTGGAGAATACCTTTTTGATGAGTTTTTAGGACACTTATTAGAGAATGGAATTTTATCCCATTTGTCTGCGTCAGGAACTCCGCAACAGAATGACATAGCAGAGAGAAGGAATAGAACTTTATTAGACATGGTCAGGTCTATAATGAGTTCTTTATCATTGCCTTTATCCTTTGGGGATATGCACTACAAACTGCATGTTATCTTTTGAACAATGTGCCTTCAAAATTGGTCCCTAAAACTCATGATTTGTAGATGGGCAAGAAGACATCCTTAAACCATATTTGTACATGGGGATGTCTGACTCATGTCTTGTTTAAGGATACGAATAAGTTACAAGTACGTTTAGAAGTTTGCATGTTTGTAGGATATACAAAAGGGACTAAGGGGGGTTGTTTTTATAACCCAAAAGAAAATAAAGTCGTGGTTTCAAGTAATGCAACTTTCCTTGGGGGGAGTTACATGGAAGACTTTAAGCCTCGAAGCAAAGTGGTGCTTGAGGAGTTAAGGGGTGATCCAATCACTCTAGAGGTTCCAAAAGAAACCATTCTGATCGGTATAGAAAAACCAAACAAACCTGAACAATAACCTAAAGGGCTTCGGCGTAGTGGGAGGATCAGGTGTCAACCCGAGAGGTATATGTTTAATGGAGTGGCCTTCTTGGTTGAACCGGATGAATATGATAGGGATCCTTATGCTTATGCAAAGCCTATGGAGGATGTTGATTTGAAACTCTAGACAGAAGCCATGAACATAAAAAATGAACTCTATGGAGAGTAATCAAGTCTGGGAGCTTGTGGATCTTCCCGAAGGGGTGAAACCCATAAGGTGTAAGTGGATCTACAAATGAAAAAAAGGAGTGGATGGAAAGGTCGAAACCTTTAAGGCTAGACTGGTAGCTAAGAGTTACACGCAAAAGGAAGGAATCAATTATGAGAAAACCTTTTCGCCTGTAGCCATGCTTAAGTCTATCCGATTTCTCTTGTCCATAGCTGCCGCTCTCGACTACGAGATTTGGCAGATAGATGTTAAGATGGCTTTTCTAAATGGCTATCTTAATGAGTCCATTTATATAGAACAACCCGACAGGTTCAAGGTCAAGGGTCAAGAGGGTAAGGTTTGTAATCTATTAAAGTCAATTTATGGACTTAACTAGCCTTCTCGTTCTTGGAACATAAGATTTGATCAGGTGATCAAGACTTATGGGTTCTCACAAAATATGGATGAGCCATGTGTTTACAAACACATTAAGGATGGGAAGGTAGTTTTTCTACTGCTCCATGTAGATGATATTTTGCTAATTGGCAATGACGTTGGGGCATTGTCATTGCTCAAATTATGGTTGACTAAACAGTTTCACATAAAGGACTTGGGTGAGGCTAATTTTGTTCTCGGTATCCAAATCTTTTAGGATAGGAAGAACAAATGATAGCTTTGTCACAAGCCAGCTACATCGATAAAACTCTCAGGAGGTTTGCAATACAGGATTCCAAGAAAGGTAAGCAACCATCTAGGTTTGGAATTACTCTTTCTAAGAAGGACTTTTCAAAGTCTGAGGAAGAAAAAGAATACATGAAGAATGTGCTTTATGCTTCGGCAGTGGGTAGTCTCATGTATGCCATGCTTTGCACACGACCGGATATTTGTTATGCGGTCGGGATGGTAAATCAATTTCAAAAGGATCCAGGACCGAGCCAGTAGGTTGTGGTAAAGCATATTTTCAAGTACCTGAAAAGGACTCAAGGGTATATGCATGTGTATTGTGGTGAGGACTTGACTCCTCTACGATATACTACTTAGATTTTCAATCCTGTCTGGATTCTAGGAGATCGACTTTGGGTTTTGTGCTTACTCTGGGTGGCGGTGCCATCAGTTGGAGAAGTATAAAGCAAGTTGCACATCAGATTCAATGATGGAGGCCAAGTATGTGGCAGCTAGTGATGCTTCGAAAGAAGTAGTGTGGCTCCGCAAGTTCTTTGGGATCTTGAGGTAGTTCTTGGTATAGATAAGACGGTATCACTATATTGTGATAACAGTGCGTTGGTAGCTAATGCCAAGGAACCAAGATTTCACAAGAAGAGTAAGCATATTGATCAAAAGTATCATGTGATAAAGGACTTTGTCGATGGTGGGCATGTCACGGTGAGCAAAATCACGTCAGAGAACCATTTAGCTCATCCATTCATGAAGACACTTTTTGGGAGAGTCTTCGAGAAGCATGTGGAAGCTATGGGTTTGCGAGATTTGTCATATTTACTCACTTAGTGCAAGTGGGAGATTGTTAGATATGTATGCCCTAAGGAGTAAAAAAGTAATATGTTTTTGGAGACATTTTTATCAATAAAGAATTTATTTATTATTAATATACCAAATCTTGTCCTCTTTATGTTCATATTTGTTGAATGTATGTTAAGCAAACGAAAGTCTGAGATTGTTAGTCTAAACCTTTAAGAATTGGACATATGATGGACAGATTATGCGAAAGACACGATTCTTAAGGTGACGGTCTAAATCATAAGATCTGCAATCAAGGGAATAAAGTTGGGCGCTTTATTCATGTAAAGATTGTTATGTTGTTTATATCCCTATTGGGAGATGGTTTGTCTTGACCATCGGAGGTGGACTCCACGAATAGAAACATTGGCACATTGTCATAGGTTGTAATGTATTGGATCAGGACATAAAGTGAATTGATTTGGATTAATAATTCTATCCCAACAAATCGATTCACTTTAGACAATCATTTGTATTGTATCTTAATCCTAAGATGAATAGTGGGCATATTGTCTTGACTTGTGTCTTTTGATGTACCAAAGGGTGAAACCCATAGTTTAATAGTGGTATGCATGCCGGTACGTTGGAGGCATGACTCTTGATAGCGTAGACCTGTTATTCATAGATATGGAATGCATAGCTCCTCTTTAGTAGTAGTAATATCCTCTTATATGCATTATCCTATAATTAGAAAACTAGAGCGCTCAACCATTTGAATTCATAGGTGTAACCAAATGGTATACCGTCTTTGGATGGTAAGTTTTTCGATAGTGAGATAGTGGAACGTAAGATAAAAATAATCGGGAAGGTAAGACAGAACTTGTCCTTAAGCCGATTATAGATAATCCTATAGGGATACGATACGCTATGATATGTCATGGAGACTTAGCTATATGGGCTTCGTAATTCTATATAGTTCGAGAATTCAGCTCCAAGCTTTTAGTGGAGTAGCATTGGAGTTGATAATTATGAAATGTATATCTAGGATATTGGGTTTCATAATTATCGAGAGGTTGAACTATATAGGTCCTTTTGGTCCCCTTTGCTAGCTCACAAAATCCTGTAACAATATGGCATGTTTTTCCAATAATTGGTGACTTATGTCAGATTTATCAGATTGGCTAAAATTCAGAAGAATCAAATAATTGATGTTTCTTTATCAGTTGAATTAATTTTGTGATAAAATTAATTCAAGATAGACTTGTTGAATTATTGGGCTCAAATAATTCATGTCTATTTATCGGTTGGATTAATTTTGAATTAATTCAAGATAAACTTGTTGAATTATTAGGAATTCATTTATTTCCCAATAGATTTTCTAGATAAAGTTGTTTTAATTAGATAACTTTTCTATTAGGTTATTTGAATTTAAACTAAGGCTTTATCCTATAGAATCTCAAGTGAAAAATAAAAGATTTGTTGAAATTTTTATCGACAGTTTGGCATGCCAATCCTCACGTTCGGCCTATCGATGGGGCAAGTTTGGCTTGCTAGTTAAACGGATTGGCATGCTGATCGTAGGATAAAAAGATCACGTGTTTTCACACGCATTTTATCAAATATTGATCCAATTTTGGTTTTGGTTTGAATTTTGAGGCATTGTCTGATAAGGACTGACTCATGGCCCCAACCTCTATAAAAAAGGAGTGAGTCTCACTATTATTCAGATCAATTGAGAGATTAAGAGTGAAACTCTGATAGTGAGATTCTGAAACTCCCTAAGAGCTCTTGTTCACAAATCACGAACACTAGCTTTGGGTTCTGTCGATTGGTTGGAAGGAGAGTCACCTGGTGGAAGAGCTATACGTGTGAGCCCACACTCACTCTAAACGTGGATAGAGAATAGTAAAGAATACTAGTTGGTTGAGATCCTTCTAGAACATTACTTCTCTACACAGTTGAGGAAGCTTTTCGGCATGCACAAGGTTAGTAAGATCAGATTAATTTATACATATAGTGTGTTAAACTTGTGTTTTAGAAAATACTCTAATATAAAAAATTTTAAATTTCGCTACGTACTATTTTTCCAACATTATAGTTGAGATTTAATTTGTAATTGGTATCTGCTCCAGCACTTATCTAGTATGTGAAGCAAAATCAGCGGCAAGAACAATATCTTCAGGGGATTTGTACTTGAATTCAGAATGGGGAATAGTTCGATGAATGGAATGTGCATGCAAATAGATCTCTACATTTCAATGAACTTTTTGCTATGTCTATAGTAGAAGAAGTGACAAAAGTTGCATTGGATGAAGTGCACAAGTCTCATTTCACCATTCATCATGGAAGCACCAAGATGTAGTAATCTTAAAAGACAATATTAGTGGAGAGACATGAAGAAAGACATTCACGATTATGTTTCCAAGTGCGTGATGTGTCTCTGAGTGAAAACTAAGCACCAAAAGCCCGCTGGTTAGCTTCAATAGCTTCTTATTCCAAGATATAAGTGGGAGCATATTACAATGGATTTTCTCACCAGATTGCAAAGGACGAAATAAAAGCACAATGCAATTTGAGTGGTTGCTGATAGTTGACAAAATTGGCATATTTTATACTATTTAAGTTGATGTACTTGAGGAAAGTCCTAGGTGAATTCCATCACTTTTGATAGACTTACTTCGTTGAATGCTAAGTATTGAAGGAGTTTTTAGGGAGCATTAGGTATAGAGATGAACTTCAGCACAGCCTTTCATCCTTAGACCGATGGTCAGTCTTAGCAGGCTATATAGATTCTTGAGGATATGTTGCATGCTTGTATTTTGGACTTTGGTGGAAATTGAAAGAAGCACTTGTGTCTAGCCGAATTCTAGTACGACAATAGTTACTAAGCCCGTATTGGTATGGCACCATTCAAGGCAATTTATAGAAGACCATGTTGATCATCGGTTTGTTTGCTTAGAACCAAAAGATAGGATAGTCATGGGACCAGATGAGATCTACGAAAACAATGAGAAGATCACCATGATACGAGACCATCTAAATGCAGCCTAGAGCCAACAAAAAGGTCATGCTGATAAGAGATACTGACTCTTATAATTTAAAGAAGGTGATTTTGTTCTCCTAAAGTTTTCCTCGCATAAAGGAATTCACATTTGGATGTGAGCGGTAAACTTACACCAAGGTATACTGGGCTGTATGAGATCATCTGCCAAGTCAATGCAGTTGCTTAACGACTGGATCTTCCTCCTAAGCTTTCCCATGTTCATGACGTATTCCACATGTCAATGCTCCACAAGTGTCAACACAACCTCAACAACATTGTTTCATTCTATGACATGTCGATACAAGAGGATACAACCTAGGAGGAGGTGCCGATCTGGATCATCGATCAAAAGGTGACAATTTTACAACATCATAACATACAATTGGGGAAAGTCTTGAAGCAACACCATGGTGTCGACGAGGCAACATGGGAGTTGGAATCGACTATGCGGGAGCTGTATCCACATCTATTTTGTTTTTAAGGTAAGCTCTAATTTCGAAGACGAAATTCCCTAAAGGGAGGAGAGCTGTTATGTCTCTAATTTAATTTAACATAATGAGTATGCAAATTAGCAAAAAAACATACCCGATTGACATTTTATTTTTTTTAATAATCACTTTTGGAATTTTCATTTTCATAATTATTGCTCTTTTATTCATTTTATTCCAGTAATTATTAGATTGTTTTAAAAATAAATTTTTAGTATATCATTTTACATTTAAATCAATTTTAATTAAATTGCAACCTTTCCCTTTAAATCATTTATTTAAAATAAAAACCCAACATTTGTTGAAATATCCAATAGGTCCTCTAACATACACCTAGGTACAAATCATGTGAAGTGATCAGAGCCTTGAAAGTCTCCATCAAAAGCCATTTGTTGAACATGGTTTTGCCTTGAAACAACCCCTGACTTCTGATTAAAAGATGCCAAGTTTTACTGAAATGTCACCACACTCTCTCTCTTCCTCTCTTTTTTCACGTTAGCCTCTCCTTCTCTCTCTCTCATTCTCATTTCAATTTCAAAAACTTAGACTCAAACATAGCTGCCATAGCCAAAATAGAAACAGAGTTCCAAGTCCTGACTTTGTTTTTCTAATGAACATGAGGTTAGAAACATCATAGCTTAATCATACCAATTTTTAGAATTTATTCTTGGTTTATAGCTTCAAAATTCATATGTTTTGGTTTGGTGTTTAAATTTTCTTTATTAGACATGTTATTGACATTTTTATGTCAAATGTGATTTGCATGTGAAAATATGGAAGCTGATAATAGTTTAAATGCATCTGAGAATGATGGGAAAACATTTTATAAGGTTTATTTCTAACTTAAGAAAGCCTATTTCATAACCTTGCACTCATGAATTTGGATTAAGCATGTTTTTGAGTTTGTTTTTCTCATTTTCTGAGTATTTATAAAGGATGTTAAAAAAATAGTTAATGTAAGTTTCATGTGAGCAAAATTGAGTTTAAATAGTTCATATGATGATTTAAGAATGTTAGAACATGTTTTAAGACATTAGAAATGTCTTTAAGAATGATTAAACTTGGTTTGAACTCGAATGCTCGAAGTAGAGTATTATGGTCGCAATGCCACGATCAATCACGATTAGTATTACACGATCGATCCAGCTACTACAAGGCACGTGATCGACTGCGAGTAGTGTACCTTGGTTAACTATACTGAACCAAAATGCCTAGATTGAGCTATTCAAACTCCTGTTGTCTCAAATTGAACTTCTAATGAGTTTTGCTTGCTTTACCTAATTGGAAATCATTGCTTATGTGTTTTGAAGTGCAATTAATTATTAGGCGAGTAAATGAGGTATTATAATTAAGGAAGGCACACTAAGAAACCATGAAATTTGCATACTAGTGTATTATGTCTAAACTTTCATATTAATGATTCAGTTTACACTTAAGGTTGTTTGTTGTCCCCTTGGAGCTAATGTAGCATAGCGGAATTACGATATAAGCGTGTTCTAGTATTAGGAAATTGAGGCAAGATTCTATAGCCCCTTTCTTATCGCCATGATTTTCATAAGTATTTCGCCACTTCCTATTATCCTAAATTTTTTAAGAATTGAATTATATTTTAATTGTATTATTATTTTGAATCGTTTTGGATATATGATTAACGGTTTTAATAAATATCATCTTGGTGTAAGTATCATTGAGTGAGACAAGTTAAATAATTTTCTAAACACCAATCGAATAAGATCGATTTGTTGAGTTTTAAGTGCATGATGCCACATAAAGATCAAGTCATGCAAAGGACGACCTAGGGCCAGGTCCCCAAACCAATCCAGGCCACTACAGTGGTCATTATATTAGGCTTGCACATGGTAAGATTTAATATATGATTTATAATAAATCATCTAATGTATGGTAAGAATACACAAAAATTGAATTAAGTTATTTATTTCATTGTTACTTTAAATTTTACATATGTTTCTTGTCTCTTTATATTAGTTCATTATAAATGTTGTTTCAAAGAATTAAGTCTTACTAAGTGTTTCACTTATGATTTCTACTATTTCATTTCCCCCCATCCAGTGGTTCGCAGTAGTGATTGAGTAGATTGCTACTAATAAGCTTGCGGAGTCTATGAATTGTTCTAGTTTTTTTATTTTTTTTGGTTCAAGGCATATAATAATGATACCTTAATCGTGCTCTTAAATATGTTTGTTAAACTGTGGTTTAGTTGTATTTCTTTTATATCTGTACTATGTATAAACTACTTTAGGTTCCGATGGGACCTAAATGCTATTTGGTAGATCATAAGTAATAAATTAACTTCAAGGTTAATTCAGTAGTTTTCCTTTTGCCATGTTTAAATATTATGTCTTTTCCAATCACGTTTATTTTGTCATCTTCGTAATTAATCTATTCCTAGTGTTTAGAATTAATCTTAATTCATTATTTTAATTAAACCACTACGTCACCACCCCAGTTTGGGGTGGGATAAGGCCCCCTAACGGGGATTCCCTCAAGTCTGTCCTTGCCTTTTAGATTGTGTTTAGTAGGAGGGATAGATGAAGGGAGGAAGAGGGGTGGCGGGAGAAGGGTTGGGGGAGAGTCTCAATCTTGTTTGGTTGAAAGGAAGAGATGAGGGAGAGGAAAGATGGAGGGTGAGGGTCTCCCTCTGGTCCCATTATTTTAGATCTTTCATTAGTAGAAAGTTCCAACAAATCAACCCAACTTAATTTTAAAAGACCTTGTTACTCTCTAAAAGAAATCATTAACAAATAGTAAAATGGACCGTTAGTAATTATGCATATATATGCTATCATGTATCTATTCAACTCTTATTCCCTCTCATCAAACAACATGAGATTACTATAATTCTCCTTGTTTTTCATATTTGACATCCTTCCTACTCTCTATCCTTCTTACTTCTCATTCCTCCTGCCAAACGAAGTTTGGTGGGGATGGGGATCAACATTGTTTTGGGCCAAGGGATATAGGGAAGGGACTTGATGTGCTATCGAGACTTAATGCTCTTTGCCATCAAGTAGCCAGTACCCCCTTAGCATCCATCGAGCTAAAAATAAATAATTGTTGTCGTCATCTACTGTTCCTTTAATTATCCGAAAGGGCGGGCAGTTAGACTATCTCCTGCTTCCATTTTGAATCTCCAATGGGGTGAAGAGTTAATTTTTAACTTGTGAAAATTGAGGTATATGTACTGTGTGCTAAAACTAAGCAACATTTGACACTATACCTTGTGCATGTATATGTGGTAAAGTCCATATAGTGGTGTGAAGCGCCCAAAGACTTGTAGGGCATCTTCGTGGTAGGATCGAGAGTTGTAAATTAAATGCTTTGAATTCTTAACATGCACCATTATTGGAGAGCTTTCTGTCATGTTCAGGAAAGAACTTGATGTCCTTTTCAAACAAATGGTCAGTGCTTCTTATCTGATGAGCACGAAAAAGAAAAAAGGTATGTAACACTAATTCTGTTCATATTATGGCTTCCAACTTTCCTTTTCGTGTCCTGATCGTCAATTTTGTTCGCTGGTCTCGTCAACTTTTTATAGCTTTATATTAATCCAGTCTTTATTAGTATGTCTGTTCATATTAGCTTTGTATTGTCTATTTCTTATATAATAAATCGTTGTTCGATATGGTTCTCTGAAACTATCTAAGGCAATTGGGTTGTACTGTTGTCAGATTTTGTTTTTGCCATTAGTTTTTTTTTTTAAGGAGTTTCTTAAAAAAAAAAAAACAAATGAACAAATAAATTGTGAGAGAGTATAACTAATATCATAACAACCAGCATATCATGTCTAAGTTGACACCCACTGCTATTAGCATTCTAATTATACTCTGTCAACTTTCTCACTTGAATATTTAATAAAGAAAAATTATACAAGAAACCAAAGTTTAAATAAATAAAAAAGAAGCAACCCACAAAGCTGTGAAACAATTCGATTACAAATAGTTCCAAAAGAAAGAAACATTTTTGTTGGTTAAGGAAATCCAAATAATTGCTTCGTTAGCCAATAATTGCAAGTTCTAGTCCTTTTACCTCTCATGAATTATGGATCAGGAAGTGGCACCTATGTCTCCTTATTCACATCACTTTTTTTATCTCCTAATAATATCTACCGTGTCAATTAAAATATCATGTCAATTAAAATATTATATCATTAATCATATTAGTTAAAATATTGTCATTGACGTGACATAATTGTTAAGCATACATGCCCTAAAGAGTAAAAATATAACATGTTTTTGGAGATATTTTTATCAATATAGAATTTATTTATTATTCATATACCAAATCTTGTTCTCTTTACGTTCATATTTGTTGAATGTATGTTAAGTAAACAAAAGTCTGAGACTGTCAATCTAAACCTTTAAGAATTGGGCATGTGATGGACAGATTACATGAAAGACACGATTTTTAAGGTGACGGTCTAAATCATAAGATCCGCAATTGAAGGAATAAAGTTCGGCCTTTTTTCATTTAAAGATTGTTTTTTTGTCTATATCCCTATCAAGAGATGGTTTGTCTTGGCCATCAAAGGTGGACTCCGCGAATAGAAACATTAGCGCATTGTCATAGGTGATAATGTATTGGATCGGGACATAAAGTGAATTGATTTGGATTAATAATTCTGTCTCAGAAAATCGAATCACTTTAGACAATCATATGTATTGTATCTTAATCTTAAGATGAATAGCGGGCCCGTTTTCTTGACTTATGTCTTTTGATATACCAAAGGGTGACATCCACGTTTTAATAGTGGTACGCATGCCGATACGTTGAAGGCATGACTCTTGATAGCGTAGACCTGTTATTCATAGATATGGAATCTATAGCTCCTCTTTAGGAGTCGAGATATCCTCTTATATGCGTTATCCTATAATTGAAAAACTGGAGTGCTCTACCATTTGGATACATAGGTGTAACCAAATGGTACACCATCTTAGGATGACAAGTTTTCTAATAGTGAGATAATAGAACGTAAGATAAAGATAATCAAGAAGGTAAGACAGAATTTATCCTTAAGCCGATTATGGATAATCCTATGGGGATATGATACATTATGATATGTCATAGAGACTTAGCTATACAGGCTTCGTAATTCTATATAGCTTGAGAGTGCAGCTCTAAGCTTTTAGTGGAGTAGCGTTGGAGTTGATAATTATGAATTGTATATTTGGGAGATTGGGTTTCATAATTATCAGGAGCTTGAAATATATAGGTCCATTAGGTCCCCTTTGTTAGCTCATAAAAATCCTGTGATGATACGGCGTGCTTTTCTAATAATTGGTGACTTGTGTCAAATTATAAGATTGGCTGAAAATTCAATAGGACTAGATAATTAATGTCTTTTTATCGGTTGAATTAATTTTGTGAAAATTAATTCAAGATAAACTTGTTGAATTATCAGGATTAGATTATTCATGTCTGTTTGTCTGTTGGATTAATTTTGAATAAATTGATTCATGATAAACTTTTTGAATTATTAGGAATCTTTATTTTCCTAAAGATTATCTAGATATGACTGTTTTAATCAGATAACTTCTCTATTGGTTTATTTGAATTAAAACCGTGGCCCTATCCCAAAATCTCAGGTGGGAAATAAAGATTCGCAAGGATCATTTATTGCAAGTTTAGCAGGCCAGTCCTCAAGTTCGGCCTATCGATGGAGTAAATTTGGCCAGCTGATCTACTAGTTCATCCTACCAGCCCAGAGATAAATGAATCACGTGTTTTTGCGTAGATTTTATTATATATTGTTCCTGATTTGATTCTGATTCAAATTTTTGAGGTCTTATCTAATAAGGATTGACCTCTAGGCCCAACCTCTATAAAAAAGGGAAGTAAGACTCATTGTTGTTTGGATCAGTTGAGAAATCTAGAGTGACACTCTACTGGTGAGACTCTAAAACTCTCCAAAAAGCTGCTGTTCATAAATCACAAACTATAGCTTTAGGTATTTCTCAATTGGTTGGAAGGAGAGTCACTTGGTAAATGAGCTATATGAGTGCGCCCACACACATACCAGTCGTGAATAGGGAATAGCAAAGAAGGCTAGTTGGTTGAGGCTCTTCTAGAACATCACTTCTCTTCATGGATTGCAGAGCTTTTCAAGAAACAAGGTTAGTAAGATCTTGTGAATTTGTGCATATATCGTGTCAAACTTGTGTTTTGAAAAATACTTTGGTGTAAAAAAAATTTAAAAATTTTGCTATGTACTATTTTTCCAACAATAATACATTGGAGGAACACAAAAGGGGAACAAAAAAAGACATATAAGCTAAATTCTATGGATCGTTCGCTATATATGTTAAAGGAGTGAAGAAAGATGAAAAACATTTTTTGGATGAATTTCTAAAACTGATTTTCATTGCCATGTGAAATGTACAGTGCATGACTTAAATATATTGCCTAGCCTTATAACTACCTTCTACAAAGCCAATAACAGATTGCCACATGTCATGACTAACTAACTGAATTTAACCAACCAATTGCTGACTAACTGATTACAGAGTTATCAAGTAACAAACTTAACAGACTAGACTAGTCTTCTCTAACAGCCCCCCTCAAACTCAAGGTTAAATAACTTTCAACTTTGAGTTTGTCTCTAAGTATGGGAAATCAAGAACTAGAAATAGGCTTGGTTAACACGTCTACAATTTGATCTTGAGCTGGCACATGCTTGACATAGAGCACTTTTTAAAGAACTTTCTCTTGGACAAAGTAGAGATCCAATTCTACATGTTTGGTTCTAGCATGCAACACAAGATTTGTAGCAAGTTGGACAGTGCTCAAATTATCACACCAAACAACTGGTCTCATAGTGGAAACAACCTATAACTCTTAAAGTAAGGACTGCAGCCAAGTAACCTCTGTGACTACATTTGCTAGACCTCTGTATTCTGCCTCTGTGGAAGACTTGGAGATAGTGTGTTGTTTCTTGGAACAGCAGGATACAATGTTTGAGCCAAGCAACACAAAATGTCTAGATGTGGAACGACGGTCATTAGGGCCTGAGGCCTAATCTGCATCACAAAAGGCTACTAGGTTTAGCTGCTTTGAACTTGAGAGATGTAGACCATAATCAAAAGTGCCTCTAAGGTATCTGAGAATTCTTTAAATAGCCTGCCAAAATGATTCGAGGGGTCCTTGCATGAATTGACACACTTTATTTACTAAATATGATAATTCTAGTCTCGTGACTGTGACATATTGAAGTGAACCAACAATACTCCCATAGAGCTTAGGATTATTTATTTCTAATCCACCAAAGGCTGAAAGCTTTAGATTTGCTGCCATAGGAGTACAGATAGCCTTTGCATTCTCCATCTTAGCTTTGTGTAATAAATCAGTGATATATTTCATTTGTGATAGATGAATCCCACTGGGAGTGGATTGAACTTGGATTCCCAGGAAGTAATTGATTGTTCCTATGTCTTTCAAAGCAAATTGCTTGTGTAAGTTGGCAATTAAGCTTTGAACTTCAGTTTCATTGCTCCTTGTGACAAGGATATCATCCACATAAACAAGGATGAATGTAGTGTGATGAGCTGTATTCCTGGTAAAGAGAGATTGATCTGTCTTTGAAGAAACGAATCCTAGTTGAATAAGAGCAGTCTTGAGTTTGTCAAACCAAGCTCTTGGTGCCTATTTTAAGCCATGCAAAGATTTGTGAAGTTTGTAGACAAATGTAGGATGGTTGGGGTCTTCAAAGCCTTGTGGTTGTGTCACATAGACTTCTTCTTGAAGATCCCCATTAAGGAATGAATTATTTACATCCAACTATTTGACTTACTAGTGTTAGACAAGGCAACCTTTAATACCACTCTCACAATAGTGGGTTTAATGACCGGGCTAAAAGTTTCATTAAAATCAAAACCAGCTACCTGATTAAAGCCCTTTGCCACTAATTGAGCTTTGAAATTATTAACTGTAACACCCACCTATTTTGATGTAACGGATTATGTTAAGTTAGTAACGATGTTAAGGAAATCTTAATAATAATTTATGTTATATGATATGATTTATAATTTTAATGTTACTAACTTTTTATGTCAAGTTCTATGACAGGTGACGACCGCATGAATCGTTGTGCTCAAGTGTTCATGATTATTTTAATGAATGTTTAATTATGATGTAATGATGACTTGAATGTTTTAATGTATGGTATTTAAGGACAGTTCAGCAGGCCAGACTTTCAAGTTCGGCAGGCCGAATAGTCTGCAAAGATCGACAGGCCGATGGAAACCATCGGCAAGCCAAACTTGATGGAACCGGCAGGCCGAAGTAGAGAATCGGCATGCCAAACACAACTGACGAGTAGTCAGCAGAAATCTCTCCAAATTTATGGCTGAGATGATTACGTTAAATGGGTGATTAATTGGCATAATAATGGAATAATTTTATCAGTTAAGGAAATAAAAGGTTTGACTTCACATTGATTGGTTTTATTTTGAAAGGTTTCCTATTTTTAGAGGGCAAAAATATGGTAAGTGAGACTGATAGTTTTAACTTTCCTTCTTTGCTCTCCTTCCTTCACGCCAATTAGCACCATTTGAGTCAGAAAATTTCTGACTTAATGAAGAGTTTTGACTCTCCTTCTTTGCACGTTGCGCCATTAACTTAACATTAAAAATTTTTAACGTTTTCTTTTTCCATTTTTCTCTCATCCTCTCTCATTTCCTCTCATTCGTTTCTGAGACGTTTCTCATTCATTTATCCTTCTTCTTCTTCTTCTCTTCTCCACGAATTCCATTCTTCTTCCTCTCAAAAAAAAATTCTCTACAAATAGTTGAAAGAAAAATTCAAATTTCGTTGGTTGAATACAAAGGTTTTGAGAAGAAAGATTTTAAGGTAAGAACTCAGTTTTCTAGTTTCTGAAAAGTAATTCTCCTCCTCAATTCATCTGCAATATCTTTCTCTAGGTATTGTAGTTTGTTCTGAATTTTAATATGTTATGCATGTATGTGTTATGTGATGCTTTCCCAAGTTTCAAGTCAATTCGTTGTTTCTATGATAAAATATGAATTTTCTATCCTCTACCCTTCACAGAAAAATATTGTTGTTAACCTTGATGCATGAAAAATGTAATGTTTATTCAAGGGGTAAATGAATGATGTTTTCAGGCAACAATTGGAATGGCACCTTATGAAGCGCTGTATGGACGAGAATGTAGGTCACTTTTATGTTGGCACGAAGCTGGTGAAAAGAAGATGATGGAAAGCGTCGATACTGAAAGAACAGATTTTGTTAATGAAACTTCTGAGATGATAAAATTGATAAGAAGAAGAATAGAGACTGCTCAAAGCCGTCAGAAGAGTTACGCCGACAAGAGAAGAAGACCCTTAGAGTTCGCTGTAGGCGAATATGTGTTTTTGAAAGTTGCACCAATGAAAGGAGTTATAAGGTTTGGAAAGAAAAGCAAGTTAAGCCCAAGATTTATTGGTTCATTTGAAATCATGAAGCGAATAGGCAAAGTAGCTTATCAGCTGAAGTTGCCTTCTGAAATGTCCATAATGCACGATTTATTTCATGTCTCCATGCTCAAGAAGTATGTCCCGGACCCTACGCATGTGATTGAGCCACAAGTGATCGAGATACGAGAAGACTTAAGTTATGAAGAAAAGCCAATGAAGATACTCGATTGGAGAACCAAGACCTTGAGGAATAAAGAAATTCCATTGGTCAAGGTGTTATGGAGAAATCAGCAAGTTGAAGAAGCCACATGGGAACGAGAAGATAACACGAGATCTATGTATCCGCAATTGTTCTAAGTTTCGAGGTCAAAACTTTTATAAGGTGGGGAGAATTGTAACACCCACCTATTCTTATGTAACAGATTATGTTAAGTTAGTAACAATGTTAAGGAAATCTTAATAATAATTTATGTTATATGATATGATTTATAATTTTAATGTTACTAACTTTTTATGTCAAGTTCTATGACAGGTGACGACCGCATGAATCGTTGTGCTCAAGTGTTCATGATTATTTTAATGAATGTTTAATTATGATGTAATGATGACTTGAATGTTTTAATGTATGGTATTTAAGGACAGTTCAGCAGGCCAGACTTTCAAGTTCGGCAGGCCGAATAGTCTGCAAAGATCGACAGGCCGATGGAAACCATCGGCAAGCCAAACTTGATGGAACCGGCAGGCCGAAGTAGAGAATCGGCATGCCAAACACAACTGACGAGCAGTCAGCAGAAATCTCTCCAAATTTATGGCTGAGATGATTACGTTAAATGGGTGATTAATTGGCATAATAATGGAATAATTTTATCAGTTAAGGAAATAAAAGGTTTGACTTCACATTGATTGGTTTTATTTTGAAAGGTTTCCTATTTTTAGAGGGCAAAAATATGGTAAGTGAGACTGATAGTTTTAACTTTCCTTCTTTGCTCTCCTTCCTTCATGCCTATTAGCACCATTTGAGTCAGAAAATTTCTGACTTAATGAAGAGTTTTGACTCTCCTTCTTTGCACGTTACGCCATTAACTTAACGTTAAAAATTTTTAACGTTTTCTTTTTCCATTTTTCTCTCATCCTCTCTCATTTCCTCTCATTCGTTTCTGAGACGTTTCTTATTCATTTCTCCTTCTTCTTCTTTTTCTCTCCTCCACGAATTCCATTCTTCTTCCTCTCAAAAAAAAATTCTCGACAAATAGTTGAAAGAAAAATTGAAATTTCATTGGTTGAATTCAAAGGTTTTGAGAAGAAAGATTTTAAGGTAAGAACTCAGTTTTTTGGTTTCTAAAAAGTAATTCTTCTCCTCAATTCATCTGCAATATCTTTCTCTAGGTATTGTAGTTTGTTCTGAATTTTAATATGTTATGCATGTATGTGTTATGTGATGCTTTCCCAAGTTTCAAGTCAATTTGTTGTTTCTATGATAAAATATGAATTTTCTATCCTCTACCCTTCACAGAAAAATATTGCTGTTAACTTTGATGCATGAAAAATGTAATGTTTATTCAAGGGGTAAATGAATGATGTTTTTCATGAAAGTTGACAAGAATGTGCATGTATATGTTATGATGAGTGTATTTTATATCATGAAAATTTTATGAGATTACGTTAAAAAAATTATTTTAACAATGATATTCTTGGATTATTGTTTTAGAAAATGTTTTTTATGTTTAAATGATTTTTATTGATGATGAAATGATTTTATGATATTGAAATGCATGATAATAAGGTGTTGGTATGAATTTTAAAATTAAAACATATGTACTTTAAATTGTTTTAAAAATGTATATCAAAAAAAGGAGATTACTCATCTACATTATTTTTTTGTTGGCAGATTTTCATGTGTGTAATGTATGTGATGTTTTTGATGATTATACTTAAGGATGCATGTTATGAATTATGATTATATGAGATGAATGTATATGTGATGGTATATGAATGGATGCTTTATGATAAGTATTAATTTTATTGTATTTGTAAATGGATAAATGGCATGAACACACAAAGGAACGAGTACATCGAAACCGCGGCGTCGTCACCAAAGCATATTAAGGTTAAGTAAGCTAGCTTTACTGTAAGTACATTCTCTCCTGCAACATGACACATTTGATAAGGTTTGATGATATGTTCACAATGATATTCATGATGATTTTATGGTTATTCTCTTTAAAGGATTTCTTATGAAAGATTTTCATGATTTAAAGTTATGCATGTTGGTTTATGGCCAATTTTCAAAACAAGAAAGTTATGTATATATGTATCACTTAATGAGTGTTGCACACCAATGTTATGTTATGATGATGTTATGATGTCATGTTTGGTTTGGAATTAGCTACCCCTTTCCTTTCATGACGGCTCGCCTATGATGATAATTATGGTGCATACTCGGGCCTTAAGATAAAATGGAATAAGTTTTAATATGGTCAATGTAATGAAAGATATGTTTCTATGAAATTGTGCTTAAGGAACTTTTATGATATGATGATGATGATGAAGATGTATACGGAATGTTTTTAATTGTGAGAATTATATGTACTTACTAAGCTTTAGCTTAATCAAGTTTTATGTCATGTTGCAGATAAGGTTAAAAAAATCATGGACTAGGCGGAGGACATGGGAAGGCGTGTGAGCATTAAGCACGATGAATTGTAACCGGAAGAACGCCAAGAAGAAAGTTTTTATGCTTTAAATCTAGTTTTATATTTTGAACATATTTTTATGTTAAGTTTTAAGAATACAAGAACTATGTTTTTATATTTTATTTCATCATTTTAAGAATTTTGATCTTCCGCATTTTTTTATGAAAAGTTAAATCTGTTTTACAAATTAAGTTTTCTCAAGGATTTTGGCTCGGTCGGCCTGCCGATGTATGAAAGTTTGGCCTATCGATCACGTTTTTGGCCTGCCGGACGATTGTAACGCCCACCTATTTTTATGTAACGGACCATGTTAAGTTAGTAACGTTATTAAGGAATGTTATTATTAAATAACGTTATATGATATGATATGTGATGTGCATGTTACTAACTTTTTATGTCAAGTTTTGTGACAGGTGACGACCGCATGGGATCGTTGTGCTCTAGTGTTCATGTGAAATTTTTAAGTATATGTTTGTTTATGATGCAATAAAGTATGAATGTTTTATGGTATGACATTTAAGGATAGTTCGGCAGGCCGACCATCTTTCCCGAGAACGGTAAGCCGAAGAAACCCACCGGCAGGCCGAACTTACTGGAACCGGCAGGTCGAAGGGGAAAACCGGCAGGCCGAACACGGCTGACAAGCAGTCAGCAGAAATTTCTCCAAAATTATGGCTGAGTTAATTACATTAATTGGGAGAATTAATGTGATTAATTGGCATAATAATGGAATGTTTTTATCAGTAAAGGAAATTAAAGGATTTGACTTGTATTAATTTGTATTATTTTAAGAGGTTGCCTATTTTAAGAGGGCAAATTATGGTAGGATTGATGAAGTGATTTGACTTTCCTTTTCTTTCTCTTCTTTCCTTCCACGCCAACAGCCCTTAACAGTCAGAATTTTCTAACTTAATGAAGGGAATTGAATTCCCATAATGGTGTTTATTACGTTAAAAATTTTAACGTTTCTTTTTTTTTTATTATTTTCTATCCTCTCACGCTTTCTCTCTCAAAGAAAAAGAAAAAAATTTCTGAGACGTTCTTTCATTTCTCTTCCCCTTCTCTTCCTCATGAAATTTTTCTCTCTCTCCCATGAAAATTTTCTGAGTATATTGAAAGAAAATGTTTTGTTTCGTTGGTGAAATCAAGGGGTTTTAAGAAGATATTTCCAGGTATGAATTCGGTTTTTGGTATTTTTGAAAAGAAATTCTTTTCCTCGTTAGGTATTGTATTTTGTCTCGACATTTTTTATATGATGTTATGTATATGTTATGTGATGCTTTTCTAAGTTTCATGTCATTTCAATGTTTTAATGAAAAACAATATTTCTGTCTTCTACCCCTCACAGAGATATGTTACTGTATAATTTTGAAAGTATGAAAAATGTAATGATTATTCAAGGGGTAAAAATGATGTTTTCATGAAAAATTGTTATAATATGCATATGTATGAGTATGATAGATGAATGTGTTTTATTTATATGTTATGAAATTTTTATGGGAATTCATTAAGAAAAGTGTTTTAATAAATGTTATTTCTAGATTTTTTGTTATGAAATGTTATGTATGTTTAAAAGATTTTATGATAATAAAATAATTTCATGCATGATAATATGATGCTTGTATGAAGTTTTAAATTAAAATATAAATATATTAATTGTTCAAAAATGTTTTATTTAAAAGATAATTATATTCAAAATGTATGGTTTGTTTTATATGCTTAAGGTAATTTTTATGATTTAAGAAAAATCATAATAACATGTTTATGTGATGACGATTTTATGGTTGTGAATTATGTTTATAATATGAGATGACAGTATGGATAGTTTATGATAAGTATTGATTTTTATTGCATCTTTAAATGACAAATGGCATGAACACTCAACGAAGCAAGCACATCGAGACCGCGGCGTCGTCACCAAGTGCATTTTTAAGGTTAAGTAAGCTATCGTTAAGGTAAGTACATTCTCACCTACAACATGACACCTTTTTCAAGGTTTCATGATATATTTACAAGGATACTCATGATGATTTTATGATAATTTTTCCTTAAAGGATTTTTTATGAAAGATTTTCATGATTTTAAAGATATGCATATATAATGATGACATGTTTCAAAGTATGAAAAGTATGTATATATGTATCACCTAATAAGTGTTGCACACCCAATGTTATGAAATGTTATGTTATGGTGTCATGTTTGGTTTGGGATTAGCTACCCTTCTCCTCTCATGACGGCGCGCCTATGATGATGTTTATGGTGCAACACTTGGGCCCTTAAGATAAAATGGATTAAGTTTAAAAATGGTTAACGTTACGAAAGATATGTTCTATGAAATTATGCTTATGGCACTTTTATGATATGATGACAATGATGATGATGATGATGTTTATGAAAGGTTTTAAATTGTGAGAATATATGTACTTACTAAGCGTTAGCTTAATCATGTTTTATATGTCATGTTGCAGATAAGGGTAAGAGAGTCATGGAATAGGTGGAGGGCATGGGAAGGCGTGTGAGCAACATGAATGATGAATTGTAACCAAAAGCATGCCAAGAAAATGATCTTATGATTTAATCAAGTTTTATATATATTTTTGAACATGTTTTTGTGTTAAGTTTTTAAGAACACTTATATTATGGTTTTATAAGTTATTTTATCATTTTCTTATGAATTATGAACTTCCGCTATATTTTACGTAAAGTTGGTATGTTTTAAATTAAGTTTTCCAAAAGAATTTGGTCTCGGTCGGCCTGCCGAACTCTGTGGCCGGCTTGCCGAAGACCAGAAGTTCGGCCTACCGATTGAATTTTCTGGCCTGCCGAACATGGATGAATTTTTAATCCGATTTGCAAAGCCTCTGCCAGCTTGCCGGTAAAGGGAACTCCGGCCTGCCGATGATCTTCGGCCTGCCGAAGTCCCAAGTTCGGCCTGCCGAACTGTGGGAATAAATGGATTTCAAATGATGTGATGACCAAAGAGATTTAACGTGATATTTTTAGAAGTCCTGATTTTACAATTTGACAAACCTATATTATTAAATAAGTTCATGTTTAATTTAAGTATAATTGAATAAATTATTATATGGAATAAGTTAAACATTGTCATTCTAAACAATGAAAAAAAAAACGTATAAATGGAACCTAGTAACGTAAGTTTAAGTACTTTTAAAATCAATAGTAATGATTAAGTTTGATATTATTTATAAGTTTAATGTTTATACATGTACGAATGTAAGTATGTAACGTCATCTGTGACGTCCGATTTAAGGGGCGTTGCAGGCTTTGGTATCAGAGCAAAAAAAAAATTCTTCCGATTACAATTCATATCGCCACACGTCGATCCAAGTCCTCCAAGTAAGTATGATATTAAGTTAGATGTGTTGTTGCAAGTATGATGATAAGATTAAGGTTTGAATGATTAATGATTAATGATATGGTAGTGAAAACCTGTCTCATGAATTGAAGATCATTTCTAAGTCCTAATTATTTTAGGAAATTTACAATGGACGGCCACAGAAGAATGCAGACCCGCACCCAAACAAACGAGAGACTTATGACGATGATTGCTGAACTGCAAAGGCAGTTGGAGGATCAAAGAAGGGAGATTGCTGTATTAAGGGCCAATGGCCAGAATGGTGAACCACGAGGCAATGATGTGCCTCCTCCTCCTCCGCAGCCACAAGCCCAAGTAAATGAGGTCCCAGCTCCTGCTGCTGAACCAAGAGCGGCTTATCAGGAACCTCTTCTGGTCAGATGGAAGAGAGTCAAGCCAACTGACTTTGAGGGTTCAAAGGACCCGTTGGTCGCACAAGGATGGTTAAAGACAATTGAGGCCACCTTACGACTCATGGATTTCACGGACAATGAAAAGGTCCTCTGTGCCTCGTACTGCCTTACTATGGAGGCCAGAATTTGGTGGGATGGCATCGAACAGAGTAGAAATGTTGAAGAGATGTCATGGGCTGATTTTGTTCAAGAGTTCAATACAAAGTTCCTCCATATGAATGTTACAAGGAAGCATTATGAGGAGTTTGAAAGCTTACGCCAGGGGGATATGACAGTAACTGATGTGGTGACAAAGTTTGACCAGCTTGCTCGTCTATGCCCAGGGATGGTTATGAACGAAGGTGAAAGGGTCAGAAGGTTGATCAGAGCCCTTAGACTAGACATTGCTGCAATTGTTGATGGGGCAAGTCCACCAAGGACCCAAGAACAGGTTGTTATGAGAGCCCAACGTGCTGAGTTCCATCTGTCGAAGTTAAGAAGGAACCAGCCTCAGCCCAACCAGCAAGCCAACAATGCCAACAACCAGAACCGACCTCCCCACAGGAACAACAACAACAACAACAACGGCAGCAACAACAACAGTCAGAACTGGAGAAACAATAAGAGGAAGGGCAATCCTCAACAACAGCAGGGCCAGGACAACAAGAGGCACAATGATGGTCAGCGCAACAACAATGACAGGCGATTCCAACCATGTGCCAAATGTGGAAAGAAACATCCAGGGGAATGCCGATTGGGGACCAACCAATGTTTCATATGTGGGCGTGAAGACCATTTCATTAAGAACTGCCCTAAACTGATGAATGCTAATGCCCCGCAAAGACCTCCTCCTTAAGCCCAGATACATCAGATGCAAGCCTCCCTTGAAAGGCCACTAATTAGTCAAGGGAGAGTTGAAGCCCCACCGACCAACGCCCGAATCTATGCCATGACAAAAGAACAAGTGGCTGCTGAAGCCTCCAATGTGGTCACAGGTCAGATAACCAACTTATGTAATGATGTTTATGTTCTTTTTGATACGGGTGCCACGCATTCTTTTGTATCTATGTCACATGCTAAGAAGTTAGGGGTTCGTTTAGAGCCTATGAGACACGGATTCACTACGACACTACCCTCTGGGGAAGTGATAATGTCCACGCATTTTTTGCGTAAAGTATCCCTACAGATTTCTGATAGGGAACTTTTCGTCAACCTCATTGTGATCGACATGCATGACTATGACATGATTCTTGGGATGGATTTCCTAAGTAAGTATAATGCCTTAATCAAATGCCAAAAACGAAAAGTGATCTTCCATCCTGAAGGTGATCACAAATTCATTTATGTTGGCGAGACCAGAAAGAAACCCCACATGTTTCTATCAGCAATGAAAGCAAGGAAGCTTTTAGCAAGTGGCTGCATGGGTTATCTGGCAAACGTTGTAGACAAAAGCCAAGAAGGAAAGACAAGAATGGAAGATGTTCATGTTGTTCATGAATATGAAGATGTGTTTCCTGATGACCTAACGAGTCTACCGCCAGAAAGAGAAGTTGAATTCGAGATTGAGCTCACTCCAGGCACCGAACCAATCTCTAAAGCGCCTTATAGAATGGCCCCGGTAGAATTAAAGGAGCTTCACACGCAATTAAAGGAGCTACTTGACAAAGGATTTATCAGGCCAAGTCAAGCACCATGGGGTGCTCCAGTTTTATTTATGAAGAAGAAGGATGGCACTATGAGACTCTGCATCGACTATAGAGAACTGAACAAGGTGACAATCAAGAACAAGTATCTGTTGCCTTGAATTGATGATTTGTTTGATCAGCTCAAAGGTGCATCGGTGTTCTCCAAGATTGATCTACGATCAGGGTATCACCAGTTGAAGATTAAAGAAGGAGATATCCCCAAGACTGCTTTCAGGTCGAGGTATGGTCACCATGAATTTGTGGTTATGCCTTTTGGTCTGACAAATGCACCAGCTGCCTTTATGGATTTGAGGAACAGGGCATTCAAGGATTTTCTTGATAAATTTGTTGTTGTATTTATCGATGATATTCTTGTCTACTCTAAGAATCAAGAAGAACATGAGGAGCATTTAAGGATTGTGCTGGAGACTTTAAGAAGACACCAGCTATATGCTAAGTTCTCTAAATGCGAGTTTTGGCTTGATAAAGTGTCATTCTTGGGGCATGTTATGTCAAAGGATGGGATTATGGTGGACCCGGCTAAAGTAGAAGCTGTACTCAATTGGAAGCAACCTATGAATGCAAGTGAAATAAGAAGCTTCTTGGGTCTAGCAGGTTATTATCGGAGATTTGTAGAAGATTTCTCCAAGATAGCAGCTCCACTCACAAACTTGACTCACAAAGGAAAGAAGTATGAATGGACAGATGCATGCAAAAAGAGTTTTCAAGAACTGAAGAAAAGATTAACGACGGCTCCAGTATTGGCAATTCCTGAGGGAAATGATGGGTTCGTAATCTACAGTGATGCATCCAAGATGGGCCTAGGAGCTGTATTGATGCAGAATGAAAAGGTAATTGCTTATGCTTCAAGACAACTAAAAGACTACGAAAAGAACTATCCTACTCATGATCTCGAGTTAGCAGCAGTTGTTTTTACGTTGAAGATATGGAGACACTATTTGTATGGGGTCCAATGCAAGATCTTCACTGATCATCAAAGTCTGAAGTACTTCTTCATGCAAAGAGACCTAAACATGAGGCAACAAAGATGGCTAGAGCTGGTGAAGGATTATGATTATGAAATCCTTTATCATCCTGGTAAAGCTAACCGAGTAGCTGATGCTTTAATTAGGAAGTCAGTTGCCACGTTGATGTCGATGCAAGCAATGTCTCCACCTTTAAGGAAGGAAATTCTAGACTTCAGTTTAGAACTTGTAGCCGGCCAGCTATCAGCACTCTCTCTTGGTCCGACGATGTATGATGAAATTCAAAGTAAGCAAGATGACGACGTAAGCCTTGTAAGAATCAAGCAAGAAATGAAAGAAGGAAAATTTCAAGAGTTTCGTATTGTGGATGATGGAACTCTATACCTTAAGGACCGTTTATGTGTTCCCAATGTCCATGATTTAAGGGAAAGGATCTTGGCAGAAATTCATGACACTCCTTACTCTATTCATCCAGGTGCAACGAAGATGTATAATGATCTAAAGGGTAATTTCTGGTGGTTTGGAATGAAACGTGACGTTGCAAAATATGTAAAGAAGTGTATGACATGTCAACAAGTAAAGGCTGAACACCAGAGACCTGGTGGTGAACTACAATCTATCCAAATATCGAAATGGAAATGGGAAGAAATAGCAATGGATTTCATTACCAGTTTACACAGAACTACGAACGGTTATGATGCAATCTGGGTAGTTGTGGATCGGCTGACGAAGACGGCGCACTTTATCCCTATCAAGATCACTTACTCTATGGAATGGTTAGAGAACTCTATGTTAAGGAGATTGTACGACTTCATGGGATTCCCAAGTCAATTATCTCAGATCGTGATGGCAGGTTCATATCTAAGTTTTGGAAGAGTGTCCAGACTGCAATGGGAACCAGGCTTCATTTCAGCATGGCTTTTCATCCTCAAACTGACGGCCAAATAGAGAGGACGAATTTGATTCTGGAAGATATGTTACGAGCTTGTTCTCTCGATTTTAAGGCCAGCTGGTGTAAAATGTTATCGTTAGCAGAGTTTGCATACAACAACAGCTTTCAGACGACAATTGGAATGGCACCATATGAAGCGCTGTATGGACGAAAATGCAGGTTGCCTATATGTTGGCATGAAGCTGGTGAAAAGAAGTTGATAGAAAGTGTAGATGCTGAAAGAACCGACTTTGTGAATGAAACATCTGAGATGATAAAGTTGATAAGAAGAAGGATAGAGACCGCTCAAAGCCGTCAAAAGAGTTATGCTGACAAAAGAAGAAGACCTTTAGAGTTCGCTGTAGGCGAATATGTGTTTTTGAAAGTTGCACCAATGAAAGGGGTTATGAGGTTTGGGAAGAAAAGCAAGCTAAGCCCAAGATTCATCGGTCCTTATGAAGTTGCTAAACGAATAGGCAAAGTAGCTTATCAGCTAAAGTTGCCTTCTGAAATGTCTACAATGCACGATGTATTTCATGTCTCCATGCTTAAGAAGTATGTCCCGGACCCTATGCATGTGATTGAGCCATAAGTGATCGAGATACGAGAAGATTTAAGTTATGAAGAAAAGCCAACGAAGATACTCGATCGAAAAACCAATACTTTGAGGAATAAAGAAATTCCATTGGTTAAGGTGTTATGGCGAAATCAGCAAGTTGAAGAAGCTACATGGGAACATGAAGATGACATGAAAGCTATGTATCCGCATTTATTCTAAGTTTCGAGGATGAAACTTTTATAAGGTGGGGAGAATTACAATGCCCGCCTATTTTTATGTAACGGACCACGTTAAGTTAGTAACGTTATTAAGGAATGTTATTATTAAATAACGTTATATGATATGATATGTGATGTGCATGTTACTAACTTTTTATGTCAAGTTTTGTGACAGGTGACGACCGCATGGGATCGTTGTGCTCTAGTGTTCATGTGAAATTTTTAAGTATATGTTTGTTTATGATGCAATAAAGTATGAATGTTTTATGGTATGGCATTTAAGGACAGTTCGGCAGGCCGAAGAAACCCACCGACAGGCCGAACTTGCTGGAATCGGCAGGCCGAAGGGGAAAACCGGCAGGCCGAACACGGCTGACAAGCAGTCAGAAGAAATTTCTCCAAAATTATGGCTGAGTTAATTACATTAATTGGGAGAATTAATGTGATTAATTAGCATAATAATGGAATGTTTTTATCAGTTAAGGAAATTAAAGGATTTGACTTGTATTAATTTGTATTATTTTAAGAGGTTTCCTATTTTAAGAGGGCAAATTATGGTAGGATTGATGAAGAGATTTGACTTTCCTTTTCTTTCTCTTCTTTCCTTCCACGCCAACAGCCCTTAACAGTTAGAATTTTCTGACTTAATGAAGGGAATTGAATTCCCATAATGGTGTTTATTACGTTAAAAATTTTAACGTTTCTTTTTTTTATTATTTTCTCTCCTCTCACGCTTTCTCTCTCAAAGAAAAAGAAAAAAATTTCTGAAACGTTCTTTCATTTCTCTTCCCCTTCTCTTCCTCACGAAATTTTTCTCTCTCTCCCATGAAAATTTTCTGAGTATATTGAAAGAAAATGTTTTGTTTCGTTGGTGAAATCAAGGGGTTTTGAGAAGATATTTCCAGGTATGAATTCGGTTTTTGGTATTTTTGAAAAGAAATTCTTTTCCTCGTTAGGTATTGTATTTTGTCTCGACATTTTTTATATGATGTTATGTATATGTTATGTGATGCTTTTCTAAGTTTCATGTCATTTCAATGTTTTAATGAAAAATGATATTTCTGTCTTCTACCCCTCACAGTGATATGTTACTATATAATTTTGAAAATATGAAAAATGTAATGATTATTCAAGGGGTAAAAATGATGTTTTCATGAAAAATTGTTATAATATGCATATGTATGAGTATGATAGATGAATGTGTTTTATTTATATGTTATGAAATTTTTATGGGAATTCATTAAGAAAAATGTTTTAACAAATGTTATTTCTAGATTTTTTGTTATGAAATGTTATGTATGTTTAAAAGATTTTATGATAATAAAATAATTTCATGCATGATAATATGATGCTTGTATGAAGTTTTAAATTAAAATATAAATATATTAATTGTTCGAAAATGTTTTATTTAAAAGATAATTATATTCAAAATGTATGGTTTGTTTTATATGCTTAAGGTAATTTTTATGATTTAAGAAAAATCATAATAACATGTTTATGTGATGACGATTTTATGGTTATGAATTATGTTTATAATATGAGATGACTGTATGGATAGTTCATGATAAGTATTGATTTTTATTGCATCTTTAAATGATAACTGGCATGAACACTCAAGGAAGCGAGCACATTGAGACTGCGGCGTCGTCACCAAGTGCATTTTTAAGGTTAAGTAAGCTATCGTTAAGGTAAGTACATTCTCACCTGCAACATGACACCTTTTTCAAGGTTTGATGATATATTTACAAGGATACTCATGATGATTTTATGATAATTTTTCCTTAAAGGATTTTTTATGAAAGATTTTCATGATTTTAAAGATATGCATGTATAATGATGACATGTTTCAAAGTATGAAAAGTATGTATATATGTATCACCTAATAAGTGTTGCACACCCAATGTTATGAAATGTTATGTTATGATGTCTTGTTTGGTTTGGGATTAGCTACCCTTCTCCTCTCATGACGGCGCGCCTATGATGATGTTTATGGTGCAACACTTGGGCCCTTAAGATAAAATGGATTAAGTTTTAAAATGGTTAACGTTACGAAAGATATGTTCTATGAAATTGTGCTTATGGCACTTTTATGATATGATGACAATGATGATGATGATGATGTTTATGAAAGGTTTTAAATTGTGAGAATATATGTACTTACTAAGCGTTAGCTTAATCATGTTTTATATGTCATGTTGCAGATAAGGGTAAGAGAGTCATGGAATAGGTGGAGGGCATGGGAAGGCGTGTGAGCAACATGAACGATGAATTGTAACCGGAAGCATGCCAAGAAAATGATTTTATGATTTAATCAAGTTTTATATATATTTTTGAACATGTTTTTGTGTTAAGTTTTTAAGAACACTTATATTATGGTTTTATAAGTTATTTTATCATTTTCTTATGAATTATGAACTTCCGCTATATTTTACGTAAAGTTGGTATGTTTTAAATTAAGTTTTCTAAAGGAATTTGGTCTCGGTCGGCCTGCCGAACTCTATGGCCGGTCTATCGAAGACCAGAAGTTTGGCCTGCCGATTGAATTTTTCGGCCTGCCAAACATGGATGAATTTTTAATCTGATTTGCAAAGCCTCTACCGGCTTGCCGGTAGAGGGAACTCCGGCCTGCAGAAGTCCCAAGTTCGGCCTGCCGAACTGTGGGAATAAATGGATTTCAAATGATGTGATGACCAAAGAGATTTAACGTGATATTTTTATAAGTCCTTATTTTACAATTTGACAAACCTATATTATTAAATAAGTTCATGTTTAATTTAAGTATAATTGAATAAATTATTATATGGAATAAGTTAAACATTGTCATTCTAAACAATAAAAAAAAAAAAAAAACGTATGAATGGATCCTGATAACGTAAGTTTAAGTACTTTTAAAATCAATAGTAATGATTAAGTTTGATATTATTTATAAGTTTAATGTTTATACATGTACGAATATAAGTATGTAACGTCATCTGTGACGTCCGATTTAAGGGGCGTTGCAACGATGATGAGTTTTTAAGCCAGATTTGCAAAGCCTCTGTCGGTCTGCCGGTTGAGGAATTTTGGACTGCCGATCATCTTCGGCCTGCCGAACTGTGAGACTATGTAAGTATTAAATGATGTGATGTTTTTATAAGTGGTGTTTTTACAACTTGGTATGTCTATTTTATTAAAATAAGTTTATGATTAATTTAAAGTATAATTGTATAAATTGTGATATGGAATAAGTTAAGCAACGTTATTTAAACAATGTTAAAAAAAATGTGTGAATGGATCCTGGTTAAGTATGTTTAATTATATTTACTATTTAAAGTGTCGTATAAGTTTTGTAATTTTGTTTATGTTTAAAGTCCAAGTAGGTATGAATGTAAGAATGTAACGACATCTATGACATCCTTGAAAGGGGGCGTTACATTAACTATCCCATCAGGACTTTCCTTGACTTTGAAGACCCATTGACTGCCGATTGGTTTCCTTCCTATAGGCAAAGGTATTAAAGACAAAGTGGCATTTCTTTGTAAGGTAAGATACTCCTCAGTCATGGCATTTTTAAAATGTTCGTGGGATAAGGCTTCTTTAACTGAGGAAGGTTCAATGGTCAAGGTAAATACCTTAGGCTTAAAGATACCTCATTTAGCATGTGTCTCCATAGAATGAACATTAGTGCTAGATTTAGCTCGTCGTAAAGGTTTATTATACACTGGAATAGGAATAGGAACAGTTGGTTTAGCTGTTTCTACAACATGCTGATTAGTAGGATTGACAGAAGTCTTGGATGAAGAAGAGGAGAGAAGGTGTGAAGATGATGAAGAAGGCTAAATTAATGGAATTGAAGGAACAGGTGACATTGTTGTAGAAGGGGTAGAAGTTGTAGAGGGAATGGATGAAGATGGGGAAAATGAAGACTTAGAAAAAAGGAAGACAGTTTCATCAAAGTAGACATCTTGAGTCACAAAAATGTTTCCAATGTGATCCAGGCATTTAAATCCTTTTTGATTAAGGCTATAACCAATGAAGGTGCATTCAAAAGAATGAAAGGCCATTTTATGTTTGTTTTAAGGTCAAAAAAAAGGAAAGCACTTATAGCCAAAATTTGTAAGAGATGAGTAGTCTGGTTTGACAGAGAAGAGAGCTTCTAGAGGGGTTTTGAAGTGAAGAATAGAATTTGGAAGCCTGTTGTAAAGATAGATTGTTGTTCTGTAAGCCTCATCCCAGTACTTTAAGGGCATGGAAGCCTGGGCTAGCAAGGTAAGTCCATTCTCAACAATATGATGGTGTTTGTGTTCAGCAACACCATTTTGTTCATGAGCATATGCACAAGAGAGGTGATGAATTACACCATGTGAGGATAGTAATTAAGTAAAGGCTCGACACACCCAGTCGGATTGTATAGCTTTGATCTTCTTGTTCAGTTGTAACTTAACATAAGCCTTAAAGTTTTCAAAGGTTTAAAGAGCGTCAGATTTATTTTTGAGTAAGTAGATCCCTGTGAACCTTGTGAACACATCAATGAAGTTAATGTAACACCTGTATCCACTTGAGAATAAAATAGGAGCTAGACCCCAAAGGTCAGTGTAAACCAATTCCAAGGGGGCATGATATGTAGTTTGTGAAGTAACAAAGGGAGATTTATGAATTTTCCCTTGACAGCAAGCATCACAAAGAGTAAAAGTATTTTTACTGACATGAGAGATGTTACAAGCAAAAAGAACAGCTTTTACAATTCGTTTAAAAGGATGTCCTAGTCGATTATGCCACAATTCAAAAGTTGAACAACTAATAGGAGAGTTATTATGTATAGATGAACAAACAACAATATTAGTAGTAGGGAAAGCTGATCTAGATTCAACAGAGGAACTTGAAGGCTTATGAGAGGATGACTTGTACTGAGGGGATTGTATCTAGGTGTGGTCAAAGACATAAAGGTCATTCCTAAGTTTGCTCTCTAGTAGCATAGTTTTGGTGGCCTGGTCCTTGACAAAACAGTGATGAGAATGAAATTCGAAAAAGACATTATTATCAGTAGCAAACTTAGAAACACTACGTAAATTCTTTGTGATTTCAGGGACATGTAAAAGTTGTTTTAAAGATAAGATTTTAGGGAAATATGGCGAGGAAAGGGTAAATTGACCAACACCCTTAATAGAAAGTCCTATACCATTACCAACTTTGACCTTTTTAGGACCAAAGTAATCTGTCATGGTAAGAATATTGTTTGGATCTAAAGCGACAAGATGTGAGGCTCCTGAGTCAGGATACAAAGCAGAGTCTCCAAGAACATTTGATGGCAGATAAGATGGTGTTGCTGAATCAGGGTACCACTTGGAATCTGACAGCATAGCTGGTGTGGCAAGCATGGCTTGAGCTAAAGCACATGCAGATGGAATTTGACTAGAAGAAGGTTGTTGAAAAAAGTGAGAGGGGCCATAAAATGACTGATCAAACCTATAGAAGCAGTCCAAAACAATATGACCTATTCTTCCACAAAGTTGACATTGAATTTTGTTACTGTTCCATCGACCACCACCAAGACGTCCTTGAGAATTGCCACCATGAGAAGGCCAATGCCTTCCAAAAGGTGAGAAACCTGTTCTACTAGTAGGAGAACCAAAAGTTGAATTATGACCAAGATGACCACGTCGAGAATTAAGACCTAAATAGAAAGGCCTAAATTTTGGTCTTGAAATTAAGTTAGGTAAAAAGGAAGCATCCAAATGAGCTCGAGCATAATCAAGATTAGCGTGGCGTTTATCAAGGTGAACCTCATGAGCTAGTAATAAGGCTTCACTTTCTTCGATAGTGAAGTCATCATTGCATGTCTCAACAAAAAGAACAAAGACAGCATAGTATGATGATAATCTATCAAAAATCGTATCAAGATGCTCTTTCTTGGAAAGAGGATTTCCAACCAACCCTAACAGACTTGCACAATGGCGAATCCGTAATAGATAGTCATTCATGGTCAAAGAATCTTTCTTAATATTCTTCAATTCAGTTTTATACTGAGTGACCTTGGCACGAATCTAAGATGCAAAGTACAGATTGAGAGTGGTCCATACCTATGCAGCAGTTTTAAAGTCTACAACTCGAGACAAAATTTGTTCAGTCATGGAAGACATTAGCCAAGAGACAAGCAGCTGATCTTGTTGCTCCCAATCAGCATACGCAGGATTCACAGCTCCATTGCTTCATCAGCAGGTTGCAAAAACTTTGATGGAGGCGAACCAAAACCAAAGATGAAATCTAGAAGTTTGTAGCCTTTAATCGTTGATAGAGCCAGCTTTCGCCATAGAAGAAAATTGGTGTTATCAAGCCTAACCAAAATTGGATGGTTGAAGGTGATAGTATTGAACCTCGATGAAGAAGAGGAAGATTCGGCTATGGCAGTTTCAAAAGATTGACCCCTTCCAGATCGATCCAACTCTGATGCCATGTTAAAGGAGTGAAGAAACATGAAAAACATCTTTTGGATGAATTTCTGAAACTGATTTTCATAGCCTTGTGAAATGTGTAGTGCACGACTTAAATATATTGTCTAGCCTTGTAATTACCTTCTGCAGAGCCAATAACAAATTGCCACATGTCATGACTAACTAACTAAATTTAACCAACCAATTGCTAACTAACTGATTACAAAGTTATCAAGTAACAAACTTAACAGACTAGACTACTCTTCTCTAACAATGTATAACAATACGAATTTTTTTGTAATTAAATAAAATTAATTAAAGAAACAATTTAGTAGAATATCCGTAAGTTATATTCTTACAATCAGAAACTTTCTATAGTTTTTCCATTTTTGTTGACCATAAACTAAAAACTTTATTACAATCTTGGAATGATGTGCAAAAACGACAAGTAATATTCAATTTCTACTTTTTATCATTACTTTTGTGTAAGTGTTTTATATTTCTAATACCAGTTGGTCGCTCCTCTTAAAAATTAATTATTATTATTATTATTGTTATTATTAAATAAATAAATAAAACGCATTGAAAGCGGTACGGCTCTTTCATACATATCACATCATATTAGTTACTACAGCACAAACTAGTATTGATACACAAGACAACGTTTGCACAAAATAAACATAAGTCACAAGTCAACTTATTAATTTATAATTTTTCTGTTGACAATTGTTGTTCTCGAACGACTTTGAGACAGAGACTTACAAAGTGTTTCACGCGGAAATTGCTTGGAGACTTGACTGGAGTGATTAACAAGGAGATTTTTCTGGTTTTCCGTTCGTTTTCCCAAATACACGTTATTGATTCATCTATGCATAATCATGACCATCTTTTTAATAATATATAAAATATGCCATCGTAAGGCCTTACGTCTACTCTTTCAGAGTTTACTATATTTGTTATTTACCGTTACTAATCAATATTAATCACGCATCGTCAGTTTAATTCAGCTTTCATTTATAAAGCGTTTGACTAACCATCCTTGCAAAATAAATGGTGATAATAGGGTTTAAGTTTTATTAATCATCCACTCAAGTAACTGATTTTTTTCACTATTTAACTTAATTATGTTAATAAGCACTTTAGTTAGATCACTAATCTATATAAACTGCGCTAGCAACATTATTGATTAGTTATTAATATTTTTAATTTTTTTTACTAGTACAGTATTTATACTCAACCAAAAAAATTAAAAAAAAAACCGTGGGAAACACCCTTTCAAACAAAACTCAAATAATAGCAATAACATTACGTGTAAAAAAGATTGGTACTACTTTTCAAATATAACTTCAATTAAAAAAAAAAAAACTCAGATAGGGAGAGAAAACAATAAATATGAAGGCCAACTAAGATATTCCAATTAGGTTTAGCAGCTCCCAGAAAACCTCTCCTCTACCGAAATATAATTTTAATTATATAACATATTTGAAACCAACTCTCTAAAAGCAGGATTTCTTTAATCCACCCAAAACATTACCTTCTATGGTGGGCGCCAATTATACTTCAAAGTGTACTATAGGACAACAATAATGTGATGAATATAGGATAGAATTTACACTTGAGTTTGATATATATCAACTCATATATTATATCCCTTATGAATTTTACTAGCATGATTTTTAAGCTGGTCTATAATGGACATAAATTTTGAGGCAAAGTTATAACTTTTCGTTTTGGTGTCATTATCGGCTTGTCATGCTAGGCTTTTGGATTTTTAATTTCTATTTTTTTGATGAGTCCAAATCTATTGTCCTATTTTCCTGTCTCTTTGGTTGTATTCTCACTATTTCTTTGATACGTTATTTAAACTTAACAATTTAAACACATAAATGGAATCTAAATAATAATTAAACAATTCACTTAGGTGTCAAAATTTAATTTAAGGATAGCCAAGAGACAGAAAAATAGAATAACAGATCTTAGTTTCTTCTTCATTCGTCATTCACTTGTTTCCTTATTGTTTAGAATATGAACCCTTTTGTATTTTTCTTATTATTTAAAAATATACTGTAGCGAATAGTCTAGTAGGAAAATAACTTGTTTAGTTTGTCTCAATATATTTTGGATGCGTTATATCCCTCTAACACCATTTATTCTCTCATTATTTATGAAAAATATTATATTAAAAAAATAAATGTAACTAGCAAAGATCAGGAAGTTACTTTTGTTTTTAAATAAAAACTCAAATTTTTATTTAAATCCATTGACTGAACATGTGATAGGACTTAGAATAAAAAATACAAATAGACTTTTGAGAAAAGAGTAGAATAAAAAGAAGATATAGAATTTAGATAGAAATAAGAGAGAATCAAGAAGAAAAATAGAACGAAAAGAGACAGAATTAGAAGGAGAGCAATAACTCAAGAAGAGAAAGCTAAAATCTCATATTAATTAATCATCTACTCTTTAAATTTGAAACAATCCTCCGAGATAAATCCAAATATAATTTTTAAATTAAATACTAAAATATATTTTACAAATTTAAATTCGCAATTATAATATCGTGTGTCATCAAAATGTTGTGTAATCTAGATAGGAACTAATTTTGGAAAACTTTTAGTCCAAAGAAAAAAACCATTATTGTAATGCCTCGAAATTATTTTAATGTTATTGTAATGTAAAATGATGAATTAGTGTGCCATAATTAATGTTTCAACGTTAATTTGATCATTTGGATAAATTTTGAATTTTAGGTTGTATTGTTAATTTAATAAATTCTAATGATTTCTTATTGTTTTAAAATGTTGTTTTGAGTTTTAAAACACAACAGTTTGTAAAATGTTAAAAATATTTCGTTTTACAAAACCATGGGCGGCACATGGTTTTCGCACAGTAAAACCGCCCACCGTTCCTCTCTATTTATTCTCTCCTCTCCCTCTCTTTGGTTCACTCTCTCTCTCTCTCTCTCTCTCACCCGTGGTTTCTCTCTCTCATTCTCTCTCGGTTTCTCTCATTCTCTCTCATTTCTCTCTCAAATTTTTGAATCAAAATTCAAAAACAAGCTTCAGGTTAGCAAGAAGGAAGCCTGGGGACGTGATTTGGCAACCAAGAACATGGATTGAAGCTTGAATTCGAGGTTAGTTTTGAAATTTCTAAACTTTTTCTAAATTTTCAATTTTCATGCATTTTTGAAATCTAAGTTTGTTTGAGCTTAGAAAACCCTTGATTTGAGTTAAAGGAACTTAGAACACCTAGGATCTAAGCTTGGTTTGAAGAAAAACGAATTAGATTCAAGATTTTTCATTTTTTCTCATTTTCTCCCATTTTTGGATTTTTGGGATTTTTGTGTTTAAATCTTGTTTAAATGAGTTCAAAAGTGTTCTATTATGTTTTTCTATCATCTATGAATGTTTTCCATGCCTGAGACTTGAGAAAAACAGGTTAAAATTAAGATTTGGGTTTTGGGAGACCCAAAACCCGTGGTTGAGAATTCTGGGTTTTTCTAATTCGGCAAGCCGGAATCAAAGGATCGGCAGGCCAAACTCATCCGTTTGGCAGGCCAGACCTGGAAAATGTCCGGCCGACCGGATTTGATTTTCGACAGGCCAAACTGTACAGTCCGGCCGGCCGAAGCAGGGCGTCCGGCAGGCGGGCAGGGCATGGGAAAATTTTGTAATTTTTCACCCGTTTTCACTGTTTTGAACCCCGATTGAAATTCCAACCTTGTAAAATGATTTTACAGATACAAATGGCACACTAGGACATCATAAAATGGTTTAGTAACATAGAATGTCTCAAACTAGATATTGATCGACTTAGTGTGTATCTAGGATCGTTTGTGGTTTCGTAGAGCTAACGTATAGCGGACCGGGATTACAATGTGGGGCACCAGCATGAGTATCGAGGTAGGACTTCTATCCTATCTTTGGTAACCCAGTTTCAAAATGATTTGGCTTTGAAAAGGGTTTCTATAAAAATGTTTTCAACGGTTGATTGAAAATGGAATTTATCGGTTGTATTTTTGTAAACCATGAACTGAGATGAACTTCATAATGAATGATAATGAAAACATCTAGTAACTGGGCTTTGAATAATATTAGAAATAAATGTAAGGGCATGATGCCATATCAGAGATCGGGTCGTGTAGTGATCGACTTTGGGGGCAGGTCTTGAAACCCAGCTGGGCCACTACGGTGGTGATATTCATGTGGTTTGCCTAGAAAAAGAAAATAATGTATTTCTGGTTGACCGAATAAACTATTTTGGGTAAGAACGGTTTTATTAAAATTATTTATTCAATGTTTCTTTAAAATAATTTCCTGAATAATGAGATTTTTCTTTAAATTAAATGATTTATTAAAATATAGTCCTACTGAGCCTTTCGCTCACATTTTGTTTGTTTTTAAACTTCCCCCTCTAGGTGGATTCCCATTTAGGTTCAGAGAGGACTCAACGGACAAAAATCAGGAGCAGTAGATAGATTAGTAGATTATTTGTATTAATTGAACAAGGCATGTAATGTTTTTAACTCTATTTGTACTTGGACTATGGTTGTATTATTATATTGTCAGTACTATGTGTGTGCACAAGTTGTGGGTCAGTGGGACCCATACTCGCAGTTCTTTATTATCTTATTATTTGCGTAATGATTTCACCTGCTTAATGTTTATGAATTCTTTTATACAATGTTGTTTTGAAAGTTTCACATTTTTATTATTTAATTTAACCCCTAAAATTTTTTATTTTAGTTAAATTCTCCTTTTAATTAATTTAAATAATCTGCCATGTCACCTCCCGTACTCCAGGACGTGATAGAATAGTATCAGAGCTCAAGGTTATGAACCTTGGGAATTGTGCACACATAGGTATGACAATGAAATACCTCTGACAGTCCAAAATTTTGTTTTCAGAAGTGAGAGAATGGCACCTAGACGTCGTTCGATAGCTGACGCCGAGTTTGAAAATGATGAGGGTATAATGAGGTCTATGTTTGCGGCTTTTCGATAGATGGCAGCCAGGGCTAGACTGGAGGATTCTGATGTTGGTCGTCGGCATACGTATTTTAAGGAATTCTGGCATCCGTCTATTCTGACTTTTGATGGTAATGGGGATCCGCAGTTGGTAGAATATTGGCTAGACTTGATCGTAAAGCATTTGGATACCCTGTCACGCCCCGGAGTACGGGAGGTGACGTGGCGGAATATTTAGATTAATTAAAAGAGAATTTAATTAAAATTAAGGGTTTAAAAATCCAATTAAGCAAGAATTAAAGAGATTTTTCCACCACATTTGATAAAGAATTTAAAATCATTAAACAAATAACAATAATTGAATAAAAACCGCGAATATGGGTTCCACAACCCACAACTTGTGCACACACATGGATCTGACAATATCACAAATACAATTACAGTCCAAGTACCAATAAAGTTAAGTCTTACATGCCTTGATTAATAAATACAGATTGCAAATAAATTCTCCTATTGCTCCTGAGTTCGGTCCGAAGAATCTTCTCCAAACCTAAATGGGAAACCACCTAGAGGGGGGAATTTAAAACAGATAAAACGTGAGCGAAAGGCTCAGTAGGACTAAGTTTTATAAAATAATTTAATACAAAGAAACATAACATTATCAGGAATTATACAGAAAAGAAACTTGAATAAATAAATAAATAAATTGAGTAGAACCGTTCTGACACAGAACAGTCTACTCGTCAAATCCAAACACCAGTTTACTTTTACCTAGGCAAACCATGATATCACCACCGTAGTGGCCCAGCTGGGTTTCGGGACCTGCCCCCAAGGTCGATCACGACCCGATCTCTGATATGGCATCATGCCCATGTGTTTATTATCATTATCATTCAAAACCCAATTACCGAGTGTTGTCAATTACATTCATTATGAAATTCATTTCATGTCACGGTATATTAAAATATAACCGATAAAACCATTTCCAAACAACCGTTGAAAACATTTTGATAGAAATCATTTTCAAAGCCAAATCATTTCAAAACCAGGCTACCAAAGAAATAGGATAGAAGTCCTACCTCAGTACTCGTGCTGGTACCCCACACCGTAATCCCGATCCGCTATACGTTAGCTCCACGGAACCACGAACAATCCTAGATACAAACTAAGTCGATCAATATCTAGCTCGAGACATTCTATGTTACTAAATCATTTCATGATGTCCTAGTGTGCCATTTGTATCATTAAAATCATCCTATAAGGTTGGGATTTAAATCAGGGTTCAAAACAGTGAAAACGGGTAAAAATCACAAAATTTTCCATGCCTCGGTCGGCCTGCCGGACACCCTGCTTCGGCCTGCCGAACTGTACAGTTCGGCCTGCCGGAAGCAAAGTTCGGCCTGCCGAACATTTCCCCAGATTCGGCCTGCCGGTCGGAAGAACACCGGCCTGCCGATCATCACTCCGGCCTGCCGAACATGAACTTCGGCCTGCCGAACTGGGAAGATCCAGAAATCCCAGCCACGGGTTTCTCGATCCCCAAAATCCAAATCTTGTTTCTAACCTGTTTTTCTCAAATCTCAGGCATGAAAAACAACTATAATTGATAGAAAAACATTCTAGAACATGTTTGGGATCATTTAAACAACATTTAAACTCAAAATCTTCAAAAATCCAAAAATGAGAAAAAGAGGAGAAAAATGAAAATCTTGAATCCAATCCGTTTTTCTTCAATCTAGGTTTAGATTCTAGTTGTTCTAAGCTCATTTAACACAAATCCACGGTTTTCTAAGCTAAAACAAACTTAGATTTCAAAAACACACAAAATTGAAAATTTTGTAAAAATTTTAGAAATTTCGAATCTAACCTCGAATCGAAGCTTCAATCCGTGTTCTCGGTCGCCGAATCACGTCCCCGAGCTTCCTCCTTGCTGTTCCGAAGCTTGGATTCAAATGGGAATCAAAAATTTTGAAAGAGATTGAGAGAGAGAGAGGGACTACCGAGAGAGAGAAGAGAGAGAGAGAGAACTCGTGAATGAGGAGAGAGAGAGAGAGAAGAGGGAAATAAATAGAGAAAATCGGTGGGCGGTTTTACTGTGCGAAAACCATGTGCCGCCCACGGTTTTGCAAAACGGAGTATTTTTAACATTTTACAAATTGTTGTGTTTTAAAACTCAAAACATCATTTTAAATCAACAAGGAATCTTTTGAACACATCAATTTAACAAAACAACCAAAAACTAAAAATCCAACCAAATAATCTAATTAAAGTTAAAACTTTAATTATGGCACACTAATTCATCATTTACATTACATTAACGTTAAATAAATTTCGGGACGTTACAGCTCTCCACCCCTTAAAGGAATTTCGTCCTCGAAATTTACAACTCATCTCAAAAACAAAACAAATGCGGATATAACTCCCGCATACTCGACTCTAATTCCCAAGTGGCTTCATCAACACCGTGATGCTGCCACACGACCTTTACCAACGGTATCTCACGACGACGCAAGCTAATCACTTTCCGGTCGATGATCTGAATCGGCACTTCTTCGTACGTCGTATCCTCCTGAACCTGCACATCGCGAAACGATACTATCTTACCCTGCTCAGGTGGACACTTCCTAAGCATAGACACATGAAACACATCGTGCACATGAGAAAGTTCGGGCGGAAGATCAAGCCGATAAGCGACCACACCAACACGCTGAGTGATCTCGAACGGCCCAATATACCTCGGCGAGAGCTTCCCACTCACTCCGAACCGCATAGTTCCCTTACGAGGTGACACCCTCAAGAGAACAAAATCTTCAACCGCGAACTCTAAGGGTCTACGTCTCCTATCCGCGTAGCTCTTTTGCCGACTCTGAGCTGCTCTCAATCGATCCCGAATCACCACGACTTTTTCGTTGCTGTCACGAATCTCATCCGGCCCAAGAATAACTCTATCTTTCGGTTCGGCCCAACACACAGGTGACCGACACGGTCGCCCATACAATGCCTCAAATGGTGCCATACCGATACTCGCCTGATAACCGTTGTTGTACGCGAACTCCGCCAAATGCAAACGTTGCTTCCAATTCCCGCCGAAGTCCAACGCACAAGCACGCAACATATCCTCGAGAACCTGAATAACCCGCTCAGACTGCCCATCAGTCTGAGGATGAAACGCCGTACTGAAGTTCAAATCCGTACCCAAAGCCTCCTGAAAACTCCTCCAGTACTTAGCATTAAACCTGGTGTCTCGATCAGAGGTGATGGACAAAGGAACTCCATGCAACCTCACAATGTTCTGCATATACAGCTCCCCAAGAATCTTCCTGGAACACGTCGACCTAAACGGAATGAAATGCGCCGATTTCGTCAACCTGTCGACCACAACCCAAACTGCATCGTGCCGCTGCTCCGTCCTCGGCAAACCTGTGAGAAAATCCATCGTCACATGCTCCCATTTCCACCCTGGAATAGGAAGCGGCTGAAGCTGACCTGCAGGCTTCTGATGCTCGGCTTTCACCTGAAGACACGTCGAACACTTGGCCACGTACTCGCGAACATCTTTCTTCATGCCTCTCCACCAATAGTGCCTCTTCAAATCACGATACATCTTGGTGCTCCCCGGATGAATAGCAAACTGAGACCTATGAGCTTCATCTAGAACGGCTTTCGTCACCTCGGCGATAACTGGAACTGCAAGACGCTCCCGAAAGTACAACGATCCATCTGCATGCACGCTCCATTCTCCGAACTGCTCCCCGTTCTGAATCCGCGACCAAATCCCCTGCAAATGTCGATCCTGCCACTGACCTTGCTTCACCATCCGAACAAGAGCTGGAGTCGCTTCCACATGATACAACAAAACTCGATCACCGTCTTCATGATACTGTAGCCGATACTCACTCACTGTCGCATCCCTGCTCCAGTCCTCAAAAATCAAACAAGCGAGAATCCCTGAAGACTTTCTGCTAAGCGCGTCCGCTACCACATTAGCTTTTCCGGGATGATACTGCAACACGAAATCATAATCCTCCATGTACTCCACCCATCTGCGCTGCCTCAGATTGAGATCCCTCTGAGTGAACAAATGCCTCAAACTCTTATGATCGGAGAAGACCTGAAACGATGCTCCATACAAGTAACATCTCCAAATCTTCAGCACGTAGATCACCGCTGCAAGCTCTAAATCGTGAGTAGGATAATTCCGCTCGTGAGGTCGTAGCTGTCTCGATCCGTACGCAACCACACGTCCATGCTGCATCAACACGCATCCAAGTCCGCGCCCTGAAGCATCAGCATAAACCTCATACGGCTCGTCACTACTAGGAATAACTAATACTGGAGCTGAAGTCAACCGGTTCTTCAATTCCTGAAAAGCAGACTCACAGTCTTCATCCCACTCAAACCTGACGTTTTTCTTGGTCAATCTCGTCAACGGAGCTGCAATCTTCGAAAAGTCCTTTACAAATTTCCTGTAATATCCAGCAAGACCTAAGAAGCTGTGAATCTCCGCTACATTCCTTGGTCGTTCCCACTCCAATATAGCTTCAATCTTGGACGGATCCACTGAAATACCATGCTCCGAGATGACATGACCCAGAAATTTGACCTCAGTCAACCAGAACTCACACTTTTCCCTCTTAGCATACAACTGGTGCTCCCGCAGAGTCTGAAGCACGATCCGAAGATGCTGCTCATGCTCCTCCCAAGTCTTAGAATACACAAGAATGTCATCGATGAACACGATCACAAACTGATCCAGATACGGCCTAAATATCCTGTTCATCAAATCCATAAAAGCTGCTGGAGCATTCGTCAACCCGAAAGACATAACCAGAAACTCGAAGTGCCCATACCGAGTCCTAAAAGCTGTCTTGGGAATGTCCTCCTCCTTGATTCTGAGCTGATGATAACCTGACCGCAACTCAATCTTCGAGAAGTATCGCGAACCTCCCAACTGATCAAATAGCTCATCAATCCTAGGCAAGGGATACTTGTTCTTCACCGTAACACGATTCAGCTGCCGATAATCCACACATAACCTGAGAGTCCCATCGTGCTTCTTAGCAAACAAAACTGGTGCTCCCCACGGAGATGTGCTATTTCGAATATATCCTTTATCAGCAAGCTCCTGAAGTTGCTTCCTCAATTCCTTCATTTCTGCCGGCGCCATCCGATAAGGTGCCATAGAAATCGGTGATGTCCCTAGAAACAACTCGATACCAAACTCAATCTCCCGATGCGGTGGTAACCCTGATAACTCGTCGGGGAAGACATCCTCGAACTCATCAACCACCGGAATCGCTACACTACTACTCGAAACATAGGGCTCGCAATCTAGATTGGCAAGAAAAGCAAAACAATCTAGATTCCTTCGCCCTCCTAAACATGACTTCATGAGACGCTCACTCATTAGCCAATCACCACCACCCTGGTGAGTGATTACCGTTCCCCTATCAGACACTAGGGTCACTTTTCTAAGTTGGCAGTCCACGACTGCACTATACCTGGACAACCAGTCCATCCCTAAAATCACATCATAGGAACTCATGGGGAGTACAATCAAATCACTTTTCAAAATCTCATCCCCAATCTTTATTTTACATGATTTACACATACAATTCACACACACCCGCCCCAAGGGAGAAGTTATAACTAGGGGTTCATTAAACTCTTCTACTTCTAATCCCAAGGCATGTACAAAAGAACTCGAAATGAGAGAATGAGAGGCACCGGTATCAAATAAAACGCGAGCTAGAGATCTAGAAACCAAAACCATACCATCGACAACCGCGTTACCAATCTGAGAATCTGACCCTCCAGATGCCATTGCATGAACCTGTACTGGCGCTTTTCCTTTTCCTCTACCAACATTACTGGGTCCTGCATTACTCGGCCGATGCTGCTGAGATGGAGACGACTGCACACTACCTGTACTCGGAGCTCTATACTGAGGAACATTGCGCTGAAAATACTGCGGCTGCTGTCCCCGTGCCGGATATGAGAATTGCTGAGGAGAAAACTGCGGATACTGCAACTGCGGGTACTGCGGAGGCGGAGGTAGGGGCTGAGGCTGAGGCTGAGACGAACGACTGGCATCCTCCCCGGTCTGCGATCCAAGACGAGCACTCCTGATCGGGCAATTCCTCTTGATGTGTCCGGGCTGCTGACAGAAATGACAATGAAAGCTGTAGGGATTGCTGCGCCCGCTGCCAGACGAACTGCTGCTGCCACTGGTCGCACCGCCTTGCTTGCCTTTCCCCGGAGCTGGACGACTACTGGTGCTCTTCCTGCCACTCCTCTGCGGTCCTCCTGAAGCCTTGGCTCGGTCCTCACAATACTGCACGTAATCATTCTCCACGGAGATCGCCGACGACACAAGCTCTCCGAAACCCCTAAGCCGTAGAGCAACCAACTGCCGTCGAATAGGAGCCTTGAGTCCTTCCTGGAACTTAATGCATTTCTCGTGCTCCGATGCCACAGCTGATGGAGCAAACCTAGCCAACTCGCTAAACTTTGCCTCGTACTCCCGAACTGAAAGATCACCCTGCTGCAGTCTATAAAACTCAGCTGCTTTCTGGTCTCTATATCCCTGCGGAAAATACCGATCATAGAACAGCTCCTCGAACTTGTCCCAACCGATATCGCCACCGCGCTCCAGACGCTTAGTTTGTTTCCACCAGGTGTTAGCGCCACCCTCGAGCTTATATGCCGCGAATTCCACACGATACTCCTCAGGCACACCAAGAGTATCTAGATGCTTCAAGATCGAATCCAACCAATACTCTGCTAGCTGCGGATCCCCATTACCATCAAAAGTCGGAATAGATGCCCGCCGAAATTCCTTAAAGAAAGCATGCCGACTACCAACACTGGAGTCTTCCGGTCTAGTCCTGGCTACCATCTACCGGAAAGCCGCAATCATAGACCTCATCAAGCTCTCATCATTTCCGAACTCGGCGTCAGCAGTCGAACGACGTCTAGGTGCCATTCTCTCACTTCTGAAAACAAAATTTGGACTGTCAGAGGTATTTCATTGTCAAACCTATGTGTGCACAATTCCCAAGGTTCATAACCTTGAGCTCTGATACCATTCTGTCACGCCCCGGAGTACGGGAGGTGACGTGGCAGAATATTTAGATTAATTAAAAGAGAATTTAATTAAAATTAAGGGTTTAAAAATCCAATTAAGCAAGAATTAAAGAGATTTTTCCACCACATTTGATAAAGAATTTAAAATCATTAAACAAATAACAATAATTGAATAAAAACCGCGAATATGGGTTCCACAACCCACAACTTGTGCACACACATGGTTCTGACAATATCACAAATACAATTACAGTCCAAGTACAAATAAAGTTGAGTCTTACATGCCTTGATTAATAAATACAGAATGTAAATAAATTCTCCTATTGCTCCTGAGTTCGGTCCGAAGAATCTTCTCCAAACCTAAATGGGAAACCACCTAGAGGGGGGAATTTAAAACAGATAAAACGTGAGCGAAAGGCTCAGTAGGACTAAGTTTTATAAAATAATTTAATACAAAGAAACATAACATTATCAGGAGTTATACAGAAAAGGAACTTGAATAAATAAATAAATAAATTGAGTAGAACCATTCTGGCACAGAACAGTCTACTCGTCAAATCCAAACACCAGTTTACTTTTACCTAGGCAAACCATGATATCACCACCGGAGTGGCCCAGCTGGGTTTCGGGACCTGCCCCCAAGGTCGATCACGACCCGATCTCTGATATGGCATCATGCCCATGTGTTTATTATCATTATCATTCAAAACCCAATTACCGAGTGTTGTCAATTACATTCATTATGAAATTCATTTCATGTCACGGTATATTAAAATATAACCGATAAAACCATTTCCAAACAACCATTGAAAACATTTTGATAGAAATCATTTTCAAAGCCAAATCATTTCAAAACCAGGCTACCAAAGAAATAGGATAGAAGTCCTACCTCAGTACTCGTGCCGGTACCCCACACCGTAATCCCGATCCGCTATACGTTAGCTCCACGGAACCACGAACAGTCCTAGATACAAACTAAGTCGATCAATATCTAGTTCGAGACATTCTATGTTACTAAATCATTTCATGATGTCCTAGTGTGCCATTTGTATCATTAAAATCATCCTATAAGGTTGGGATTTAAATCAGGGTTCAAAACAGTGAAAACGGGTAAAAATCACAAAATTTTCCATGCCTCGGTCGGCCTGCCGGACACCCTGCTTCGGCCTGCCGAACTGTACAGTTCGGCCTGCCGGAAGCAAAGTTCGGCCTGCCGAACATTTCCCCAGATTCGGCCTGCCGGTCGGAAGAACACCGGCCTGCCGATCATCACTCCGGCCTGCCGAACATGAACTTCGGCCTGCCGAACTGGGAAGATCCAGAAATCCCAGCCACGGGTTTCTCGATCCCCAAAATCCAAATCTTGTTTCTAACCTGTTTTTCTCAAATCTCAGGCATGAAAAACAACTATAATTGATAGAAAAACATTCTAGAACATGTTTGGGATCATTTAAACAACATTTAAACTCAAAATCTTCAAAAATCCGAAAATGAGAAAAAGAGGAGAAAAATGAAAATCTTGAATCCAATCCGTTTTTCTTCAATCTAGGTTTAGATTCTAGTTGTTCTAAGCTCATTTAACACAAATCCACGGTTTTCTAAGCTAAAACAAACTTAGATTTCAAAAACACACAAAATTGAAAATTTTGTAAAAATTTTAAAAATTTCGAATCTAACCTCGAATCGAAGCTTCAATCCGCGTTCTCGGTCGCCGAATCACGTCCCCGAGCTTCCTCCTTGCTGTTCCGAAGCTTGGATTCGAATGGGAATCAAAAATTTTGAAAGAGATTGAGAGAGAGAGAGGGACTGCCGAGAGAGAGAAGAGAGAGAGAGAGAACTCGTGAATGAGGAGAGAGAGAGAGAAGAGGGAAATAAATAGAGAAAATCGGTGGGCGGTTTTACTGTGCGAAAACCATGTGCCGCCCACGGTTTTGCAAAACGGAGTATTTTTAACATTTTACAAATTGTTGTGTTTTAAAACTCAAAACATCATTTTAAATCAACAAGGAATCTTTTGAACACATCAATTTAACAAAACAACCAAAAACTAAAAATCTAACCAAATAATCTAATTAAAGTTAAAACTTTAATTATGGCACACTAATTCATCATTTACATTACATTAACGTTAAATAAATTTCGGGACGTTACATACCCTTGGTGTGCCTGATGAGTACCGTGTAGAATTTGCTGCATATAAGCTCGAGGGTGGTGCTAATACTTGGTGGAAACAAGCTAAGCGTTTGGAACGCGATGACAATATCAGTTGGGACAGATTCAATGAGCTGTTCTATGACCGGTATTTTTCGCAGCGGTATAGAGATCAGAAGGCAACTGAGTTCTATAGGTTGCAGCAAGATGATTTGTCAGTTCAGGAATATGAGGCAAGATTTAATGAGTTGGCTAGGTTTGCTCCATCAGCAGTGGCATCGGAACGCGAGAGGTGCATTAAGTTTTAGGAAGGGCTCAAGGCTCCTATTCGGCGATAGGTGGTTGCTCTACGACTTAGGAGTTTTGGAGAGCTTATGTGGTCAGCAACATCAGTGGAAAATGATTATGCGCAGTATTGTGAGGATTGAGCAAAAGCTTCAGGAGGATCATAGAGAAGCGGTAGGAAGAGCACCAGTAGCCGTCCAACTCCGGGGAAGAACAAACAGGGTGGCGCGAACAGTGGTAGCAGCAGTTCATCTGGTAGCGGGTGTAGCAATCCCTATAGCTTCCATTGTCATTTTTGTCAGTAGCCAGGACACATCAAGAGAAATTGCCCGATCAGGAGTGCCCATCTTGGATCTCAGACCAGAGAGGATGCCAGTCGTCAGTCTCAGCCTCAGACCCTACCTCCACCTCAGTAGTATCTATAGTTGCGGTATCCTCAGTTCTCCCCTCAGCAATTTTTATTTTCGGCATGAGGGCAGCAGCCACAACATTTCCAGCGTAGCGTCCCTTAGTATCGAGCATCGAGTGCAGCTAGTGTGCAGTCGTCTCCATCTCAGCAGTATCGGTAGAATAATCTAGGACTCAGTAATGTTGGTAGAGGAAAAGGAAAGGCACCAGTGTAGGTTCATTCGATGGCATTGGGTGGCTCAGATTCTCAGACCAGTAACGCGGTTGTCGATGGTACGATTTTAGTTTCTCAATCTTTAGCTCACGTTTTATTTGATACAGGTGCCTCTCATTCTCTCATTTCAAGTTCCTTTGTACATGCCTTGGGGTTAGATACAAAAGAGTTTAATGAAGTCATAACTTCTCCCTTGGGGCAGGTGTGTGTGAATTGTGTATGTAAATCTTGTAAAATAAAGATTGGGGATGAGATTTTGAAAAGTAATTTGATTATACTCCTCATGAGCTCATATGATGTAATTCTAGGAATGGACTGGTTGTCCAGGTATAACATAGTTGTAGACTGCCAACTTAGAAAAGTAACCCTAGTGTCTGATAGGGGAACGATGATCACTTACCAGGGTGGTGGTGATTGGTTAATGAGTGAGCGTCTCATGAAGTCGTGTCTAGGAGGGCGAAGAAATCTAGTTTGTTGTGCTTTTCTTGCGAATCTAGAGTACGAGCCCTATGCTTTGAGAGGAAGTGTAGCGATTTCGATGGTTGATGAGTTCAAGGATGTCTTCCCCGATGAGTTTCCAGGATTACTACCGCATCGGGAAATCGAGTTTGGTATTGAGTTGTTTTTGGGGACAGCACCGATTTCTATAGCACCTTATCGGATGGCGCCAGTAGAAATGAAAGAATTGAGGAAGCAACTTCAGGAGCTTGCTGATAAAGGGTATATTCAGAATAGCACATCTCTATGGGGAGCACTGGTTTTGTTTGCTAAGAAACATGATGGGAATCTCAGGTTGTGTGTGGATTATTGGCAGTTGAATCGTGTTACAGTGAAGAATAAGTATCCCTTGCCTAGGATCGATGAGTTGTTTGATCAGTTGGGAGGTTCACGGTACTTCTCAAAGATTGATTTGCAGTTGGGTTACCATCAGGTCAGGATTAAGGAAGAGGATATTTCCAAGACAACTTTTAGGACCCGGTATGGACATTTTGAGTTTTCGGTTATGTCGTTTGGGTTAAGAATGCTCCGACAGCTTTCATGGATTTGGTGAACAGGATATTTAGGTCATATCTAGATCAGTTCGTGATCGTGTTCATCGATGGCATTCTAGTGTATTCTAAGACTTGGGAGGAGCATGAACAGCATCTCCGGATCGTGCTTCAGACTCTGTTGGAGCACCAGTTGTATGCTAAGAGGGAAAAGTGTGAGTTTTGGTTGACTGAGGTCAAATTTCTAGGTCATGTCATCTCTGAGCATGGTATTTCTATGGATTCGTCCAAGATTGAAGCCATAGTGGAGTGGGAACGACCAAGGAATGTAGTGGAGATTCGCAGCTTCTTAGGTCTTGCTGGTTATTACAGGAAATTTGTAAAGAATTTTTTGAAGATTGCAGCTCCGTTGACGAGATTGATCAAGAAAAATGTCAGGTTTGAGTGGGGTGAAGAATGTGAGTTTGCTTTTCAGGAATTGAAGAACCGGTTGACTACAGCCCCAGTGTTGGTTATTCCTAGTAGTGACGAGCCATATGAGGTTTACGCAGATGCTTCAGGACGTAGACTTGGATGCATGTTGATGCAGCATGGATGTGTGGTTGCATACGGATCGAGACAGCTACAACCTCATGAGCAGAATTATCCTACTCATGACTTGGAGCTCGCGGTAGTGATTCACGCGCTGAAGATTTGGAGGTGTTATTTGTATGGAGCGTCATTTCAGGTCTTTTCCGATCATAAGAGTTTGAGATATTTGTTCACTCAGAGGGATCTTAATTTGAGGCAGCGGAGATGGATAGAGTATATAGAGGATTATGATTTTGTGTTGCAGTATCATCCCAAGAAAGCTAATGTAGTCGTGGATGCGCTTTGCAGGAAGTCTTCAGGGATTCTCGCTTGTTTGGCTTTTGAGAACTGGAGTAGGGATGCGACAGTGAGCGAGTATGGGCTACGGTATCATGAAGACTATGATCAAGTTTTGGTATATCATGTAGAGGCGACCCCAGCTCTTGTTCAGATGGTGAAGCAAAATCAGTGGCAGGATCAGCATTTGTAGAGGATTTGGTCGCAGATTTAGAACGGAGAGTGGTTTGAAGAATGGAGAGTTCATGTAGATGGATTGTTGTATTTCAGGGAGCGTCTCGCAGTTTCAGCTATCGCAAAGGTGACAAAAGCCGTTTTGGACGAAGCCCATAGGTCTTAGTTCGCCATTCATCCGGGGAGCACAAAGATGTATCATGATTTGAAGAGGCAATATTGGTGGAGAGGCATGAAGAAAGATGTTCGAGAGTATGTGGCCAAGTGTACGATGTGTCTTCAGGTGAAAGCCGAGCATCGAAAGCCTGCAGGTCAGCTTCAGCCGCTTCCTATTCCAGGGTGAAAATGGGAGCATGTGACGATGGATTTTCTCACAGGTTTACCGAGGACGAAGCAGCGGCATGATGCAGTTTGGGTCATGGACGACAGATTAACGAAATCGACGCATTTCATTTCGTTCAGGTCGACGTGTTCGAGGAGGATTCTCGGGGATTTGTATCTACAGAACATAGTGAGGTTGCATGGAGTTCCTTTGTCCATCACTTCTGATCGTGACACCAAGTTTAATGCTAAGTACTGGAGAAGTTTTCAGGAGGCTTTAGGTACGGATTTGAACTTCAGTACGGCGTTTCATCCTTGGACGGATGGGCAGTCTGAGCGGGTTATTCAGATTCTCGAGGATATGTTGCGTGCTTGTGTGTTAGATTTCGACGAGAATTGGAAGAAATATTTGCATATGGCAGAGTTCATGCACAACAATAGCTATCAGGCGAGTATTGGTATGGCACCGTTTAAGGCATTGTATGGACGACCGTGTCGGTCACCAGTGTGTTGGGCAGAGCCGGAAGACAGGGTTATTCTTAGGCCGAATGAGATCCGCGATAGCAATGAGAAAGTTGCTGTGATTCGAGGTCGATTGAGGGCAGCTCAGAGTCGACAGAAGAGTTATGCGGATAGAAGACGTAGACCCTTAAAGTTTGCGGTAGGAGATTCGTTCTCTTAAAGGTATCACCTCGTAAAGGAACTATGTTGTTCGGAGTGAGTGGAAAGCTTGCACCGAGGTATATTGGACTGTTTGAGATCACTCAGCGTATTGGTGTGGTTGCTTATCGGCTCGACCTTCCGCCCGAACTCTCTCATGTTCACGATGTGTTCCATGTGTTGATGCTTAGGAAGTGTCCGCCTGAGCAGGGTAAGATAGTTTCATTTCGCGATGCATAGGTTCGGAAGGATACGACGTACGAGGAGGCGCCGACTCAGATCATTGATCGAAAAGTGATCAGTTTGCGTCGTCATGAGATACCGTTGGTAAAGGTTGTGTGGCAACATCACGGGGTTGATGAAGCCACTTGGGAACTAGAGTCGAGTATGCGGGAATTGTATCCGCATTTGTTTTGTTTTTGAAATGAGTTGTAAATTTTGAGGGTGAAATTTCTTTTAGGGGTGGAGAGTTGCAACGCCCCGAAATTATTTTATTGTTATTGTAATGTAAAATTACGAATTAGTGTGTCATAATTAATGTTTCAACGTTAATTTGATCATTTGGATAAATTTTCAATTTTAGATTGTATTGTTAATTTAATAAATTCTAATGATTTCTTATTATTTTAAAATGTTGTTTTGAGTTTTAAAACACAACAGTTTGTAAAATGTTAAAAATATTTCGTTTTACAAAATCGTGGGCGGCACATGGTTTTTGCACGGTAAAACCGTCCACTGTTCATCTCTATTTATTCTCTCTCCTCTCCCTCTCTTTGGTTCACTCTCTCTCTCTCTCCCCCTCACCTGTGGTTTCTCTCTCTCGTTCTCTCTCGGTTTCTCTCATTCTCTCTCATTTCTCTCTCAAATTTTTGAATCAAAATTTGAAAACAAGCTTCAGGTTAGCAAGAAGGAAGTTCGGGGACGTGATTTGGCAACCAAGAACGTGGATTGAAGCTTGAATTCGAGGTTAGTTTTGAAATTTCTAAACTTTTTATAAATTTTTAATTTTCATGCATTTTTGAAATCTAAGTTTGTTTGAGCTTAGAAAACCCATGATTTGAGTTAAAGGAACTTAGAACACCTAGGATCTAAGCTTGGTTTGAAGAAAAACGGATTAGATTCAAGATTTTTTTATTTTTTCTCATTTTCTTCCATTTTTGGATTTTTGGGATTTTTGTGTTTAAATCTTGTTTAAATGAGTTCAAAAGTGTTCTATTATGTTTTTCTATCATCTATGAATGTTTTCAATTCCTGAGATTTGAGAAAAACAGGTTAAAATCAAGATTTGGGTTTTGGGAGACCCAAAACCCGTGGCTGAGAATTCTAGGTTTTTCCAGTTCGACAGGCCGGATTCAAAGGACCGGTAGGCCGGACTCATCCATTCGGCAAGCCGAACCTGAAAAATGTCTGGCCGACCTGACTTGATTTTTGATAGGCCGACCTGCACAGTTCGGCCGGCCGAAGCAGGGCGTCCGGCAGGGCATGGAAAAATTTTGTAATTTTTCACCCGTTTTCACTATTTTGAACCCCGATTGAAACTCGAACCTTGTAAAATGATTTTACAGATACAAATGGCACACTAGGACATCATGAAATGGTTTAGTAACATAGAATGTCTCAAACTAGATATTGATCAACTTAGTGTGTATCTAGGATCGTTCGTGGTTTCGTAGAGCTAACGTATAGCAGACTGGGATTACGGTGTAGGGCACCGGTACGAGTATCGAGGTAGGACTTCTACCCTATATTTGGTAACCCAGTTTCAAAATGATTTGGCTTTGAAAAGGGTTTCTATAAAAATGTTTTCAACAGTTGATTGAAAATGGAATTTATCAGTTGTATTTTTATAAACCATGAACTGAGATGAACTTCATAATGAACTTCATAATGAATGATAATGAAAACATCTGGTAAATGGGCTTTGAATAATATTAGAAATAAATGTAAGGGCATGATGCCATATCAGAGATCGGGTCGTGTAGCGATCGACTTTGGGGGCAGGTCCCGAAACCCAGCTGGGCCACTACGGTGGTGATATTCATGTGGTTTGCTTAGAAAAAGAAAATAATGTATTTCTGGTTGACCGAATAAACTGTTTTGGGTAAGAAATGTTTTATTAAAATTATTTATTCAAGGTTTCTTTAAAATAATTCCCTAAATAATGAGATTTTTCTTTAAATTAAATGATTTATTAAAATATAGTCCTATTGAGCCTTTCGCTCACATTTTGTTTGTTTTTAAACTTCCCCCTCTAGGTGGATTCCTATTTAGGTTCAGAGAGGACTCAACGGACAGAAATCAGGAGTAGTAGATTATTTGTATTAATTGAACAAGGTAAGTATTGTTTTTAACTCTATTTATACTTGGACTGTGGTTGTATTATTATACTGTCAGTACTATGTGTGTGCACAGGTTGTGGGTCAGTGGGACCCATACTCGCAGTTCTTAATTATCTTATTATTTGCGTAATGATTTCACTTGCTTAATGTTTATGAATTCTTTTATACAATGTTGTTTTGAAACTTTCACATTTTTATTATTTAATTTAACCCCTAAAATTTTTTATTGTAGTTAAATTCTCCTTTTAATTAATTTAAATAATCTGCCACGTCACCTCCCGTACTCCGGGGTGTGACAATTATAGAGTAGGGAAAATAAAATAATAAAATAATAAAATAAAGTCCTACATATGTACAAATTTTCATAAAGATGTGAGAAGTCAAAAGAAAGTATCATTAAAAAGAGAATATTGTAAATTAACAAAAATGAAGAGAATTTGTGTTAGAGAACCCAACTTACAATGTGCTATTTTGACTATCAAATTCTTACCACTTTCTAGTATCGTATATTTTTCTTTTCTTATTCTAATATGATTTTGTTTGGGGTGGTTCTATTTGCACTCCCATTTTATCAGTTCATACCCCCTTCTAAATACGCCCTTTATAATTTTAATATAACTAAATTTACTTATTGTACCTCTATCATTCCAATACTACCCTTAAGATTATTACTTCCTTTCACCTCATTTTTGTTTTCATATCCACTTTTTTTTCACTATTTTAATATTCTTATTTCTTTATCTCTCTTTATTTTTTTGTTTTTATTTTTTTGTTCAAGATTTAAGCATAAAATATTTCCATACATAAAAGAAATTTTTAATTTAAAAAATAATATATATTCACTAAATTTTTTTTAAAAAATTATTATAACTACTGATTATATTTTCTAAAAATATATATTATTTATTCATTTATTATTAAATCTATTAATTTAACTAAACAAGCACTTATTATGAATGTTATTGTATTCAAACAAAAACCAAACTATAAACGAAATATAAAAAACATTTTTCTATATATAATTTGACAAAATAGACATATGATTTTTTAAAATAGTCATTAAATAGTGAATATTAGGGTTTTGTCATTACATATAAGTATGTATGGAAAGAAAAATATATCTCATTAGAGTCTATATATTAAAAAGAAATTTAATTATGTAATTAGATCATTTATAATTGTTCTTTTCTGTCATTTTATTTAAGGTTTTTCCGTTATATGAAAATTTATCTTTAAGCGGGGTATAAATAGTCAAGCGAGGGGTGTGAATAGAGCTACCCTTTTGTCTATCATTATAGTAAAATACTCCATTTTTAAACTAATAGGGTAAGATTTTTTGAAAAATTTCATTAAATTTTAACAGTTCAACTTATGATTGTCTATGTAATAAGTCATGTATCACAAAAATACTTACACTTATAGATTAGACCGTTAAAATCTAATCTTATGGTTAAAAAATCTTTCCTATTGGTTGGGCAATACAAAGTTCCCCACCAAAATATTCCCTGTAATTTTAATATGATTTCACATTTGAAAACATATTGTTTTAGTAGAAAAGTAAAATGTTAGCCATACCTAACATGATAGGATATTATTATTTTCTAAAAAAATTAAAACATTTAGAAGGGCTTGTCCTTAAACAATATAGGCAAAATTTATGGTAAGATAGTTACTTTTATTTTGCTGGTAAGTACTATTGACTAAAAGTAGCTTTGTATTGTGCGTTGTAAAGTTTTTAACGTAAATATTCACAAATTAAAACGTTTAAAATTTAATTAATGGTTAAAATAATAGCATTTACTAGTAAGGAAAAATATTTATCTTACTATAAATATCCTTACAAAAATATAATAAGTTTTTAAATAAACACCGATAAAGTAACCTACCAATAGTTATATACATTTTTATAATAAAAATTATAAAAAAAACAATAAGATTTACCTATTTTAAAACATATATTATCTGTAAAATTCCTACAAGAGAAAAGATAAAAAATGAGAAGTCAAGCTCCACCCGGTGGCACCCAAGTCGTCGTGCTGTGTGAATGGTCCAAAAGTGCGGGGAACTCTGATCGCTCTCCCGCGTGGAACCGCTTTTCTATTTCTAGTCACGGTCGGACCAAAAAGTCGCGCCGCAATAAATAACCAAGTCGAACGGCCAACAAAACCCCCATTAATCGCGTCCTCTCCACAACGATCCACTATTCACGGCTCCGTATTCATTAATTCTTTCTTAAAAAAAAAAAAACAAAAGTAAATAACACAAAATCTCAAGTCCCATTTGGGAAGGAAGGAAAGAAAAAAACGACATAAAAAAAAAAAAGGCATTTACCTTTAAAAAGCGAAAAAAAATAAAATCAAATCAACGGCTCATTCCTACGTGGCATTATGACTTCATGTGCATGGGAATTGATGGCGTCACTACAACGAAAAAGCAACGAAAGAAACAAAGAAAGGACTGATCAACAAAGTGAACTGTGGGAAAGCATTGATTACTAACAACTAACTGTACAAAAATTCTCTTAATAATATTAATTAATTATAATAAAGTGCATGTAACATCATTTATTATCAATATTTCGTGATTTACAGTTTTTACTTGTCTATTTTTCATTCCCCAAAATAATAACAAAAATAATAAGAATAAGAATAAAGAAAAAGGATGAACATCCAATCTTAGGTTAAAGGTTTGAGTCAGGTTTAACCTTACTTAAAAATAATGACATTATCTTTTCCTTTGTATCAAAAAAAAAAATCAGATATTGAACAGTAAGGAAATGAGTTGTTCTTCCAATCTAGATATTGTATGTAAATTTTGTTTGTTTGTTTTAAGTGTTATTAATTGAGTGGAGATAGAAAATAAGAATGACAAATAGAGTTAGGCAGATAAAGGTGAGATGATTATAGTAATTTTTTTTAGTTGTTTAGTAGTAAGAACTGAAATAATAGATGAATAATTATTTGTCTAATACTCTCTAATTATTCTATACAATTTTTAAAAATAATCTATTCTAAACTTTGATTAATAGTGTAACGTCCCAAAATTAATTAAGTATAAATAGTGTATTAAATGGTGAATTAGTGTGCTATCATGTAATTTGAACTTAACTTAACTAGTTTGTGATATTTACAAATATTTTTAAATCGCTTTTAATTATTTATATATATGTGTGTGTTATTTTAAATTTTCAAAACAAAACAATTTGTCATATGCTAACTACGTCCTTTTTGCAAAACTGTGGCCAGCACGTTGCTTTATTTTGGAAACTGCTCACTCTCCCTATCTATTTATTGCCCTTACTCTCCCATTCTTCCACACTCTCTTATTTTCTCTCTCTCACTCTCGGCCACTCTCTCTTTCTCTCTTCCCCTCTTCCTCTAGCTATCTCTCTCCCCTCTCTCTTTGATTCAAAATTTTGAAAATTCAAGCTTCGATTCTCAGTTGGATTGGAGGCCTAGGAGCTTGATTGAGTTTCCACAAATTAGATTTCAAGCTTGGATTTAAGGTTAGTTAAACTTTCTCAAAAAATTTCAATTTTGTCTTAAACTTTGATTTTCTTTGAATGTAGAAATTTGAGTTTGATTTAGCTTACACTACAAGAAATTTTGGATTAGACGACCTTTATTTAACGACCGTTTCCTAAAAATGGTCAACGGTCGTGGTACCACGAGAAAAACGCGGCGAGTTACGCTTGCGAAAACGAAGACAGTCGTGGAAGGGGATGGGAGCTACCATGACGGGTTTTTAAAAAACCGTCGTGATAGCTCCCACGTTACACGACGGTTTTTTAACAAAACCATCGTGGTATCTTACTTTAAAACCCCTTCTCCACCTCAACATTCAGACACAATTCAGAAACTCGCTTCTCAAATACAGACACAGACTCGTCCGAATCAGCTGTTGCCGTCCCTCTCCGCCTCCACACTACTTAATCCCAGCCCAAATTGTAAGTTTTTGTTATAAATTGATAAATTGTTGTCGATTGTGTTGTATAATTAATTCGAAATTGATAAATAGTTGTTGATTTTGTTGTATATTCGGTGAAATTTGTATTGTGGATCATGGGTATGATTTTTTTGTTTTATAATAAGTATGTGTAACTTGTTTTATGATGGGTGATGTTTTTGTTTTATAATTGATTAATATATATAGGTAGGTATATATATATATATAAGTTGTGAAATTAATTTTAATTGAATATTTGGTATTTATTATTTCGATTTAGGTATTGTAGAATGGATAGGAAATGGATGTGGGATTTTTGATTGTCTAGAGAGTATGTGAATGGTGTGGAAGAGTTCTTAAATTTTGCCAAAAGTCATGCCAAATGGTGATAAAATTCGATGTCCTTATGTTCAATGTGGAAACCATAAATTGCATCCAATTCCAATTGTTAGAGGACATTTATTTCGAAATGGAATTATAAGTAGTTATCAAACGTGGCATTTTCATAGCGAGTCTAATTTCAATCCAACTTTACTAAGTAAAGAAAAGCAAGCTATTGTGGAGGATAATATGAATGATCAAGACAATATGGTTGACATGGTCAATGATTTAGAAGAACACTTTGTGCACCGTCCGGATTTATTTGAGACAATGATGAATGATGCAGAGACACCCGTGTATGAGGGGTATACCAATTTCACTAAATTGTCTGCTTTAGTTGGTTTATGGAATTTGAAAGCGTTGAGTGGGTGATCAAATTCTAGTTTCACAAAGCTGTTGGAATTTTTAGGAAGGCTTCTACCAGAGGGTAATAAATTACGAACTAGTACGTTTGATGCTAAAAAGACTTTGAGCACTTTGGGAATGGATTATGAGAAAATTCATGCTTGTGAAAATGATTGTGTTCACTATAGGCATGAGTATGAGGACGAGAATTGTTGTCCAGTTTGTCAACAAGTGAGGTGGAAGAAAGAAAAGAAGCCAAAAGACGGCAAGAATGGAGTGCCCAAAAAAGTGTTATGGTACATTCCACCGGTACCACGTTTGAGGCATTTATTCGGAAACCCAGAACATGCCAAGAATTTGACATGGCATCATGACAAACGAGTGGATGATGGTATGCTTAGACACCCAGTGGATTCACCATAATGGAAGACTTTTGAAGCCGATCATCCCAACTTTAGTGCGGATCCAAGAAACATACGTTTCACTTTGTCGACGGATGGAATGAACCCACATGGTAACATGAGTAGTAGGCATAGTACTTGGCCCGTAATACTTGTTAACTATAATCTCCCTCTGAAGTTATGCATGAAGCGAAAGTTCTTAATGTTGTCTTTATTGATTTCGGGTCCTCACCAACCAGGTAATGACATTGATGTATACTTGGTACCATTAATCGATGACTTAAAAAAGTTGTGGGACATTGGAGTTGAAGTTAGAGATGCTTACCGAAAAGAGACATTCACACTTTGTGCAATGTTGATATGGACAATTAACGACTTCCCTGCATATGGCATTTTATCTGGTTATTCGGTGAAGAGTTCTATTGGTTGTCCTATTTGCATGACAAAAATGTCTCACAAACGGTTGAAGAATGGAAAGAAAACCGTTTTTCTTGGTCATAGAAGATGGTTTCCAAGAGATCATCGCTACCACAAACAAAAGAAACCTTTGATGACAACAGCGAAGAAAGAGACCCCCCTTGCCCTTTAACAGGTGAACAAATATTTAAAATGGTAAAAGATATAAGAATCGTATTCGGAAAGAGAAAGCGAGGTAAGGACGAGCCGCCAAATGATGGACCATGGAAAAAAAGATCAATCTTCTTTGATCTTCCCTACTAGAAGACACTTTTTGTTTGTCATTGCTTGGATGTTATGCATATTGAGAAAAACGTTTGTAAATCTGTAGTTGGCACATTGCTTGACATTCCAGGCAAGACTAAGGATGGTGAAAAAGCTCAGTTGGATCTCATGGAAATGGATATTAGGCCTAATTTGTTTCCCGAGAAAAGAGGGAACCGTACTTACTTACCTCCGATAAAGCACATGTTATCCAGAGCGGAAAAGAGAAAGCTATATGAATGGCTTGCTTCATTAAAAGTGCCGAATAAATATTCTTCGAACCTCAAAAAGTTGGTGTCAATGAAGGATTTGAAACTTATTGGCATGAAAACACACGATTGTCATGTGTTGATGCAGCAATTACTACCACTTGCTTTGCGGGGAATTCTAACAAAGGATGTGAGATTTGCAATTTCCAAGTTGTGGTCGTTCTTCAATTCAATATGCTTGAAGGTCATTGATCCACTTATGCTAGATTCACTGCAATCAGAGTTGGTGCAAACCTTATGCATGCGCGAAAAGTATTTTCCATCGGCATTTTTTGACATCATGATTCATTTAACGGTGCACTTAGTACGTGGAATTAAGTTATGCGGACCGGTGTATTTGAGATGGATGTACCCATTTGAAAGATCTATGAAGGTTTTGAAGGGCTATGTGAAGAATCAAAATAGGCCGGAGGGATGTATTGTGGAAAGTTACATAGCTGAGGAATCAATTGAATTTTGCTCTGAGTACCTATCTAATGCGGACACAATTGGGGTGCCAAAGACTATAAACATTGAGGCTAGGGGACTATCTACGAGCAATCCTTCATCAGTAAATCGAGAGGAGTGGGAGCAAGCTTATCTTTATGTCTTGAACAATGCTAATGAAGTGGAGCCTTTCATTGAGGTGCAAATGAACAAATTAAAAAAAGCATACCCAAAAAGAGCAAGAAATGAGAAGTGGTTGCAAGATGAACACAACTGGACCTTTCGGTTGTGGATTAGAGCACACATCTATGGCAAGTGCTCCACATCACAAGATGAGAACATGTCACAGCAGTTGAAGAACCTAGCTAGAGGACCGTTGTCGGTAGTTACAAGGTATACGTCATATTCCATAAATGGTTACACTTTCTACACTCGCGAAAGAGATGATAAGTATCTAGTGCAAAATAGTGGTGTGACTCTTCGTGCTGAGGCTATGCATATTGCCTCCGCCAAGGACAAGAATCCAGTATATGGGATCATGAACTACTTTGATTTCATTGAAGATATTTGGGAACTTGATTATGGGAGATTATGCATAGCACTTTTTAAGTGCAAGTGGGCCGACAATAACTATATAAAGAACGACGATGACAGTATCACGGTGGTTGACTTTAGAAGATTGGGATACAGGAATGATCCCTTCATTTTGGCATCACAAGCAATCCAAGTTTTTTATACTACAGATCCCCAAGACATGGAGCTGTCTCTAGTCGTCCCAACAAAGCCAAGAATAGTTATCGACGGTGAAGAAGTTGATGAGGATTGCTCAGACATCCCTTCATTCACAAAGGGATTGTGACTGGTTGAAGAGATAGATAATTTTGAAGATGATGTTTTGCACTTGCTTCGTGAAGATGTGGAATGGATATGTATTGAGGAACCAATGAAAAAAAAGATAAAAAGATGAGCATCAATAAACCTTTTTATGTTAATTTACTTTTAAGATTTTTCTTTAAATTATTTAATTTTTCAATCTTTTTTAACGGGTTTTGTATATGTATCTATAGTTACATTTGTAGTGAAAACAGAGATAAAGTATTCATGATTCTGGGCCATTGGATGCTTAACACACGGGCTGGCCACCCTGGCCAACAAAGAATATTATCATGTGTACGAAATGTTTAAGACAACTTTTTTACGAAGGCTTTTGCAAAAACCGTCGTGGAAAACTATCTTCCACGACGGTTTTAACAAAAACCGTCATGGAATATATAGATTCTACGACCGTTTTCAAAAATTTCAAAAAATTGAAGAATTGGGTCTTCCATGACCTTTTTGTGAAAAACCATTATGGAAGACCTAATATTCCACAACGGTTTTTTGAAAAACCGTCGTGAAAAAACCGTCGTGGAAGACTAGGTCTTCCACAACCGTTTTTCAAAAAACTATCGTGGAAGACGTTTTTCACAAAAACGGTCGTGAAAGGTGGATTCTTCAAATTTTTGAAATTCACGCCACCCTACCTTATATCTATGCATGCGCACCCAAGGTTTCCAAGATGCCTCACTCTCCTCTCTTAAATCCATCTTTCTATCTCTCTGAAATCTCTATTTCTCTCTCTCTAAAATCCCTCTTTCTCTCTCTCTAAAATCGCCTCCACTGCGCCGCCATCACCACCACCACGCCGCCAGCACCTCCATCGGGCCGCCATCACCTCCACCATCGGTAAGCTCCCCCTCCCTCTCTGTCCTCTTCCCCCTCCCTCTCTCTCTCCTCTTCCCCCTTGCCCCTACCCCCCACCCTCGCCCCCACACCCCACCCCCACCCTACCTCACCTCCCCCAGCCCCCCCACCTCCCTACCACCGCTCGCCCAACCCCCTACTCCCCCACCCGCGAGGCCCACCCCCCTCACAGCCCCACCCCCCCTCGCCCAGCGCCCGCCCCCCCCCCCCCACCCCCCCACCCGGGAGGCCCAACCCCCCCACCCGCGAGGCCTAGCCCCCCCACTCCCCCACTCACGAGGTCCGACCCTCGCCCAGTCCCCTCACCCCACACCCGCCCCTCGCCCATCTGTGAATTTGTGTAATTAAAGTTGTAAAGATATTCATATGTGTACTATGTGAGGATATGTGAATATGCACAATTGGACTTGAAATTATGTGAATCTGTGTCATTTGTGGAATTATATATGTAATTAAAATTGTGAATTTGTCAGTATGTGTAACATGTGAAATGAAATGAATATGTGAAATTGTGTTGTTGAAATTGAAACTTGTGAATATGTCAAGATTTGAATACGTCAAATTATGTCAATATATGTAAGGTTGTGCATATGTGTAATATGTGAGGTTATGTAAATATGTGTAATATGTGAAATTATGTGAATATGTGTAATTTGTGAAATTATATATGTAAGTGAAATTCTAAATTTATGAATATATGTAATATGTGAAATTAAATAAATATGTGAAATTGTGTAAAAATGTAAGAAGTGAAATATATGAAGATGTGAATATGTATAGTTTGTGATTTAATATTAGTATGTATGTGTTAGTTTTGGAATACTTTGTACCGGTACAATGTCTCGCCCCATTGATAGTGACAAGTACGAGTACAAGGACGAGTACGAAGACTGCACTCCATCTTCATCGCAATATAGCAAGGAAACTAACGCAATAAGCCACGAAGGTGAATCGAATTTGATCCGATAGTAGACTTTGAGCGAAGGGATACATTAATGAAAAAAATTCATAGAAAGAGAAAGAAAGGTTTAAGAATTGAAGTGACTTTTGATTCAAAAGGCCAACCGAAAGGCACACCCAGCCATGAATTAAGTAGTTGGATCAGAGTCCTCAATCGAGAGCACGTTCTGATATGGACAAAATATTGGAGGTCTAAGGATTTAGATAAAGTAAAAGATGTGATTTGGAGAGAGATATACGCAGCTTTCATAGTCGAGGATTGATATAGGAAAAGGGCTTTGAAGGTTTGTGGTGAATTAGCAAAGGGGTTCAGATCCGACCTTTATGTTACCTTCGTACAGCCATACCTTTCCATTCCAGAGGAGGATGAGAATGTATATAAATGGCCTCCTACGGTAGTACACTACTACCCTTCCATAAACGATGACGATTAGGAAGCTTTTATGAGGTATCGATGTTCCACCGAATTCTAACTGCTATCATCAAACGTAAGAAAAATAAGAGCAGAAAATGAATACTGCTCTATGGTTGGCCGAGTCGGATATAGAGAGCTCAAGTAATCCTTGGTACGTTACTATTTTACTCATATTACATATATCAATTATTCTATCATTACTATGTTACTAACATAGCGTAACACATTTTGCAAAGACGGGCGTGCTAACAACACGGGAGGAGTTGTGGCTCAAATCACGTCAAGGTCTTGATGGCCAGTTCAAAAGTCCAAAAGAAGTAGAAATTGGGAACTTGATTGTAAGTTTACTGACCACGAACAATTAATTTGTAATTTAATACTAGATGAAGGATTGCTTGAATAACATGGCTGTGTTGTTTTACAGGATGAATACACAACGTAACAAAATCAGGAGAGCTTCCAATCGGTCGGTAATGATGACATTTTGATGAGGGCACTAGGGAAACTGGAACATTTAGGATGTGTTCGCGGTCAATCAAAGTATGTGAAGCAATCTCAATACTTTGACCTCCAATCAGGTACTTCGAAATTGAATTCCCAAATGTCGAAGATGTAGATGGAGATTGCAGAACTGTCAAGTCTTGTGATGGAGTTCATTTCCCAAGGACTTGCCAAGTCAACGGATGATGGCATCTCACAATGCAACAGCGTCAAAGCTAGTTGTAACCCTCCTAATAATGTAGCAGAAGGTCCAGAAACTCCAGAAGTCCAATTGTCACCTCCTCGTCAAGAGCCCGAACAATGTAAGCTCTTCGTTGAGGATAGAGTTAATGGTGGGTGTGCACTTAGGAAGGTGTGGATGGAGAGTCTTGCAACTGATACTGTACATGGACGACTATTAGGGGAAGAGAACGTGCGCGTTAGTATCACTACCATCAGAGTTAAAATAACTGAATTGCCTGTTCCAACACTTGAAGCAACAACTGTGGGTGAAGCAGCCAGAAGCTTCGTCGCATGGCCGAAGAGGTTAGTTGAAGTCATTGCATTGACGAAGACGAGTCGAGCGCCTAGCCATGTTCCACAAGATCTAAGCAAAAAGAAACACCAAAAAAAGAAAAGCTCTACAAAAGCAAGAGAATCACCTAAGGTAGAACAAGAACAAGAGCAAACTGTCTTAATGAGCAACTGCAAGCATTTAACTTCGCTTCAGTACCTCAAGAATTTATGCAGTTGGCTCTATACGCACATTCTTTCATGCGTGATGGGTTGATAATTCAGTGCCCGATACCAATAAATGTCACTGGCAATAAATTGCCTATCTATATGGGTTATGAAGACGTTTACTACTTCATTAACTTTGATAAAATCGGGGCAAACTGTATCCTGGTATACCTCAGGTAATAACTTCATCCTTATTTCATATTTTTAAAATATAGGTAGAGTTGTAAGGTGCTTTTAAATAATTGACTGTATTTTTTCTATTGTAGTTTTTTGGCAGAATATAACTTCAAGGCTTGGCGCAAAATTTTGGCTTCATATCTCTGGCCATTGTTTCCAGTGCTGCAAGAGACCTACAGAGTGATCGTAGAAAGCGTGCCACATCACTCATCCACCTATTAGCTCAAGCACTAAGGGGGAAATTATTCTTCCTGCCATACAATGTTGGAGAACATTGGATGTTGGGACTTATTTCGCCATAGGAGGACCAAATATATTGATTTGACCCACTCAGACACCCACCACCTAAGGATTTTGTATCAGTCACGAGATTGTAGGTATTAATATTCTCTTATAAATTTAAATTAAATGTTTTGAGTCCCACATATTTGTGTCGTCTATTAATTCATTTAAACATGACACATTGTTAGGGCACTTAACGATTGGAAGCTTCAAGCAGAAAGCGATGTCACAAACCGACCAAACAGAGCGCTATATTCCAAACATAAGTGTCCAAGACAACAAGGAAACTTAGAATGTGGTTTTTTTATTCTACATTTCATGCAGGATATAATTACAAGTGGTATACACGCCTTAGGAAAAAAGGATTTTTATATACATATGGATATACATGAAGTTAGATTAGAGTGGGTACAATTTGTAAATAGGTATGTGCTCTTTAGATAGATAGATGGAGATAGTAGAAAAACAATTGCTCAAAATAGCTCAAATGTAAATTATCTTGTAAATACCTAGTAATTTAAATATACTCTATTTTTTGTATGCAATCAGGGCCTTGTTGTAATGGATAACACACGGGACTGGCTATCCTATGGGAAAACAAAAATTTTTGGGGAATATTTTTTAGGAGGAAACCGTCGTGGAAACTAAGGATTCCACAATGATTTTTTAGAAAACCGTTGTGGAATCAATAGGTTTCCACAACGGTTTCTTGAAAAACCATCGTGGAATGCTTGGGTTTCCACGACGGTTTTTTAAGAAACCGTTTTGGAAACCTATTGATTCCACGATGGTTTTTTACAAAACCATCGTAGAATTCTTAAGAAACAGTCATGGAAACCCAAGAATTCTACGACAATTTTTTGCAAAACCGTCGTGGAATCTTTACTTTCCACGACGGTTTTTCATGAAACCGTCATGGAAAAGGACCCATTTTTACCTCTCCTCGCGCCAATTTTTCTATTACACGATGGTAAAAAACCATCGTGAAAACTCCATGTTGTACCACGACTGAAGTTTTCAGGATGGTTTTTTGACCGTCGTTAAATTTTTTCACGATGGTTATAAATCGTCATGGAATCCACAGTTTGTAGTAGTGTTAGGAAACCTTGAATCTAAGTTAGTGGAACTCAAATAATCCAGAATCTAGGTTTGATTTGATGAAAACTAGATTGAATCAATTTTTTCTCCTTTTTCTCCATTTTCCCCCTTTTTGGATTTCTTTGAAATTTTCTATGAAAATCTTGTTTAAATGTGTTTAAAAGTGTTTTAGTATGATTTTCTATCATTCATCATCATTATACGTGCCTGAGAATTGAGAAAACAAGTCTAGATTAGGATTTTGATCTCGAGGAAGCCAAGACTCGAAGTCTCAGGTCCTTAGATTTTTCCAGTTTGGCAAGCCGATCTTGAACATCGGCAAGCCAGACTCATGAGTTTGACATGTCAGATTCATATCATTGACAGGCTGAACTAGGAAAAGTTTGGTAGGCCGGTCTAGCATGGCCGGAAGGTCGAACTGTGTAGTTCGGTAGGCTGGACCAGGGAGTTCGGTAGGCTGGCCGAACACAGGAAAAATGACTGTTTTTCACCTATTTTCACTGTTTTAAACCCAGATTGAGAATTTAAACCCATATAGTATGATTTTACGGACATAAATGGCACATTAGGACACCATGAAATGGCATAGTATTGTAGAATACTCTGAGTTAGATATTGAGAAAGCTTAGTTTATATTTAAGGTCGTTCGTGGTTTCGTGGAGTTAATGTATAATGGGTCAGAATTACGGTGCTGAGTTAGATAAGACTTCTACCTCTTCTTTGGTAGCCAGGTTTTTTTAAGTGGTTTTGCCCTTAAAGAATTCTTTCAAAATGTTTTTAGCAAATGACAAAATGTTTTAAATATTTTCAAAAGAGGGCCTTGGCCTCAAAAAGACTATTTGCTAATGGTTTCGTTTGAATTGATTTTTAAGGAATGATTATAATGAACTTACTATTTTTCATTTCTTACTAAAGAATAAAGGATTAATAAACATAATGAGAACATCTAGTTAAATGAGACATGATAATGATACGATATCAGACGTGTCGGTTAGTACCATCCGAAATGATAAAATAGAGCATGATGCCATATACAGAGATCAGGTCATGGGGAGTGCGACCTTGGGGGCAGGTCCCAAAATCCAGCTGGGCCACTTCGGTGGTGATTCATATGGCTTTGCCAAAAACATGATAATGAGGCCGTCTATGGATGAAAAAATGATTAAATGGTATAAATAAATTTAATGAGCTTCAGTTAGCTAGTTGTTTATTTATTTATTTTGTTATATTGCTTTTTATAAAAAATTGAATTAAATGTTTTCAAAAGCTTAGTCCTATTGAACTTTCCGCTCATCTTTTCTTTATTTGTTTTCAAAACCTTTTCCCGTAGGTGGATTGCATCTTAGGACCGACTGGGGGAACCATAAGGCAAACCAGTGAGTCGTAGGAATTCGGTTTAGCTTATTTCCCTACTTAAATGAAAGCATGTATTATTTAAATTTTTATCTCTTATATTGGACTGTGATTGTAATATTTTATTGCCGATACCTTATGTGCACACTAAAGTGGGTCCGGTGGGGCCCGGCTCATGTTTATTTGTCTTTATTATTTTATTTCATGATTAACTGTTTAAAAATAACAATAATTGTTTTAAAGAGTTTTTAAACTATCATGTTTTTTTTCAAAATAGGCCAAAACATTTAAATGATGATTTTCATCAAAAATTTTAGTTTAATTAACTTAATTAATCCACTATGTCACTATTCATACTTCAGGACGTGACAAATAGATCGCAAAAATCTTTTCATTAATTGAATGATGCAATACGGTATGTGTAAACTGTGCTCCCTTCTCCAACAAAATAATGTACTGAACCTCTTTCATTCCTCTTCCTCAACCCCACTCCCTTCCTCCATCAATGCCTCTCTAATCAAAGGCACTATTTGGTAGGAATAGATGGAGACATATATGAATCAAAGGAGTATTACTTCATTTTTTTTTTAATTAGATCATTTATGAAAGAGATATTGAGACGTTATATATACCCAGAAGATCATATTCATTATAACCGTACAATGAAATCTAACTAAAGTACTCATTTGATATGAGTATCCCATGCCTCATCAATATCCTCCTACTAAATATTATTAACAAAAAAAAAGAAAATACAAAATGTGAGAGAAAAGTGCAATCTACTAATTAAACCAACCATACCAACATCAATAGTGGCGACAAAGACAAGAAGGAACTGATATATGGTAGAACGAATTCTATTGCAGCGAGAAGTATTGAAAGTAACTCTCATATTGTTGTGACAAATTACCATAAATCTTGTGTATACTTCTTTGATTTTTTTTTTTTATGCTATTGCTCTAGATAATGAAGATTAGGGTGTCTAATTCTTATTACTTATTTCTTGTTATCTATAAGAGAGTCATTGACCTATTCATATCATCCCTTGCAAGCCAAAGTTAGTTTTGTTCCTTCTATTTAGTTTCATGCATTTTCTTTTTTTCATTTGGAAAGTAGTTTGCTCCCAGTGGAGTTGTAATTTTACTCTTCGTTTTTATTTCTAAAGATTACACAACATAACATATTTATGAAAGCGAAATTGAAATATAACAATTTCTTGGAATATTTTAGGCATAACAACATTAGATAGTACTTATTATTAACAATAATTTTCATATTTTTTGCTATAAATTTAATTACATAGTAATTACTATTATAATTTTAATTTTGTCAATTTGTAATTTTTTAAAATTTTTTGCTATATCTTAACAAAACTAGCTAGCAAGATTGCGCTATATGTTTAACGTATTTGTTTTTTTAATTCTCTTCAAGTATTAAAAGATAAAAAGACAATATATGACGGAATTGTTAGATGAGTGATCTCTAGTTGGGATGACTAACCTTTTAATGAGACTGTAAAAATATACATTTCTTATAACTAAATATTATCATTTTGTATTCACATTTCTCATTCAATCCCTTAATTATAGCATTGTGTGTTAATTAGCATTTTAGTATGTTTGTCTGAAAATATATTTAAAAGTATGTTTTAGCATGTTTTTGTATTTAATAATATTTTTAGTAACTTTTAAAATCATTTCTATGTGTTTTATAATTGTTTAGTTTGTACATAATCAAAACTGTAAAAATAATGTTTTGTGATTTTATTTTATGTCTTAAAGTGTTTGTAAATAGGTATTTAGTTTGTAAATATGTTTTATAATATTTCTAGTAATTTCTAAAAATATTTCCAAGTCTTGAATGATACATCTGTTAAGGTTTGTTAATTTTAAAAATGTTCATTTGTTTTAGTAAATTTTGTTTTTTTATTGTAAAATAAATATTTTTAAATTATGGTAAAAATTATGCTTGTAAATTAATTAATTTTAGTTTGCTTATTTTATTTTAGATTTGAAATCTGCAATAAAAATAGAGCAAAACGATGTAAAAATTGTTAAAAATGGACCTCAAATGCATCAAAAATTAAAAAAGAAAATATAAATCAAGGAATCGCCATGGGGCAGTCTCTCATCCGTCCAATCACACTTTCAAGCTGAATTCGCCTCGTCTGCACATCTAGCCCCCCCTCGGCAGAATTTGCTACATCGCCCGTACATGAGGCTACATTCCCAACCGTAGGATTAGCTTACCGCGACTTCATCCTACGATCTACAATGTGTCATTCTAGGGCCTTAGTCTAAATCGTTTGCCTAGTCTCAATCCGCTCATCTAACGATCCCAACTGCATCTTCACTCAGTTATTGTGTGTTGTGCTCCAACAGATCGCAAGATGAAATTTATGCTTAAGTTGATTTAGGTGAGAAAGCAAAGAAAAAAAATAAAAAAGTTACAAATCAGATTTAATCTGATTCAAAAATAGATGGGATGACATAAATAATTCTAAAAATTCAAAAAAATCTTAAAGCGATCCTATTCATTTTTAACATAAAAATATCTAAATAAAATAATAAAAAAATAAAAAAATGTAGACAATTATGTAAATAGTAGATTTCCTTCTACTATAAATACCACCCTTCCATGCAATGTAATTCACACCTTTCTCCATAATTATGAGTTAATTTTCATCTTTTCTCTTTTTAGGTTAGGTTTATTCTTAATTCTAGTTTTATGTTTTTGTAAAATATTCCTAGTTTATGTTGTAAAATAGTTATGCTTAATAAAATTATCTGTGTTTTTCTTTCAATATGTCTTTCTAAATTTCCTTTTTACTAAGGAGAGAAGGGGAAATTCTTGCAAATTAAGGTAAATATTTTTAGATTTTCAAAGTTTTCTTAGTTGTTATAATGTCAAAATTATTTTTAGAAAAATTGTGATTTTAATGTTAACATAGCTAATATTCTTGCAAAACTAAGTTTTGATTCATTGTAGACATAGGCTAGCATGGATAATGCTTATGAACACTTTGACTTTTCGTAGACAAGGAATGACATGGTAAATACTTAACTGTAAATTTTGTTTGTAATTTTAGTTAGTTAATTTTTAAATTATACATATTTGTTGAAAATGAGTTTTTGATGCATTATAGACATAAATTGGCACATTAAATGCTTAGTAACTCTTGATTTATTGTAGACAAAAGATGACATATTGCATACTTAAACCATTTTAATAAATAATTTTAGAAAAATTAAAACATATTTAATTTAATAATCCTTGTTGTTTAAAATTATTGTTTCTTCTTAGTTAGTTTGCACTTATTATTAAAGTTCCATTTATCATTCTAATTTAACTCACATTTCTTGTTGTTAAAGTTCCAAAAATCACAAAAAAATCTAAAAATGAAAAAAGTAAAAAAGTGTAAATATTATAAAAAAAATTGTAAAGATTAACTTTAATCCTAAACTTTTTCAGTTAAAACTAATATAACTCATATATTGAATCTTTGCAATATATTTTCCCTATAGGATCGACCTCAGATTCACCAACTTTTATTACTTAGACAACCTTATCCTTAAGGTTATATCGAACTTATACTTTTAGACCCGAACAAGTTTTTAGCACTGTTACTAGGGAACAGACAAACATAAGGACAATATATTAGTAAAATATATATATGACTAGATAAATTGCCTCTTTATTATCATTATTATATATATATTTTTGTAATTTATTTTTTAGTACTTCATTTTTCTTTTTAACTCTAACTTTTATATTTCCTACAGTTTTAATTTTGTAACTATCTAATCTAACTTCTCACTTCTAACTTTTTACTTTTTCAGCACTTTTTATTTTTCTTTTATCTTAAAGGAACAGTTGTACTACATGATCTTGTTAATATTTCGAATAATATTTTTATTGTTATTAACTTTCTTTGTTTTGCAGGTGTCAAAAATAGCCAAAAATTAAAAAAAAAGGCCAAATAAATAGCCAAAAAGCCAAAAAAAAGTTTATGTTCACATTTTTTGCGTGTTAGTATTCATATTACTATTCACATAGACTATTTTTTTTTTCTTTTCTTTTTGTAATTATTGTAGTTTGGCTTGCGTGCTTGGTCTCGTACGTCAAAATCTTATCATTTGGTCAAGAAAAGTGTAAAACCTGTTGTACCACATATTTTGTTTGTTGCATCTTCACATTTAAACAAAATAGCTTATGATGAAAGTATTAATAATGATAACATAATAAATCAACAAATCATTAATCTTATTGTTTGTTCAATGCATGATTATTTGCAACCACCTCGTGAATCCATTCCATCGTGTCTAGGTTTTCCTCTTAATGCTCATAATTTTAGATTTAGGCTAGGCATGATTAACTTACTTCCAACTTTTCATGGTTTAGAATTTGAGAATCTATATTTGCATCTTAAAGAGTTTGAAAATGTTTGTACTACTTTCACTGATCAAAATGTTTCAAACGAAGTTGTTAAGCTTAAGCTTTTCCCTTTTTCTTTAAAAGATAAAAGCTAAAACTTGGCTCACTTCTTTAAAACCAAGATCATTTGGCACATAGCAAGAAATGAAAACTGAGTCTTTGAATAAATCCTTTCCAACTCATAGAACCAATGCTCTGAAGAAACAAATTCAAAATTTTTCCTAAAAAGTAAAGGAAGTCTATTTTTAATGTTGGAGACATTTTAAGAATTTGTTGAACTCTTGCTCATATCATTGTTTTGAAAAATAACGTTATATTAGTTTCTTATATGAAGACTTAACTCCTGAAACCCATCAATTTATTGAAAAAATGTGTAATGTAGAATTCTTTTATAAACAACCTTATGAAGCATTAGATTTTCTAGATATTTTAGTTGATAACTTTCAATACTGGCAACATGGTAATTTTAAAGGCTCAAGTAGGTCTAATCTTGTTAATGCTTAAAGAGGTGTACATCAACTTAGTCAAGAAAATAATCTAAATGCTAGGATTGCATGTCTAACTAAAAAGATTGAAGCCATGAAACGTAGGAATATTCAAGAACCCAAAATTGAAACTTTGTGTAACGTTTGCCAAACTCTAGAACATTTTACTTATGAATGCCCAGTTTTTAAGGAAGAGTCCCATGAATAAGTAAATTACACAAATCAATTAGACCCATTTAAGAAGTCATTTCTATCTCCATATTTTGATATGTATAATCCGCAATGCAGAAATCATCCCAATTTCAATTGGAGAAATGATCAACTACAATAATAATTTGAACCACCTCCACCACTACCGCCTCAAAATTCTCAATGTCGTCTACTAATTCCCCAACAATCTCAAAATCTACAATTTCTATTAAATTCATAAAATTTTCAAAGGCCTCCTCAAAATTTCCACCTTATGAAAATGTTTATTCTCAAGTCAAAACTCTTGAAGATACTTTACAATCATTCATGCAAGCTCAAAAAGCATTCATTCAGAAATAGGATGTTCAAAGCACTCTCACTTCACAAGACCTTCATGGAAATAAAGATTCCATTTCTAAGCTCACTTCTTTACTTTGTATTTAAGAAAAAGACAAATTTCTTGCTCAACCTATACATTATTCATCTGTTAATGAAGTTGCTTCTTCTAGTTCACCACCATAACAAGAAACAGTTAATTTTGTCACCACTCTTTGAAGTGAAAAGCTGTTGATAAAACCATTATATCAAAAGATCAAAAGGTTAATTCAACTTTGAGAAGTGATGATAAAGTTAATAGTGATGAAGAATTGAAAAGAGATGCTAAAGTTAATAGTGATGAAGAAAATTTTAAAAAAGAAAGGTTGTTTCAAAAGAAAAATTTGTTCCAATGGTTCCATTTCCTTAAGCTTTGCTTTGAAAAAAAAGTCGATAAAAATGTTGAAATTTTTTAACTTTTCAAATTGATCAAAATTAACGTTCTACTTTTAGATACAATTAAACAAGTCTCATCTTATGCTAAATTTTTGAAAGATTTGTGTACAATTAAAAGGAAGCATAATGTGACTTAGACTCTATTTTTAACTAAGCATGTTAGTTCCATCATTCAATATGACTCACCACCTAAGTTCAAAGATCCAGGTTGTTCCACAATTTCTTGTATCATAGGAAACACTCAAATTGAACGTCCATTGCTAGATCTTGATGCTAGTATCAACTTTTTGCGTTATTCTATTTACCAATAATTAGGTTTAGGTGAACTTAAACTAACATCTATCACACTTTCATTAGCTAATCGTTCTGTAAAAATTCCAAGAGGTGTTGTTGAGGATGCGTTAGTTCAAATTGATAGATTTTACTACCTAGTAGATTTTATTATTTTGGATACATAACCTATTGCCAATATAAATGTTCAAATTCTTGTCATTTTAGGTCGTCCATTTGTTGTAACTTCAAATGCTTCAATTAATTGTAGAAATGGAGTACTAAAATTGTCTTTTGGAAATAAGACTTCAGAATTCAACATATTTAAGATGGTATAACCTCCTTCCAGAAAGTGTATAGTACTTCTAAAACATCTACTGATCCTTGAACTAATTTGGCTAATACCTTTGACCCAAATGTCCCAGCAAAAGTTTAAAACCATCCTATGAATGTTTTCACTAATGAAACTCTTGAAGCTGAAAATTCAATTTCAAACCTGAATATAGAAATGAAGTTTTTGAAAAAGAACCTAAAAATGAATTTATGGGTGAACCTATGGATGAACTTATGCATAAACCCATGGATGAAGAAGAGTTTCAAAAAATATTTTTTGAAGCATTTTGCAACTTAACTTTTTAGAAATGTTATCTTCTGAGAAGGTTAAAGGCAATTATTCAACCAGTCATCAACCTCGTTGATTCCAACTTTGAAGATTAAATTGTAATTATAGATTAATGCTTCTACTATGTTTTTGTGTTTGTATTTCTTTATTTCTATGCTTTTGTATTTTTGTTTTATTGTAACTTTGTTTTTGTATGTTGTATTTTTATTATTATGTTTTTCTAAAATTTAGAAAAATAATCGCAAAAGTTCATTTAAAATGGCTGAAGTTATGGAGGATATAATCAGGATTGATTAGTTGGTACTTTGTATCAATGGCCTCTAGAAACACATTTTAGTGAAATAATTAAAATGAATTTTGCTAATTTTTAGAAAATTTTCTTAAAATTTTAAATCAAAATAAAATAAAATAAAGTTTAAAAACAAAAAAAATTTAAAATTTTAAAATCACAAAAAATATTTTCTTTTTCGTTGTAAACAAGTGTTGTGGTTTTTCACCATTTGTTTAGATCACTTAGCCCATTACTATTTGGCCCAGTCCAAAATAATCTTTTATATGCATTAGAACAATATCCTCCGTGTTTAAATAGTATCACATCCTTTGTCTATAAAACCATTCACTATACATTCAAGCCCATAATTCTAAGCTCTTTCTCTGCCTAAAATTTTCTCTCTCTCTCTCAGAGCTCTTGTTTTCTTTCTGTCTTCTCTCTAAATTTTCAAAGTTTTTCCTCAAAGATTTCCAGAAAAACCTTCAAAGTTCTTTGATCTTTAAACACTTTTCCTATAAATTCCTCAATCTTTCTTTCTTAATCCTGCAAAATCTTCTCAATACTCTCTTAATAGCTCTCAAATCCACTCAAAGCACTCAACTTTTTCTCACAGTTCTCAATTCACTCTCAAGAATCTCTTTTTGTGTCTAATCATGGATCCTAAATATGATCACCTAAAGAAATACTTTCCTTTCCTTTCTTGGAAAAGAAATTAGGCAAAAGTACAAAGCTTGAATCACTCGTCTTTGGGTTCTTTCTCATTTTAAACTTCCAACTGAAGTAAAAAATATATATAAAAGAACTTACTTGTCCTAGTGATGTCATAAATAAAAGTCTTCCTAGGATGGGTACAAGTCTTTGTATTAGGAAAAGAAGAGCCCAAGCTATAGCTTCAAAGTGTTCTAAGTGTTCTCGCCAAAATTGCAAGCATAGGCGCAACTCAAAAGGTCTTATGTTTCAAAATAAGGAGGATAAAATACTTTTTGTAAAGATAGACTTTCTAACGAAAACTTAGGTGATCTTTAAGATTCTCTTTTAGACCATCCTAGTGGTTATGTTCAAGGAGCCATTTATAAACTTCGGCCTTAGTTTCATGCAGAAAAAGAACGTCTAGGGAATTTAAAGTTAAAAGACCCAATTGTTCAATTTACAGGAATGTTAGAAGGGAAGCAGTCACCTGGTTTGTCTATTTTTCATAACTAGTTGGAATCAGTTAGGTATTCTTAATAAATAAATTGGTGTGCTTAATGTTAATGGTTTATTTGTTACTCTTTTAAGTTTTCTAGATAATGCAGTGTAAGAAAACTTTTTGTAGAGTCAAGAAGAAAGATTTTATCGCTACACCTACTGTTGAAGAATTGCTCGAGCAAATACAAGTCATCACTCTTGAGGCAAAACTATAACTTTAAAGCTCTGCAGGAAGCATAAACGAGATTTAAATATTTCTCTCTAAACTCTTTGATCTTTTAGTTTTACCTATAGCATGTTTCTTTATTTTTCTTTGTGTGTTTTGAATAACCGCTCTTGTATATATGTATTGTTACTCTTTCTGCTTAATCTTGTTAAACATTAAGGACAATATTCAATTTAAGTTAGGGAGACGGTTTATGTCAAAGTTATTCAAATTTATGCCAAAATTTTTCAAGTTTGAGTCTATTGTTTGTGTGTTTAAAATGGGACTTATTCTAAAATCAAGAATAAAAAAACTAAAAGCTTAAAAACCCAAAAAAATGAAAAATTAAAAAAGAAAAAATTGGTATGCTGTGTGTAAAACTGTTAAGATTCTTGTTTGGTGTTGAGATGGCTTAGTAAAGTTGTTAGCCTTGAAACGCGTCTCGATTTGGTCTGAGAATGTCATCTTTCATATATTTTTTATTATGCTTATATTCTTCATGTTGTGTACATACATGTTTGTTTAGGATAGCTGAGTTATGGGGTCTTTAGCATTCTTGAGATGTGTCCTAATTATGTTTGTAACATATTTCTTTCTTTTGAGTTTGTCAGCATCTACATCTTAAAAAAACTAAAAATTGAAAAATCAAAAAAATTTGAAAACCTAAAAAAAATTTTGTAAATATTTGTCTTTTTTTTTCTTTGTTTTTAAAGCGCCTCCTTTTCGATGAGGAAACATGGTTATTTTATGGTTTGTTATAAAATTTAGATATTGTTTAAGCTTACGTTAATTTTTTATGTTAGCCTCATATTTAGATTGATTTTTCCTAAAATTTGAGCACTTAATCTTAAACTTTGATTTGTTATACTAATTTAGAGGCTATTTATGTTAATTAATCTAGTTTATTTTTATAAAAGCTTATAATTTGTTTGAATCCCCCTCGAGGAGAAATCCTAGATAATATTAAGTTAAGGACATAATTTAGGCTATCTTTGGATTGTTTGAGCCTTTCAGGTTTACCTGTATACATTTTATATCCCTAGTTACCCCGTTGTATTTAATGTTCTATTCTTCTTTGTCAACCACAAATTTTGAGCATAGCTTTCTTAATAATTTCATACCTTTTCTTTTTGCCTTTCACTCTTAGGGCATATGTTTGGTTCGGATGTGGGTTATACTAATGTTATGGAAGGATGGAAAGGATTATGAAAACAAGTTTGTTTATTATGTATGTCTGTAAATTCAAAAATAAATGAAAATCAAAAAATAAAAAATGAATAAAAAAAGAAATGTAAAAAAAGAATAAAAATGGTTGATAAATGAAAGTTTGCTTCAAGTCTGGATTTGTTACTTGGGAGTTAATTTGTATATTTCAAGGGTCTATGAATAATGAAGTGCTTTATGAGTGAATTAAACATCAAATTTACTTTTCATGTTACCTTTTTACTATAGCCTCACATTACAAGCTGAATAAAGTCCTAATAGTCCTTAATTTATTATTATTATACATTAGTGGTGAGAGGAATGAAAAAAACCTTCTAAGATTTTGTTAAAATAAATTAGCTTATAGTAGCGTAAATTTATCTGGTTTGTATGCAATGATTAGTGATAGAATAACATACAAACGGGAAAGTCTATCTTAAATACGAGACATACTCTTGAAATAAAGCGTAAACTTGAATAATATATGTATATATTTTAAGCCATGGTTCTAAACAACCCTTGAGGATGTTATGCAAGGAGTCACAAGCATTTGAGAAACCAATCACTTGGTTTGTTTTTTCTGTTTTATCGCTTTAATTGGTTCGAGACTAACAATAAGTTGGTTGGGGGTGTGATAAGATTATAAAAATACACATTTCTTACGGCTAAATATGATCATTTTATATTTACATTTCTCATTAAATCTCTTAATTATAACATTTGTGTGTTAATTAGTATTTTAATGTGTTTATGTGAGAATATGTTTTAAAATAAGTTTTTAGGGTACTTTTATGTTTAATAATATTTTTAGTAACTTTTAGAATCATTTTTGTATGCTTTATAATTGTTTAGTTTGTACACAATCAAAACTGTAAAAATAATATTTTGTGGTTTTATTTTCAGTCTTAAAGTGTTTGTAAATGGGTTTTTAGTTTATAAATACGTTTTATAATATTTCTAGTAATTTTAAAAAATTTCTCAAGTCTTAGATAATACATTTGTTAAGGTATGTCAATTTTAGAAGTTTTTATTTATTTTAGTAATTTTTGTATTTTTTATTGTAAAATAAATATTTTGAATGATTGTAAAAATTATATTTTTAAAATAATTAATTTTAGTTTGTTTATTTTATTTTAAATTTGAAATCTGTAAGAAAAACAGAGCAAAACGATGCAAAAATTGGCAAAAACGACCTCAAATGCATAAAAAATATAAAAAAAAGAAAATAAAAATCAAAGATTGCCATGTGGCATTCTCTCTTCCGTTCAATTGTGCCTTCGAGCTGAATCTACGATGTGTGCATGTCTAGGACCCCTTGTTGAATCTGCTGCATCACCCGTATGTGGGGCTGCATTCCCAACCGTAGGATTAGCTTACCATGACTTCATCCTATGAACTGCACCTCATTCTAGCACCTTTATCTCAATCGTTCGACTAGTCTTGATCTGTTCATACAACGATCCTAGCTGCATCTTCACTCAGTTACCATGTGCTATGCACCAACAGATTGCAAGATGAAATTTAGACTCTCTTAAGCTAATTTAGGCGAGAAAGAAAAGAAAATATAAAAAAATGTTACAAATCAGATTTAATCTAATTCAAAAACAAATGGGCCAGCATAAATAATTGAAAATATTCAAAAAAATCTTAAAGCCATCCTACTTATTTTCAACCTAAAGATATCTAAATAAAGTAATAAAAATAAATAAAAACATGTAGAAAATCATGTAAATAGTAGATTTCTCTCTACTATAAATACCTCCTTTCACAATTCACACATTTCTCCATAATTTGGAGTTAATTCTCTTCTTTTCTCTCTTTAGATTAACTTTTTTCTCAATTCTAGTTTTATGTTTTTGTAAAATATTTCTAGTTTATGTTGTAAAATAGTTATGCTTGATAAAATTATATATGTTTTTCTTTTAATATATCTTTCTAAATTTCCTTTTAACTGAGGAGAGAGGGGAAAATTTTGGCAAATTAAGGTAAATATTTTTAGTTTTTCAACGTTTTCTAAGTTGTTATAATGTCAAAATTATTTTTAGAAAACTTATGATGTTAGCTTAGCTAAAATTCTTGCAAAAAAAAAAAATTTGATTTATCGTAGACATAGGTTGGCATGAACAATGCCTAGGAACACTTTAATTATTCGTATACAGGGAATGGCATAGTAAATACTAAACTATAAATTTTGTTAGTAATTTTAGTTAGTTAATTTTTGAATCATACATATTTGTTGAAAATGAGTTTTTTATGCAATGCTTGGTAACTCCTTGTAGACAAAAGATGGCATATTGCATACTTAAACTATTTTAATAAATAATTTTAAATAAACTAGAACATATTTAAGTTAATTACCAAAATAGAATCTTTAATCCTTAATGTTGTTTAAAATTGTTGTTTCCTCTTAATTAATTTTCACTTATTATTAAAGTTCCATTTACCATTCCAAGTTAAGTCATATTTCTTGTTGTTGAAGTTCCAAAAATCACAAAAAGAAATCTAAAAATGAAAAGAGTGAAAAATATGTAAATATTGTAAATAAATTGTAAATAATTAACTTTAATCCTCAAAATTTTTAGCTAAAACTAATATAACTGATATATGGACCTTTACAATACCTTTTCCCTATAGGATCAATCTCGGTTTCATCGAGTTTTATTATTTGGACAACGTTATATTTGAGGTTATATCGGACTCATACTTTTAGACCCGTACACCTTTCTTGATGCTTTGACTCTATAATTGTTATTTTTTAAGGTGAAAAAGAAAACTTACCTTGATCACAAACAATACTTTCTTCCCGTTTGCTTGTTTTAGAGGAACAAGAATCTTCGTGCTCCTATTTCCTTGTTTATATCCATTGTCATGGGCTATACATTAGGCTAAAATTGAGCTCTCTCGTGAGGGTCTTTTCCGCACTGTTGCAAATTAACAAGTGATATTAGAACATTGTGTTATAAATACATTATATATACTTATAAAGAGGAGATGCGTTAGGAATAAATTATATTCGAACAATCTCAAGAAAAGAAAAATGTTCAAATCGAGTTCATTGTGGATAGAAACGGAACCAGAAAAATTAGTCAGAAGGGGTGGATGGAGGAGCAATAAATAGATGAAGAAGTTTAGGGGGGGGAGAATAAAATTCAGAGAGGGCTAGATATAATTTTAAGAGAGGTGAGACATTAGTTTTATTAAACTTCATATACAAATCTAAAAAAAAAAAAAAAACAAAAGTTTAGGGGTGGTGGCTGCTCACCTTAGTTCATGAATAGCTCGATGTATTATTTGTAAAGTTTCACAAGAAAATTAAACTATTGTATGTGTGAGAAAATCCTCCTGCCGTTTGAACTGAATGGGACGATAAAATGTTTTTAGTTTCGTTGTGTTCTTTATTTTTTTTAGCAAGTATCTACTATTCAAATAGAAATATCTTTCAGTACGTCAAATATAATACATACTGGTACAACATATTCCAAGCACACCATATTTTCCTGAACAACGCTAGCTAAATAATAGGATCCATAATTTGCGAATTTAGACATGCATAATTAAATAGCTAAGGAAAAAAGAAAGAAGATATTTAATATCAATGTCTTTAGTATAATTCCTTTCCTTAAGGCTTAAACGACAAGGTATTATACATATTGTTCTCGCTTTCACAATAGTTATCTCATAATATGGGACATATTATTGTTCTTAATCATGTCTTAATGATATTAAAGGGAAAAATAAATATTTCCGTGAAATTATAATTAACAAGAAAAATAGAGAACTCAAAAAAGTACCACATGATATTGTTAGAAAGAAAAGAAAAGAAAGAAAAAGATTAACCTACTAAGCTCTATCACATTGCTCGAACGACATTGGACAGTAATATTCAACAGAAAACATAGAGCACATGAAATGCCAGAGAGTTATTTAAGAGAGAGAGAGAGAGAGAGAGAGAGAGAGAGAGAGAGAGAAAGAAATGCCACAGAGTTCAAGAAAAAGCACCCAATCAAAGTGGTATCAGTTTTCAAAGTTTGTAATCCACCACTGCAGTTTGTATTGTGGTGAAGATGCTGCTGGGGCACGAGAATATATATGGGACCCTTACTATGATTTCACTTTGAAGATCACTTGTCCACTGTTGAGTCACCTTTGAGAGTTTAGAGTACGCACACAAATGCTAGATTATATCCTGGCTTTGAGACGTAATGTATAACGCCTCAAAATTTATTAAATGATATTAGAATGTAAAATGGTGGGCTAGTGTGTCATAATGAATATTTTAAACTTAATTTGATCATTTTGTGAAATCTTGAGTTTAAAGTTGTTTCTCTTATTTTAATGATTTCTAATGATTTCTTATTGTTTTAAATTGTTATTTTGAGTTTTTAAAAAAAACAATTTGTCAAATGTCAAACATATTTGGTTTTACAAAACCATAGGAGGCACACATTTTTCACACAGTAAAACCAACCACTTTTTCCCTTTATTTAATCTCTCACTTTCCCTCTCTTCCTCTCACTCTCTCTTTCTCTCTCAGCTCTCTCTCTCCCTGTCTCCCATGCATCTCTCTCTCTCTCTCTCTGCCTCTCCCTTTCTCTCTCATTTTCTCTCAAAATCTTTGAGTTAAATCAAGCCCCAAGCTTTGGTATAGTGGATTGGAGGCTCGAGAACTTGTTTGAGCAACCAAAAACGTGATTTAAAGCTTCCATCCGAGATTAGTTTTTAAATTTCAAAACTTTTTCTATTTTTCAATTTTTCTTGCAATTTGAAATTCAAGCTTATTTGAACTTAGAAAACCTTTGATCTAAGTTAGAGAAACTTAGAATAACTAGGATCTAAGCTTTGTTTGAAGAAAAACGGATTCGAATCAAGATTTTTCATTTTTCTCCATTTTTCACCATTTCCAGATTTTTTGGGATTTTGTGTGCAAATCTTGTTTAAATGAGTTTAAAAGTGTTCTAGTATGTTTTTCTATCATCTATGATTATTTTTCATGCTTGAGAACTGAGAAAACAAGTTGAAATGAAGATTTGGGATTTGGGAGGCTTAAAACCCATGGTTGGAAAATTCTAGAATTTTCCAGTTCGGTAGGCCGAATTCAAGGGATTGACAGGCCGAACCTGGAAATGTTCGGCCAACAGGACTTGGTTTTTTAACAAGCCGAACTGCACAGTTTGGCCAGCCAAACAAGGGAGACTGGCAGACTAACCGAACAAGGAGAAAATTTGTGATTTTTCATCTGTTTTCACTGTTTTGAACCCCGATTGAAATCCCAACTTTATAAAATAATTTTAAAGATACAAATGGCACATTAGGACACCATGAACTAGTTTAGCAATGTAGAATATCTTAAACTTGATACCGATAGACTTAGTTTTATCTAGGGTCGTTCGTGGTTTCGCAGAGCTAACGTATAGCGGACTGGGATTACGGTGTGGAGCACCGACACGAGTATCGAGGTAGGACTTCTACCCCTTTTCTTTGATAACCCAGTTTCAAATGATTTGGCTTTCAAAAAGGGTTTTTACCAAAATGTTTTCAATAGTTGATTGAAAAAGGAATTTTATCAGTTATCTTTATAAACCGTAGACCGAGATGAACTTTATAATGAATGTAAATAAAAAAAACCTGGTAAATGGGCTTTGAATAATGATAAAAATGAATAAATGGGCATGATGCCATAACAAAGATCGGGTCGTGTAGCATGCGACCTTAAGGGCAGGTCTCGAAACCCAGCTGGGCCACTATGGTGGTGTTATTCATATGGTTTGCCCAGGAAAAGAAATTGATGATATTTCTGGTCGACCAATAAACTGTTTGGATAAGAATGGTTTTGTTTAAACTTATTTATTCAAGTTTTCTCTTAAATAATTTCTTGAGTAATGATATTTCCTTTTGAATTTAATATTTCTTAAAATATAGTCCTACTAAGCCTTTCGCTCATATTTTATCTGTTTTTCAACTTTTTCCCCTCTAGGTGCCACTTAGGTTCAGAGAGGATTCTTCGGACAAAATCCAGAAGCAGTAGAAGAACTTAGTAGGTCATTTATATTATTAAATCAAGGCATGTAACATTTTAACTTTCTCTTTATTTAGACTGTGGATGTAATGTAATATTGTCAGTACCATGTGTATGCACAAGATGTGGGTCAATGGGACCCATACTCGTTTCTTTTATCTTTTATTATTTTCTTATCAATTGTTCTAGAAATTCTATTTGTTTAAGTATCATGTAACTGTCTGTTTTAAAAGGTTCTAAAATCTCTGCATTTTCTTAATTAATTTAAATACTTAAACTTGTGTTTTAATTAAATTCTGTATTAATTGTCTTAATCAATCTATCACGTCACCTCCTATACTGTAGGGCGTGACATAACATCACCACGTAATATAAATATTCAAATTATAATGATTTGGCCCGATATATGGCTTTTTTGCTGTCCCTTTGGAGGAAGATCCACTAATATAATGTGTAAAAGAGAAAAACGTAATATGATAGTTGTAAGACATATAACATCAATTTTCGATTGATATAACACTAAATAAATTAGTCATTCCAAGATTATATTATACATTTTTCACATTTATCGATGTTGGATTGACCTAACAACAAAAATTTTAATTATCTAAAACTATATTATGCGACTTTCTTTTGAGTATGTCAGTCAAAGAAGAGAAGTTTTATGCATATTAAAAAAATATGAAAATGAAACTTTCATTAGTATAGACTCTGAAGATAGGAAACGTCAAGCTTGAATTCAAACAAACGATATAATGTCCACTGATGGAGCCACATGTTACTGCCCCTCCCAAAATTTTATAATTTTAATTATTTTTCTCAGTAAAAAAATATATATATCCTTATTAATTTACATCATATATAAAAATAATAAAAAGAATAGCAGATTTTTAAAACTTTTTAAAGTAAATAGTAGGTTTTGAAAATACTTACAATAAATATGTCACGTACACCGAGCCGGGTAGTGACGTGGTGGATTAATTAAGTTAATTTAACTAAATTTTTAATAAAATTATTGATTAAATTAATTTTGAGTTTTTTAAAAATATGATAATTTAAAGTCTCTAGATTACTATTCCTAAATTAAAGCATGTAAAATAAAAGAAAATGATAAGGCCAAATGAATACAAGTTGGGCCTCACTGGACCCACATTTGTACACACACTTAGCATCGATAATAATAAATTACAACCACAGCCCAAGCACAAAAACAAAGAATTCAAATATTACATGCCTTGAATTAAAATAAGCAGATAACCTAAACAACTTCCTACAACTCTTGAGTCCACCCAGTAGATTCCCAATCAGTCCTAAGCTAAAGTCCACCTCGAAGGGGAAAATTTTAAAAACAAATGAAAATGTGAGCGGAAGGCTCAGTAGAGCTAAGTTTTCAAAATGTTAATTTGAATATAAAATTTTGCATAACTTGAGAAATATAAAATACAGTAAATGAATTCATTAATTTGATTCTTACCATTAATCCAATTATTCATCTAGAATTGATCTCATTATTTTGTTCTTAGACAAAGCCATTATAATTACCACCGTAGTGGCCTAGTTGGGTTTTTGGACCTGCCCCCAACGCCACTCTCTACACGACCTGATCTTTGAGTATGACATCATGTCCAATATGTTATTCCAAACGGTATTTATGAAACGTCTAGTATTATGTCATTATTTAGGTGTCATCTTACTGAGTATTTTCATTTACATTTATTATTTGGTTTATTATGCTCATTCATTATTCAAAAAATAATGAAAATACATAAGAAATTTATCACAATCTTTTCTTGAAATCATTTGAAAGTAAACTCTTTGTGGCCAAAACTCTTTTTAAAACATGGCTACGAAGGAAAGAGGTTTGAAGTCCTACCTCGATATCCCATACCAAAGCCTAACACCATAGTCTTGACTTGTTATACATTAGATCCATGGAACCACGAACAATCTTAAAGGTAAACTAAGTTCATCAATTTCTACCTTAGAGTATTCTACATTACTATGCTAACTCATGGGGTCTTAGTATGCCTCTGATAATCACAAAATCATCTTACATGGTTAAAGTCCTTATCTAGGTTTTAAACAATGAAAACGGGTAAAAAATAACAAATTTTACAAAGCCCTGTCAGCCTACCAAACTTCTTGGACCGGCCTACCAAACTTCCACAGTTCGACCTATCAGTCGTGCAGAACTAGCCTACCGAATTGCTCTAGGTTTAGCCTGCCGGCAAGATGAGTCTAGCCTGCCGGACTCATAAATCTGACCTGCCGATACTCAAGATCAGCCTACCAAACTGGCAAAATCTAAAAATTTTTAGATTTCGAGTCTCGGCCTCCCCGAGCTTGAAATCTCATTTCCAACCTATTTTTCAGCTCCCAGAGCATATATAATGTTCATAAATGATAGATAAATACATTGGAACACATTTAAACACTTTTAAACAAGCTTTACATGGGAATTTTTAAATAAATCCAAAAATGAGAAAAAGAGAAAAACTTGATTTAATTCAATTTTTGTCCAATCAAGCCTAGATTAATGATGATTTGGGCTCCACTAAATTAGTCAGAAAGGTTTCTAAGCTTAAGGAAACTTGGATTTCAACATACAATGAAAATTGAAAAATTTGGGAAAAGTTTGAAATTTTGAAAAATAGAGTAACTAATCTCGAATTCAAGCTTTGAATCAACTTTGTGGAGGCCCAATTGCATCCCTAAGCTTCCAATCCAGCAAAGGAGCAAAGCTTGAGCCCAAGATTTTGAATCAAAATGAGAGAGAAGAGAGAGAGAGAAGGCAGCGAGAGAAAGAGAGACAGAGAATCTGAGAGAGAGTGAAAGTGAGGAAAGAAGAGAGGGAGAGATGAGATTAGATAGAGAGGGACATGGTGGTTTTTGGAGAGAAAACCATGTCTGGCACATGGTTTTTCCAAAAGGACATATCGAGCTTTTGACAAATTGTTTTGTTTCAAAATTCAAAATAACAAATAAAAATAACTAAAAGTAAGATAAATTTAAGAATGCCACAAAATAATTAAATTAAGTTCAAATTACATTAAGGTATACTAATTCACCATTTTTCACACTAGTTATGCTTAATAATTTTTTGGGTTTTTACAGCTCTCCACCCCTAAAAGAAATTTCATCCTTAAAATTAGAAATCAACTTAGAAACAAAATAAATGCGGGTACAATTCTCGCATAGTATTTTCTATTTCCCAAGTTGCCTCATCAATCCCGTGACGTTGCTATACAACTATCATTAATGGTATGTCATAGCATCGCAAACTTATTACTTTCTGATCGATGATCTAGATTGGCACCTCCTCGTAGGTTATGTCTTCTTGAATCTGCACATCATGAAACAAGATAATCTTGCTTGGCTTGGGCAGACATTTTCAAAGCATCGATACGTGGAATACGTCATGCACATGAGAGAGTTCGGGAGGAAGATTTACACGATATGCAACCACGCCAACATGTTAAAAAATCTCAAGCGGACCAATGTACCTTGATGCAAGTTTCCCACTTATACTGAAACATGAAATACCTTTACGCAGTGAAACCTTCAACAAGATGAAGTCACCTACCTCAAATTCCAAAGGTCGGCGTCTCCTATTAGCATAACTCTTTTGCCTACTTTGAGCAGCTTTTAACCGATCACAAAACATGGCGACCTTTTCATTACTATGATGGATCTCATCAGGTCCGAGAACGATCCTGTCCTTTGGTTCTACCCAACACATTGGTGATCGACACGACTTTTCGTAGAGTGCCTCGAATGGTACCATATCGATGCTCACTTGATAACTATTGTTATATGGGAATTTTGCTAGTTGCAAGTGCTTCTTCCAATTACTACCAAAGTCCAATACACATACATGTAACATATCCTTAAGAATCTAAATATCTCATCAGACTGCCCATCAATCTAAGGATGAAAAGCAGTACAAAAATTCGAATCCGTAGCCTAGGCTTCCTGGAAAGTCCTCTAATACGTGGCATTAAATCAGGTGTCTTAATTGGAAGTGATGGACAAGGAAACTCCATGCAATCTCACTGTATTCTCAAGTTATAACTCTCCAAGAACTCTCCTTGAACATGTCGATCTAAAAATGTATGAAATGGGTGGATTTCATCAACCTATTAGCAACAACATAGATTTCATCATGCCTCTCCCTCGTCCTTGGCAAACCAGTTAGGAAATCCATTGTAATATGCTCCCATTTCCACCTAGGAATGGGAAGTGGCTGAAGCTATCTAGCAGGCTTTTGATACTTGGCTTTCACCTGAAGGCAAGTCACGCAGTTGGCGACGTACTTGAAGACATCTTTTCTCATACTTCTACACCAACATTGCCTTTCCAAATCGCAATACATCTTTATGCTTCCTAGATGAATAGCAAACTGAGACTTGTGGGCATTATCCATCACGACCTTAGTCACCTCTTCTACCGTAGGCACGGTTAAACATTCCTTGAAATACAATGACCCATCAGCGTGTATTTTCCATTCTTTAAACTACTCTCCGTTCTAAATCTGCGTCCATATTCCCTATAGATACTGATCTCGCTCTTGATTCTGTTTCACCATCTGAACAAGCGCTGGGGTAAACTCCATATGGTATACCGAAACCTGATCGAGGTCTTCATAGTACTGTAGTCCGTACTCACTAACTCTAGCATATCTTCTCCAATCTTTAAGTGCTAGGCAAGCAAGAGTTCTTGAAGACTTCCTACTGAGCACATCTGTAACCACATTAGCTTTCCCAAGATGGTACTGTAGTGTGAAATCATAGTCGCCCATATATTCCATCCGTCTTCATTGCCTCAAATTCAAATCCCTTTGAGTGAACAAATACTTCAAGCTCTTGTGATCCAAGAAAACCCAGAATGTTGGTCCATACAAATAACATCTCCAAATCTTCAAGGCATGAATCACTACAGCAAGCTCCAAATCATGAGTAGGTTAGTTTTGCTCGTGAAGTCTCAGTTGTTGCGATCCATAAGCTACAACCCATCCATGTTGCATTAATACGCATCCAAGTCAGTGTCTATGTAGACTTCGTATGGCTCGTCACTAGTCGGTATAATCAGCATTGGAGTGGTGGTCAACCGATTCTTCAATTCTTGGAAGGCATACTCGCATTCTTCATCCCATACGAACTAAACATTCTTCTTAATTAGTCGTGTCAATGGTGCCACTATCTTTAAGAAATCCTATATGAATTTCCTGTAGTATCCAGCAAGTCCTAAAAAGCTACGGATCTTGGCCACATTCCTCCATTGTTGCCACTATATTATAGCTTCGATCTTGGAAGGATCTATTGAAATGCCTTGCTCTGAGATGATGTGTCCTAAAAACTTAACCTTAATCAACCAAAATTCATACTTTTCCATTTTGGCATACAACTGGTGCTCTCATAAGGTCTAAAGCACGATCCTCAGATGTTCCTCAGGCTCCTCCCAGGTCTTAGAGTAGATAAGTATGTCATCAATGAACATGATCATAAAATGATGTAGGTGAGGCTTGAAAATCTTGGTCATCAAATCCATAAAAGCTGCAGGAGTATTCATCAATCCGAACAACATCATAAGAAATTCAAAATGTCTATATCGGGTCGTGAAAGAAATCTTGGGAATATCATTTTCCTTAATCCTGAGCTGATGGTACCTAGACCATAAGTCTATCTTTGAGAAGTACCGAGAACCTCTTAATTGATCGAATAGCTCATCGATTCTTGACAATGGGTACTTATTCTTCACAATGACTTGATTCAGCTGCCAATAATCAATACATAGTCTGAGGGTACCATCATGTTTCTTGGCGAACAACAGTGGCACACCCCACGGTGACATACTTTCTGAATGTATCCCTTATCTGCCTGTTCCTGAAGTTGCTTCCTCAATTCCTTCATTTCTGTTAGTGCCATTCAATAGGGTGCTATGAAATTGGTGTAGTCTCGGGGAATGACTCAATACCAAACTTAACCTTCTAGTGCGGTGGTAGTCTTGATAACTCGTCAAGGAAGACATCATCATACTCATTGACCATCGGTACGCTGCACTTCTTCCAGCTGCACTAGATTCTTTTTCTAGGTTTAGAAAGAGTGCATAACAAGCTAGATTTCTCTGTCCCCTAAGGCATGTCTTCATGAGTCGCTCACTCATCATTCAATCATTCCCACCCTTGTAAGTGATCATTGTCCCCCTATCAGACACTAGGGTTACCTTCCTAAGGTGATAGTCTACTAAGGCTCTATACCTAAATAACCAATCCATTCTTAAGATTACATCATAGGAACTCACGAGGATTACAATCAAATCACTCTTCCAAATTTCACCCTCAATCGTTATCTTACAGGATTTACATATATAGTTTATATACACTTGCTCCAAGGGTGAGGTAATTATCAAAGGCTCATCAAATTCCTCTATCTCTAATCCCAAGGCATGTACAAATGAACTCAAAATGAGAGAATGAGTGGCATTAGTATCAAACAAAACATGAGCTAAAGATTGGGAAACCAAAATTGTACTGTCAACAACTGCATTGCTAGTCTAAGCATCTGAACTCCCTAAAGTCATGGTATGAACTTGAGCTAGAGCCTTTCATTTTCCTTTATTAGCATTGCTAGGTCCCGAGTTAGTCGACCTAAACTGTTGTGGTGGAGGAGACTACACACTAGCTGTATTGGGTGCTCGATACTGTGGGACATTCTGTTGGAAATTCTATGGTTGATATTCTTGCGCTGGGTAGTGCATCTACTCAGGAGAGAACTGATGGAACTACAGCTATAGGATTTGTTGAGGCTGAAGCAGAGCGAACGATTGAGATTGGGGCTGACAGCTTGCTCCCTCTCCAACCTGAGATCCTTGCCGAGCATTTCTCATTGGACAGTTCCTCTTGATGTGTCTCGGTTGTTGGAAAAAGTGGCAATGGAAGTTGCAAGGGCTGTTGCATCCACTACTTGATGAACTATTACTTCCACTATTAACGTTACCTTGCTAATTCTTTCCTTGAGCTTGACGGTTGTTATTACCTCTCCGGTTGCTCTTTTGAGGCTTTCCTGATGTCCTTGCCCCGTTCTCATAGTAGAGAGTGTAGTCGCTTTCCACAGATAAAGCTGACGATACTAATTCACCAAAATTTTGAAGTTGTAAAGCAACCAATTGTCATTGGATGGATGCTTTATGGAACATCTGCCATTTTTCATGTCACGGTTAATGATTGATATATAATGACGTTAAGTAATTTCTTTATAATATAATGTTACTGACCATTTTATTTTGAGTATGATGACAGGTGATGGTCACGTGGAATTGATGTGCTCAGGATGTTTATTTAAAAAATGATGATAAGTTTAAAGTATTTATTTTTTTTAAGAGTTTTCAACTTGCTCTAAATTTATAATCTTTATAATGCTCTAGAGTTGTATATGCTTTAAAGTTAAATTCTTGATGATGACATGAATGTTGTTACATATTTTCTTATTTTTATAATATTAATGATGTCATGATAATTACATGTGTATTAATATTTTTGGGTCATAGAGTAAATATTATTATCATGTATAAACAATTATATATTTTAATTATATTATATTATATTATATTTTAATATCTTTATAAAATAATATAATATATTATATTATATATATAACCCTTAACATTTATATTATATTATATTATATTATATTATCATATATTATATTATATTATATATATATATATATGTATATTATGTTATAGCTTATAAACGGCAATTGTTGTGTAAAAAAAAAGAAAAAAAAATGAAACTGAATTAGATTAGGATTAGGGTTATAGTCTCCACATAAAATCTATATAAAGACCTCTTGTTAGTAACCCTATATCACACTTCATTCCCTCCTCATTGATTGGTTTCATGCTTGGATTTCTTTGGCTTTATCAAGATTTCTAATCTTTCTAATTTCATTCATCTTGGAAAGTGTATCAATTATTTAACATGTTTGTTTGATGTTTTGGTATATTGTGTTAGTCTTAAAATTATTACTATCATCACATAGATTCTTTTATTGTATGTATTTTATGTCAATTGGTGATTGAAAAGAGTTGATGATTTGGTTGTTTTGATTAACTTCTCGTTAAACCCTAGATTGGAGATATCATAGATTTTCATATTTTGTTATGTAGATCCTTTGCATATATTTTATTATCAATTAGTATCATGTTAATTATGTGTTTACAATTTTAATTGAGGTTTTATTAGATTATGGATTGGTATTGAATTTTTTTGATGCCTAATGCCTACTTTTCATACAAACACCTAATAGTCATTATGTTTCAGAAATTTTCAATTCTGTGTTGTTATGTTTATATTTTTATCAAATACTAGACATCTTAAGCTTTCTTTTGGCTTTTGAATTGCTTGAATCGCATTTTTCTTTAAATAGTTATGATTTTTCAAAGTTGACCCTAAAAGTTGTACAGTTTTACACAGACCCAAAAATTAGGTTGACTTTCGAGGACTTTTTCTTTATGTAAATTATTGTGAAAATATGCATGTAATATATCAAATTCTTTGTTTTTGAGTCTAGTTTCTAATGCACTGGATTTAGCTAATTTATAGTTAAGATGAATTATTATGAGTTTTTAAGTCAATAAAGGTCATTCTGCCTACTATTGGGAAATATGCCCTAAATTCATAAATTGTGATTTTGTGTTTCTTGATATTATTGCATGACAAGGTGATGTTCAATGATAGTATGAGATGTTTATGGGTTGTCAGAAAAATTTTAGGGTCAAAGAAATTTTTTTTTTTAATTATTTGAGTATGATTAACATGTGTTGCTCACTGCCCTATGTGTTTAAGGTTTTTTTTGTCTTTGAATTCTAATGTATGTTTTGAATTGTTAAAAATTTATTTGAAGCTAATTTTTGGATATGTTATACTTTTAGGTTTCTATTACATGTAGGATTTTTGTGGAATTATTTTGTGAAATAGATATTTTATTATATGAACATTAGATACGATTGTTCACTGCCCAACTATTATTGGCAGATTTTATGCTATGAAGTGTGTGACTTGTTTTGATTATCAAATGGAATTTTTATGACCAACAAAAAATCATGATATTATGTTTATATGTTAGCTTTGTCCCTCTAAAGTGTCATGCTTTAAGTGTGTGTGAATTGTGAGTTATTGAATTATGAATGCATAAGGGTTAGGCAAGTATTAGTATTGCAGTTTTTGCATGAATATTTATAAGTTAGTAAAGTTTATGTGTGTTTTTGTAATTCTTGAGATGAAAGTATGAATAATGTCATATGGTTTTGGATGACTTCATAAGAATGAAATCTATTTTTATTTGTGTATGGATGTATGACATGACACACCGAGAAGTGAGCATATCGAGACTGCGGCGACGTCATTTAAGATGAGGATTAAGTAAGCAAGTCAAGTAAGTGCATTATCATCTGCAACATAATAAAAGTTTACGAAAAAGTTTTGAGAATATGTTTTATGATAATTTTTAAGTTTGTTTTTACATGTTGTTTCTCATGAAAACTCTTGTTGCAACAAGAAAGCTTAATGAATGTTTCAGTGATGAGGTATGTTAAAAGTATATTTATATATATGTATCACTTAATTAAGTGTTGCACACCCTATGTTTATGTTTGTGTTTATGATGTCCCAAAGGTTAGACTTGTCATGTTTGGTTTGGGATTAGCTGTCTCTCTCTACTCATGACTGTACGCCTACGATGATGATGCTTATGGTGTAACACTTGGGCCCCAAAGATAAAAATGAATGAAGTTTTTGATATGGACAATGATAATGAAAGATATGTTCTATAAAATCATGTTAAGTGCACTATTATGTTAATGATGATTATGATTATGATGTTTCATAAAGATGTTCATAAAATGTTTTATGTTGTGACATAGGAAAGTGTATTTACTAAGCTTTTGCTTATTTCGTTTATAATCATGTTGCAGATAAAGGTAAGAGGACCATGGAATAGGTGGAGGGCGAGGATGGGCATGTGGGCTAAGAATGATGGATTGGAAACAGAAGAACGCCAAGAAAGAATATTTTTTTTGAACTATATTTTTATTTCTTTGAATGCTTAAATTTCTGCACTATTAAGAAAAAAATACTTGTTTTAAATTTATTTTAATTTTATAGAAGTTCAGTCTACCAAACTGTTTAAATAGATTTTAAAGTTTGTTTTGAAATTTTATTTGCATTATGGTTTTGTTAATTTGGCATTGATAAAAAAAAGGATTTGAAATATTTAGAATATTTTTTAAAAAAATTGTATGCATGGATCCTGGAATATGTTTATCAAATTGTGTTTAAATTTAAATGGTTTATCTTAAAAATAATGATAATAAGGATGAAAATAACGATTATTGTGACGTCCATAAGGGAGCGTTATACTTTGAGCCCTTCCTAAAAGTTAATACACTTTTCCTGCTCAGAAGGCACGATAAATAAAGCGAATTTGGCCAGCTCATTAAACTATGCTTCATATTCCCAAACCATCATATCACCCTATTCCAAACTATAGAATTCGGTGACCTTTTGGTCCTCATATCCCTACAAAAAATATCGCTCATAGAATAACTCTTCAAATCGGTCCCAATCAATATTCATGTTGTTCTCCATGCATTTTGCCTGCTTCCACCAAGTGTTTGCACTTCCTTCAAACTTATAGGCCGCAAATTCAATGCGATATTCCACTGGTACTCCAAGAGTGTCCAGATGTTTCACCACTAAATCTAACCAAAATTCAACTGCTTGCAGATCACCATTTTCGCCAAAAGCCGAGATAGATGCACGTTGGAATTCCCTAAAGCACTTACGCTGGTGACTTGCCTCAGAACCTTTAGGCCTAGCCCTCGCTGCCATTTGCCAGAAAGCAACAAACATAGCCCCCATCATGTCCTCATCATTTCCAGGTGCCATTCTCTTGGTTTTGAAAAAAGAAAATTGGACTATCAGTGGTTTCTCATTGTCATACCTATGTGAGCACAATTCCCAAGGTTCATAACATAGGGCTCTAATACCATTTAGTCATGTACATCGAGCTGAGTAGTGATATGGCCGATTAATTAAGTTAATTTAACCAAATTTTCAATAAAAATTATCGATTAAATTAACTTTGAGTTATTTCAAAACATGACAAATTAAAATCTCTAGATTACTATTCCTAAATTAAAGTAGGTAAAATAAAGAAAATAATAAGGACAAATGTGCACGAGTTAGGCCCCACCAGGCCCACATTTGTGCATACACTTAGTATCAAAAATAATAAATTACATCCGATACTATGTCATTATTTAGGTCTCATCTTACAGAGTTTTTTCATTTACATTCATTATTCGGTTCATTATGCTCATTCATTATTCAACAAATAATGAACATACTTAAGAAATTTATCTCAATCGCTTCATGAAATCATTTTGAAAGAAAACTCTTTGTGGCCAAAACTCTTTTTAAAAACATGGCTACGAAGGAAAGAGTTTTCCAATCCTAACTCAATATCCCATACCGAAGCCCAATAGCGTAGTCCCAACCCATCATGCGTTAGCTCCATGAAACCATGAACAATCTTAAAGGTAAGCTAAGTTCATCAATTTCTACCTTGGAGTATTCTATATTACTATGCTAACTCATGGTGCCTTAGTATGCCTCTAATAATCACAAAATTATCTTACAAGGTCAAAGTCCTTATCTAGGTTTTAAACAGTGAAAACGAGTGAAAACAACAAATTTTACAAAGCCTGTTGGCCTCCTGAACTTCCTAGACCGGCCTGCCAAACTTCCACAGTTTGGCCTACCGGTCATACAGAACCGACCTATCAAACTGTTCTAGGTTTGGCTTGTCGACAAGATAAGTCCAGCCTGTCGAACTCATGAATCCAACCTGCCGATACTCAAGATTGGCTTGCCAAACTGGAAAAATCTAAAAATTTCTAAATTTTGAGTCTCGGCCACCCCGAACTCGAAATCTCAGTTCCAACCTATTTTTTAGTTCCCCGAGCATATATAATGTTGATAAATGATGGATAAACACATTGGAACACATTTAAATACTTTTAAACAAATTTTACATAGGAATTTTTAAATAAATCTAAAAATGAGAAAAAGAGGAAAACTTGATTTAATTTGATTTTTGTCCAATGAAGCCTAGATTCATAATGATTTAGGCTCCACTAGCTTAGTTAGAAAGATTTCTAAGCTTTTAATTTAATTTTTGTCCAATCAAACCTAGATTCATGATGATTTGGGCTCCACTAGGTTAGTTAGAAAGGCTTCTAAGCTTAAGGAAACTTAGATTTCAACATACAATGAAAATTGAAAAATTTGGGAAAAGTTTGAAATTTTGAAAAATAGAGTAACTAACCTCGAATTCAAGCTTTGAATAAACTTTGTGGAGGCCCAATCGCGTCCTTGAGCTTCCAATCCAGCAGAGGAGCAAAGCTTGAGCCCAAGATTTTGAATCAAAATGAGAGAGAAGAGAGAGAGAGAGAAGGTAGCGAGAGAAAGAGAGATAGCATTTGAGAGAGAGTGAGAGTGAGAAAGAAGAGAGGGGGAAAAGGGATTAAGTAGAGAGGGACACAGTGGGTTTTGGAGTGAAAACCATGTCCCGCACGTGATTTTCCCAAAAGGACATATCAGGCATTTGATAATTTTTTTTTTCAAAATTCAAAATAACAAATAAAATAATTAAAAGTAAGATAAATTTAAAAATACCACAAAATAATTAAATTAAGTTCAAATTACATTATGGTATACTAATTCACCATTTTTCACACTAATTATGCTTAATAATTTTTTAGGAGTTACAAAATACCATATTTGCAATGTAAATAGTTTATTTACTTTGTAAATAAGTAAATAAGAATTATTTACCCTGTAAACAAAATGGTAAATAAATTATTTACACCTTAAATCTACTTACTATATAAATAAAAATTATTACTATAAATAAAGGAGTAAATAAATTATTTACACTATATATCTACTATTATTACAAATATTTTCAAAACCTGAGCTTTTTATAAATAGTTTTGTAAAAGTGATATTTATTACAAGTTCTATATAATAATAATTATTTGTGTTCTCTCATGCAATATCTGAAACATTTAAATATGTCTCATTTAGAAAACTATCTTTTAATTTTTTTAAATTGCCCTTTTTAAAAAATTTTCCATCTCTTTCACGCAGCACACCATAAGACATGCCTCATAAAATACTCACCGGATAAAATTAATCCAAAAAAAATAATAAAAAAATATTACGTAAAAAAATAATAATAGTGCACCATGTTAAGCTCTATAAAACTCCTCATGCTTAAATTTGTTAGCTAACATAGCATTGATATATATCTCGACCAATAATTGTATCAAACAAAACTAAAGGGTTAGCCAAAGACCACGAAGGCACATATCATTGATGGTGAACAATACAAACAACTAATTTATCATCCATATGCACGATTGCCTTCTTTAAAAAAATGAAATACTCAAGTCTTTGCGCGCAGTTTGCCTAAACGAGTGCAGCCTCTATACACACCAATATTATATGGAAAAATAATAACAACATTGGGAAAAAAAATGAAGCCGATATATGTTATGAATTTGATTAATTCTGATATCTAATAATCTAATATATATACACACAAAAGAAACATGTATATATATGCTAATTTATTTTCTTACCCAATGCCTCTTTTTTAGTAGTGAGATTATCATACATTTTAATTTTTCTGTCAAAATTAAATTAAAAAAAGGGAACAAAAGGAGAAAATATGACCTTACAAGGAAATTGTTTCAATCTATGAAAATTATAGAAAAGACAAAAGATGTTAGTTGTGGAGAAAAGGAGGGAAACAACAATTTTGGAGGACTAATTAAAATTAGGGTGATTAACACTAATGGTTCCTAAACTTTAAGGTCTGCCTCATTTTGCCCTTGAACTTTATAAATCACTGTTTTACCATCTGAACTTTTAAAACTCCTCACTTTGCCCCTTAAATTTTAAAACGCCATTTTGTCCTTGTTTTAATCCTCATATTTTTCATGTTTATTGATTTTCTATTCAAGTAGACAGAATTAAGCCTATGTGATTCACATATGGGTCATCTATAAGGGCAAAAATGAGATTTTATCACTCTTAAGTTTTATTTATGTTTACACTCTCATTTAACATTTTTTTAACTGCTCTTATTTAAGAAGGGTCTGTGTGCACATTTCATTTCACTATTGTTTGCCAATATCTCTTCATTTTTAAGGTGTTACTCATCTCCTTTCGTATACAAATTTAGATATCAGCAAACAATATTGACTTATTAAATGAGTTATACCTTAAAAATAAGAAGAAATATGCAGATAAACCCTTCATAAATTAGAGTTTAGATATTAAAAAAAAAGGACATCAAGTGAGACACTAGTACAATCAAGGCCATTAGCGATGACATTTTTTGTGACAACAAAAGTGGTCGCAAATATTCACGTAGTTGTGAGGACATAACGTTGTAAATATAGGCTTCGTATATGCCACCATATTGTTGTTGCTAAAAATATTTGCGATGGCATATCATTGTATTTTCATACATATTTGCCTTAACATGCCATCGCAAATAATTAAAAAAAATATCCTTTCGTATTTGCGATGACATGCCGCTGTAATTTATATTTGTTGCCTAAACCTATGTAGCGTGAAGTTTTCTCGCGCCACTATGTAGGTATTTGTGATGATATTGTCGTCACAAATAATAACAAGATGCACATGACAACCGCCGAATTCATGTTTGCGATGACATTGTCGTTACAAATATAATGGGATACAGTTGTATTTGGCTGTCAAACACATTGATTGTGAGATTATTTGCGATGATAAAGTTGTCGCAAAAGGTGAAAATTTAAGTTTTTGCAAAAATTTTGATGGAGGAAAAGGCGGTTTATTAAATTTTATTTCAAACGACACTTTAATTTGTTGTCAAAAAAATTATTCGAGACTCGTCTTATTCAAATTAAATGAGACGACGTCATTCTGTTTATTTTTTACGATGACATTATGCGTATTTGCGACGACAAAAGCTCTACATATAAACAAACCTAAGGGCTCCTCTTCCTTTATTTTCTTCGACTTCCTTCTCCTTCTCTGACCTGTCTCTCCATTTCTCCACCCTATTTTGCCTTGAATATCTCCCAAACTTCCAAAGACATATAGATTCATAAGTTTTGTATTGTAGAAACTCATGTTATCAAACAACATTCATAGAAATCTCCCTAAATTGGAAAATCTCTAAGCTTTTTTTGCTTGAGTTTTGGAGGTTTTTGGTTGTTTTTCGAACATCCAACATTGAATTTCTTGTTGTTATCTTTGTTTTCTAACCCCCTTCTTAGTGGGTTTTAGATTATGTAAGTTTTTAATTTTTTGGTCTTTAGATTTTTGGAATTGTGTTGTGAATTGGATTTTTGGAATTGTGAATATGTTAGTTGGATTGTGAATTGTCGTAGAAGTATGAATTGTGATTGTGATTGTTTCTAGAATTGTGCGATGTAGGATTTTTATAATGTGGATTGTTATAGAATTATATTTTTAGAATTGTGATATTTGTAAAATTGTGTTATTTGATATTTGGATTTTTGAAATTGTGATTATTGTTTAGGATTGTAAATTGTGATCGTGATTGTTGTTCAGGATTGTGAATTGTGATTGTCTTTGGAATTGTGTAATTTTGGTTAAGTTAGCAATAAGTTGTTTATCCAAGTGGTTTAGGTTGAAAGTAAAATTAAGTTAGTATAGTATAAAATTGATTTTTAATGCATTATAGTAATTAGAAAATTCAAATAATAGATGTTAAAGTTATTAATAATAATAATTAAATACCACATTCAAAGTTGCTATTACTAGTTAAAAAAATTAAAATAAGGAAATGAAAATTTTTAATTAACAATTAATGAAGTAATTAATTAATTAATTAAGTATAAAGTAAAATAATATAATAAATCGTTATTATAAATTGATCAACAATATCATAGCTTAATAATTATAATATTATTGTTAAGGATTAATTAATTAATATGTTGTGTTATTTAATTGATATGAAAAATATATTGAATTTAAAATTATATGTCATTACAAATGGATGAATAATTGTAATATTATTGTTTATGAAAATTAAGAAATTAATTTTATTTAAAAATAATAAGAACAATAAAATTATCTTACAATTTGTTAAGATTGCATAAAATTCAATAAAATTGTAACTTTTTTCAGAGATGGTTAGGTTTGATATGTGAGTTCATAGTTACAAAAACTACGTATATGAGTACAAAAATTTGTGTTTTATTTTGCACGTGCATGCATGAGTTTACCTTAGACCTGTTTGAAGATCAGCATGTAGTAACACCGATGCTTGAATTGCCCCATTTGTATGGCTTGGTATTGTAATTTATGTGCTTATCATTCAATTTCACTCGCGCCTTTGGTAGAGGTTTAGGTACATCTTCCTTTATTCTCCAGGTGTGAGCCTAATAGCACACTTAGGAGAACTAAAGGGAGATGCTGCAAAAATTTCTATAGAAAAAGGGCATTGTAGGATGAATGACACAATATGTAAATTATAATAGTAAATGGTATAGGGATATCAATCGACAGATGTTTAATCTTTGAGAGTAGAATGCATCCGAGGCAACCAATCAATTGGTTTTGCTTTCATTTGGTTCAAGCTTCTCCACTAAAAAAGCTATCCTAGTTGTATGGTGAATGGAGTCAAGTTTCTAGCGCACACTTAGGATATCAATCGGATTACCCAGAATTTTGGTGTCTCTGTTCATGGATCAAATAATTAGACATATTACGGAGTCTGTGAGGAGATTTACAAATTACCTTACATAAATGCCAATTCTGTTATTCTTTTCAAGTGTACATGGTTTGATACTTATCAAAAAAAAGAATAGAACTCAACAATACAAAAATAAAACAAGCATCTTTGTTAAGGACTCATGGTATGAGAATGAACCATGTATACTTGCATCTTCAGCAAAACAAGTACTTTATGGAGATAATTTGTTTAACAGCCCAAATTGAAAAGTTGTTGAATACTTTGAACATCATATATGAGATCTTCTCGAAGAAGATGTGGATGACGTGATAGTAGTTCAAGATATGGAGTCTACAAATGTTGAATTAGTAGTGGAACTACTAGAGATTTACACCTTGACATAGAATCGCCCTAATGTATCATCTAATATTGTCACTTCCGATGTTGATGCAATCTTAAAAGACAAGTCTCTCGAAGAAGATGATGACTGTGATTTGCAAGAAGAAGAGGGTGAAACTTTACATGACTACATTGAATTGGAAGATCATGACTCCGAAGATGATGATGACATTAATGATGGTGGCAACATTCAAGGTATAAGCAGTGAAGCATAGAAATTATGTATATTGGCCCTTTTTTTATATATACATGTCATTTTAATATCACAATTAAGCATGTTTTTATAATACTCATATAATAAATATAAAATTATGGTATTAAACTTTTTATTTATCAATAGTTGGATATGTTTGGACCAGTAGTATATGTGTCGGCTCTTTAGGTAGAGTATAGCCTCCATCTGATCTGTATAAAGTTTCGTCACACTATCAGTTAGGTATGTTACAACCCTATTGCAAATTTGTTAGTTTATTCAATCAACTAATTTTAATCTGAAATGTTAATTTATGTTTACAGCACTAGATGTTGTAACCCGCCGTCGTTCCGATCGAGGAAAGGCAAAGGTCATGAGATCGCCATATATGTGGAGAAGCACAAAATGATTCCATTCACATTTGATGAGGTTGGTAGTACCTGGAAGGCACTTGGGAGGTTTGGCTCGTAGTTTGAAAGTTTCGTTAACATTTACACTCAGGTTGCATGTGAGCCATTCCACGATGCTTGGAAAGATGTAAATACCTAGCACAAGGGACAAATTCATTAGCCATGCTGGTATTCATTCAACTTTATTCTTATAGAACATAATTATTATAGAACATAATAAAAGTAATTATCATGAACTTGAATGTGTTACAAGATTGGTTTGCTCTTGATTTCCAATACCTGGATGGTATTCTCCATGGTGTAGTTAATGAAGAGGTATCCAAGTGCTACAAAGACTGGAAGAGTGACCTCCATGATTACTTTAAAGCACTTAAAGAATCAACAAATGAGGCATACGTCAAAGCCAACCACCCCAAGAACCTTAGGAGTCAAGAACACTAGGGTCGTTGCTGCCATAAGTTCATGTCTGAGAAATTTTAGGTCATTGTATATCTACTAAGTTGGTTATTTACTATATATTAGTTTCAATATCGCTAATGCTAAAAACTATTTTAAGTAGAAAAAGTCAGCGACAGATGAAAACAATCATGCTAACTATAAGTGGTCAAGTTTACATAGTCAGATATCCTTCTCCTAGTATCGCGGCAAGAAGGATAGTAACTTTTTTTTAAAAAAAAATTACCAGCAATCTTAAAAGTTATCAAATAATATATTATTCTAACACATCCAAATTGTTGGATAGGCCAACACGGTGACCTAGTAGTCGATGTCTGTCATAGACAACTGGGCAAACATGCATCGTCATAGAGAGATGGGTTAACCTCGAAGCACAGCAAACTTTTGTAAGTACTTTTAATTTTCAATACTATCTTTTCTTATTCAAATTGCTTTGTGTATTTATAACATGTGTTTACTGTTATTCGTGTAGAATACGATGGAGCGAGAGAGACAAACCTAGATGACATAGCCTGCTTCATCCTCAGCTGCGCCTATGCTTAACGAGGAGGGAAATTTTAGAGCATGTCCCAGGTAGATGTAGAGGACACAAGATTGGACTAGGACCCACACTCATATAGAGGATTTACTCTAGCATTGGATCATCCTCTAACTCCCAATCAGATGGAACATCTTTGATGCTTGTTGACCCATATGTGGAAGATTTTATGCAAAGATTGGCTGAGTACAACATGAATATGTACCAGAGCCATAGGACATTGATGGAGTTTGTAAACAAGTTGTTCCTTAGAGTCCAACTCCCATCCTTGATGACTCGTCCAACTTTTGCTAGTCTAGATCCTCCACCTCCTCAAGACGCCGCTAACGACAACAATGATGGCATCGATGATGCTACGAATTCAGGGGATTAGATTGTATTTTCTTCTTTGTTCAATCTTTCGGTACATTATGTTTGGTTTGGTTTTTATTTTATTATTAGAATAATGTATTATCAATTTTATTTTTAATATTAATTTTTATTTTCATTATAATAATTTGATTATTTCTATTTAAAATTAGTAACAATTATTAAAAAATATTGAACACTTAATAAAAAGTATTAAAAAATACAAAAAATGTATTAAAATTTTTCATAAAAAAATATTGGCGATGACAAGAAGAAACAAAGTATATTTGTGACAATATTTTCATAAAAGTCGTTGCAAATAATGATATCACGTCAACCTCAGTTCAATTAATTGCGACAACATTATTTGAAATTGTCATCACTGAAAATGTTGGCCACGTCACGCCAATGATAAGCTCAACGACATAATTGCAATGACGTTTTTGCAACTATTTATCGTTGTAAATATAAATGCGATAATACTATCGTCACAAAAAATTATTTGTGACACTTACTGGTGATGACATATTGTCGCAAAAAATTTGTTTGCAATGACTTTCTATCTTTTGTGATGACTTTTTGTCGTCGAGACCGTGTTTGTTGTAGTGAGAGTGTAAACGTGAAAGAAAACTTTAGAGTGATAAAATTTCATTTTTACCTTTATAGATGACCCATATGTGGATCATGTAGGCTTAATTCTGTCTATTCAAATAGAAAATCGAAAACGATAAGAAAATAAGGAAGTTTAAAGCAAGGAAAAAATGATGATTTTTAAAATTTATGGGACAAAGTGAGGAGTTTTGAAAGTTCACGGGTAAAGTGATAATTTTTAAAATTTAAGGGGCAAATGAGAGAGGTCCTAAAATTTAGAGGTCATTAGTGTTAATAATCCTTAAAATTAAGGGAAATTGGGTTGGGTGACATTTTTTATGGCCTCTTTAAAATAAATAACCATAACTTTTTAAAATTAGGCAAATAATCGTTTATCAGTAATAAACTGAGTTTAACTAATAAACTCCTTGAGTTTATCAATGTAAAACTTTATAAACTCAATTTTGTCACTGTTAAACTCGACGAGTTTATTAGTGATACACAGACTTTAACCGATTAAATTCTCGACTTTATCAATATTAAACTTGATAAATTCGAGTTATTACTGATAAGCAGCTATTTGCCTAATTTTAAAAAATTACGGCTATTTTTTTAAAAAGAAATTTAAAAAGGCCATTTATCTCTATATCTTTAAAATTAATAGCAAATATTTTTAAAGGGCTCAGCACATAGCATATTGGTTTAATATTAGATATTTTAATAAAACACAAAAAAATCCCCTTTTTCTTTCTCCTTCTTCTTTGACCGTTCACCACCATTGTGTTCGCTGTCTTCCCTTATTGAGCTAAATTTGTCCCTTTCTCTCTCCCATTCTCTCTATCTCTCATTCACATATCAATTGCCCCATCGCCAACATGGTAGACTCCGTCAGTGTTGTCACGCCACCCCTTGTAAAGTTTGATGCTTGCCATCGAAGCCTCAAATCTTCGTTGCCTCGGAATTACATTGACGCTTTCATCTCTCTCAATCTTCTTCATCATTGTCACTACTGTTAGCGATCGAGCTCAAACAAAAGTTGAGTCGTGACTCCATGCGGAAAAGGAGAAACAAGGGAAAGAGAGAGAAACAAAGAGACAAAGTATGTAGAGAGAGAGAGAGGAAGAAAGGAAAACATAGAAATTATGACGTGGTCTATTATTTACTTCACTTTTAAAAGAGTATTACTATTAACTACAACTACTTTTTGATAATTGATGATTATCATAATTTTTTTTAGTTGTTTCATTCTCCATATCTTATAAACTTCTAGGGGCGTTTAACAGTTGGTTCGAATTGCCATCTTGAATTAAAAATAATGTAATAATTTAAATTTTATAAAAAAAATACTATAACAAAATTAATTTCAACCAAAATTTTTCTAGTTTAAATTCATGAACCAAACATCATTTTGCTTAGCCACAAATAGCTAGGGTTATCTTAGGGACAAATCTACTGTGGAGAACATTTTTTTGATCCATTGGATCTCCATTGTATAGTAAAAGAAAAAAAAAACAAGAAGCTTATAATAAGTTAAATCAGCTTACACACATCAAATTTATTTCTTTTTTTATTACACAAAAATTTTATTAAAGTATTAACTTTTACTTAAATAAATCTCAACCATTGATTTCTTAAGACTTTTAATCCTAACTCTTAATTCAAAACCCGAATTCAAACCTTAACTAAGATCTTAAAGAGTGAGGATCTTCCCCATGGGCACCATTAGCTCCACACACAGCCATCGTCATTCGACATCATAGGTGTTCTTAGACCCGTTGCTGGTGTCAGCAGCCACCACAAAGCCCAACGTCGATTGCTGCAAACCCCGACTACATGGCGACACAATCGAAGCCGTTGATTTCCTCATTGGGGATGTAGGGATAGAGGATGGTCCAAATGAATTGGAATTTTTCATCATGAGGTTTCAAAAAGCCTCATCATGGGTGAAGATGCAGCTATCAGGGGATTTGGCCATAGAGAGGAAGTACAAGATGCTGGAGTACTGTTTGGATGGGTGGTTTCGATTCAAATCTATCCCTTTTTTCGTTGGGCTTTTGTATCAAAGACAAAAAAAAAATAAAATCAAGTTGTTATGTGATACTCCACAATTGCCATGGAGGATACAAACTCAAGATTCAAAATACAAGGAATTAACAATATATTTGAGGATAATTTGGTGGAAAAATTTGAACTACTTTAATACCCATAACATTCTAAAATGTCCTTCAAATTCTTTTATTTTATATATTTTTAAAAAATTATCATTTATTTTTAATTCATGCAAAACCATTTACAAACCCATGAACCATCTGTTAATTTTTGTGGTGTTTGGAAGAGTGATTGGAACCATTAGTTAGAATCATTTTTACTATAATATGTGAGAGTTTTATACTATTTATAACTAAATTTGTGGTAGAAACCACTCAACCAAATAGCCTTTTATGCCTCAAAGCCAGGGGATAAAAGAAGACGAAGAAGTGATTTTACAAGGTTTAGGCAAAGTTTTGATTTGATTAACTGACGATTAGAAAAGAGTGATTTCTGTAGAGAGAAGACTGAGAGAGAGAGATGGGGGATTCTTTAGTGTTGTTTATCTTATTTTTTCAAATGAGGGCTTATTTTCGTAAGACCACTCGATTAAAATCCAACAGATCTCAGTATACACTCCATTGGTTGAAAATTTTACCATTCTCTAACTTTACACTTATTTTAGTACTCTTCTTGCTTAATATACAACCAAACCCAAAAAACAAACGACATAGTTAAGACTCCAATAAAAGACAAAACTCACAAAAACAAGTTCTTGTAAAAGGGTAGTCAATACCCCATTGAGCACCCCACGTAACAACCAAAAGAGGGCGAAAAGGGGGTTTGTCACACACGCGCCAACACAGGGTTGGCGAAGTTCAGAAGCTAGCGACTTATTATTTATCTTTACGCGGCCTTGTTGACAACCTTTTCAATTTCATTGGACGGTCAAGATCTTTCTACGAAGCAACAAGGAGTAATAAAATTACAACTTTTGTTTTTCCTTCTGGAAAAAAAAAAATAATAGATGAGAAAATATAAGGGTTCATTTGGTTTGAGTATTTAAATAGAGTATTTGAATAAAGATTTAAATTTTTGTGAGAGAAAATGCTGTAGTAAAATAATTCGAACCGTAATTTGAGTATCGAAACAAACGGATCCTAAATCTCTCTCCTTTACGTGGGTAAAATCTTTTGCAAATAATACCCCAAAATTTATTTAAAAAAAAAATAATAATGATAAATACTTGGGGCTTCCATTGCAACCTATAAAATGTATCCCCTTCGTTTCAAGAAAGCATTGTCCTCTCTTCCCCTCCTAATATCCCCAGTGCTGCTTTTCTTCTTCTTCCTCTTCTTCTTCTTCTCTCTCTTACTTTTTCTCACCATGGACAACTATGGTGAAGAGTACAAACATTATTGGGAAACCAATATGTTTCTCCATGCTGAAGAGATGGACAGGTACATAAAACAATCATAACCCTTTTAATCAATAATTTAGGCTAGGATTTTTCATCTTGGTATAGGGGGAAAATTTACATAACTACTACAAATTATTTGACATGTAGTTCCATATGGTTTGACACACAATTTTTTGGCTAATAATAATTTGGACATGGTCCAGTTGGGGGATAGACGAGGCGTTTTCCGGGTACTACGACTCGAGCTCGCCGGATGGGGCCGCGTCGTCGTCGGCAGCATCCAAGAATATTGTCTCTGAGAGGAATAGGAGGAAGAAGCTCAATGAAAGGTTGTTTGCCCTTAGAGCTGTGGTCCCCAATATTAGCAAGGTGATGACCCCATTATAGAATAATTAATTAATTTAATTAATATCGCTTGGTTTAATTTGCTTAATTATTTTCACTATGAAATATATTATATACGTGTTACTGTATTAGTACTCCATTTTGCTTCCAACTATTGTAATCACCTATATATGGCGTATATATCCATATCATTTTGTCCATATCTAACTCCGGTTATCTAGACTCCTTCTACTTACTATTTTCATTTTCTCCCTCATTTTCTTTGTATTTTGATTTATTAATTACTATTGGTTTTTTGGGGTTTCATTACTACTAAGATGGACAAAGCTTCAATTATCAAGGATGCAATTGACTACATCCAAGAGCTTCATGAACAAGAGAGAAGAATCCAAGCGGAAATAATGGATCTGGAATCAAGTAAAAGTAAGAAGACCAATCAGGAATATGATTATCATGATCAGTATGATCAAGAACTACCCATCTTGTTAAGATCAAAGAAGAAGAAAACCGATCAACACTTGTATGATTTTGGAGGATCAAGGAATAATTGTTCCACTTCCCCTATTGAAGTCCTTGAAGTCAGTCTCTCCTCTCTCTCTTTGCTCTCCTCCCTCGTTCTCTCTGTTAATTTCTCTTTCAATCTACCTAATAATTGACTAAAAAATCATTATTTTACTGTCTGTTTCTTTAGTTCAAACCACAATTAAAACCATTTTATTATAGTGTTTTGTCTTAAAAAAATTTTAATCTCTATTTGAACTTTTTATTTGAACTTATAAATCATACGGTCACTTGGTTTTTATATATTATTTATTTATTGTGGTAGATTAGTGTAGTTAATTAAAGAAAAGAATTTATTTAATAATTAATTGTTAATTTAATATTGTTAATTGTGTTGCAGCTAAGGGTGACGTACATGGGAGAGAAGACTTTGGTGGTAAGCTTGACATGTGGGAAAAGGACAGATACAATGTTGAAGCTTTGTGAGGTATTCGAATCCTTGAAGCTCAAAATTATTACAGCTAACATTACTGCTTTCTCTGGGAGGCTTTTGAAGACGGTCTTCATTGAGGTTAGGCTTTTTTCTTCTTAATTTTCTCTCTTCTAATTTTAACAAATTATTTTCTGCCATCTACTAGTATGTCCAGTTTAAGAACTTCCAAAATCGGTATTCACATATTGTCATAAGAAAACATGGTCAATTTAGTGGTAATAAATAATACCATTTTAAGCTCAAAACGAAAGTATAAATAGACAAATTAAAAATTACGTAGTTGAAAGCTGAAAGGTACGGTGGGTTAAAGGTGAGACTCCATTTCAAATCAAAAATCAGTAAGGCTTGTGTCCATGTATATATATACCGGGATTATTTCCATAATAAATCTCATTTGACTTATGTACTCTATTTTATTAACCTCGATCTATATAAATAAGGTCATTTTGCACGTCTGTTTGGTTCTGTTTATATTTTAACGGAGTTGTGATGTAAAATAAATTAAATATTAAAAGATATCAAAACATTAAATATTATCAATAATAATTTATTTTTTTTTGAATTTTTTTCTCTCCCTTCCTCTTGTCTTACCCTCCATTTTCTGGTTCTCGCTTCCTTTCTCTTTCTATCTTCGCTCTCTGTCTCTCTATGTCGGTCCGTTCTCTCTTTGATTGTTGTAAGGAATGTTATTGAACATGGAAGCTAAAGCCAAGCTGCAAAATGGTTTTTTCTCAAAACAAATGACATCAGATCAAGACATCAAGCTTGGCCAGTTTTCAAGATTCAGACTTTGATCGGAGGAAATATACCTACCAGCAAATTCGAAAAAGACAAAGTTCAAAGTGAAAGAAAAAGGAAAACCCAGATAAGACTATTGATTTTAGCCCCGCTCCCCCTTCTCCATGAGACACCCCACGGTCCACCCCCTCCGCTCCCCCCTGTCACCGCCCCGTCGCTTCACGCCGCCACCCTCACCCCCACCCCCCAACCCAAATCGAGAAGAGAGAAGAGGGGAGATCTAGAGAGAGGAGAGAAAGAGAAGAAGGGGGGGATGGGGATAAAAATAGGGAAAAAAATAAAAATAAAATGTTCTTTAATTATTTTTTAATATTTTAATTTTATATATTGAATTAAAATTTTAATATATTTCTAATATTTAGCTACATGTTATATTAGTATTTCTGTTAGGATGTAGACAGAATTGAATAGAGAAGGCAAACTAGTTTTCTACAGTTTATGGATGTTTTAACCTGTTTAAAAAAATTAAGAGGTAAAGTAAAATATGATACATAAATTAGAAGTTTTGTAAAAAAAAATCTTAAGTACAAATTTATTTTCAATGCTTACATTTTTAATGGTTACATTTCTATTAAGAATATATTTTCACAACTATTGATAACATGACACAATAAAAATTTAATCTTATTAATCATCATATATTTTTTAGTTGACTAGCTACGCAATTATAATTGTGTGATTTACATCACATTGTTAATAATAACAGTACCTATTAAAATATAACTATTAACATCATATCCATATATGTATATATAAATAATTTGTGTGCCCAATGAAAAAGGATAATTTGATGGAAGTTGAATGATTGCATGTATTAAAGGACGATAATTATTAAATAAGTTACAAATTAAAGAATTTAAAAACTAAGTTTTAAAATAAATGGACATTTTATTTTTCATGTTTTCATTGAGGATATTATTGATATATAAAGCGCACTTTTTTTAGGCTCCTTATAAGTTGCAACAAAAAATGTTATTGCATCAACACAGTGCAAAATTGAGATAATTAAAGAAAAGAAAGCAGGTGGTTTGCAAATAACTCGCACACAAATAATTTTTATATTAAAAGACAGTTACCTTCTATTGGAGATAACTTGGAATTGAGAGGAGAATAAAAGATAATAAAAACGAGAGAGAAAAAAAAAAGGGGAAAAAGACAAAAGGAAAGCTGGAATTGTGGGGCATTAAATGGTTGGAAATCACTTTAATAAAGTGGATAATCCATTACGTAACAGTATTTTAGAGCAATGATGAGTGTTGTAATCCAGAGAGTCCGAAGAAAACCAATCCATGGAACAAAGGTGATGTGGGAAGGACCAAGTTGCATTTTAACTTTAGCTGGGACCAAGAATGTTTATAATGATAGCTTTCTTTTTTCTCAATATTAGTCCATTTGAAACATCAAAACTGTCTAACTCATCCAACTCATCTACTTACTTTTTATGTGTACGCTGGCTTTATTATAATATTTTCTCTTATAAAATTAATACAACATCAAATTTATTTTTTTTACTATTTCTTTAAAAGTATATTAGGAGCTTCTCACATATCACTTTCGTCGAATCAATTCATTCTTGTAACTTTAATCTTTCGAGACTTCTTGCAGTATGAATTAAGACAAGAAAAGAAAAAAGTGATCTTTCTCACACACAATAATTATTACCTGAACCCAATTTTTCTGACCCACCAAGGGCTCACCATGTAGCCAAAGCTAGTTACAATTAATTAATCTAAAAAGAAACCTCTTAAAAAAACAATTCTTCTTAATTCCATATGGTTTCAAGGGTTTGAGTTTTTTTTTTTTTTTCATATGAGTATTGAATTTGACAAGGCTTAGTTTAGTAATAAATTTTACCTATATTAGTATCACGCTTTTGAGTTAAGATATCTATTATTTTCAAGTTCAAAAAATATATGTACAAAATTAGTCGATTGCTATAATATTTTGCTTACTATCTAGCTAACGGTCTAAATAAAAATCAATTTTTTTAGCAAATAAAAATCTAGAGTTACAGAAAAACTGTTAACTTTTTGTTTAAAAGGCAAAGCTTGATGAAGGGAAAAAATTGGTCCTGTTCTCTTTCCAAACCAACCAAAGTTTACTATTGTTAGATTAGGTTCTTTCCCGGCGTTACCCGCAATTTATTCTTTTTTTTTTTTGAGATAAATTGATTTATTGTTTTGTATGAATTTTGTTAGCAACAGTGATAACATGTTTCTTATATGAATAATACCTCGTTTTCTTGGAAAATCCAAAGGAATGCCTTCTGATTCCTCGTAACATACTGGAAAGGCGGTATTTTGGGTTGAGGGAAAATAAAATGAAAACGCACAGAAAGCTCGTGGGAAAAACTGACAAATGCATTTTGACACAGAAAAAACGTGTCCAAATGATAATAACAAATATACACACACACGTCATTACAAACGCGTTTTCCTCCACATTTGTGTTGAGGACAATAGCATTTTCCTTTTTTATTTCTGTGGTCCATATTTGGGCCACTAATTCTTCAAATTTCGTGGCATGGTTATAATTCAACTAACATGTGTGGTGTGCCCACTAATTTAAGATTTGTCCATTGTCATGTCATTATCCAAGTAGGCCTTTTTTCCCCCGTTTTTTAGTTCTTTAATAAATAAGTGATGACTTGACCATTACAATTTACATATGAGGGACTTCTTAGATGCGGTGCATGTTTTAAAACGTTTGATATGATTAAAATCATTTTTTTGCTGTTATAAAAAAACCATTTATTTATTTTTTTAAGATCTAATGGTTAAATGATAGATAACTTTTGGAGGATTTTTTTTTGGTTTTTACAAAAAATTGTCTTACATATTAATAAAAGTACAGCATGAATATATATATATATATATATATATATTTATATGCCCATATTAGGACTCGTAGAAGTCACTCATAATATGCAAACAACAAAAATCTCCTTGTCCCACTAGCATGTTATATCAATCACACTAAGTTGGAAATTTGGAATTGGGAATACTTTATCCCCACTATTTTAACAAGGAAAAAGAAATTATCATGATTATAATCTTTTATTTCCTTGCAGGCAGATGAAGAAGAAAAAGATCATTTGAAGATAAAAATTGAGACAGCCATAGCAGCTCTAAATGATCCCGAAAGTCCTATGAGCATATGATTCCATAAGAGACGTTTAAAAATCAATAGCTATGCTCTCTCTCTTCTTTTTTTAATGGATGCTAGGTTTCCTTCTGATATAGCAAGTTTTCGTTCACCACTCTTCTTCGGGTTTTTTGGAATCTCATGGTGTTTTCCTTAATGAAGAAGAACCTATTGGCACCGGGAATTTTTTTTTTCTTTTAGTTAAAAATCATTTAGAAAAACCTATACGTGGGAAATATTATCTTTTAATAAAATAATTTGGGGTGTTGATCATGTTCAATAGAAAATTTATAGCCTATTTAGCACATCGATCTACATTGAATTTATTAGTGTCTTGTGCCATCCCCATACATGTCCATTTAATAATGGCACTGGACAAGTTTATTATTGAAGAGAAAGAGACCGATTGCATTTTTTTGTAAAAATTTTAAAAGAATAGAGTATATATGAAAAAGTTAAATTTAACCTTTTATGAATATTAAGGGTAAGAATTTTTAAAATTCAAAAATTATGATTGAACTTAAGATGGAGGTGTAGTAGTCCTTGTTTTCGAAGTGTTGTGGATTTATTAGAATAAAATTTCAAAACTAAACTAAAAAATTAATCAATAAATTTTCCCAAAGAAATGTTAAGGTTACTTTTTTGTCACTTTCTAGCTTTTAATCTTGTCAATGCCATCACACTTTTTTAATAAAAATAAAGCATAACTATAAACTCTTATTTTTGCTTTTATTACAACTTTGCCATTATACGTCCATTATTATAAAGAGATTTGCTCTTAGAATAAATTAAAAATTACTTTTAAAATAGAAAAGAAAACATTTTATCAAAAAATAGAAAATATATATATATATATATATATTTATGCATAGCGTCATATATATTTTTACGTATATACGATGTTTTGGGTATTTTATAAACGTTCTATAGATATAACAAACAATTGGTATATGCTAACAGCGAAAAATATTGTGTACGCTAATAGAGCAAAGAATCATATATGCTTTTTTCTAGATAAATGCTATATAAGGTTTGTTCATATATATATATATATATATATATACTGAACAAACAAATCCTATATAATGCTTATGTGCATAAATATATGTGTGTGTATACATATATATCATTGTAAATAAATAAAACAAAGCCAGTTGATTAAAGAAAAGAAAAAAATCATCATAGAGGTAAATTATCTTAACAACTGACGTAAAAATAAAATGAAGTAAGGAATACCATCATTGTTTGTTTTCGAGGAATTGCAAGTAAAATATATTGAAGAGTGGCATTATGGTAATAAAAGATAAAACAATGTTATGTAATTATATTTCAATTTCATTGAACATTATGATGAAATGTGGCAAGAGAAGAAGGTAATGATCCACCTTTTTAGGCCGTTACTTAACTTGCTTAAATATCGTTTCTTAACTTATTTCTTACTTACTACTAAGAAAAATATTGGGTAATTTTTCTTTAAAATATACTTAAAAATATTTTTGAAACTGTTGCGACTTTTATTGCAACATAAATTAAGATATATCTCAACACTTGACTTTAAAATCATTCAAAACTTTTTCTAAAACTCATTAAGATCATTTACTTTCTTCCTTTTAAATTTTAAATAGTAGAAAATCTTTTCTTTAAGTAGCGGAAAACTGCACGTAGTAGTATCCATATCCAACCTCTGCATTTCACTACAACACCGAGCTCTTCAACCAGTCATACTGGTCTTTTGTAGAATTACCTACAGCATGAAGGGACTTGTCATGAGCTTTCGCTCAGTAAGTTCAAACATATCCATAAAACGTTAAACATTTCTCTAAACATTTCTTCATAAAACTTTTCTCATTAAACATCGTTCATGAATCTTTTCTCATAAAACATTTTGCATAAATATTTCTCATAAACATGTCTTGAAATGTTTTTAATAAAACATATCTCATAAATATATCATGGAAAGGAATGCAAGCTAGGTCACAATGCATGAGTCCATTTATATGCATTTATGAATATCCAATTATGAACTTCTTATTATCATTCATAACTTACTTGAACTTTTATTACTGTTCTCATCTTACTTTTTCTTATTGGCTTTAGTGTTCGTACCAACATCATCAATTATTTCTCTTGTGGAAGACTTAGGACCATCGAACAATGAGGTCATAACTTTAATATAATTTGTATGCCCCATATCATGAGGCTGGTACGACATGTAATAAACAACTTTGATTTACCTTGCCAAACGTACCATATACTATAATTTCGCATTAAAACATTAAGCATAATAAATGCAAATATATTGCAAATCATAACTTGAACTTTTTAAACATTATGTGTAACTGACACAAACATATAAGAAAGCATTTGAAAATAATTTTCTTCATGCCACAGGTAAGGTTTGAAACTTAATTGGGTAACGGTCTAGCGTTCTAACTCTTTACATTTCCTTCTATTTTAACACCCCTAAGTGGGGGTTAACAGTTTTTAATAAATAAAATAAAGATAAAAAAATAAACATAGAACTTTAAATATATTTGCCCAGGACTTAAATAAAAACTTTCAAATCAATAAAAAAAACAATATAAACAACAATTAAACCATAGTTTAATGTCGCACAAGAAATTTAACAATATAAAACTGCCATCATCATCATTCCAACCCTCAATATATTTTAATACAATCCCAGAAAGTAACACAAGATACTTACATTTTTGTGAAAGATATTCTTAACAAATGAAGTAATTCCACATACACATCTACATAGCTTCCTCAACTATGCTTCTTGTCATCACCTCGCATGTTATGAATCCTGAAAGATAGAAATATAGGGGAATGAGCGACAACATGCTCAGTAGGGAAAAACATTACTCACCTTTAGGTTTTTATCATTGCCATATTAAAACCTGCATGATTAGTTCTCAATATTACTCATCAATATTATCAAGTTCAATTCCCGTGGATAACTTATGATCATTATTACCAAGTTCCATATATATATATATATATATACGTATTAATTCAAGATTCAATTATGTGCATTTATACCCACCATGAAATACCATATCACTCAACTTAACAAAACCTAAATGGGTGCGCTTGATCACCCTCCAAACATTCCAAGGGTGTTCAGGTGAAGGGACATCAAGCCCCAAGTCCTCACCAAGTAGATTTTTGTATAGTGCATCTAGGACTTTCGACCCACGGGAGCGTCATACCTCCCCCCTATTTTACCTGATAGGGTATTCATGCCCAAGGACGTAACTCTACCCTCTTCACATCTCACCATTCCTCTATAATAAATCATTTTTTATAAAGTTAGTTTTACTAACCATGCTTCTCAATTTACAACAATATGTGCCAAATCATTATGTTTCCTTGCTGTACAATACAGGACGAGTTCTACATCATTGTGTTAAGGTATAATCATATACATTCAAAATATCATATACATATCTTGCAACATAAAACAACCAAATTTTAATTTATCAATTAATATTAGCTCCACACTCCCTTGATCCTAAGGCATGCATAAGGACAATTAAAACTAAAGTACAACATACAACCACATTCATAAATAAATCAAGTATAAATTCATCTCACTAGTGTGCCATTAAAGTTTTTATGCAAATTTCTTTTTGAATACCAAAGTAAACAATTTTTGTCTTAACACAATATAAATTGTATATAAGTAATCTATATGTTTTAGTCCCTAATAAGATTCATAAATCACTTAAGATAGTGTTGGAAAGGTTGCAAGACATTAAGGAATCAGGAGATGAGCAAAGTTCGGTTCTTGATTCAGGCTAGCAGTTGGTATACCATGGCAAACTAGTGGTATACTTTTGCAAAAAGGGCAGGTTCACTATCTATAATCAACACATAGATTAACAGGTGGTTTACTTAAGGTAAACGGGCGGTATACTGCCACTGGCTGGTTTACTAGTTTCCAATTCAAAAATTGAAAAATTTATAGAAAATAAAATACAACTCTGATTGAAGCTTATGTTAGCTTGTTGGAAAGCTTAGGATTTTACTTTTTAAATGTGCAAGCCAATTTACAAAATTCATTTTCATTTAATCCCATAATTTCAAGAAAGAGCCACTACCCATAGAGGTATTACAAAGTTTATGGAATACCAAGTTTTCCTTTACATCATATCATATTATCCTTGTACAAAATCTCAAAACCATGTCAAAATATGTAATATGCATTATATACTCATAATAAACATATTCCCGTGGATTTTTATACCAATATCATCATCAAATCATATCTCAAGCATTTCTAGTGAATAAGGGTGAAAACATGTTTATATCAAACTTTTTCATTCAAGCCTTAGAAATCTCTTTTATACCTCAATCAAATCCATGATGAGCCTTTAAAATATGTTTTTAACATGCATATGGAACTAGTTTAATAATGTAATTTTCTATTTTCGACATATACACTTAGACTTTATACATATGCTCCAAAATAGCAATAAAACATATACTCAGGTTGAAGAACATAAATCTGATTAATCTTTGAGTATAAAAATTTATAAATGAAAGACCAAATTCGTTCATAAGATTCTAACCTCGGATTATGGCTAGTTGGAAGCTTGAAATGGCTTCAAAACAGGTTCCTTGACTTCGGTATGGCTTAAATTCTTGCTTAAATGGAAGTGATGGTGGATGATTTTTATGGCTACCTTGAAGAAGTTTTTTGAGTATTTTGCTTCAGCAAAAATGAAAAGAAGATTGTGGGAACCGAGGGAGAAAAAGGAAGAGAAGGTGAAGTTTTTAAAGAGAAGTGATAGAAAGAATTATGGAGGAGACATGTTGGAGCATGTCACGGAGGAAATAAAGAAAAGAAGGGTCAAGAGTAGTTGGGAAAAATATCTTCATGTCTCATCTAGAGACATTTTGGTAGAAAATGCCAAAGTGGTATTTTTGTGATAAATGGAACAATAAAAGCAACTTAGTAATTTTAAATGCAATAAAATTTTAAATTATCACGTTTTATACGTTAATTAGCAAAAATTATTCATGTTAAAATAACAGGTGTTACATCAATTAGTCAGCTTTGTGTCCTATTCAAATCACACCCGACTACTAGCTAACTTTCTTTTTATCGACCTACTTGATCGATAATATAACTTTCGTAACCTTTTATTCCTTATACTTAACTTTGTTTCATATCGGTTTATCTTTCCTTTACTTGACTTGAACGTTTCTTAGTCAAATTTCCCGTCTTACTTAATGGTTTCTTTACTTAATATATTATAGAACATTTTTTTGTTTAAGGGCGTCTTGCTAATTCAAAGTGCTCGGGCTCCATTTTCACGATTTCCTTAAAAATAATAATTTTATCTTTAATAGGTTTTTCGTAAGTCACGTAATCTTACTAGACTTCTCATTTTTACTTTACCATCTTGTTATTTGTGGGTTATAGAAAAATTCCCACTAATGGCGTTTTTCTAATTCGGTGTTTCAGGGTCCATTTTGGCATTTTTATGAAAAAGACCATTTTGCCCTTGAAAAATCTTTGAAAACTTTCGAAACCTGCTTTCAAACAAAACTTTTGCTTCTTTATTACTCATAATATTACGAAAAATTAAATATCAGTTTCCTTTTTTGCTAAAATCTATTTTATTAAAACTTCACAATCTTGACCAATAATATGAAAATCTTGATAATTACGCCCTTAACTTATTTCTCTTTCTTTTCTTGATAAAAACTAAATTCTTTCAAACTTATAATCTGTGGTTACTTACTGCCTATAGCAGTGCAAAAAACCAACATTTCATAGTGAAAATTCTCATTTCACATGGTTTTACAGTTTTGGCTTAAAAGAAAAAATCTTGACTTTTTGCCCAAAGCCAAAAACAACCGTTTTATACCAAAACATTCTGCTTTTTTTCAAGGATTAAAACTTACAAAATCTCCTTAGTCTAAATTCAAATTATTTCAAAACGTTTTCTATTTTATGAGATTTTTTGTTTAAAATCTCGTAAAACTCATAACTTGAAATCGATATAGAATTTTGAGAAGCCGTCCATAATTTCTAATAGCCTCGACAAGATCTACAACTTTTATATTTTAACTTTTCTCAAAATTATTCATCTTAATATTGTTCTTGAAAAGGCAGAACTAAAATCAACATTTTTTGACTTGCTCTGATTGGAATTCAAGTAGGATTTCTTCACAAAAGTTGTCTAGCTCATTGTTCCCAATAAATTATGTGTTGAACTCAAAAAACAATTCAGCCCCTAAGTGCCTCAACCATTAAATTCTTGCAAAACTACTTAAACTTTGCATTTTTGACAAAATTTAACAAACTTTTTCATTTGTACTTAAAACCTTCATTTTTGACAACCATAAATCAATCAGATCTTACTAACCATTGTATGCCGAAGAGCTTCTACAATCAATGATGAGAAGAACATTCCAGAAGGGCCTCAACCAACTGGCCTTCTTTGCTATTCTCTATCCATGATCGGAGTATGTATAGCCACACGTCGTATAGCTCTTTCCCAGTGACTATCTTTCCAACCAATTGAGAAGCCTAGAGCCAAGGTTTATGATTATGAATAATAACCCTCATGGAGTTTTAGAGTATCTAACGTTAGAGTCCTCACTCTTAACTTCTCAACTGATTTGAATAACTAAGAAAATTCACTCCCTATTATAGAGGTTGGACCTAGGGATGGTCATCATCAAATAAGGCCTCAAAAAATTCGAATCTGGATCAACTTTTGGATAAAATCACATGCAAAATGTGTAATCAAATAACCCAATAGAGACAAAATAAGAAATTCGAATATGGACCTAGGGTTGGTAGATCTATTAGATGTGCCAATCCAGTGAACTTACTCCATCAGTAGGCCTAATTTACAATAATCTGAGCCCTATGAAGCTTTTATTTCCCACCCGAGATTCTTAAACAAAATCTAAGTTTTAATTCAAATAACCCAATAGAGAAGTTATCTGATCAAAACATCCATATCTGGATAATATCGAAGAAAATAAAATATTCCCAATAATTCAACAAGTTTATCTTGAATTAATTTATAAAATTAATTTAACCGATAAACAGACATGAATTATCTAATCCTATCGAATTTCACATAATCTAATAATTTAACATAAGTCACCAATTTATTAGCTATCAAGAGTCATGCCTCCAACATACCAGCATGCATACCACTATTAAGATGTGGGTGTCACCCTTTGGTACATCAAAAGACACAAGTCAAGACAACGGACCCACTATGCATCTCAGGATTAAGATACAATACAAATGATTGTCTAAAGTGAATTGATTTGCCGAGACAAAATTATTAATCCAAATTAATTTACTTTATGTCTCGATCCAACACATCATCACCTATGACAACGTGCCAATGTTTCTATTCATGGAGTCCGCCACCGAGGTCAAGACAAACCATCTCCCAAAAGGGATATAGACAACATAACAAGCTTTGCATGAATAAAGTGCCCAACTTTATTCCCTCAATTGCGGATCTTATGATTTAGACCATCACCTTAAGAATCGTGTCTTCCGCATAATCCGTCCATCATATGCCCAATTCTTAAGGTTTAGACCGACAGTCTCAGACTTTTGTTTGCTTAACATACATTCAACAAATATGAACGTAAAGAGGACAAGATTTGGTATATAAATAATGAATAATTCTTTATTGATAAAAAATGTCTCCAAAAACTTATTACATTTTTACTCCTTAGGGCATACATGTCTAACAAAACCTGGCTCTAATACCAATTATTAGAAAATTGTATGCGGCAAAATTTTAAAATTTTAAATCAAAAGTATTTTTCAAAGCACGTGTTTGACATGCTAAATGCATAAATCAATTACAGATCTTCCTAACCTTTTTTGTGAACCAAAAAGCAGCAGGAATTCGTGTAGCAAAGAACAATCCAAAAGAGCCTCAACGAACAGGTCTTCTTTGTCATTCTCTATCCACGATTAGAGTGTGGGTTGTTACATGTCGTGTGGCAAAGAACAATCCAATAGAGTGTTTTCTCCGGTGACTCTCCTTTCAACCACTTGAAAAGACCTAGTGCTAAGGTTCTTGATGTTGAACAATAGCTCTTAGAGAGTTTCAGAGTTTCTCCCACTAGAGTACTCACTCTATACTTCTTAAATGATCTAAATAACTAAGAAAGCTCATCCTCTATTTATAGTGGTCGAATTTGGGGTTAAACCTTATCAGATTAGGCCTTAAAATTCGAGTTTGGATCAACTTCAGATGAAAAATATATGAAACGCGTATGCTATTTTACCTACCACAATCGACTGTGATACAAAGTATAACGCCCCCTTTCAAACGTCACAATAATCGTTACTTTCATCATTGTTATCATTATTTATAAGATAGACTATTTAAATTTAAACATAATTTGATAAACATATCCCAAGATCCATGCATACAAATTTTTTTTAATATTACAAATATTTCAAATCCTTTTTTTTTATTGTTTATCAATGCCAAATTTACAAAAACATAATTCAAATAAAATTTCAAAAAAAATTTTAAAATCTGTTTAAATAGTTTGGTAGATCGAACTTATGTAAAATTAAAATAAATATAAAACAAGTCTTTTTACTTTATAGCGCGAAAATTTAAGCATTCAAAGCAATAAAAACATAGTTCAAAAAATTATTCGTTCTTGGCGTTCTTCCATTTCCAATCCATCGTTCATAGCTCATACGCCCGTCCTTGCCCTCCACCTATTCCATGGTCCTCTTACCTTTATCTACAACATGATTATAAACTAAGTAAGCAAAAGCTTAGTAAATATACTTTCGTATCTCACAACATAAAACATTTTATGAATATCTTTATGAAACATCATAATCATAATCATCATTAACATAATAGTGTACTTGGCACAGTTTTATCTAGAACATATCTTTCATTATCATTATCCATATTAAAAACTTCATTCATTTTATCTTTGCGGCCCAAGTGTTGCACTATAAACATAGACCTCGTAGGCGCACCGTCATGAGAGGAGTGGGGTAGCTACTCCTAAATCAAACGTGACAAGTCCAACCTTTGGGACATCATAAACATAAACATAAACATAGGGTGTGCAACACTTAATTAAGTGATACATATATATAGATATACTTTTAACATACCTCATCATTGAAACATTCATTAAACTTTCTTGTTACAACAAGAGTTTTCATGAGAAAACAACATGCAAAAACAAACTTAAAAACTATCACAAAACATATTCTCAAAACTTTTTCATAAACTTTTATCATGTTACAGGTGAGAATGTACTTACTCATCTTGCTTGCTTACGAAACCTTAACTTGGGTGACGTTGCTGCGGTTCTTGGTGTACTCGCAATACTATTAGCAATATATAAACATTCATATTGACTATAAGTCACTAGCAATATTATTAGCAATATACAAACATCTCATACTATCATTAAATATCACCTTATCACGTAATAATATAAAGAAGCACAAAATCACAATTTATGAACCTAGGGCATAATTCCTAAAAGTAGGTAGAATGACCTTTATTCACTTAAAAATTCATAATAATTTCATCTTAACTCCAAATCAGTCAAAACTAGTGGCATTAGAAACCAGACTCAAAAACAAAGAATTTGATATATTATGCTCATATTTTGACAATAATTTGCATGAAGAAAAAGTCCTTGAAATTCAATCTAAATTTTGGGTCTGTGTAAAACTGTACTGCTTTCAAGGTCAACTTCGAAAAATCATAACTATTTAAAGACAACTCCGATTCAAGCGATTCAAAAGCCAAAAGAAAGCTTAAGATGTCTAGTATTTGGAAAAATATAAAAAAATATAAGCAAAGAAATACAGAATAAAAAATTACTGAAACACAGTGGCTGTCAGGTGTTTGTATGAAAAGTAGGCGTAAGGCATAAAAAAAAAAACTCAATACCAATTAATAAGCCAATAAAACCTCAATTAAAATTGTAAATACTTATTTAACATGATACTAATTGATAATAAAATATACCCATAAAGATCTACATAACAAAAATATAAAAATCTATAATATCTCCAATCTAGGGTTTAACGAAAGGTTAATCAAAACAAGTAAATCATCAACTCTTTGCAATCACCGTTTGATATAAAATACATACAATAAAAGAATCTTTGTGATTATAATAATAATTCTAATACTAACATAATACACCAAAACTATAACACATCTAAATATTAGCTTTAAATAAAATTTCAACAATTCAAAACATGCATTAGAATTCAAAGACCAAATAAACTCTAATTACTTAAAGCAGTGAGCAACACACGATCACAAAATTCCAATAATTAAAATAAAATTACTTTAACCCTAAAATTTTTAAGACAACCTAATAACATATATATACAGTACCACAAAAAATCTCATTAGCAAATAAATTTGTTTAGCTATACAAACAGGTCACATAAACAAGAAGTACTGAATTCACTGAATAGACAGCCATAAAAACCTATCTTAAAGAAAATTCAAAAACTCATAAAATATTCATCAAAAAATCACAAAAATTTTCAGATCATAACTTACATATGCATAAATATCTCTGTAAAATTTTGTTCAAATCAAAGGTCATTTGCCCTTTAAACATGGACTATACTTTTATGAAAAATACCGATCAACAACAATATGGGCATGAGTTGCAGAGAATGCAAATTTAATATCTCAACATACAAAATTCCAAATAATGTGAAATTTTGAGGAATATCACATAACACATACATAAACATCATACTAAAATTTCAGAGCAAAAAGAAATTTGTAAACAAAGTTATGAGGGTCGGATTATAAAGGAAACAATATTTCAGCAATAGTCTAGAATGAGTTTTTTACCTCTAAAACGATTCTTCTCAATTCTCTTGAATTTATCTAAGTGAAAACATAATATTTCATTCAATTGTTTGTAGAAAAATAAGGAAGAGAAGGGAAAAAAATGTGGAGAAGAAAGAAAGAGTGTCTAAGAAAATTTTAGAGAGAGAGAATTTTCTTTGGCTAAAAATTAAGAGAATGAAGACTTTGGTGGCTTAGAGGTATATTTATAGGTTTATGAGAGGAAGGGATTAAATAAGTGTAGAAAACCCTATTCCTAATTTAATTCAATTTCCTTTTTTTTTTCCTTTTTCTTTTTTTTCTTCTTTTTTTTTTCCTTTTTCCACAGCTTGCGCCGTTTCTTTCTCTTTTCTTATAAACGTAATCCTTATATATATATATATATATACTTCAATATAATATAATATAATATAATATAAATATATAATGTAATATAATATAATATAATATAATAATGTAATATAAATATATTATATTATAATATAATATAAAATTATTATAATACATAATCACTTATATACAACAATAATATTTACTTCCATAACCCCAAAAATATTAATTATCACATTATTCTCTTGGACATTTTATATTATTCAATTTCTTAATGCCATTATAATAAAAATACTACATATGTAATTATCATTGCATCATTAATATTATAAAAAAAGAAAGTATGCAATAAAATTCATGTCATCATCAAGAATATAACTGTAGGCATACATAACCCTGGAGCATTATAAAGATTATGAATTTAGAGCAAATTGAAACCCATAAAAAATAAATAAATACTTTAAGCTTATTATCACTTTTGACATAAACATCCCGAGCACATCGATCCCACATGGCTGTCACCTGTGGCATTACTAAATAAAATGTTAATTTACTTAACATAAGTAATAATAGCACTAAAATATCACATTCTAACGTTAAATTAACATAATTGTCTATAGAAGAAAATGGTAGGCGTTACACAAAGACACAGTTGACTGCGTTGTCACAGACTTTGAATCTAATTCAAAGTCCAACCTCATAGGCTTATCTGATTGATCCAATCTCAACCAATTGGATAAATCCTATCTTATTTGACCCATGTATCCTTTATAAAGCCTCAATTTTAGTTCAAATAACCCAATAGAAAAGTTATCTGATTAAAATAGTCATATATAAATAAACCCATACAAATAAAATATTATCCATATAATTCAACTTGTTTATCTTGAATTAATTTACAAAATTAATTCAACCAATAAACGAACATGAATTATTAAATCTAATTAATTCAAATTTTGGTCGACCTAATAATTTAACATAAGTCACAATATATAGGAAAAACACATCGTATCGTTACAAGATTATTTTGAGTTAGTAAAGGAGAACTGATGGACATATATAGATCAAGCTCCTATAATTATAAAACATAATATCCCAAATACATATTTTATAATTATCAACTCTAATACTACTCTACTAAAAGCTTAAAGCTGCACTCTTGAACTATATAGAATTACAAAGCTTCGACAAGCTAACCGTCCATGACATATCATAATGTGTCACATCCCCATAGGATATTTATAATCAGCTTTAGGATAAATTCTGTTTTACCTTTTCAATTATTTTTATCTTATATTCCATTATCAAACCATTGGAATATTTACTCTCCATAGATAGTATATTTTTTGGTTATACCTATGTTTCTAAATGGTTAAGCGCTCCAATATTCCAATTATAGGATAATGCATATAAGGGAATACCATTAACTCTACCAAAAAAAGCTATGGATTCCTTATCTATGAATAATGATTCTACATGAATCAAGAGTCATGCCTTCAATGTATCGGTATGCGTACCATTATTAAATTAAGATGTTATCCTTTGGTACATCAAAAGACATAAGTAAAGAATACGAGCCCATTAGTCATTTCAAAATTAAGACACAATGAATACGAGCCCATTAGTCATTTCAAAATTAAGACACAATACATATGATTGTCTAAAGTGAATTGATTTGAACAAATGAAATTATTAACCAAATCAATTCAACTTTTTATCCCGATACAATACATCATCACCTATGATAATGTACCAATGTTTCTACTCATAGAGTTCCACTCCGATGACCAAGACAAGCCATCTCCCATTATAGATGTAGACAACATAACAATCTTAGCATGAATAAAGTGCCCAACTTTATTCCCTCAATTGTAGATCTGATGATTTAGACAATCACCTTTAAGATTCATGTCTTCGAAATAATCTGTCTATCATATTCACGATTTTTAAAGGTTTAGACCAGTAGTCGTAGACTTTTGTTTGCTTATCATACATTCAACAGAAATAAACATAAAAGGACAACATTTGGTATATGAATAATAAATAAACTCTTTATTGATAAAATGTTTTAAAAAATATATTACAACATTTAACTCCTTAGGATACTATGACTACAACAAGATCATCTCTCTACCTCACCAAACTCTCTACATTAATTTAAGCATTATTTTAATAGTAAAAGTGGCAATGGAGGAGTACCTTAATAGTATCTCCTCCCAAAAAGGGGTACTGTTGAGTCTCTAACCCAGTAGTTGAGAAAGAAAAAGCCAGGGGGAGGCACCCCCTTTTATTGTGAAATTTTTCAATATTCAAATTTTATTATTAATAGTTTATTTATTTATTTATTTTGATTTTATTTTTCATTTTTTATTTTTTCTTTTCTCAGTTGCATCTGAATCAACTACAATTAAAAGAGTAATTTTCTTCCATTTTCTATTCTAATCCGTGCTCAGCACTATGCGTGCTTTAGTTTGTGATTTGGTACGATGCCAATATGAGATGGACAATTTATGGCCTTTAGGTTGCTGACTAAAGACAAAAGCTTCGGCTAAGATCAAGACTTTGTAGAGAAAAGTAAACACAGGCCTTCAGACCATTGGATTGGTCAAGGTACTCTGATTGGACGATAACCAAGATGAGCGCACATGGAAACAACTACATGCAATTCGAGGTTTAATCTACCTTAGTGAGGGGCAGCTAGCGAGATGCAGATGGTCAGAATTATTCGGTGGTGCAATCCAACGGCTTTCATGTTGCCACTTGTCATTTCTTTTTATTTTTACTTTTTTTATTTCATGTGCATTTTTGGCCCTTTTTTGCCCCTTTCACACTGTTTTGCTATGTTTTTCCTCTAGATTTTAAATATAAAAAATAATTGAAACAAAATTAAATATTTTACAAAAATAATGTCTACAGTAATTTAAAAATATTTATTTTACCTTGAAATGTACAAAATAATTACAAACTTCTAAAATTCTAGACTATTTCAGTTTAACGCCGGTATGATTTTTAAGACTTAGAAATATTTTTAGAAATTACTAAAAATACAATAAAACATATTTACAAATAGAAAATTCATTTACAAACAATTTAAGACTCAAAATAAAATCACATAACATTGTTTTTACGGTTTTGGTTATTTAAAAATTAATACATATTTAGTTCACTGAAACGACTCTAAAAATTACCAAAAATATTATTAAATATAAAAAAATACTATAAATAAATTTTTTTAAACATATTTACACATTATGACACAAAAATGCTATTAGTTAGAGGATTTAACGAGAAATAATGCAAAATAATGATATTTAGCTAAAAAAAATATACATTTTTATAGTTTCATCGCTCAGGCATGAAGAAAAGCTAGTTGAGATTTTAGATAAAAAAACAAAGACCTTGAAGAATAAAGAAATTCCTTTGGCCAAAGTTTTATGGTGAAGTCACTTAGTAGAAGAGGCTACATGGGAACGCGAGGATAACATGGTCTCCAAGTATCGACAGTTATTTTGAGTTTTAAGGAAAAAACTCTTATAAGGTGGGGAAAGTTACAACGCTCGTCATTTTCTTTTGTAGATACTTATGTTAATTTAACATTAGAATGCGATATTTTATGTGCTATTATTATCTATGTTAAGTAAATATATTTTTTATTTAATAATGTCATAGGTGATGGTCATGTGGAATTAATGTACTCAGGATGTTCATGTCAAAAATGATAATAAGGATAAAATATTTATTTCTTCAAGAGTTTCAACTTACTTTAAATTTGTAATCTTTATAATGCTCTGGAGTTATATATGCCCTATAGTAATATCCTTTAAGATGACATGAATTTTATTGCATATTTTATCATTTTTATAGCATCTATGATGTCATGATAATAATGTGTCAGTAAATATTTTTTTAGGTTAAGTGGACATATATGATTGTCCTACATAATAATTATGTATTTAAATTAAATTAAATTAAATTACATTAAATATATTATATTATATTATATTATGTTATATTTTTATATTTATATTTAAAAGGCAACAACTGTTACCGTGGAATCAAGGAAGTACATAAAAAAAGGCGACTTTTTAGTTGCTGAGTAAAAAAAAAAAAGCAACAAAGTTGCCATGGAGGAAAAAGAAAAGAAAAAAATATTATTTGATTTAGGACTAAGGTTACTTATACGCACAAATATGTAGCTTCATGCACACATATTATTCTTATCATTTTTCTTGCCTCCATCTTTTTTCCTATTCCTATATGCTTTCTTGTTCTCTTTTCTTCCCTAAACTTCATGCACCATTAGTTTGGAATTTTGTTTTCTTCAAAATTCTCGCTCAAAGAATTCAAGAACACAAGGTATGAATTTGTTAATGTGTATGATGTTTTGGTTTTGTTAATCGATATATATATATATAGTTATGTATGTTTGATATGATTAGGGTTTGTTGTTAAATTAAAATATACAGTTTTGGTTTCAATTATTGAATTTTTATTATATGTCATGAATGTGCCGATTTTAATTTTTGGCAATGTTTAATTTTATGATGTTCATGCTATGTTTAGTTTTTGGGGTTGCATGAGTTTGGTATAAATTTAACATAATTTTTGTTATTGGAATATGATATCAGAGTTCTAGGGTTCACTTGTTTGGTAAATTCTCAATAATGTTTTGAATCCATGTGATTTTATTTTGCTACGATTTTTTGATATGATGTGTATATATTCGTTACAAATATCGGGAAGTTTTTATAAATTTTTTATCAATATATTTTACATGTTATGAGCTTTCGAACACTGCTCACAAATTTTTATTTGCTGGCAAATTTATATGTATGCTTTATAGAGTCCATTTTATGGTCTAGAGGGCTTGTTTTGATTCTGTTAAAACTTATGAACCATTGTTGACATGTATGTTTGAAAATTTTTAACTTCATATCTTTATTATATTTTAAGATAAAATTTGTTGTTTGTCAAGTACTCAGTAGTTATAAATATCTGCATGATATGTTCTATATAATTTGTGAGATAATAAATCATACTTTTAAATGCGTTTTTCATAATTTCTTATTTTTTAGTGTTTATTCATATGTTAATCATGTCACGTAAAAATCTCAAAAGCATATCAAGCATATTTGCTTTTATAAAAATGTTTTAATGAAGAGTGTTCGCTGTTTAGCATGATTGATGTTAATATTTACTCTGAATTCAAATATGTGCTTTGAATTATTCTAAATTTTTTTAGAGCTAAATTTTTACTATCTTATGATTTTATGTGTCTATTATTTGTATTAGTTTTTGTCAGTTATTTTATAGCATAAATTATTTAATCTATAATTTTTAATTAGGACTGCTCCATACCTAAGTTTTGCTTGAAGATTTTGTAGTATTAATTTTGTGATATATTTAAATTATTAAATGAAATTTTTATGGCTAAAGAAAAATCTAAGAGTTTTATGTATATATATATGAAATTGCAAATTTTCATGCTTTAATAGAAGGTGAATTGAAAGAGATAAGGTAATGAGTCTTTGAAAGTCAGTTAGTTTTTGTGACTGGTAGACTTATTTGAATATTTTGAAAATTGAAAAAAGATATTTTGGATTAAAATTTTAAAGGGGAGAAAATTTGAGTGATGTTTTTAAATCTTAGCTCAGTTATGGAAGAAGTTTTACACTTTACTCATGCTTATAAGTTGAGATTAATTTCTCAAGTAATTAAAGGTCAAGTTTTCTATCTTTATGTTTCTTGACTCTAAGTGCATGTTTGTGACTCAAATATGCTTTGTTTCATTAAGAATGATGTATGATGATGTAATATGCTATTAAATGATATTATGAACATGAATATTAATTTCATATATTATATAAATGATTGACATAAACACTCCAAAAGACAAGCACACCAAAAACCATGGCTACGTCACCAATTTAAAGTTTAGTAAGCAAGCAAGTCAAGTAAGTACGTACATTTTCATCTACAACATAATAAAATTTATGAAAACATTAAGCAATGTTTTATAAGTAAAGGTTTGTTATTTAGTGTTCCTATTTCAAGACCTTTTATGATGAATTTTCCTAAGGATATTTTTATGTTAAAGTTTTTAAGGTTTATGACAAGTTTTCAAAGAAAGCTCATATATATATACGCACACATATATGTATCCCTTAATTAAACGTTGCATGCCCTATGTTTATGTTTATGATATCCCTAAGGTTAGACTTATCATGTTTGGTTTGAAACTAGCTATTCGACTCCTCTCATAATAGCGCGCCTATGATGTTAATAGTGCAATACTTGGGCCCTGAAAGATAAAATGAATAACATTTCAATATGAAAGTCTAAATGACAGATATGTTCTACATAAATGTGTTCCTTGTACACTACTATGATTATGACAATGCCTATGCTGTAACGATATGATTTTATAAAAGCTCATATTTTATGTTGTGAGATAGGAAAGTGCACTTACTAACTTATGCTTACTTAGTTTTATATCATGCTACAAACAAAGGTAAAAGGCATATGGATGAGGATGGTGGATGGGGACGGGCGTGTATGCCAGAAGTGTTGGATCAGAAATAGAATCATGCCATGAAAATAAATTAATAACTTGAGCAATAACTTTATTATTAATGTTTTTGTCTCCACGATGTTGATTTTAGAACTTGGTATATTTTCTTATCAACTTCTGATTGTTTTGAGACTATTTAATATTTTCATAATTATGGCTTCTTGAGGACTATCTGTTGTTTTTTATAATGTGATCAAATTATTTGGATATTTAAGTATTTTTCTAGAGAGTTTTAAACATTGGTTGAAGTTTTGTATCTATCTATATTTTAATAAATGTTTGTATTGTTAGACTAACGATTTCTACAGGATGTTGGTTAGCTGAACACTATAGGTCTTTTGTCAAGCTAACTGAAGAAAGAGAAATACATCTCGTAAGTGGGTTTTCAAATACAAAATTTATATATGCATGTTTTCCTAGGATATTTGCTTGAGTGTAAGTGTTTTATTTGAATTCTTTATTTTTAAATAATAAATTTAACGGTAAAAGTAACGATTGTTGTGACGTTTGTAAAGGAGTGTCATACTATTAGTTTGGAATTTGTTTTCTTCAAAATTTTCTCTCTCAAAGAATTCAAAAACACAATGTATGAATTTATTTTATGTGTACTATGTTTTGGTTTTGTTAATGAATATATTTATAGTTATGTGTATTTGGTATGATTAGGGTTTGAAATTTAGGATATGTTGTAAAATTAGAATATGTGGTTTTGGTTTTAGTTGTTGAGTTTTTGTGGTATGTCATGAATGTGATGATTTTAATTTTTGGGAATGTGATTCTCATGCTATGTTTAATTTTTACGATTGTATGAGTTTGATACAAATTTAACATAATCTTTGTTAGAGGAATATGATATGAGAGTTCCAAGGTTCACTTGTTTGGTAACTTCCTAATAATGTTTTGAATCCAAATGGTTTTATTTTGCGACAATCTTTAGAAATGATGTGTATAATATGTTAGGAATGTCTGAAACTTTTTATAAAGTTTCATTCAATATATTTTAAATGTTATGAGCTTTTAATCGAACACTGCTCACGAATTTTTATTTGCTGGTAGATTTGAATGTGCATTTTATTGCATTCATTTTATGGGACAAATGCCATCTTTTGGTTTTATAAAAAAATTATGAGTCATTGCTGACACGTTGACTAAGTGTTTGTAAATTTTTAACTTCATAACTTTATTATGTTTTAAGATAAATTTCATTGATCTCTAAGTACTTAGTGGTTATAAATGTCTACCTGATATGCTCTATACAATTTGTAAGATAAATAAATAATACTATTGAAATATTTTTTTTCATGATTTATTATTTTCTAGCATTTATTTATGAGCATATTACATAAACATTTCAAAAGCATATCATGCATATTTCATTTTATAAAAATGTTTGAATGAAAAATGTTTGTTGTTTAGTATGCTGATGTTAATATTAACTCTGAATTCAAACATGTGTTTTGAATTATTCCAAATTTATATAAAGCTAAATTTTGGATATGTTATAATTTTATGTATTTGCTATGTGTGCTCATTTGTGTAAATTATTTTGTTGCATAAATTATTTAATCCATAATTAGGACTACTCACTGTGCAAGTTTTACAGGTAGTTTTGTAATATTAATTATGTGTTTTATTTAAATTATCAAATGAAATTTCTATCGGTAAAGAAAAAATTGAGAGTTATATATATGTATTAACTTTATTTTTGCAAATTTTAATGCTCTAATTGAATGTGAATTGAAAGATATAAGGTGGTGAATCCTTGAAGGTCAGTCAGTTTTTGTAAGTGATAGATTTACTTGAATGTTTTGAAATTTGGAAAATGGCATTTTGCATTAATATTTTCAAGAGAAGAAAATTTAAATAATATTTTTATATGTTAGCTATGTTAAGGAAGAAGTTTTACACTTTATTCATGCTTATAAGTTGACATTAAATTCTCTAAGTGATTAAAGGTCAAGTTTTTAGTCTTTATGTTTCTTGACTCTAAGTGTATGTTTGTGACTAAAAGATGCTTTGCTTCATCAAGAATGACATTTGACGATGTAATATGGTATTAAATGATATCATGACCATGAATATTAATTTTATGTATTATTTGAATGATTGGCACGAACACTCCAAAAGGCGAGCACATCGAAAACTGTGGCTACATCACCTAATTTAAGGTTTAGTAAGTAAGTTAAGTAATGATGAGGACAACATTAGCACAAGCAAGAGCACGTGGGAGACATATTCAGATCCAATTCAAGTTCCCATTAGTCCGGTTACGAGAGCTCGTGCGAAGAAGTTCAAAGAAACGCTTATTGGGCTGATTCAAGCAACTTGGGCTCAAGCTATTGCATGGAGGCCCATTGAGGGAATTGCATGTGACATCCAGACCAACAAATACATGATTCAAGCTCTAGAAGGGATCGAGTAATTTCCATTTCAGTTACTTTCCCGTTTTGAGGTGACACGTGGCGAGAAGAATCAGCTATTTACCTTTTAATGTCTAGTTTCCTTTTTGCGTTTGTTTTATTTCTATTATTGTAAGGCTTTTAAGCCATTAAGGGAACTTTCCTTATTTGCTTTAGATTTGACGTTTGGTAATTGATTTGCCCGAAATTCCATGGGCAATTAGGAGCTGAAAATTCGCATAGGGGAACCCCTATATATTGTAACGAATTTCATTCAATGGGGAATAAGTTTTAACACACAATTTGAGGTTTAATTCTCTTTCGTTCCTAAACGAACTATTCAAACTTATCGAAAAATTTCGTGGCGTTCATAGACTTATCAATCAGTCCATCCATAGCTGATTGTGGCGTCCCCACATACCAAGACTTATCAATCAGTCCATCCATAGCTGATTGTGGCGTCCTCGCATACCAAGGTTCGTGCTTCTTGTTAGGCATCGAGTCACGGTTCCATTGAAAACTGGTTAGGAATTTGATCTTAGAAACCAATTTTGGTTAGGGTCGCGTCAGTTCTTGGCGGGGTTCGTATCATTTGGTAATCAGAGCGAGGTTCTAATCAGGTTTTACTTATCCGTTCTCTTAGTTTATGTTTGTTTAAGTTATTCGTGAGTTTTGATTTCCGTTATCAAAGTTGGTTTTTTTTTAAGAAAAAGTGATCCGAAAAGAAAAGAAAAAAAAAGAAAAAAAAAGGAAAAGAAGAAAAAACAAGAGGATCTGAAAAAAAAAAAAATATTCGTTCAAGGAAACCTTCCTTCAATTTTTTTTTTTTCAAATTCTTGTTATTCATCGTTCAAGGAACCCAAAATTGAATTCCCTACACAGACCAAAAATTTTTCGTCAAGTTTCGTTCCTTTTGGGTGCGATTTCTGAAAGCCTAAATTATCTGTTACTGTTATAGTCTTGTTTCTAATCTGAGCCTCCTTGGTAATCTATTTGTGAATTGTCAAGGAAATTTTGATATTGATTTGACTAGTTTTATAGGAACTGAGTGAGAATTAACGAGTGGAAAAAGGCAAAGAGGAGAGAGCATTAGAGTGGACAAAAGCTGAAAGTATTGAGTGTAAACACGAGTGAAATTGACTGAACCATTTCATGAGTGAAACACGTAAGGGAGTGTGGTAAGGTCCTTTGCATTGTTTCTTATTTTGTTTTGCAAAAAAAAAAATGTCAAACAAGAGCAAGAACACTATTGAGGGTACCTCGGGTGCAGCAGATCCAAAACTTCTTATGGAAGCTATGATGGGGGAGATGAGGCAATTGTTGAGGGGAGAGTTAGGACAGCTTCATGAGAGGATCGACCGGATAGAAAACACACGTGTGGAACAGCCACAACATGTTCCTCATGCGTGTAAGCGGGAAAGGGTTCCAGTTAGAGGAGAGGTTGATGACTACTATAGGATTGATGGGGAAGAGTTTGACGAAAGAGAAGATTCAGCGGGTAGTCACCGAAGATTTGGACGGGAGAGAGGAGTTAGGAACCGGGAAAATGATAGTTTGAGAGGCATAAAAATGAAGATACCATCATTTCAAGGCAAATCCAATCCAGAAGCATACCTAGAATGGGAGAAGAAAATGGAGTTCATCTTTGACTGCCACTACTATTCTGAAGCGAAGAAGGTAAAACTGGCTGTAATTGAATTTTCTGATTATGCTATTACTTGGTGGGATCAGCTTGTTATAAATAGGAGATGAAATAGAGAGCGACCTATTGAGTCATGGGAAGAGATGAAGACCGTGATGAGGAAGCGATTTGTACCAACTTACTACTACCATGAGTTGTACAACAAACTACAAAATCTTAAGCAAGGCAACTGGAGTGTAGAGGAGTACTATAAGGAGATGGAGGTTATGATGATTCGGGCAAATATAGAGGAGGGTCAGGAGGCTACAATGGCAAGGTTTTTGGCGGGCTTGAACCGAGATATTCACAATGCCGTTGAGTTACAACATTATGTGGAGTTGGAGGACATGGTGCACATGGCTATTAAAATTGAGAATCAACTTATGAGGAGGGGCAGTAACACACGTCCTAGCCAAAACCTGAGTACATCGGCTTGGAAAATGAACCAGTGGAAGAAAGATGAGAAGCAATCCAACACCAAGCCAAAGATCGAACAAAAACAAGAGGTGGCCAGCCATGGGAATCAAGGTAAATCTGATTCTTCCACTACTCATAATCGTGATATTAAATGTTTTAAATGTCAAGGCAGGGGTCACATAGCAAACCAATGTCCGAACAAACGAGCTATGGTGATGCAGGACAATGGAGAGATTGAAACCGGGGAGGATTCGGACCATGATTCTATGCCTACATTAGAGGATGCCGACGATGAGGAGTGTGCTGTCCAAGGAGAATTGTTGGTAACAAGGAGAGCTTTAAGTGTGCAAGCCAAAGAAGAAGATGAAGAGGTGCAACGGGAAAACACCTTCCACACTAGGTGCCACGTACAAAACAAGGTATGTAGTGTGATTATTGATGGTGGAAGTTGTACTAATGTTGCTAGCACAACCATGGTAGAGAAGTTAGGGCTGCCAACAATTAAGCATCCTAGACCATATAAATTGCAATGGTTAAATGATACTGGTGAGGTAAAGGTGCATAAGCAAGTGCTAGTTTCTTTTCGCATTGGAAGATATGAAGATGAAGTTTTGTGCGATGTGGTTCCGATGCAAGCTGGGCACTTGTTATTAGACAGACCATGGCAATTTGATCGGCGAGTTAAACATGATGGTTTCACCAACAAGTACTCATTTGTTCACAATCAAAAAACGATCACTCTTGTTCCGTTAACACCAAAACAGGTCTATGAAGACCAAGTGAGCTTACAGAAAGAAAGTGATAAAAAAATGAAGAGCGGAGAAAAATCAAGAGTGGGAGTGCAGAGAGAGAGTTCGACCAGTGAGAGAAAAAAGGAAGAGATGGCCGAGAAAAAGGAGAGCAAAGAGAGCAAGGGAGAGAAAATTGAAAGGGCTGAAAAGAATTCACAATTAGTCAATGAGAGAAAAGCAAAGAGAAAAACAAACTTCTATGCGAAAAGCAGTGAAATTAAAAGGGCCTTGTTTTCAAATCAGCCAATGATTGTACTTTTGTACAAAGAGGCACTTTTAAACACTAACGAACTTGACCCTGCATTGCCTAGTTCTGTTGTTTCTCTGTTGCAGGAATTCGAGGATATCTTTCCCGAGGAAACACCGTAAGGTTTACCTCCAATCCACAGAATTGAACATCAAATCGACTTCACACCTGGAGCTATAATCCCAAACCGACCAGCCTATAGGAGTAATCCCGAGGAGACAAAGGAACTCCAACGGCAGGTAAGTGAGTTGATGGAGAAGGGACACGTGAGAGAAAGCATGAGCCCGTGCGCCGTACCAGTTTTACTTGTGCCTAAGAAAGATGGGACTTGGAGGATGTTTGTTGATTGTTGAGCCATCAACAACATCACAGTAAAGTATCGACATCCCATTCCTCGCTTGGATGACATGTTAGATGAATTGCATGGTGCTTGTGTGTTTTCTAAAATTGATCTGAAGAGTGGATATCATCAAATTCGCATGAAAGAGGGAGACGAGTGGAAGATGGCTTTCAAAACAAAACAAGGCTTGTATGAGTGGTTGGTAATGCCTTTGGGTTTAACCAATGCGCCTAGCACATTTATACGTTTAATGAACCATGTTTTACGAGCTTTTATTGGGAAATTTATCGTTGTTTATTTTGATGATATCCTTATCTATAGCAGCAATTTGGATGATCATATTGAACATTTGAAACTTGTTTTAGATGTTTTACGGAAGGAAAAGTTGTATGCTGACCTCAAGAAGTGTACCTTTTGCATAGATAAGCTTGTGTTTCTTGGTTTTGTTGTTAGTGCTCAAGGTATACAGGTTGATGAAGAAAAGGTGCGAGCCATCCAGGAGTGGCCGAGTCCAACTAGTGTGGGAAACGTATGGAGTTTTCATGGACTTGCTAGTTTCTACCAGCAGTTTGTGAAAGATTTCAGTACTATAGCCGCACCACTGATTGAAGTGATCAAGAAGAACGTTGGGTTTAGATGGGGAGAAGAGCAAGAGAAGGCATTTCAGTTAATCAAGGAGAAGTTGACTAATGCTCCATTGTTATCTTTACCTATTTTTTCCAAAACTTTTGAGATTGAATGTAATGCTTCAGGTGTTGGAATTGGTGCTGTTTTAATGCAGGAAGGGAGACCAGTAACATATTTAAATGAAAAGCTGAATGGGGCAACTCTTAATTACCCAACTTATGATAAAGAGATGTATGCATTGGTTCGAGCATTAGAGACGTGGCAGCACTACCTATGGCCTAAGGAGTTTGTGATTCACACCGATCATGAGTCCCTGAAACACTTGAAGGGCCAACACAAGCTGAACAAGAGGCATGCTCATTGGGTGGAATTCATAGAGATGTTTTCGTATGTCATTCGCTACAAGCAAGGTAAGGAAAACGTCGTTGCCGATGCACTTTCTCGCAGGTATGTCTTAATCTCAACTCTTAATGCTAAACTACTGGGTTTTGAACACATTAAAGAGTTATATGCTGATGATCGTGACTTTAGTACTGAGTATCAAGCTTGTGAGAGATTTGGTAGTGGTAAGTACTTTAGGCATGAGGGATACTTGTTTTGAGAGAATAAATTATGTGTGCCTAATTGTTCATTAAGAGATTTGCTAGTGAGAGAATCCCATGGGGGAGGATTGATGGGACATTTTGGAGTAATGAAGACTTTGGCTATGTTGCAGGAACACTTTTATTGGCCACATATGAAACGAGATGTTGAGAGGCTTTGAGGTAGATGTGTAACTTGTAGGCAGGCTAAATCAAGAGTGCAGCCCCATGGTTTATACACCCCTATACCAATACCTAGTGAACACTGGATTGATATTTTGATGGATTTTGTGTTAGGTTTGCCTAGGTCTAAACGGGGAAGAGACTCGATATTTGTGGTCGTGGATAGGTTTTCCAAGATGGTCCATTTTATTCCATGCCACAAGACAGATGATGCTTCCAATGTTGCTGATTTGTTCTTTAGGGAAATTGTGAGACTTCATGGTATGCCTAGGACAATTGCTTCTGATAGGGACACCAAGTTCTTAAGCTACTTTTGGAAGACTTTGTGGGCTAAGTTAGGGACTAAGCTATTATTTTTGACTACTTGTCACCCTAAAACTGATGGTCAAACAGAAGTTGTAAATAGAACCTTGTCTACTTTGTTGCGGGCTGTCATAAAAAAGAACATCAAAACATGGGAGGAGTGTTTACCACATGTTGAGTTTGCTTATAATCGATCTGTTCATTTTGCTACTCAATTTTCACCATTTGAAATTGTTTATGGTTTTAACCCTTTCACTCCTTTGGATTTAATGCCATTACCTTTGTCTGAGCATGTGAATTTAGATGGAAAAAGAAAAGCTGACCTTGTTAAGCAGATACATGAGAAGGCAAGAGTCAACATCGAGTGAAGAACTAAACAATATGCTGAACAAGCCAACAAAGGGCGTCATAAGCTCGTCTTCGAGCCCGACGATTGGGTGTGGTTGCACTTACGCAAGGAACGATTTTTGGAACAAAGGAAATCCAAGCTGTTGCCTAGAGGGGACGGTCCTTTTCAAATTCTTGAAAGGATCAACGATAATGCGTACAAGCTAGACTTGCCAGGTGAGTATGGTGTAAGTGCCTTCTTTAATGTTTATGATATAAGTCCTTTTGATGCAGGCGACGATTTGAGGACAAATCCCTCTCAAGAGGAGGGGAATGATGAGGACAACGTTAGCACAAGCAAGAGCACGTGGGAGACATATTCAGATCCAATTCAAGTTCCCATTGGTCCGGTTACGAAAGCTTGTGCGAAGAAGTTCAAAGAAACACTTATTGGGCTGATTCAAGCAACTTGGGCTCAAGCTATTGCATGGAGGCCCATTGAGGGAATTGCATGTGACATCCAGACCAACAAATGAGTGATTCAAGCTCTAGAAGGGATCGAGTAATTTCCATTTCAGTTACTTTCTCGTTTTGAGGTGACACGTGGCGAGAAGAATCAGCTATTCACCTTTTAATGTCTAGTTTCCTTTTTGCGTTTGTTTTATTTCTATTATTGTAAGGCTTTTAAGCCATTAAGGGAACTTTCCTTATTTGCTTTAGATTTGACGTTTGGTAATTGATTTGCCCGAAATTCCATGGGCAATTAGGAGCTGAAAATTCGCATAGGGGAACCCCTATATATTGTAATGAATTTCATTCAATGGGGAATAAGTTTTAACACACAATTTGAGGTTTAATTCTCTTTGGTTCCTAAACGAACTATTCAAACTTATCAGAAAATTCTGTGGCATTCATAGACTTATCAATCAGTCCATCCATAGCTGATTGTGGCGTCCTCACATACCAAGACTTATCAATCAGTCCATCCATAGCTGATTGTGGCGTCCTCGCATACCAAGGTTCGTGCTTCTTGTTAGGCATCGGGTCGCTGTTCCATTCAAAACCGGTTCGAAATTTGATCTTGGAAACCAATTTTGGTTAGGGTCGCGTCAATTCTTGGCGGGGTTCGTATCATATATTCTCACCTACAACATGATAAAGTTTATGAAAATGCTAAGTGATGTTTTATATGTAAAGGTTTGTGATTTAATGTTCTTATTTTAAGACATTTTAAATGAATTTCCCAAAGAATGTTTTTATATTTATGATTTTATGGTTTATGACTAGTTTTTGAAAAAGCTTATATATATATTACTTAATTAAATGTTGCATACCTGATGTTTATGTTTATGATGTCCTGCAAGGTTTGACTTGTTATGTTTGGTTTAGAAGTAGCTATCCCACTCTCCTCATGACAGGCCACATACGATGTTAATAGTGCAATGCTTGGGCCCTTAAAGATAAAATGAATAATATTTTAATATAAAGTTTAAATAAAAGATATGTTCTATATAAACTTGTGCCTAGTGCACTATTATGATTATGACTATTCTTATGATGGTTTGATATGATTTTGTGAAAGTTCATTTTTTTATGTTGTGAGATAGAAAAGTGTACTTACTAAGCTTTACTTAGTTTTATATTATGTTGCACGTAGAGGTAAAAAGCTTATGGGCTAGGATGGAGGATTGGGACAGGGTGTGTACAAAGAGTGTTGGATTAAAAACTGAATCACGCTACGAAAAGAAATTAATAACTCAAGCAATAAATTTTATTATTAATATTATTTTCAGCATGATATTAATTTGAGAACTTGGTTTATTTTCTTATGGACTGCTAATTACTTTGAGACTATTTAATATTTGCTTAATTATAGTTTCTTAAGGACTATACCATGTTTCTTCTATTTTGATGTGATTAAACTATTTGAACATTTAAGTATTTTTCTCAAGAGTTTTAAACATTATTTGAAGTTTTGTGTGTGCCTACATTTTAATAAATATTTGCATTTGTAAACTAACCATTTTTGTAGGATTTCGGTTAGTCGAGCCCTATAGGTCTTTAGTCAGGCTAACCAAGGTGAGGAAAACAAACCCGGTAAGTAATATTTCAAAGAAATGAATATTTTTTTGGGATATCTGCTTAAGTGTAAATGTTTTATTTGAATTTGTTATCTTTAAATAATGATTTTAACAGTAAAAGTAACGATTATTCTGACGTCTATAAGGGGACATTAATAAAAGATGCTTAGTAAAGATTATGTTGGCTAATTTGGCTAGTGTTAAAGTTACTTCATGATATGAACCCCACAAAGAAAAAGTGAAGCCCAAAATCAATAAAGGATATTTTTATTTGGATTGTTCTAATTCTGATTCTCAAACAGGCAAATAAGGACCTTGATCCAGTTCTATTCAAGAGATAAGAAGCAAGGGTATGAGAACAAGGATAGGCACCACACTCAAGAAAGAAAAAAAGGATTTTGAGTGATAAGACTAGGTTGAAAGCCACAAGAAAACCTTGATAAGTTCGTAATAGTTCTTTGAATAGCCAAAGAAACTATCTTGGTAATATTATTTTTCATACCTCCAGTTTGTCTTCCTTGCCCATCATTTGTAGGCTTATAGAAAGAAAAACCTAAGGCAATTGCCTTACATACTTATCACACTAATAAGGAAACAAACTTATGGCAATAATGCCTTACAATTAGGAAAGTAAATAGCCTGCAATTAAATAAATAAAATACAGACTATAAATGGCAATTAATTGTCTTAGAGAATAGGCAAGTAATCTGCCATTTATTGGAAAGTAATCTACTCCTTATTTGTAATGTTGAAATTGGCAAGAAATCAGTCCTTTATTGGAGTGTGTTTATTTGGTAACAATCTAAATTGGCAAGTCAACAAGCAATCTATGCCCCTCTTGCTAATCACGTCCACTCCAAGCTACTCACATTCATGCATGCATGTGCCACACGTCCAATGCTTCTAGACAGCTCCTTCAATTGTCTTGATGGCATTGACTAAGCCTTGATCTTCTTTTGGACCTATCTTGGAATTCACCTTCTTAGAATCAACCAAAATTTCTTGGATCAACCTGTTAAATGCTTCTTTGAACCTCTTAGCCTTTTTGTTTTTAATTGGCCCAACTAGAACACGCAATGGATCCTTGGTGATACTCCTTGATTCTCATCATTACTAGAACATACAATGGATACTTTGGTGCTGCTCCTTCATTTTCATCATTCCCTCTCTCTTGAAAAGGACTGGTCCTTAAATCTTCATCTACATCAAAAGAAGGCAAATCAGAAACATTAAAGCTTGCACTTACATTATACTCACCTGGAAGGTCTAATTTGTAGGCTTTGTCATTGATCCTTTCAATCTCTTAGAATGGACAATTTCCAGTTTGAAGTAGTTTAGAACACCTTTGAACAAGGAAGAATTCCTTCCTCATATGCAACCAAACCCAATCACCAGGCTCAAATACAACATTTTTGTGCCTCTTATTAGCTTAGTTGAGATATTTTTCAGTTTTTCGTTCAATGTTTTGTCAAGCCTTTTCATGGGTCTGCTTAACAAAATCAACTTTTGTCTTTCCATCTATATTAACATGCTCAGTCATAGATAAAGGAGTTAAATCTAAATGTGTTAATGGATTAAAAACATAAACAATTTCAAAAGGTGAAAAATTAGTTGCAGATTACACACTTCTATTATATGCAGAATCTACATGTGGCAAACATTCTTCCTATGTTTTCAAAGTTTTTATGTATTATAGCACGCAACAAAGTAGATAAAGTCCTATTAACTACTTTAATTTGACCATCAGTTTGTGGGTGACAAGTAGTAGAAAGTAAGAGTTTAGTTCCTAACTTACCCCACAGAGTCTTCCAAAAATAGCTAAAGAACTTTGCATCCCTATCTAAAACAATACTCTTAGGCATGCCATGCAATCCTACAATCTCCTTGAAAAACAAGTCAGCAAAATATGATGCATCGTTGGTTTTATGACATGGAATGAAATGTGCCAGTTTTAAAAACCTATCAAGAACCACATATATAGAATCCCTACCCCTTTTTGACCTATGTAATCCCAATGCAAAATCCATAGATATGTCAATCCAAGGTTCACTAGGTATAGGCAAAAGAGTATATAAACCATGAGGCTCAACTTTAGGCTTAGCTTGTCTATAAGTGATACACTTCTCACATATTTGTTATACATCATGTTTCATATGAGGTGAAAAGAAGTGTTCATGCAAAACATCTAATGTCTTAGATATGCCAAAATGCCCCATCAAACCACCCCCATGAGCTTCTCTAACAAGCAAGTCATGCAATGAACAATTAGGCATACATAACTTGTTTTCTTAAAACAAAAAACCATTACGCCTAAGGAACTTGCCAAGCGCCACTTCCTCACATGCATTGAATACATTATCAAAATCAAAATCATTAACAACAAGTCTTTAATGTATTCAAAACCAAGTAGTTTTGCATCTAAGGTAGAAAGTAAAGCGTACCTTGGAGACAATGCATGAGCAACAACAATTTCCTTGCCTTGCTTGTACTTGATCACATAAGGAAACGTTACAATGAACACCACCCACTTGGAATGTCGCTTGTTTAACTTGTGTTGACCCATTAAATCCTTCAAAGACTCATTATCAGTGTGAATCATAAACTCTTTTGGCCAAAGATAGTGCTATCAAGTTTCCAATGCCCTAATCAATGCATACATCTCTTTATCATATGTAGGGTAATTTAAGGCAGCCCCACTTAGCTTTTCACTAAAATATGCAATGGGACGCCCTTATTACATTAGAACAGCTTCAATACCTATTCCTGAAGCATCACACTCAATTTCAAAAGTTTTAGTGAAGTTAGGTCAAGCAAACAAAGGTGCATTAGTTAACTACTTTTCCTTGATTAAATTAAATCCTTTTATTGTTCATCCCCGCACTTAAAACCCACATTCTTTTTGTTAACTTCAGTCAAAGGAGCAGCTAGGCTATTGAAATCTTTCACAAATATCCTATAAAAAGCTAGCCAACCCATGGAAACTTCTAACATTACCCACACTTGTAGGTCCTAGCCAATCTTGGATTGCCTTAATCTTTTTTTCATCTACCTTAATTCCTTTAGCACTAACAACAAAACCAAGAAATACAAGTTTATCGATGTAAAAGGTACACTTTTTGAGGTTAGCAAGCAACTTTTCTTTCCTTAAAACATCTAAAACAAGTTTTCAATGTTCAATATGCTTATCCAAATTCTTGCTATAAATTAGAATATCATCAAAGTATATAACTAGAAATTTGCCAATAAAAGCATGTAAAGCATGATTCATTAATCTCATGAAAGTACTAGGTGCATTAGTTAATCCAAACAGCATAACTAACTACTCATACAAGCCATATTTTGTTTTAAATGCGGTTTTCCATTCATCAAGCATATCATCTAATGTCGGAATGGGACGTCTATACTTTACAGTGATATTGTTGGTGGCGTAGCAATCAGCACACATCCTCCATAACCCATCCTTCTTAGACACAAGCAACCTTGAACTGCATAAGGACTCATGCTCTCACGTACATACCCCTTCTCCATGAGTTCACAAGCCTACCTTTGAAGTTCCTTTGTCTCCTCAAGATTGCTTCTATAGGTTGGCCTATTTGGGATTGATGCTCCAGGAATAAAATTAGTTTGATGCTTGATTCCCTTATTGGTGGTAAACCATCGAGTATCTCTTTGGGAAACAGATCATCAAAGTCCAGCAAAAGAGAAACAACAACACTAGGCAAAGAAGAGTTAAGTTCATTAGTACTTAAACAAGCCTCCTTGTAGAGAAGTATAACAATAAGATGATTTGAAAACAAAGCTCTTATGATCTCACTCTTTCTTGCATAGAAATTCACTTGTTTTCTCTCTTTTCTTTCCTCACTAGTTGGCACTTCTTTTTCTTTTTATTTTTCTTTCTCTTTTTCTCTCCTCTTAGTCTTGGTCTCTCTTCTTTTTGTATTCTCACTTTCCTTTTTCATATCGCTCTCTTTTTTTAACCTCACTTGATCTTCATACACTTGTCTTGGGGTTAAGGGTACAAGAGTAATTGGCTTTTTATTGAGTACAAAGGAGTATGAGTTACATGCCTACCGAACTGCCATGGTTGCCCCAAAAGAATATGCCCCGTATGCATGGGCACCACATCACACAAAACCTTATCATTGTACTTCCCAATTGAATGTATGTTAAGCGAACAAAAGCCTGAGACTGTTGGTCTAAACCTATAAGAATTTGGCATATGATGGACAGATTATGCGAAAGACATGATTCTTAAGGTGACAGTCTAAATCATAAGATCCGCAATCGAGGGAATAAACTTGGGCACTTTATTCATGTAAAGATTGTTATGTTGTCTATATCCCTATTAAGAGATGGTTTGTCTTGACCATCAGAGGTGGACTCTATGAATAGAAATATTGGCACGTTGTCATAGGTGACGATGTGTTGGATCAGGACGTAAAGTGAATTGATTTGGATTAATAATTCTGTCTCAGCAAATCGATTCACTTTAGACAATCATTTGTATTATATCTTAATCTTGAGATAAATAGTAGGCCCGTCGTCTTGACTTGTGTCTTTTGATGTATCAAAGGGTGACACCCACATCTTAATAGTGGTATGCATGCCGATACATTAGAGGCATGACTCTTGATAGTGTAGACCTATTATTCATGGATATGGAATCCATAGTTCCTCTTTAGGAGTAGTGATATCCTCTTATATTCGATATCCTATAATTGAAAAACTGGAGTGCTCAACCATTTGGATACATAGGTGTAACCAAATGGTATACTGTCTTTAGATGGTAAGTTTTTCGATGGTGAGATAATGGAACGTAAGATAAAAATAATCGGGAAGGTAAGACAGAACTTGTCCTTAAGCCGATTATGGATAATCCTATGGGGATACAATACACTATGATATGTCATGGAGACTTAGCTATACGGGCTTTGCAATTCTATATAGTTTGAGAGAGTAGCTCCAAGCTTTTAGTAGAGTAGCGTTGGAGTTGATAATTATGAAATGTATATATAGGATATTGGGTTTCGTAATTATTGGGAGCTTGAACTATATAGGTCCATTTGGTCCCCTTTGCTAGCTCACAACATCTTGCAACGATACAACATGCTTTTCCAATAATTGGTGACTTATGTCAATAGTAGAAATTGTAGATTACACGACGGTTTGAAACCATCGTGGTATGTTTTCACGATGGTTTAAAAACCATCATGTAATCGTCACCGTCATGGATTCCTTATTTTGGTGGGGTTATGGGATCTTAGGTCGAGGCTACCATGATGGTTTTCACTAAAAACCGTCGTGAAAAGTTAAGCTTACATGACAGTTTTTATGAAAACCGTCGTGGAAGGCCTTCCATGATGGTTTTTGAAAAAACCATCGTGAAAGGCCTTCCACGACAGTTTTTTTAAAAACCATCGTGGAAGCCCTTTCACGACGGTTTTTATGAAAACCGTTGTGTAAGACTCTTGTTTCACGATCGTTTCACTAAAAACCGTCGTGAAAAAGTTGGTCTGAAGCTAAAAAAAAACCAGAATTTTGGGTTTCCTATGGGATGAATGGTCCCATGTTTTCACCATTAATACAATGACCTAACTTCATAATCACATAATTATATTGAACTATAAAATTTTGTTAAAATCATATATATGTTTACATTGTAAAGTCATATACTCTTTTCATGCTTGCACAACAGTTGATGGATTTTTGGTGTCTAAGTCCATGCATGCTATCATGCATGAGGTAAAGAAAGAAAAACAAAAATAGATATAATTAACAAAAATAATGAAAATAAAATTAATTAACTAAAACACAAACATAAATACAAATGCACAGTCATAGAAGCTTTTCATCAAACATGTGTTGGGCATCACAATAATACTTAGACATCACAAACATATAAAAAGTAACCTATTCTCACACCAAAATGCAAAATGTTGTTCAAAGTTCTTTCAAACACCAAATACAAGTAACACATACTAAATGGCAAATAACAAATTAATATAACTAATATTAAAACTAAAACTAAAGCTAAATAACACTAAAATAACCAAATAATACTAAGTTTAGAACTAACAATAATGCTAAAACTAAAAGTAATGGTTTGAAATTTACCAGCAGCGGTGGAGTCGGTGGAACGGCAAAGGATGAGTCGAACAATGGTGGAGTCGGTAGAATGTCAAGGGATGAGGATGAACGGTGGTGAATGGCATCGGGTTTGTTAGATGGGTCGTGAAGAGAGTGATAGAGGAATGTCAAAGTCGGTGGAATGCCGTGGGGGTTGGTTTCATCAGTGGCTAGGTCGTGGGGGGAGGAATTAGAGAGAGAAAGGGGTTTGAGAGTTAGTGGGTTTGAGTTAGAGAAATTTCAAATAAATAGGGAAGGCCATGTCATTGGCGCTTGATTAAATTTCGACGGGATACTAAAAATTTTGAACAAGCGGAACATTTCATGATGGTTCTAGTAAAAACCGCCGTGAAAGGTCTCCTTCCACGACAGTTTTTACAAAAACCATCATGAAAGGCCTTCCACGACAGTTTTTATAAAAACCATCGTGGAAGGTCCTCATGGTTGAAATTTTTAGTAGCCCGCCAAAATGTAATCTTTCACGAAGGTTAAATTTGGGCAGGAAACTAAAAATTTCAAACATACAAACCTTTCACGATGGTTTGTATAAAAACCATCGTGAAAGGTTAAATTTGGTGACATACTAAAAATTTCAAACATGAGGACCTTCCACGACGGCTTTTGTAAAAACCGTCGTGGAAGCCATAGGGCTACTGATGGTTTTTACAATAACCGTCATGGAAGGTCCGCATGTTTGAAATTTTTAGAATGTCGCCAAATTTAATCTTTCACGACGGTTTTTATAAAAACCTTCATGGAAGGTTTGTATGTTTGAAATTTTTAGTTTCCCACCCAAATTTACAAATTTAACCTTTGTGAAAGATTAAATTTTGGCGGGCTACTAAAAATTTTAAACATGAGGACCTTCCATGATCGTTTTTGTAAAAACTGTCGTGAAAGGCCTTTCACGACGGTTTTTACAAAAATCGTCGTGGAAGGTCCTCATGTTTGAAATTTTTAGAATGTCGTCAAATTTAACCTTTCACAATGGTTTTTATAAAAACCGTCGTAGAAGGTTTGTATGTTTGAAATTTTTAGTTTCTCACCCAAATTTAACCTTCGTGAAAGATTAAATTTTGGCAGACTACTAAAAATTTTAAACATGAGGACCTTCCACGACGGTTTTTGTAAAAACCAACGTGAAAGGCCCTGTGGCTTCCACGACAGTTTTTGTAAAAACCGTTGTGAAAGGCCTTTCATGACGGTTTTTACAAAAACCATCGTGGAAGGTTCTCATATTTGAAATTTTTAGAATGTCGCCAAATTTAACCTTTCACGACGGTTTTTATAAAAACCATCGTAGAAGGTTTGTATGTTTGAAATTTTTAGTTTCCTACCTAAATTTAACCTTCGTGAAAGATTAAATTTTAGCGAGCTACTAAAAATTTCAAACATGTAGAACTTTCCACGACGGTTTTTGTAAAAAGTGTCGTGAAAGGTTTAATTAGGGAAGATACTAAAACTTTCAAACATCCAAACCTTCCATGATGGTTTTTATAAAAACCATCGTGAAAGATTAAATTTTCTAAAGATTTTAAAACCATCCACGACGGTTTTTATAAAAACCATCGTGAAAGGTTTAATCTTACACGACGGTTTTTTAAAAAAATGTCGTGGTAGCTCCCATCAATACCACGACGGTTTTCGTCTTTGCAAGCGTAACTCGTCACTTTTTTTTCGTTATTACGACAGTTTTTGAGAAACAATCGTTAAATAAAGGTCGTATAATTTTGAATTTGTTGTAGTGTGTCAGATTTATTAGATTAGTTGATATTCGAATGAACCAAATAATTCATGTCTGTTATCAGTTGAATTAATTTTGTGATAAAATTAATTCAAGATAAACTTGTTGAATTATTGGGATTGGATAATTCTTGTCTATTTATCGGTTGATTTAATTTTTGAATAAATTAGATCAAAATAAACTTGTAGAATTATTAGGAATTCATTTATTTTCCTAGAGATTATCTAGATAAAAGTTGTTTTAATTAGATAACTTCTCTATTGGTATTTGAACTAAAACTTAGACTTTACCCTATAGAATCTTGGGTGAAAAATAAAAGATTCGCTGAGATTTTTTTTGGTAGTTCGGCATGCCGATCCTTAAGTTCGGCTTGCCGATGGGGCAAGTTCGGCCTGCCATGTGCGAAGAAAAAGATCACACGTTTTATGCGGACTTTATTAGATATTGATCCAAATTTGATTTTGATTTAAATTTTTGAGGCCTAATCTGATAAGGACTAACCCTAGGCCTAACCTCTATAAATAGTGAGTAAGTCATATGAGTTAGTTAGATCAATTGAGATATTAAGAGTGATGCTCTGCTAGTGAGAATCTGAAACTCCCTGAGAGCTCTTGTTCACAAATCACAAACACTAGCTTTGGGGTTCTCTCAATTGGCTGGAAGGAGAGTCACCTCATGGAAGAGCTGTACGTGCGAGCCCACACTCACTCCGATCGTGGATAGAGAATAGCAAAGAAGACCAGATGGTTAAGGCTCTTCTGGAACGTTACTTCTCTTCACTAATTGCAGGAGCTTTTCGGCACACAAAGGTTAGTAAGATCTGGTTAATTTTTGCATATAGCATGTCAAACTTGTGTTTTGGAAATACTTTGATATAAAAATTTTTAAAATTCTACTGCGTACTATTTTTCCAACAATCGGACTGTTTCCTCCTGCTCTCGGACAAGTATCTCCTAGTTCTCACGGATTATTTATCCAAATGGGTGAAGCTGAAGCATTTGCTGAGGTTAAAGAACGGGATGTAGAAAGATTCATTTGGAGGAATATCAACTGTCGGTTCGGAGTTTCGAGAGAAATCGTCACTGATAACGGCTCTCAATTCATCTCCTCATCCTTTAAGAAGTTTTGTCGTGATTAGGACATTATTTTAAGCTTCTCAACACCAAGGTACCAACAAGGAAATGGCCAGGCAGAAGCTACGAATAAGACGATCGTGAAGAATCTAAAGAAGAAACTTGAGACTAGGAAAGGACGTTGGGTCGAGGAACTTTCGATGGTTCTTTAGGCCTATCGGACGACTCCGAGAAGGGCAACTGGCGAATCTCTTTTTTTGCTCATGTATGGAACATAAGTTGTTATTCCTACAAAGGTAGTTGCTCGAGGTCTTTGAGTCAATTACTCACTCCTAAATGAAGCAAAGAATGATGAAATGATGCAGGATGCATTAGACTTGATAGACAAGAAAAGGACAAAGCCTTCTATCGCCTTGGTTGTTATCAGCAAGCGGCTACCAGATATTACAATTGAAAGGTTAAAGTTAGGAAATTCTAGGAAGGAGAACTTGTGCTCAGAAAAGTCTTTCAGAATAAAAAAGAAGCTTACGCTAGAAAATTGGCGGCTAAATGAGAAGGCCCTTATCGAATTCGGTCTATTGTTTGAGACAGAGTATACAAGTTGTAGAAGCTAGATGGATCGCTTATTACCAAGAGCTGGAATGTGAATCATCTAAGGAAGTATTATATGTATCACTCATTTCACTTTCTTTATGGTTGACTTGTGTAATTGAACTATATTTGGCTTGATCCCTATACATGGGGTATGTAGGTAGCTCATGGACTATAAACAAGTGCAGTTGCTTTATTAATTCAAATTTTATTTCCCTAAGATAATTGAGAAGTTTTTCTTAGGATAAGCGAAAAAATTTTTGTAACCCTCTTCGGACTTGACCAGCTCAATCCAAATGCACCTACTCGCCATCTTCATGGCCCTACTTTGGACTTGACCAGCTTAATCTGAATGCTCTGGCATGCCATTTTCATGGCCTACTTTGGACTTGACCAATTCGATCTGAATGCTATTGCATTGCCATCTTCATGGCCTACTTCCGACTCGATCAGTTCGATTTGAACACTATCGTATTGCCATCTTCATGGCCTTACTTTGTACTTGACCTGCTTTGTTCGAGCAATTTTGTATCTCCACCTTCATCGCTCTTTGGACTCGATCAATTCGATCTAAAATCAAACCCATGAAATGGTGCCATAATCGGGGCTCAAACGGTAATGTGGATTTGATCAGCTCTCCCAGAGTTTGATTTGCCATATATATTGATAACATGTCATATAGAATAAGGAGTGTCGCTTAAAATTGTTCATGCATGTCTTTTTAAAATAAAACATTGATTTCAAAAGATTGAGTGGGAGAAGGTTTTCAAAGAGAGGACCTAAGTCCTCCATTGTTGGTCCATAGGAAGAACATGGTGGTCCTGACTCTTAGGAAGAGATTTCTATCATGTACCAGATTGGATCTCCAAAAGGATAAGGTATTCTAGCATGATTTATGGTTGCACACCCCTTGGTGGTGATTATAAAGCATGGATAAAATATTGAAACGATGGTTATACACTCATGTTAATTTTATTATTAACCTCCCCTAGGAGCTCTGTTAATAAAATTAATGGCCAAAAAAATGATTATTAATATAAGCTAGATTATATGGGTCCTGGATGGCATATATAAATCAAGAGAGGATCTGTGTTCCTAATTGAATTTGGCATGACTCCCCTAGGAGCTTGCTGAATTCTAAGTTGCGAATTATCGTTGTAAAGTTGTGATATTTTCAAGGTTTTGACACATCAACACATTTTACATGATTGTGTTATCTTACTAAATTATTATTGTATGTTTGCTTATGTTTGGTATATGATTCTTTATTATAGATTAAAAATGTCTAAAAACACTTTATCTTCAATACTTGAAAAAAACCAATCAACTGGAGAGAATTATAATGATTGGAAACGGAACCTGGATATCGTCTCTCCTTTGAGAAACTAAAATTCATGCTAACAATCCCTTATCCTCCTGAGCCTATGGGAGATTCAACCAACGAGCAATTCCAAGCGTACGATCGATGGAAAGATGCAAATGATCAGGCCAGTTGCTATATTATGGCTAGCATAAATAATGTGCTGTAGGCTCAACGTGAGGATTATGAGACTGCTAAGTAGATCTTCAATAATCTAGAAGACATGTTTAGAGGCCAGGCCCTAACAAAGTGGCAAGGGGTGATTCAAAAACTTTTTAACTATAAGTAGAGGCTGGGGACATCCATAAAGGAGCACATGATGTTGGTCAAGGGTTACGTCGCTGAGACACAAACCAATGGAGCCGACATTGATGTTGAAACTCAGATGACTATGGTCTTTGAGACTCTATGAAAGGAATTTATTCCTTTTAGAGCTACTTTTAATTTGAGTCATAGGTGGGATATGACCTTATTAGAATTAATAAAACAGTTACAGGAGTTCAAACTGTTGGTCAGAGAGTCTCCTGTAGGTGGCGAGACCAACTTGGTGTTAGACATGTATGCCCTAAGGAGTAAAAATGTAATACATTTTTGGAGACATTTTTATCAATAAATAATTTATTCTTTTATATACCAAATCTTGTCCTCTTTTCATTCATATTTGTTGAATGTATGATAAGCAAACAGTAGTCTGAGACTGTCAGTCTAAACCTTAAGAATTGGGCATATGATGGACTGATTATGCGGAAGACACGATTCTTAAGGTGATGGTCTAAAACATATGATCCGCAATCGAGGGAATAAAGTTGGGCACTTTATTCATGTAAAGATTGTTATGTTGTCTATATCCCTTATGGGAGATGGTTTGTCTTGACCATCGGAGTTGGACTCTGTGAATAGAAACATTGGCATGTTGTCATGGGTGATGATGTGTTGGATCGGGACATAAAGTGAATTGATTTGGATTAATAATTCTGTCTTGGCAAATCGATTCACTTTAGACAATCATTTGTATTGTATCTCAATCCTGAGATGAATAGTAGACCCGTTGTCTCGACTTGTGTCTTTTGATGTACCAATGGGTGACTCCCACATCTCTATAGTGGTATGCATGTCAGTACATTGGAGGCATGACTCTTGATAGCGTAGACTTGTTATTCATAGATATGGAATCCATAGCTCTTCTTTAGGAGTAATGATATCCTCTTATATGCGTTGTCCTGTAATTGGAAAACTGGAGCGCTCAACCATTTGGAAACATAGGTGTAACCGAATGGTATACTATCTTTGGATGGTAAGTTTTTTAATGGTGAGACAATGGAACGTAAGATAAAAATAATCGGGAAGGTAAGATAGAACTTGTCCTTAAGCCGATTATGGATGATCATATGGGGATACGATACACTATGATATGTCATACAGACTTAGCTACACGAGCTTCATAATTCTATAAAGTTTGAGAGTGCAGCTCCAAGCTTTTAGTGGAGTAGCGTTGGAGTTGATAATTGTGAAATGTATATCTGGGATATTGGGTTTCATAATTATCATGAGCTTGAACTTTATAGGTCCATTTTGGTCCCCTTTGCTAGCTCACAAAATCCTGTAACGACACGGCATGCTTTTCCAATAATTGGTGACTTATGTCGGATTTATTAGATTGGTTTAAAATTTGTAAGAATCAAATAATTCATGTCTGTTTACCGGTTGAATTAATTTTGTAGGAAATTAGTTCAAGATAAACTTGTTGAATTATTGCGATCAGATAATTCTTGTCTGTTTATCGGTTGATTTAATTTTGGATAAATTAGATCAAGATAAACTTATAGAATTATTGTGAATTGATTTATTTTCTTAGAGATTATCTTGATAAAGTTTGTTTTGATCAAATATCTTCTCTATTGGGTTACTTGAATCAAAACTGAGACTTTATCCTTTAGAATCTTGGGTGGAAAATAAAAGATTCGTGAAGATTTTTTCACGAGAGTTTGGCCTGCCGAATGACGTGGTTGGCCTGCCAGCCTGCCGATCAGCGGGAGATAAGATTACAGTTTTCACGCGGATCTTATCAGATATTGATTCGAACTTGATTCTGTTTCGAGTTTTTAAGACCTAATCTGATACGGACTGACCCCAGGACCAATAGCTATATAAAGGGAGTGAATCTCATGATTTACTCAAATCAATTTGAGAGATTAAGAGTGATACTTTTCTAGTGAGCATCTGAAAACTCCCTGAGAGCTTTTGTTCACAAATCACGAACACTAGCTTTGGGTTCTCTCTATTGGTTGGAAGGAGAGTCACTGGTGGAAGAGCTGTACATGTGAGCCCACACTCACTCCGGTTGTGGATAGAGAATAGCAAAGAAGACTAGTTGGTTGAGGCTCTTCTGGAACGTTACTTCTCTACACAGGTTGCGGAGGTTCTTCGGCACACTGAGGTTAGTAAGATCTGTCTAATTTATACATATAACATATCAAACTTGTGTTTTGGAAATTACTCTGATGAAAAATTTTTAAAATTCTGCTGCGCACTTTGTTTCCAACAATTGGTATCAGAGACGAGGTTTTTACATAAATTTGCAAGTTTGTGATCATGTTATATGCATAAATTTTGTGATCTTAATCTCTCCTATGCTTGAATTGAATTTTATAGAGAAATGGCACTCTAGGTTTCTATATAATATATATGTCGTTATGGATTATGTGGTGAATGTTTATTAATTAATTATGGTTGATTAAATCATTGTTTAATTATTTATTAATTAATTAATACCGGTTATGGTTCCTTAGAAGCTAGAATGTGTATCTAAGTTTTTTATGTAATTAGATGGCGGACTATCATCTCCGTCTCGGAATTGTTATTTAATCTTTTTAATTTGTAAGAATTTTGTAATTAAATAATTATTCGGAGAAGACGGATCGAGAAGTCGGATCTTAAAGATTGATGATGGCTCCTCCAGGTATTTCCTGAGTCTCTAATTTTATGTTTTTGAATTGCTGAAAATAAAATTGATGAATTGCATTAAAATTGTATTTTTTGGAATGAGGGTTTTCTGCTCGGTCAACATGCCGGACCTCACAGTTCGGTAGGCCAAAGGTCACAGATCGGCAGGCCGAACTTGTGGTCCAGCAGGTCGACAGTGGGGCAGAAATTTTGATGCTCTGCCAGCAGGCTGAACTTTCAGTTCGGCAGGCCAAACCTTCATGATCGGCAGGCCGATCACCCAGATCGGCCTGCCGACCGAGAGCTGCCAAGTGTCCAAAAAAGGTGCAATTTTTTTGGTTCATTTTTAATTTTATTTTTGGGACGATTTTGAGAAACATTAAATTTGGATAAGACCGAAAATATAAAGTATTCGATTCATACGGGATTGAAGACTTGAAGATGGACATTACATGAAGAAGGATACAGCTTGAGGATTCAAGGATGAAGAATCGATAAATGTCTCGATTATTCTCTTGTAATCTTAGTTTTCTATTCTCTAGGGTGGAACCATAATCTTACGGTTATTATTATTTTGCTTGTAGCTTTGCTTGATTGCTTTGCTTGTCTGCATTATAATATGATTTACCATGTATATTGATAACATGTCATATAGGATAGGGAGTGCCGCTCATATTAAAATTGTTCATGCATAATTTTAAAATAAAACCTTGACTTCAAAAGATTGAGTGGGAGAAGGTTTTCGAAGAGAGGACCTAAGGCCTCCATCGTTGGTCCATAGGAAGAACATGGTGGTCCCAACCCCTAGGATGGGATTTCTATCATGTACTAGATTGGATCTTTGAAAGGATAAGGTATTTTAGTATGATTTATGGTTCCACACCCCTAGGTGGTGATTATAAATCATGGATAATATATTGAAATGGTGGTTATACACTCACGTTAATTTTATTATTAACCTCCCCTAGGAGCTCTGCTAATAAAATTAATGGCCAAAGAAATGATTATTAGTATATGTTGGATCATATGGGTCCTGGATGGCATATATTAATCAGGATGGGATCCGTGTTTTTGATTGAATTAAGCATGACTCCCCTAGGAGCTTGTTGAATTCTGAGTTGGGAATTATCGTTGTAAAGTTGTGATATTTTCAAGGTTTTGACACATAAACACATTTGTATGATTTTACATGATTATGTTATCTTACTAAATTATTATATATGTTTACTTATGTTTGGTATATGATTCTTTATTGTAGATTGAAAATGTCTAAAAACGCTTTATCATCGATACTTGACAAAAACCAATTAACCGGTGAGAATTATAATGATTGAAAACGGAACCTGGACATCGTCCTATCCTTTGAGAAACTAAAATATGTACTGACAACTCCTTGTCGTCCCGAGCCTACGGGAGACTCAAGTAATGAGCAATTCCAAGTGTACGATCGCTGGAAAGATGCTAATGATCAGGCCTGCTGCTATGTTATGGCTAGCATGAACAACGTGCTGCAGGCTCAACATCAGGATTATGAGACTGTGAAGCAGATCTTGGATAATCTTGAGGACATGTTTGGAGGCCAGGCCATAACAAAGCGGCAATGGGCACTTTGGAAACTCTTAAACTGCAGATATAGACCGGGGACATCTGTAAAGGAGCACATGATGTTGGTCATGGGTTACCTCGCTGAGGCTCAAACTAATGGAGCCGACATCGATGTTGAAACTCAGATGACTATGGTTTTTGAGACTCTGTCTAAGGAATTTATTCCGTTTAGAGCTACTTTTAATTTAAGCAATAGACGAGATATGACCTTGACAGAACTGATGAAACAGTTACAGGAGTTTGAACTGCTGATCAGGGAGTCTCCTACTGGTGGTGAAGCCAACATGGTAGCTGCTTCTGGTTCCAATCCTAACTCAGGGAATGGAAAGAAGCAACGGGCCAAGAATGGGAAGTCTTCTATTCCTGTTGCTACCAAGAACAAGAAGAAGAAGAAGAAGAACCCAAAGAAGCTTAAGTGCTTCTTCTGTGGTAAGGTCGGGCATATAAAGAAGCATTGCAAGGACTTCCTTTCCAAGGGAGGTAGGTGTGATCTTCTATATCTAGAAACTTGTTTGGTTGAGGAATCCAGTGACATATGGGTCATAGATTCCTGTGCAACTAATCATGTTTGTGTTTCTCTGTAGGGATTCAAAGAAACGAGAAGTCTACTACGTGAAGACTTAACGCTTTGGATGGGCGATGGATCCTTGGTCTCAGCAGAAGCAGTGGGAGATGTCCATCTTTACTTTGATAATTATAGGAATTTAATTTTGCGAGATTGTTTTTATGTTCCTAAATTTAAAAGGAATTTAATTTCTGTATCTTCTTTATTTAAAGACTCCTACGTGGTATCTTTTAATAAAAAAGTGGTGATTCGTAAAAACAAATCTTTTATCTGCTCTGGATGGATGCAAAATAATCTATATTTTATCAAACCTAAGATGGACTTATTGCTTAATGCTGAGATAAATGATAATAACTCAAAAAGACTTAAAACTTCTCACTCTAATAAGACTTATCTTTGGCATTTGTGCCCTGGCCATATTAACCTAAATAGGATTCAAAGGTTGGTAAGGGATGGACCTTTAAGTCACTTAAAGGTAGAATCTATACCTCAATGTGAATCTTTTTTGGAGGGTAAAATGACCAAAAGACCATACGGGTCTAAGGGCAATAGGGCCGAAGGGGTTCTAGAACTTGTGCATGGTGATGTTTGAGGACCAATGAACATTCGGGCACGAGGAGGGTATGAGTACTTCATCACTTTTATTGACGATTACTCAAGATATGGGTATGTGTACCTAATGCACCACAAAAGCGAAACTTATGATAAGTTCAGGGAGTTTCAGGCTGAAGTGGAAAAGCAATTGGGTAGACCCATAAAGGCACTTCGATCTGATCGAGGTAGGGAATACCTTTCTGATGAGTTCTTGGGACACTTGTTAGAAAATGGGATTTTATCCCATTTGACTGCGCCGGGCACTCCACAGCATAATGGCGCAGCAGAGAGAAGGAATAGGACTTTGTTGGACATGATTCGGTCCGTGATGAGTTATTCATCATTGCCTTTATCCTTTTGGGGATATGCACTACAAACCGCATGTTATCTTTTGAACAATGTGCCATCAAAATTGGTCCCTAAAACTACTCACGAGTTGTGGACAAGACGAAAGACATCCTTAAACCATATTCACATATGGGGATGTCCGGCTCATGTCCTGTTTAAGGATCCGAATAAGTTGGAAGCACGTTCGGAAGTTTGTGTGTTTGTAGGATATCCAAAAGGGACTAAAGGGGGTTATATTTATAACCCAAAGGAAAATAAAGTCGGGGTTTCAACTAATGCAACTTTCCTTGAGGAGAGTTGCATGGACGACTTTAAACCTCGAAGCAAAGTGGTGCTTGAGGAGTTAAGGGGTGATCCGTTCACTCTGGAGGTTCTGAACGAAACCATTCCGATCGGTGTAGAAAAACCAAACAAACCTGAACAACAATTTCAGGGGCTTCGGTGTAGTGGGAGGATCGGGCATCAACCTAAGAGGTATATGTTCAATGGGGAGGTCTTCTTGGCTGAACCGGATGAACATGACAGGGATCCTTATACTTATGCAGAAGCTATGGAGGATGTTGATTCAAGACTCTAGACAGAGGCCATGAACATAGAGATGAAGTCTATGGATACTGATCAGGTCTGGGAGCTTGTTGATCTTCCCGAAGGGGTAAAACCCATAGGGTGTAAGTGGATCTACAAGAGGAAAAGAGGAGTGGATGGAAAGGTCGAAACCTTTAAGGCTAGACTGGTAGCTAAGGGTTATACGCAAAAGGAAAGAATCGATTATGAGAAAACCTTTTCGCCTGTAGCCATGCTTAAGTCCATCCGGATTCTCTTGTCCATAGCTGCCGCTCTCGACTACGAGATTTGGCAGATGGATGTCAAGACGGCTTTTCTGAATGGCTATCTTGATGAGTCCATTTATATGGAACAACCAGACGGGTTCAAGGTCGCGGGTCAAGAGGGTAAGGTTTGTAAGCTGCTAAAGTCTATTTATGGACTTAAGCAGGCTTCTCGTTCTTGGAACCTAAGATTTGATCAAGTGATCAAGACTTATAGGTTCTCACAAAATGTGGATGAACCATGTGTTTACAAACACATAAAGGATGGGAAGGTGATTTTTTTACTACTCTATGTAGATGACATTCTGCTAATTGGCAATGACGTTGGGGCGTTGTCATCGGTCAAATTATGGTTGACCAAGTAGTTTGACATGAAGGACTTAGGTGAGGCTAATTTTGTTCTAGGTATCCAGATCTTTCGGGATAGGAGGAACAAAATGATAGCTTTGTCTCAGGCCAGCTACATAGATAAAATTCTCAGGAGGTTTGCAATGCAGGATTCCAAGAAAGGTGGGCAACCATCTAGGTCTGGAATTACTGTTTCTAAGAAAGACTCTCCAAAGTCTTATGAAGAAAGAGAATACATGAAGAAGGTGCCTTATGCTTCGGCAGTGGGTAGTCTCATGTATGCCATACTTTGCACATGACCGGATATTAGCTATGCGGTCGGGATTGTAAGTCAATTTCAGGCGGATCCAGGACCGAACCATTGGGTTGCAGTAAAGCATATTTTCAAGTACCTGAGATGGACTCGAGGGTATATGCTTGTGTATTTGGGTGAGGAATTTACTCCTCTAGGATACATTGATTCGAAATTTCAATCCTGTTTGGATTCTAGGAAATCGACTTCGGGGTTTGTGTTAACTCTGGGCAGTGGTGCCATCGATTGGAGAAGTGCGAAGCAAGATTGCACTTTGGATTCAACGATGGAGGCCGAGTATGTGGTGGCTAGTGATGCTTTGAAAGAAGCAGTGTGGCTCCGCAAGTTCCTTGGGGATCTTGAAGTAGTTCCTGGTATGGATAAAGTGGTATCACTGTACTGTGATAACAGTATAGCGGTAGCTAATGCTAAGGAACCAAGATTTCACAAGAAGAGTAAGCATATTGATCGGAAGTATCATGTGATAAAGAACTTCGTTGAGAGCGGGCATGTCACGGTGTGCAAGATCGCTTCAGAGGATAATTTAGCTGATCCATTTACGAAGACACTTACTGGGAGAGTCTTCGAGAGGCATGTGGAAGCTATAGGGATGCGAAATTTGCTGTATTTACTCACTTAGTGCAAGTGCGAGATTGTTAGACATGTATGCCCTAATGAGTAAAAATATAATACGTTTTTGGAGACATTTTTATCAATAAAGAACTTATTCTTTTATATACCAAATCTTGTCCTTTTCATGTTCATATTTGTTGAATGTATGATAAGCAAACAGTAGTCTAAGACTGTCAGTCTAAACCTTAAGAATTGGGCATATGATGGATTGATTATGCAGAAGACACGATTCTTAAGGTGATGGTCTAAAACATATGATTCGCAATCGAGGGAATAAAGTTGGGCGCTTTATTCATGTAAAGATTGTTATGTTGTCTATATCCCATGTGGGAGATGGTTTGTCTTGACCATCGGAGTTGGACTCCGTAAATAGAAACATTGGCATGTTGTCATGGGTGACGATGTGTTGGATCGGGACATAAAGTGAATTGATTTGGATTAATAATTCTGTCTTGGCAAATCGATTCACTTTAAACAGTCATTTGTATTGTATCTTAATCCTGAGATGAATAGTGGGCCCGTTGTCTCGACTTGTGTCTTTTGATGTACCAATGGGTGACTCCCATATCTCTATAGTGGTATGCATGCCGGTACATTGGAGGCATGACTCTTGATAGCGTAGACTTGTTATTCATAGATATGGAATCCATAGCTCTTCTTTAGGAGTAATGATATCCTCTTATATGCGTTGTCCTGTAATTGGAAAACTAGAGCGCTCAACCATTTGGATATATAGGTGTAACCGAATGGTATACTATCTTTGGATGGTAAGTTTTTTAATGGTGAGACAATGGAACGTAAGATAAAAATAATCGAGAAGGTAAGACAGAACTTGTCCTTAAGCCAATTATGGATGATTATATGGGATGCGATACACTATGATATGTCAAGGAGACTTAGCTACACTAGCTTTGTAATTCTATAAAGTTCGAGAGTGCAGCTCCAAGCTTTTAGTGGAGTAGCGTTGGAGTTGATAATTGTGAAATGTATATCTGGGATATTGGGTTTCATAATTATCATGAGCTTGAACTTTATAGGTCCATTTTGGTCCCCTTTGCTAGCTCACAAAATCCTGTAACGACACGGCATGCTTTTCCAATAATTGGTGACTTATGTCGGATTTATTAGATTGGTTTAAAATTTGTAAGAATCAAATAATTCATGTCTGTTTACCGGTTGAATTAATTTTTAGGAAATTAGTTCAAGATAAACTTGTTGAATTATTGCGATCAGATAATTCTTGTCTGTTTATCGGTTGATTTAATTTTGGATAAATTAGATCAAGATAAACTTATAGAATTATTGTGAATTGATTTATTTTCTTAGAGATTATCTTGATAAAGTTTGTTTTGATCAAATATCTTCTCTATTGGGTTACTTGAATCAAAACTGAGACTTTATCCTTTAGAATCTCGGGTGGAAAATAAAAGATTCACGGAGTTTTTTTCTCAGGAGTTTGGCCTGCCGAATGACGTGGTCGGCATGCCGAACTAGCTTGTTCGGCCTGCCGATCAAAATGTTCGGCCTACCGATCAGCGGGAGATAAGATTACATGTTTTCACACGGCTCTTATCAGATATTGATCCGAACTTGATTCTGTTTCGAGTTTTTGAGACCTAATCTGATACGGACTGACCTCAGGACCAATAGCTATATAAAGGGAGTGAGTCTCATGATTTACTCAGATCAATTTGAGAGATTAAGAGTGGTACTCTTCTAGTGAGCATCTGAAAACTCCCTAAGAGCTTTTGTTCACAAATCACGAACACTAGCTTTGGGTTCTCTCTATTGGTTGGAAGGAGAGTCATCGGTGGAAGAGCTGTACATGTGAGCCCACACTCACTCCAGTTGTGGATAGAGAATAGCAAGAAAGACCAGTTGGTTGAGGCTCTTCTGGAACGTTACTTCTCTACATAGGTTGCGGAGGTTCTTCGGCACACTAAGGTTAGTAAGATCTATCTAATTTATACATATAACATGTCAAACTTGTGTTTTGGAAATTACTCTAATGAAAAATTTTTAAAATTCCACTGTACACTTTGTTTCCAACACTTGGTAGCTGCTTCTGGTTCCAATCCCAATTCTAGGATTGGAAAGAAACAACGGGCCAAATATGGGAAGGTCTGGCTTATCAAGAAGCATTGCAAGGACTTCCTTTCCAAAGGAGGTAGGTGTGATCGTTTGTATTTAAAACTTGTTTAGTTGAGGAATCCAGTGACATTTTGGTCATAGATCTGGTGCAACTAATCATGTTTGTGTTTCTCTGTAGGGGTTCAAAGAAACGAGAAGTCTGAAGACTTCACGCTTCGGATGGGCGATGGATCCTTAGTCTTAGCAGAAGCAATGAGAGACGCCAATCTATATTTTGATTATTTTAGGAATTTATTTTTGTAAGATTGTTTTTATGTTCCTAAATTTAAAAGGAATTTATTTTTTTGTAGCTTGTTTATTTAAAGACTCCTATTTAGTTTCTTTTAATAATAAAGTGGTGATTCATAAAAATAAATCTTTTATCAGTTTTGGATGGATGCAAAATAATCTATATTTTATCAAACCTAAGATGGAATTACTGGTTAATGTTGAGATGAATGATAATAACTCTAAAAGAATTAAAACTTCTCACTCTAATATGACTTATCTTTGGCATTTGCACCTTGGTCATATTAATCTAAATATGATTCAAAGGTTGGTAAGGGATGGACCTTTAAGTTACTTAAATGTGGAATCTATACCACAATGTGAATCTTGTTTGGAGGGTAAAATCACTGCAAGACCATTCAGGCCTAAGGGCAATAGGGTCGAAGGGGTTCTAGAACTTGTGCATAGTGATGTTTGCGGACCGATGAACATCCGGGCACGAGGAGGGTATGAGTACTTCGTCACTTTTATTGATGATTACTCAAGATATGAGTATGTATACTTGATGCACCACAAAAGCGAAACTTATGACAAGTTTAGGGAGTTTTGGATTGAAGTGGGAAAACAATTGGGTAGGCCCATAAAAGCACTTCGATCCAAATGAGGTGGTGAATACCTTTCTAATGAGTTTTTGGGACACTTATTAGAGAATGGGATTTTATCCCATTTGACTGCGTCGGGCACTCCATAGTAGAACAACGTAGCAGAGAGATGGAATAGGACGTTATTAAACATGGTAAGGTCCATGATGAGTTATTCATCATTGCCTTTATCCTTTTGGGGATATGCACTACAAACCGCATGTTATCTTTTAAACAATGTGCCTTCAAAATTAGTCTCTAAAACTCCTCATGAGTTGTGGATAGGCAAGAAGACATCCTTAAACCATATTCACATATGGGGATGTTCGACCCATGTCCTGTTTAAGGATGCGAATAAGTTGGAAGCACATTTGGAAGTTTACGTGTTTGTAGGCTATCCAAAAGGGACTAAAGGGGGTTATTTCTATAACCCAAAGGAAAATAAAGTTGTGGTTTAACTAATGCAACTTTCCTTGAGGAGAGTTACATGGACAACTTTAAGCCTCGAAGCAAAGTGGTGCTTGAGGAGTTAAGGAGTGATCCAATCATTCTGGAGGTTCTGAATGAAACCATTCTAATCAGTGTAGAAAAACCAAATGAACCTGAACAACAACCTAAAGGACTTCAGCGTAGTGGGAGGATCCGGCGTCAACCTAAGAGGTAATTGTTCAATAGGGAGGCCTTATTGGCTGAACCAGATGAACATGACAGAGATCCTTATGTTTATGCAGAGGCTATGGAGGATGTTGATTCGAAACTCTAGACAGAGGCCATGAACACAGAGATGAAGTCTATGGAGACTAATAAGGTTTGGGAGCTTGTAGATCTTCCCGAATGGGTAAAACCCATAGGGTGTAAGTGGATGTACAAGGGGAAAAGAGGAGTGGATGGAAAGATCAAAACCTTTAAGGCTAAACTGGTAGCGAAGGTTACATGCAAAAGGAAGGAATCATTTACGAGGAAACCTTTTCGCCTGTAGCCATGCTTAAGTCCATCCGGATTCTCTTGTCCACAGCTACCGCTCTCAACTACAAGATTTGGCAGATGGATGTCAAGACGGCTTTTCTAAATAGCTGTCTTGATGAGTCCATTTATATGGAACAACTATATGGGTTCAAGGTCAAGGGTCAAGAGGGTAAGGTTTGTAAGCTGCTAAAGTCAATTTATGGACTTAAGCAGGCTTCCTATTCTTAGAACATAAGATTTGATCAGGTAATCAAGACTTATGGGTTCTCACAAAAAATAGACGAGCCATGTGTTTACAAACACATTAAGGATGGGAAGTTAGTTTTTCTACTGCTCTATGTAGATGACATTCTGCTGATTGGCAATGACCTTGGGGCATTGTCATCGGTCAAATTATGGTTGACTAAGTAGTTGACATAAAGGACTTGGGTAAGGCTAATTTTGTTCTTGGTATCCAGATCATTTGGGATAGGAAGAACAAAAAGATAGCTTTATTACAAGCCAAATATATAGATAAAATTCTCAAGAGGTTTGCAATATAGGATTCCAAGAAAGTTCGGGAATAATCTAGGTCTGGAATTACTCTTTCTAAGAATGACTCTCCAAAGTCAGAGGAAGAAAGAGAATACATGAAGAAGGTGCCTTATGCTTCGGCAGTGGGTAGTCTCATGTATGTTATGCTTTGCACACGATCGGATATTTGTTATGCGGTCAGGATTGTAAGTCGATTTCAGGCAAATCTAGGACCGAACCACTGGGTTGCGGTTAAGCATTTTTCAAGTACCTGAGAAGGACTTGAGGGTATGTGCTTGTGTATATGGGTGAGGACTTGACTCCTCTAGGATGTACTGACTCGGATTTTCAATCCTGTTTGGATTCAAGGAGATCGACTTCAGGTTTTGTGTTTATTCTAGGCGGCAGTGCTATCAGTTAGAGAAGTGTGAAACAATATTGCACTTCGGATTCAACGATGGAGGCCAAGTATGTGGCAGCTAGTAATGCTTCAAAAGAAGCATTGTGGCTTTGTAAGTTTTTGGTAGGGATAAGGCGATATCATTGTACTATGATAACAGTGCGGGTAGCTAATGCTAAGAAACCAAGATTTCACAAGAAGAGTAAGTATATTGATTGAAAGTATCATGTGATAAAGGACCTCGTTGAGGATAGGCATGTCACGGTGTGCAAAATCATGATAGAGGACATTTTAGCTAATCAATTTACGAAGACACTTACTGGGAGAGTCTTCGAGAGGCATGTGGAAGCTATAGGGATGCGAGATATGTCATATTTACTCACTTAATGCAAGTGGGAGATTGTTAGACATGTATGCCCTAAGGAGAAAAAATATAATATGTTTTTAGAGACATTTTTATCAATAAAGAATTTATTATTTATATACCAAATCTTGTACTCTTTACATTCATATTTTTTGAATGCATGTTAAGCAAACAATAGTTTGAGACTGTCGGTCTAAACCTTTAAAAATTAGCCATATGATGGATAGATTATGCGGAAGACATCATTCTTAAGGTGACAGTCTGAATTATAAGATCCGCAATCGAGGGAATAAAGTTGGGTGCTTTATTCATGTAAAGATTGTTATATTGTCTATATCCCTATTGGGAGATGGTCTATCTAGGCCATCGGAGGTGGACTTCATGAATAGAAACATTGGCACATTGTCATAGGTGACGATGTGTTGGATCTGTACATAAAGTGAACTGATTAGAATTAATAATTTTGTTTTGACAAACCAATTCACTTTAGACAATCATATGTATTGTATCTTAATCTTGAAATGAATAACGGGCCCGTTGTCTTGACTTGTGTCTTTTGATGTACCAAAAGGTGACACCCATATTTTAATAGTGGTATGCATGCCGATATATTGGAGGCATGGCTCTTGATAGCGTAAACCTGTTATTCATAGTTATGGAATCCATAGCTTCTCTTTAGGAGTAGTGATATCCTTTTTATATGTGTTATCCTGTAATTGAAAAACTGGAGCGCTTAACCATTTGGATACATAGATGTAACCGAATGGTATACTATCTTTGGATGGTAAGTTTTCGATGGTGAGATAATGGAATATAAGATAAAAATAATCAGGAAGATAAGACAGAACTTGTCCTTAAGCTGGTTGTGGATGATCCGATAGGGATACGATACACTTCGATATGTTATGCAGATTTAGCTCTATGAGATTCGTAATTCTATGTAGTTTGAGAATGCAGCTCCAAGCTTTACAGGAGTAGCGTTGGAGTTGATAATTATGAAATGTATATTTGGGATATTGGGTTTCGTAATTATTGGAAGTTTGAACTATATAGGTTCATTTGGCCCCTTTAGCTAGCTCACGAAAATCCTGCAATGATATGGCGTGCTTTTCTAATAATTGGTGACTTATGTCAGATTTATCAGATTGACTAAAATTTGAAAGAATCAGATAATTCATGTCTATTTATCGGTTGGATTAATTTTGAATTAATTCAAGATAAACTTGTTAAATTATCTGGAATTCATTTATTTTCCTAGAGATTATCTAGATAAAGTTATTTTAATAGATAACTTTTCTATTACATTATTTGAATTAAATCTAGGACTTTATTCTATAGAATGTCCAGTGAAAAATAATAGATTCGGTGAGATTTTTTATTGGCAGTTTGGCATGCCGATCCTTAGATTTGGCCTACGATGGGGCAAGTTCAGCATGCCAGTTAGACAAATCGACATGCCGATCGCGTGTTAAAAAGATCATGCGTTTTCACACGGATCCCATCAGATATTGATCCAAATTTGATTCTGATTTGAATTTTGAGGCATTATCTGATAAGGACTGACTCCTGGACCCAACTCCATAAAAAGGAAGTGAGTCTCATTCTTATTTAGATCAATTGAGAGATTAAGAGTGAAACTCAGATAGTAAGATTCTGAAACTCCCTGAGAGCTCTTGTTCGCAATTCACAAACACTAGCTTTGGGTTCTCTCAATTGGTTGGAAGGAGAGTCACCTGGTGGAAGAGCTGTACGTGTGAGCCCACACTCACTCCGATCGTGGATAGAGAATAGCAAAGAAGGCTAGTTGGTTGAGGTCCTTCTAAAACGTTACTTCTTTGCACTGATTGAGGAAGTTTTTTGGCATTTGCAAGGTTAGTAAGATCTGGTTAATTTATGCATATAGCATGTCAAACTTGTGTCTTGGAAAATACTCTAATATAAAAAATTTTAAAATTCCGCTGCGTACTATTTTTCCAATAGGTTCATCCTAGAGAAAAATAAATAAAGATTACAAGAGATCAATCGAAACATATGATCAATTCTTCATCCTTATATCTTCAAATTGTATCCTTCTTCATGTATCATCCATCTTCAAGACTTTAATCCCGCATAGATCGAATACTTCATATTTTCGGTCATATCCAAATATAATATTTCTCAGAATTATCTCAAAAATAAAATCAAAACTGCATTGAAAAATGCACCCTTTTTATGAAAATTCATAGCTCTCTGCCAGCATCATGATCTATGTAATCGACCTGCCGGTCATGACCCTTCGACCGCCGAACCTCATAGTCTGGCCTGCTAGTCATGGCAGATCGGCCTGTCGATCTTGAAAGTTTGGCCTATAGCCAGAACCGTCAAAATTCTACCCCATGGATGGCCTATTGATCCTTGAGGTTCAGCCCACCGGTCTGTAACCACCGGCCTGTTGAACCTCCTACCGACCGAGAAAAAATCACAACTTCCAGAAAATACAGTTTTATGTAGTTTTTCAATTTTATCTTCAACAACTCAAAAACATAAAATTAGAGATTCAAGAAATACCTGTGGAGCATATCATTCATCTTCTAGATCTATCTTTTACTCCAATTGATTATTTAAATACAAAATTCTTACAAATTTAAAATTAAATAATAATTCCAAGACGGTGATGATAGACTGCCATCTAATTATATGAAAAACCTAGATACAGATTATAACCTCCAAGGAACCATAACTGGCATAAATTAATTAATTAAATAAATATTCAATCAACCATAATTAATTAATAAACATTCACCTTATAATCCATGACAACATATAAATATATAGAAACCCTAGAGTGCCAACTATCTAAAAAATTAAATTCAAGCATAGGAGAGATCAAGATTGCATAATTTGTACATATAGCATGATCACAAACTCAAAAATTTATCTAAAAAACTATGTCTCTGATGCCAATTATTAGAAAAGTAGTACGTAGTAGAATTTTAAAAATTTTAATACCGGAGTATTTTTCAAAACACAAGTTTAACATGCTATATGCACAAATTAACCAGATCTTACTAACCTTGTTTGCCAAAAAGCTCCCACAATCTGTAAAGTAAAAGGTGTTCTAGAAGTGCCTCAACCAACTGGTCTTCTTTGATATTCTCTATCCATGATCAGAGTGCGTGTGGGCACACAATGTACAACTCTTCCTTAGCGACTTTCTTTCCAACCAATCAAGGAAACCCATAACTAATGTTTTTGATTTGTGAACAATAGCTCTCAGGGAGTTTCAGAGACTCATAGTATAAAGTGCTCACTCTTAATTCCTCAACTAATCTAAATAACATATGAGTCTCACTCCCAATTTATAGAGGTTGGGCCCAAGGATTAGTCTTTGTTAGATAAGGCCTCAAAAATTTGAATCAGAATCGATATTTGATAAAAATCGTGTCTAAAAACGTGTGATCATAAATCGTTCAGTCTACAGGCCGAACTGGCAGATCGGCATACTATTCAGCCTGCCAAACTTACTCCATCGGTAGGCTGAACTTGAAGATCGACTTGCCAAATTTATGATAAATGATCTATATGAATCTTTTATTTTGCCAATCGAGATTCTTAGGATAGGGCTTCAGTTTTTAATTCAAATAACCCAATTGATAAGTTATCTGATTAAAACAGTCATATCTAGATAATCTCTTAGAAAAAATATTCCTGATAATTTAACAAGTTTATCTTGAATTGATTTACTCGAAATTAATTCAATCAATAAACAGACATAAATTATCTAATCTCGATAATTTAAAAAGTTTATTTTGAATTAATTTTTCATAAAATTAATTCAACTGACAAACAGACATGAATTATCTAATCCTATCGAATTTCAAACAATCGGATAATTTGACTATCATTGTAGGATTTATTATGAGCTAACAATAGGGACCAGATGGACCTATATAGTTTAAGCTCTCGGCAATTATGAAACCCAATATCCCAGATATATATTTAATAATTATCAACTCTGATGCTACTCTTATAAAAGCTTAGAGCAGCACTCTAAAACTATATAGAATTACGAAGCCTGAATAGCTAACTTTCCATGACATATCATAATGTGTTGTATCCCCAAACGATTATCCACAATTGGCTTAAGAATAAATTTTATCTTACCTTTTCAATTATTTTTCTCGTATGTTCCATTTTCTCACCATTGGAAAACTAACCATCCAAAGACAGTATACCATTTGGTTACACCTATATATCCAAATGGTTAAGCGCTTTAGTTTTTCAATTATAGGATAATGTATATAAGAGGATATCAATGACTCCTAAAGAGGAGCTATGGATTCTATATCTATGAATAATAGGTCTACGATATCAAGAGTCATGCCTCCAACGTACCGACATGCATACCAATTTAAAAATGTGGATGTCACCCTTTGGTACATCAAAAGACATAAGTCATGATAATGAGCCCACTATTTATCGCAAGATTAAGATACAATGCATATGATTATCTAAAGTAAATTGATTTGCTGAGATAGAATTATTAATCAAAATCATTTACACTTTATGTACTAATCCAATGCATCGTTACCTATGACAATGTACCAATGTTTCTATTTGGGAATCCACCTCCGATCGCCAAGACAAACCATCTCTAATTAGAGATATAGACAACATAACAATCTTTGCATGAATAAAGCACCCAACTTTATTCGCTCGATTACAGATCTTATAATTTAGATCGTCACCTTTAGAATCATGTCTTCTGTATAATCAGTCTATCATATGCCTGATTCTAAAGGCTTAGACCAATAGTCTCAAACTTTTTGTTTGCTTATCATACAGTCAACAAATATGAACATAAAGAGGGCAATAATTTAATCTATGAATAATAAATACATTCTTTATTGATAAAAATGTCTCCAAAAGCATATTATATTTTTACTCATTAAGGCATACATGTCTGACACACATTATATAGAAGACATGAATCTTAAAATGATAGTCTAAACATAAAAGATTCATGATCAATGGTATAAAGTTGGGCATTTTATTTATGTTAAGATTGCTATGTCTTCTACATCCCTAATGGAAGATGACTTTCCTTCGTCATCGGAGTGGGATTCCATGAGTAGAGTATTGGTATATTATCATTGGGGACAATATATTGGATCGGGAATAAAGAGAATTGATTTGATTAATAATTCTATTTGAATAAATCAGTTCACTTCAGATAATCATATGTGTAACAGCTGAATCCTGAAATGAATTAATGAATCCGTATTCTTGACTTATGTCTTTTAATGTACCGAAGAATGACATCCTAAATTATATGAAGATACACATGTTTGTATATTGGAGACATGACCGTTGAATGACATGGACTCATTATTTATAGATATGAAATCTATCTCTTTCGTGGAGTTAATAATATTCTCTTAGAGGCATTATCTTATAGTTGGAAACTAGAGCACTCAACCATTTGTATACATATGTAATTATGCACATTATAATATGTCATAAATATCTAAACTTATTAGAGTTTTGTAATTATGTATAAAGTTAGGGAGTGTAGCTCTAAGCTTTTGGTAGAATAGCTATAGACTTGATAATTATAAAATATGCATGCCAGGGACTTGTTATTTTATAATTATAGGAGCTTGATCTTTATATATCCATCGGGCTCCTTTTCTAGCTCACATATTTTCCTATAATGATCGGCTTAAATTCGGTTGTTTGGATTTAATAATTCATGATTAGTTTATTAACAGAATTAATTTATGAATTATTTGAATGTATTTTATTTGATATAGGATAGTATGTATATGACTGTTTTAATCAAGTAATTTATCTATTGGGTTGTTTAAATTAAATTTGAGGTTCTATCTAAGACTCCTTTGTAAAATAAAATATAAAAATTCAAGAACTAGGCAGGACCGGCAGGCCAGTACGTGTAATTATGGTTACACATTTTTCACTCGTTTTGACGTGGATTTTGACATATTTACGAATTTAGAAGCCCTATCTTGATAAAATTGAAGTCCTGCCAGCCACTATAAATATGATACTTGTTTCTATTATTATTTAAATCACTATAGAAATTTATAGAGTTTTCTAAAGAAAAAAACCTTGTAACTCCAATGGCACTATTATTTAACATCACAAACTATAACTCTTGGTTTTCTCTTGTAGTTGGAAGGAGACGTTGTCAATAGGAGAATTGAATAATGTATATCCACTCATATTCCAATCGTAGAAAATAGAATAGTGAAGAAGACAAGTTGATTAAGGCTCTCCTAGATCGCAATTCTAGTGTAGCAGTTCTACTGATTAATTTTGGGTCAAAAGTGTGGTTACAAATTCAGTAAAGTACAAAGATCTTTTTATTAATTTATGATACATCGTATGTCTAACTCGGTTTATAAAAAAGGCTTTATTAAAAATTTTTAAAATTCTATTGTCTACTCGTTATCTAATAATTAGCATCAGAGCAATGGTTTTATAGAGTTTATGATTATACTATGCACATAAATTTTGTGATCTTAATTTCTCCTATGCTTGAATTGAATTTTTTAGAGAGTTGACACTCTAGGGTTTCTATGTATTTATATGTTGTCATGAGATTATGTGGTGAATGACATTATTTAATTATTGTTAATTAAATCTTTTGTTTTAATTATTATTTTTTATTAATTAATTTTGCCGACTATGGTTCTTTAGAGGTTAAAATATGTATCTAGCTGTTTTCATGTAATTAGATGATGGTCTGTCAACACTATCTAGATTTTTTATTTTATTTTATAGGAATCTTGTAAGCCAGAAACGGTATAAGTTTTAGTTGTAAATTTCTATCAAAATATTAAAGACGGATCTAAAAGATTGAGACGAGCTAGGGTTATAGGTAGTTTTTGTGTTTATAAATTTTTTCCATGTTTTTGAATTGCTGAAAATAAATATAAACTACAAAATCTGTTTTAAAATAAAAGAATTGAAAATGGTTATTTAGCATCAAACCAGCAAGCTGGTTACCCAAAGCCGACCGACCAGTCATAGGCGGCAAAGAGGTTTCTGTATGAAACCGGGCAGCCAGTGATTCCAGGATGGTAGGCCAACCTTGGGTAGAATCCTTTTTTAAAAGCTGTGCATTTTTTCAAAAGATAAAAGATGAAGAATCGATATATGTTTCGATTGAATTTTGTAATCTTTCTTTTCTTTTCTCTAGGATGAAACCATAATATTACGGCTATTTATTATATTGCTTGTGGCTTTGCTTATTACATTCCTTGCTTGCTTTATAATATGTTTTGCCATGATGTTGATAACATGTCATGTAGAATAGGGAGTGCCACTTATGAAAAATTGTTCATGCAAGTTTTAACTTAAAGCCTTATTTTCTAAAATATTGAATGGAAAAAGGTTTTCAAAAAGAGGATCTAAGGTCTTTAACACTAATAAAATTAGTGACCGAGGAAAGCGATTATTACTATATGGTCGATTAAGACGTGCCTTAGATGGTATATACTAATTGGATGAGATCCGTATTTCTAATTGAATTTGGCAAGTCTCCCTTAGGGGGCTTGTTGAAATTATCGTGGTAAGGTTGTGATTTTTTTAAGGTTTTGACACATAAACATATTATATGCTTGTTTGGATGTTTATCTTACTAAATTAATTATCATATATGAATATTTATTGTAACCCAAAATGTTTAAAAACGCTTTACCATCGATACATGACAAAAATACACTAAACGGCAAGAGCTATAACAATTGGAAAAGGAACCTAAACATTGTCCTATCCTTTAAGAAACTCAAATTTGTGCTAACCACACCATGTCCTCCCTCGTCAACTGGTGAATCTACTAATGAGCAAATCCAAGCATATGTTTGCTGGAAGTGTTGGAAAACAAGTACACAGTGGAATTTTAAAAATTTTAAATCAAAGTGTTTTCCAAAACATAATTTTTGACATGCTATATACATAAATCAATCAGATCTTATTAACCTTTGTATGCCAAAGAGCTCCTACAATAAGTGATGAGAAGAACGTTTCATAAGGGCTGTAACCAACTTGCCTTCTTTGATATTCTCTATCCATGATAAAAGTATGTATGAGCACACGTCATATAGCTCTTCCACCGATGACTCTCCTTCCAACCAATTGAGAAGACCAGGAGCCATCGTTCGTGATTGTGAACAATAGCCCTCAAGGAGTTTTAGAGTTTCTCACATTAGAGTACTCACTTTTAACTTCTCAACAGATCTAAATAATTGAGAAAACTCACTCTCTATTTATAGAGGTCAGACCTAGGGTTAGTTTTTATTAGATAAGGCCTAAAAATTTGAAATCAAATCAACTTCTAATAAAATCGCATCAAAAACTCATAATCAGATAATCGCTGGATCGACAGGCCGAACTTACTCCATCAGCAGGCCAAACTAGCAAATGGCCTTTAAACTTACGATAATCTGATCCCTGAGAATCTTTTATTTCCCACTTGAGATTCTCAAATAAAGCCTCTATTTAAATTCAAATAACCCAATAGAGGAGTTATCTTATCAAAAAAACTATATCTGGATAACCTAAAGTAAAATAAAATATTCTCGATAATTCAACAAATTTATCTTAAATTAATTTACAAAATTAATTTAACCAATAAATAAACATGAATTATCTGATCCTATCAAATTTCAACCAATCTAATAATTTAACATAAGTCATCAATTTATTAGAAAAGTATGCTGTATCATTACAGGATTATTATGGGCTAAAAGAAAGGACCTGATGGGCCTATATTGTTCAAGCTCCAATAATTATAAAATATAACATCCCAGATATATATTTTATAATTATCAACTCTAACGCTACTCCACTAAAAGCTTAGAGCTGTACTCTCAAACTATATAAAATTACAAAGCTCCAAATTAGCTAAGTATCTACAACATATCATGATGTGTCGTATCCCCATAGGATATTCATAATCGGCTTAAGGATAAATTCTATCTTACTTTTTTTTATTATTTTTATCTTACGTTCCGTTATCTTACCATTAGAAAACTTACCATCCAAAGACAGTACACCATTTGGTTACACCTATGCATCCAAATGGTTTAGCGTTCTAGTCTTCCAATTACAGGATAACGCATATAAGAGAATATCATTGACTCCAACAATGGAGCTGTGGATTCTATATCTATGAATAATATGTCTGCGCTGTTAAGAGTCATGTCTCCAACATACCGGCATACGTACCATCGTAAAGTTAGGATATCACCCTTTGGTATATCAAAGACATAAGTCAAGTTAACGGGCGCATTAGTCATTTCAAGATTAAGATACAACACATATGATTGTCTAAAGTGAATTGATTTGCACAAACAAAATTATTAATCAAAATCAATTCCACTTTATGTCTTGATCCAATACATTGTCACCTATGACAATGTACCAATGTTTCTCCTCATGGAGTCTAACTTCGATGGCCAAGACAAGCCATCTCCCATTAGGGATATAGACAACATAACTATCTTAGCATGAATAAGGCACCTAACTTTATTGCCTCAATTACAGATCTTTTGATTTAGACTTTCACCTTTAAAATCATGTTTTTTGCATAATCTATTCATCATATGCTTGATTCTAAAAGGTTTAGACTGACTGTCTCAAACTTCTATTTGTTTATCATGTATTTAAGAAATATGAACGTAAAGAGGACAACATATGGTATATGAACAACAAATGAACTTTTTACTGATAAAATGTCTCCAAAAACATATTACAACATTTTACTCCTTAGGGCATACATGTCTAACTAGAAGAATGCTGACAATCAAGGCCGCTACTATATTATGGCTAGCATAAAAAACATGCTTCAGGGCTAACATAAGGATCATGAGACTACTCGGCAGATCAAAGATAATCTTAAGGAGTGTTGGCTTTAAGGTTTCATGAAGATAATTTAACCTAGCTTTGATGATAACAAAACTTTTTTTATTATATATTATGCAAAATGGCTAATAAATAGGGGTGTTCATGAAATGCATGAATCCTTAAGATCAGCCCAATCCAATCCAATCTAAGGTTTTGGATTAGATTGGGAAGAGTGTTGAATTAGTTATGGATTGAGAAAATCCCAATATAAAGGTTTTGGATCAAATTACAGATTGAAGATTTCTTAATCCATCTAATCCGTCAATCTAAAACCCCATATATGTATTTATATGTTTCATAATTCTAATAATATATATTAAATAAAACTTTTCATTTTTTCTAAAAAGAAAGGGAAAAAGTAAACTTTTTGAACTTTTTTTGCTACCCCTCTCCCATTGGATCTCCATCGATAGTTGGAAGATTTTAAGACTTATGTAGTTGATTCAGGTAAATTCTATACTACAAGATTAATAATTACAAGTTTTAAAATTATATATTTTTCCTTCTTTAATAACTCAACTTGTTTGTTGATTTTCATTTTTTTTGTTGACAAGTAATGTGTTATGTCATATTCAAAAGTGATTAAAGTTGAAATGCTTTAAAGTTTTCAATGTCATTGATGAATTAACAATAATTTTCTCTATAAAGACATGATTTTAAGTTTTTTTAAAGCTAGTTTGTTTAATGATTAGTTGTAACAAGTTTAACTTTATTAAGCTATCTTATATTGTGGAATGCTTATTTTAATTTTTTATATAAAAAAAATTAGTTTCAATATTCTTATTTTAAAAGGTCATAGCTTAATCCACAAATTCGTAAATCCAATCTAAAGGTTTTGGATCACATTACAGATTTTGGTTTTTGTAATCTGAATTAGAATGCAGATTGGGATTTTTTAAATCAAAAGGTTTTAGATTAGATTAGGAATTGACCATAAATCCACAAAATCCAATTCATGAACACCCCTACTAAGAAATTTCATGAGTATTGCTCAGCTTAAAATTGTAGCAAATTATATGGAGGGATTCAAATCTCAAGAATGATCAAGTCTTAGAAGCAATGAATATTATGAAGAAGAAGATATTTAAGACTCAAGCCTATTATTTTTATTTCTAAGTCTTCCTTGTAAGTGTGAAATAATTTCTTAGATAATATAAATTATGCAGGCTCAAATCACACAAACACAATTGCATACATATATTTTGCAATTTACACAAATCTTTTAATTGCATAAAGTTTTTTAATCTCATTTTCAAACATTTTAAATAGCAGTATTTAACTTGTACTTCAGTTGCAATTATTCACCCTTTCAAAGTTTTACAAGAACTACATTTTTGTACAAGTTTTTGATTTAAAAATATCTTCCTATCTAGTACAGGCGGCCTGCCAGTTGCTATAGCCAGCCTACTGGTTATTGTAGCCAGCCTGCCAATTACCATAGTAGAAAGCATTTTTTCGTGCTTTCGATCGGCCTGCCAGTCGCCCTAGGTAACCTGTCGATCAGACCGTTGAGCTATTTTGTCCATTTTTGAAAGTTTGACCTATTGCTTTCCAATTCTAGCCTGCCCGTAAGTCCACGACGACCAGTTTTTGACTGTTGAGAGTGTGTTTCAAACGACTATTTTTAGCCAAACTTGATATTTTAAAAGTGTTTTGAGCATAAAGAGGTTATAAATACCCCTCCATTCATTATGTTCACAACCAAGAAAAGAGAAACATTTATTGCAATCCTTTCTTACATTGTGTTCATCATGTACACTCATTTTTCTCACACTCTATGAGCTTACATATTTCATATCCTATTTAAAAATGTGCTCACACCCTCCAAATTAAGTCTTTCTTTATATTCATTTCTTTGAAGAGTTCATCTTGTAAGTGAGCCAAATTATCAAAACACCAATTAAGTGATAGGCTTCCAAACCATATAATTTAGGGATTTTTGGTTTGTCAATCTTAGTGTAAAATTGGCGATTATAAAAGGTCATGGTTAGCCTTGGGTTTTTGGTTTGTCAATCTTCTTAGAAAATTGATTGTTATAAGAGGTTGTGGTGAGCCTCAGATAGAAAAGTCATTGGTTTGTATATGGAGTGATCATGTTGAAGAGACGGTCATTATAGTGGAAGAGGTGGGGTCGAGTTTTGTTTGATGACAATGGATGTAGGCATATTGTTGAACACTATAAATAGCATTTGCATTTCTCTATCCTTAACTCTTTACTTTAACACCTTTATAGTTGATTGAAGTTTATCGCAATTGCCATTTATGTGTTTTATTTATTTGTGTGATTAATTTAGAAATTTCTAATAATTGTAAAAAGTTTTCAAAACCCTAATCATCCCACCCCTTGGATAGTCATTCTTGGGTTAACAAGGACATATTGGGAGGGCAAGCCTCAATGAAGTGGCAAGAGGCTCTTTGGAAGCTTCTTAATTGCAAACAAGAATTGGGAACATCTATTAGGAAGCACATGATAGTCATGGGTTACCTCGCTAAGGCTCAAACCTATGGAGCCAACATCAATGCTAAGAAACTGAAATATGTACTGACAACCCCTTGTCCTCCCGAGCCCACGGGAGACTCATCTAATGAGCAATTCCAAGCGTACGATCGCTGGAAAGATGCTAATGATTAGGCCCGTTGCAATGTTATGGCCAGCATGAATAATGTGCTGCAGGCTCAACATCAAGATTATGAGACTACAAAGCAGATCTTGGATAATCTTGAGGATATGTTTGGATGCTAGGCCATAACAAAGCGGCAAGGGGCACTTCAGAAACTCTTAAACTGTAGACAGAGGTAGGGGACATCTGTAAAGGAGCATATGATGTTGGTCATAGGTTACCTCGCTAAGGCTCAAACCAATGGAGCCGACATCGATGCTACAACTCAGATGACTATGGTCTTTGAGACTCTGTCTAAGGAATTTATTTCGTTTAGAGCTACTTTTAATTTAAGCAATAGACGGGATATGACCTTGACAGAACTGATGAAATAGTTACAAGAGTTCAAACTACTGATCAGGGAATCTCTTGCGGGTGGAGAGGCCAACATGGTAGCTGCTTCTGGTTCCAATCCTAACATTCAGAATGGAAAGAAGCAATGGGCCAAGAACGGGAAGTCTTCTATTCCTGCTACTACCAAGAGCAAGAAGAAGAAGAAGAAGAACCCAAAGAAGCTTAAGTGCTTCTTCTGTGGAAAGGTCGGGCATATCAAGAAGCATTGCAAGGACTTCCTTTCCAAAGGAGGTAGGTGTGATCTTCTATATTTAGAAACTTGTTTGGTTGAGGAATCCAGTGACATTTGGGTCAAAGATTCCGGTGCAACTAATCATGTTTGTGTTTCTCTATAGGGGTTCAAAGAAACAAGAAGTCTGCTACATGAAGACTTCACGCTTCAGATGGGCGATGGATCCTTAGTCTCAGCGAAAGCAGTGGGAGACGTCCATCTTTATTTTGATAGTTATAGGAATTTATTTTTGCAAGATTGTTTTTATGTTCCTAAATTTAAAGGAATTTAATTTTTGTAGCTTGTTTACTTAAAGACTCCTACTTGGTTTCTTTTAATGATAAAGTGGTGATTCGTAAAAACAAATCTTTTATCTGTTCTGGATGGATGCAAAATAATCTATATTTTATCAAGCCTAAGATGGACTTATTGCTTAATGCTGAGAAAAAAAATAATAACTCTAAAAGACTTAAAACTTCTCTCTCTAATAAGACTTATCTTTGGCATTTGCGCCTTGATCATATTAACCTGAATAGGATTCAAAGATTGGTAAGGGATGGACCTTTAAGTCACTTAAAGGTGGAATCTATACCTCAATGTGAATCTTGTTTGGAGGGTAAAATGACCAAAAGACCATTCGGGTCTAAGGGCAATAGGGCCGAAGGGGTTATAGAACTTGTGCATAGTGATGTTTGCGGAATAATGAACATCCGGGCATGAGGAGGGTATGAGCATTTTGTCACTTTTATTTATGATTACTCAAGATATGGATATGTGTACCTAATACACCACAAAAGCGAAACTTTTGACAAGTTCAGGGAGTTTTGGACTGAAGTGGAAAAGCAATTGGGTAGACCCATAAAGGCATTTTGATTCAATTGAGGTGGGGAATATCTTTCTGGTGAGTTCTTGGAACACTTGTTAGAGAATGAGATTTTGTCCCATTTGACTACGCCAGGCACTCCGCAGTAGAATGGCATAGCGGAGAGAAGAAATAGGACTTTGTTGGGCTTGATTAGGCCCATGATGAGTTATTCATCATTGCCTTTATCCTTTTGGGGATATGCACTACAAACCGCATGTTATCTTTCGAACAATGTGCCTTCAAAATCGGTCCCTAAAACTCCTCATGAGTTATGGAAAGATAGGAAGACATCCTTCAATAATATTCGCATATGGGGATGTCCGGCTCATGTCTTGTTTCAGGATCCGAATAATTTGGAAGCACATTCGAAAGTTTACGTATTTGTAGGATATCCAAAAGGGACTAAAGGGGGTTATTTTTATAACCCAAAGGAAAATAAAGTCGTGGTTTCAACTAATGCAACTTTCCTTGAGGAGAGCTACATGGACGACTTTAAACCTCAAAGCAAAGTGGTGCTTGAGGAGTTAAGGAGTGATCTGATCACTTAGGAGGTTCCGAACAAAACCATTACGATCAGTGTAGAAAAACCAAACAAACCTGAACAACAACCTTAGGGGCTTCGGTGTAGCGGGAGGATCGGGTGTCAACCTGAGAGGTATATGTTCAATGGGGAGGTCTTCTTGGCTGAACCGGATGAACATGATAGGGATCCTTATATTACGCAGAAGCTATGGAGGATGTTGATTCAAAACTCTGGACAGAGGCCATGAACGTAGAGATGAAGTCTATGGAGACTAATCATGTCTAGGAGCTTGTGGATCTTCTCGAAGGGGTAAAGCCCATAGGGTGTAAGTGGATCTACAAGAGGAAAAGAGGAGTGGATGGAAAGGTCGAAACCTTTAAGGCTAGACTGGTAGCTAAGGGTTATACATAAAAGGAAGGGTTAAACGTAAAAGGAAGGAATCGATTATGAGGAAACCTTTTCGCCTGTAGCCATGCTTAAGTCCATCCAGATTTTCTTGTCCATAGCTGCTGCTCTCGACTATGAGATTTGGCAGATGGATATCAAGATGGCTTTTCTAAATGGCTATCTTGATGAGTCCATTTATATAAAACAGCCAGATGGGTTCAAGGTCACGGGTCAAGAGGGTAAGGTTTGTGAGCTGCTGAAGTCAATTTACAGACTTAAGCAGGCTTCTCGTTCTTGGAACATAAGATTTGATCAAGTGATCAAGACTTATGGGTTCTCGCAAAATGTGGATGAACCATGTGTTTACAAACACATTAAGGATGGGAAGGTGGTTTTTCTACTGCTCTATGTAGATGACATTCTGCTAATTGGCAATGACGTAGGGGCGTTGTCATCGATCAAATTATGGTTGACCAAGCAGCTTGACATGAAAGACTTGGTTGAGGCTAATTTTGTTCTCGGTATCTAGATCTTTCAGGATAGGAAGAACAAAGTGATAGCTTTGTCTCAGGCCGGGTACATAGATAAAATTCTCATGAGGTTTGCAATGCAGGATTCTGAGAAAGGTGGGCAACCATCTAGGTCTAGAATTACTCTTTCTAAGAAAGACTCTCCAAAGTCTAATGAGGAAAGAGAATACATGAAGAAAGTCCCTTATGCTTCGGTAGTGGGTAGTCTCATGTATGCCAAGCTTTGCACACGATCGGATATTAGTTATGCGGTCGGGATTGTAAGTCGATTTCAGGCGGATCTAGGACCGAACCATTGGGTTGTGGTAAAGCATATTTTCAAGTGCCTGAGAAGGACTCGAGGGTATATGCTTGTATATTCGGGTGAGGACCTGACTCCTCTAGGATATACTGATTCGGATTTTCAATCCTATCTAGATTCTAGAAAATCGACTTTGGGTTTTATGTTTGCTCTAGGAGGCGGTGTCATTAGTTGGAGAAGTGCTAAGCAAGATTGCACTTCAGATTCAACGATGGAGGCTGACTATGTGGTAGCTAGTGATGCTTCGAAAGAAGCAATGTGGCTCCGCAAGTTCCTTGGGGATCTTGATATTGTTCCTGGCATGGATAACGTGGTATCACTATACTGTGATAACAGTGTGGCGGTTGCTAATGCTAAGGAACCAAGATTTCACAAGAAGAGTAAACATATTGATCAAAGGCATCATGTGATAAAGGATTTCGTTGAGGGCGAGCATGTCAAGGTGTACAAGATCGCCTTAGAGGACAATTTAGCTAATCCATTTACAAAGACACTTACTGGGAGAGTCTTCGAGAGGCATGTGGAAGTTATAGGGATGCGAGATTTGTCATATTTACTCACTTAGTGCAAGTGGGAGATTGTTAGACATGTATGCCCTAGGGAGTAAAAATGTAATAAGTTTTTGGAGACATTTTTATCAATAAAGAATTTATTCATCATTTATATACCAAATCTTGTCCTCTTTACGTTCATATTTGTTGAATGTATGTTAAGCAAACAATAGTCTAAGACTGTCAGTCTAAACCTTAAGAATTGGGCATATGATGGACAGATTATGCGGAAGACACGATTCTTAAGGTGATGGTCTAAAACATAAGATATGCAATCAAGGGAATAAAGTTGGGTGCTTTATTCATGCAAAGATTGTTATGTTGTCTATCACCCTTTTGGGAGATGGTTTGTCTTGACCATCGGAGGTGGACTTCGTGAATAGAAACATTGGCATGTTGTCATAGGTGACAATGTGTTGGATCGTGACATAAAGTGAATTGATTTGGATTAATAATTCTGTCTTAGCAAATCGATTCACTTTAGACAATCATTTGTGTTGTATCTTAATCCCGAGATGAATAGTGGGCCCGTTGTCCTGACTTATCTCTTTTGATGTACCAAAGGGTGACTCCCACATCTTAATAGTGGTATGCATGCCGGTACGTTGGAGGCATGACTCTTGATGGCGTAGACTTGTTGTTCATAGATATGGAATCCATAGCTCCTCTTTAAGAGTAATGATATCCTCTTATATGCGTTGTCCTATAATTGGAAAATTGGAGTGCTCAACCATTTAGATACATAGGTGTAACCGAATGGTATACTATCTTTGGATTGTAAGTTTTCTGATGGTGAGATAATGGAACGTAAGATAAAAATAATCGGGAAGATAAGACGAACTTGTCCTTAAGCCGATTATGGATTATCATATGGGGATACGATACATTATGATATGTCATGGAGACTTAGCTATACGAGCTTCATAATTTTATATAGTTCGAGAGTGCAGCTCCAAGCTTTTAGTGGAGTAGCGTTGGAGTTGATAATTATGAAATGTATATATGGAATATTGGGTTTCATAATTATCGGGAGCTTGAACTATATAGGTCCATTTTGGTCCCCTTTGCTAGCTCACAAAATCCTGTAACGATACGGCGTGCTTTTCTAATAACTGGTGACTTATGTCGGATTTATCAGATTGGTTAAATTTGGAAGAATTAAATAATTCATGTCTGTTTATCGGTTGAATTAATTTTGTAATAAATTATATCAAGATAAACTTGTTGAATTATTGGGATCGGATAATTCTTGTTTGTTTATCGGTTGATTTAATTTTGGATAAATTAGATCAAGATTAACTTGTAGAATTATTGGGAATTCATTTATTTTCTTAGAGATTATCTAGATAAAGTTGTTTTGATCAGATAACTTCTCTGTTGGGTTATTTGAATTAAACTAAGACTTTACCCTATAGAATCTTGGGTGAAAAATAAAAGATTCGTGGAGATTTTTATTTGGCAATTCAGCCTGCCGATGGACGTGTTCGGCCGGCCGATGGGACCTGTTTGGCCTGTCGATCAGGTGGTTCGGCCTGCCGATCAGCAAAGGATAAGATCACGCGTATCCGCGCGGATCTTATCAGATATTGATCCGAATTTGATTCTGATCTGAGTTTTGAGACTTAATTTGATAAGGACTGACCCTAGGACCAACCTCTATAAATAGGGAGTGATTCTCACAAGTTACTTAGATCAATAGAGCGATTAAGAGTGATACTATGCTACTGAGAATCTGCAAACTCCCTGAGAGCTTTTGTTCACAAATCACGAACACTTGCTTTGGGTTCTCTCGATTGGTTGAAAGGAGAGTCATCGGTGGAAGAGCTGTACGTGTGAGCCCACACTCACTCCGATCGTGGATAAAGAATAGCAAAGAAGACCAGTTGGTTGAGGCTCTTCTGGAACGTTACTTCTTTACATGGATTGCGGAGGTTCTTCGGCGCACAAAGGTTAGTAAGATCTGGTTAATTTATGCATATAGCATGTCAAACTTGTGTTTTGGAAATTACTCTGATATAAATTTTTTAAAATTCTACTGCGCACCGTTTTTCCAACATTAAGTTATTAAGCTTTGAATTCATATAGGTCAGGAAACATTTGTGTTGATAGTTTTATTTTAATGTTTTATGGTTAATGAAACATATTATGAATTAATATTTTTGAGAGATGTATATATGTGGGATGTATTATGGAAATTTGAGATATGTTATGTGGTGTTGAATGATTTCATGGTTTCATGAAAATAAATGTTAATTGTTATTTTAAAAGAATGTATGACATGAACACACTAAGCAGCGAGCACATCGAGACTACGGCGGCGTCGCACAAACTAAGGTTAAGTAAACTATACAAGTAAGTACATTCTCACTTGCAACATGATACGGTTGTGAAAGTTTGAAATTATGTTCATGATGATAACTATGATGATTCAATGATTATTTTCATTCCATGATACTTATGAAAGATTTGATGTTCAAAAGTTATGCATGTGTGGTGTTGACGTATTTCAAAGTATAAAAGTAAATATATATATAAGTATCACTTAAATAAGTGTTGCATACCCATGTTTATGTTATGTTATGATGTCATGTTTGGTTTAGGATTAGCTACCCTTCTCTTCTCACGGCGACGTGCCTAAATTGATGATTATGATGCAACACTTGGGCCCTTAAGATAAAATGAACAAATTTTTAATCATATGAAGAAAGATATGTTCCTTATGAAATTGTGCATGGTGCACTATTATGAAAAAAAGGTATATGATGATGATGTTCATAAATTGTTTTTACTTGTGAGATATGAAATGTACTTACTAAGTTTTAGATTATTTTAGTTTTATATCATGTTGTAGATAAGGTTAAGAAGACAATGGATTGGGTGGAGGGCAAGGGAAGATGTGTGAGCTTTGCAAAATGGATTGAAATGGAAGACACTAAGGAAGAACTTTTTAAGACTTACAAACTATGTTTTATATTTTTTTAATTATTTCTTTTTAATTACAATGTTTCCGCACCTTGAAGTATTGGAACATGTTTAAAAATTAATTTTTTAATAGTCGATCAGCCTACCGACAATCACTGGTCAGACTGCCGATGAAATAATTGGCCTACCGATTGCCCTATATCGGCCTGTCGATTTTATTGATTTTGAAACCTAGTTTTGCAAAGCCTTGGGTGGCCTGTCGATGGTTGAACATCGGTCTGCCGATCTAGTTCGGCCTGCCGAAGTCTCAAGTTTGGCCTGCCGAACTGTGTATGCAAATTTTAAAGATGTTTTAAAAAGTTAATTTAATTTACAATGGTAATGGCAAACTATTTAAAGAATGTTTATGATTAAGTAATTATAAAAAAAATGTATGCATAGATCCTGGGTATGTTTTCCAAATAAAGTTTCAATCAAATATTTATCTTAAACTTAAAAGTATTAAGAAATGAATGTAACGACATCTGTGGCATCCGTAAGGGGGTGTTACAAGCTTTGGTATCATAGTAGATTTCTGTTTTCAATTCATATCGTCACACGTCAGTCCAAGTCCTCCAAGTAAGTATGTTTTATAGTTAAATGTTAAGATGCATGTATGATGATAAGTATAAGATATAGTTACCTAATGATTAATGCCTTAGTAGTGAAAACCTGTCTCATAAATTTGAAGGTTGTTCCTAAATTCATAACTCTTTTAGGAAATCGACAATGGACGGCCATAGAAGAATGCAAACTTGCACTCAAACCAACAAAAGGTTGGTGACCATGATTGCTAATCTGCAAAGGCAACTCAAGGAACAGAGAAGGGAGATTGCAGAACTGAGGGCCAATGGTCATGACAGCGAACGACGAGGCAATGACGTTTCGCCTCCTCCTCCTCCCTAGCCACAGGTAAATGAAGTCCCGGCTCTTGCTACTGAACCCAGAGCAGCCTACCAGGAACCCTTACTAGTCAGATGGAAGAGGGTTAAGCCAGCAGATTTTGAAGGTTCTAAGGATCCATTAGTCGCTCAAGGATAGCTAAAGACAATTGAGGCTACTCTAAGACTCATGGGCTTCATAGATAACGAGAAGGTTCTCTGTGCTTCATACTATCTTAACATGGAGGCTAGGATTTGGTGGGACCGAATAGAACAGAGTAGGAATGTTGATGAAATGACATGGGCTGACTTCGTTCATGAGTTCAACATGAAGTTCTTCCACATGAACATTACCAAGAAGCATTATGATGAGTTTGAGAACCTGCACTAGGGAGACATGTCGGTAATGGATGTGGTGGCAAAATTTGATCAGCTAGCTCGCCTATGCCCAGGGATGGTTAACGATGAGAGTGAAAGGGTCAGAAGACTGATCAAAGTTCTCAAGCCTGAGATTGCTGCAATTGTTGATGGGGCAAGTCCACCTAGTAGCCAAGAGCAGGTTGTTATGAGGGCCCAACATGTTGAATTTCATATGTCAAAGCTAAGAAGAAGTTAGCCAGCCAGTAATACAAACAACCAGAACAGCCCTCCACACTGGAACAAACAACAATAGCAATAGTAAAAACAACAAAAACCAAAACTGGAAGAATAACAAGAGGAAGGGCAATCCTCAAAACCAGCAAAACCAAGGCAACAAGAGACACAATGGTGGCCAGCCCAACAACAACAGTAAGCAGTATCAGCCATGTGCCAAATGTGGGAAGAAACATCCTAGAGAATGTCGTATAGGAACAAACAATGTTTTATCTGTGGACGAGAAGATCATTTTGTCAAGAATTGTCCCAACTTGACGAATGCTCAAGCCCAACAGAGAGCTCCACAAGCCCAACTCCATCAAATGTAAGCTTCCTTAAAAGGGCCATTGATTAGTCAGGGAAGACTTGAAGCCCCACCTACAAATGCCCGCATCTATGCCATGACGAAAGAACCGGTGGCTGCTGAAGCCTCTAATGTGGTTACAGGTCAGATCTCAAGTCTTTCTATTAATAAATATGTCCTCTTTGATGCGGGTGCCACACATTCTTTTGTACCGTCGTCTTTTGCTAAGAAGTTAGGGATTCATTTAGAGCCTCTGAGATAGCGATTCACTACGACATTACCCTCCAGGGAAGTGATGATATCTACGTATTGTATGCGTATTGTTCCTCTATGGATTTCTGAAAGGGAACTTTTTGTCGACCTCATCATGATCGACATGTACGATTATGACATGATTCTTGGAATGGATTTTCTAAGCAAGTACAATGCTTCCATTGAATGCCAAAAATGAAAGATGATCTTCCATCTAGAATGTGATCAAAAGTTAGTGTATGTGGGCGAGTCCAGAAAGAAACCAAGAATGATTTTGTCAGCAATGAAAGCAAGGAAATTGCTAGCTAGCGGCTACATGGGCTATCTGGCAAACATTGTAGATAAAAGTCAAGAAGAAAAGACAAGAATTGAGGATATGGTAGTAGTGCAAGAATTTTCAAAGGTGTTTCCGATGATCTGTCAAGCTTACCTCCTGATAGAGAAGTTGAATTCGAGATTGAGCTTGCTCCTAGCACCGACCCGATCTCAAAGGCACCCTATAGAATGGCCCCAGTAGAGTTGAAGGAGCTTCATACACAATTAAAGGAATTACTTAAAAAAAGGCTTCATTAGGCCTAGTCACTCACCATTGGAGCCCCGGTTCTATTTGTCAAGAAGAAGGATGGCTCTATGAGACTCTACATTGACTATAAAGAATTGAACAAGGTGACGATCAGGAATAAGTACCCGTTGCCTTGAATCGATGACTTGTTTGATCAGCTAAATGGTGCATCTGTGCTCTTGAAGATTGACCTGTGGTTGGGATATCACCAGTTAAAGATTAAAGAAGGAGACATTTTGAAAACAGCCTTTAGATCGAGGTATGGTCACTATGAATTTGTGGTTATGCCTTTTGGTCTACGAATGCACCTGCATCCTTCATGGACTTTATGAATTGGGTATTCAAGAATTTCCTCAATAAATTTGTCGTTGTGTTTATCGACGATATTCTTGTTTATTTGAAGAGTCAAGAAGAACATGTGGAGCATCTAAGAATTGTGTTGGAGACATTAAGAAGACATATCAAAGGAAGGGATAATGGTGGCCCTGCTAAGGTAGAGGCTATTCTCAACTGGAAACAATCGACAAATGCAAGTGAAATAAGGAGTTTCTTGGGCCTAGCTAGTTGTTATCGGAGATTCATGGAAGACTTCTCCAAGATAGCTACACCACTCATGAATCTAACCCACAAGGGAAAGAAGTTTGAATGGATAGAAGCATGTGAGAAGAATTTCCAAGAATTGAAGAAGAGGCTAACAATAGCTCCAGTTTTGGCCATTCCAGAAGGAAGTGACAGATTTGTGATTTACAGTGATGCATCTAAGATGGGCCTTGGTGCAGTCCTAATGTAGATTGATAGAGTGATTACTTACGCATCGAGGCAATTAAAGACTATAAAAAGAACTATCCTACTCATGACCTCGAGTTAGAGGCCGTTGTTTTTGCACTAAAGTTATGGAGACATTATTTGTATGGGGTCCAATGCAAGATCTTCACTAATCATCAAAGTTTAAAGTACTTCATCACGTAGAGAGACCTGAACATAAGATAGCAAAGATGGCTAGAGTTGGTGAAGGATTACGATTGTGAAATCCTTTATCATCCAGGAAAGGCTAATGGAGTGGTTGATGCTTTGAGTAGAAACATTGTCGCTTTGCTGATGTCAATGCAAGCAATGTCTCAACCCTTAAGGAAAGAAATTCTAGACTTCGGTTTGGAACTTATATTAGGCCAGCTATCAGCACTCACTCTTGCTCCAACGCTATTCGATGAGATCCGAAGTAAGCAAGACCAAGATGTCAGCCTTGCGAGGGTTAAGCAGGAAATTAATTAAGGGAAATGTGAGGAGTTTCAAATTGTTGATAATGGAACTCTATACCTCAAGGACTGCTTATGTGTTCCCAATGTTGATGGTTTAAGGGAAAGGATCTTAGCAAAAATATATGATACTCCTTATTCAATTCATCTAGGTGCAACAAAGATGTATATTGATCAAAGGGATAACTTTTGGTGGTTTGGAATGAAACATGATGTTGCCATGTATGTGAAGAAATGTTTGACATGCCAGTAAATTAAAGCTAAACACCAGAGACCTGATGATGATTTACAGTCAATCCAAATACCGAAATGGAAATGGGAGGATATTGCAATGGATTTCATTACCGGTTTGCCCAGGACTATGAACGGTTGTGATGCTATTTGGGTTGTTGTGGATCGACTGATGAAGACGTTGCATTTCATCCCTATCAGGATCACTTATTCTATGGAACAGTTAGCGAAACTCTATGTCAAGGAGATTGTACAACTTCGTGGAATTCCTAAGTCTATCATCTCAGACCGTGATGGCAGGTTCACATCCAAATTTTTGAAAAGTGTACAGTATGCGATGGGGACCATGTTGCACTTCAGTATAGCTTTTCATCCTCAGATAAACGGCCAAACAGGGAGGATAAACTTAATCTTAGAGGATATGCTTTGGGCTTGTGCTCTCGACTTCAAGACCAACTGGTGTAAAATATTACCATTAGCGGAATTTGTTTACAACAACAGCTACCAAGCGACAATTGGGATGGCACCTTATGAGGCTCTATATGGGCGGAAATGTAGGTCGCCTATATGTTGGCATGAAGCTAGTGAAAAGAAGTTGATGGAAAGCATTAATGCCAAAAGGACTGAATTTGTCAACGAAACCTCTAAGATGATAAGGTTGATAAGACGGATGATAGAGATCGCTCAAAGCCATCAGAAGAGTTATGCTGATAAGAGAAGAAGACTCTTAGAATTTGCCGTAGGCGAATCTGTGTTTTTAAAAGTTGCATCGATGAAAGGAGTTATGAGGTTTGGAAAGAAAGGCAAATTGAGCCCAAGATTTATTGAACCTTATGAAATTGTGAAGCAGATAGGCAAAGTAACTTATTAGTTGAGGTTGCCTTCAGAAATATCCGCAATCCATGATGTGTTCCATGTTTCAATGCTCAAGAAATATGTCCCAGACCCTACACATGTGATTGAGCCACAAGTGATCGAGATACAAGAAGACTTGAGCTATGAGGAAAAGCCCGTATAGATTTTAGATCAAAAAACCAAGACTTTAAGGAATAAAGAAATTCCATTGGTCAAGGTGCTATGGCATAATCACCAAGTGGAAGAAGCTACATGGGAACGCAAAGATAACATGAGAACAAAGTATCTGCAATTATTCTGAGTTTCGAGGACGAAACTCCTAGAAGGTGGGGAGAATTGTAACACCCCCAAATTTTCATGGAACGGAAGAATAACGACATTAAGTAATTTTTGTATTGATATGTGTTATGATATAATGATACTAACTATTTTATTATAAGTGTTATGACAGGTGACGGTCACGTGGAATCAATATGCTTAAGCGTTCATGTCATTTACGTTGTGTGTTTAATAATGATTTTGGTAATAATTTAACGCTTTGATGAATTATAGTGTGTTAAGGCAGATCGGTAGGCCGAAGCTTCAAGTTTGGCAAGCCAAATTGTCTCTTACGAAACAGCAGGCCGATGAATATGATCGGCAGGCCAGACCTCACGGCTTCGGCAGGCTGAAGATAGCCGATGAGCAGTCAGCAGAAATCTCCCAAAATTGTGACATTGATGGATGGATATAATTAGATGATTTATTGTGATTGATTAGCACATTTTTGGCATTTCTCTTTAATTTTGGTGATAAAAGCTTTGAACTTTTAGATTGATTGGATTCTTTGATGAGGTTTCCCATTTTGAAATTGTGAAATATGGTAATTAGAACAATTCTTGGAAACCTTGACTTTTCCCTTCAATCCTCTCCATTTTCACACGAATTTTTCCTTAATTTTAGTTAGAATATTTCTGACAATAATGGAGAAGATTAATATTTTTACTCACTTTCACAAATTCTCATTATGTTTCACGTATAATTTTTCTTCTTTTCAAAAACAAAATCTCTTAGAAGCACTTTTTTTTGTCTCTCTTTCTCTACGTCATTCTTCCCCTTCCTCTTCCTTAATTTTTAGTAAAGAATTGAAAGAAGTATTGGGCGGATTCAAGAAAAACTTAAGAGAATTTGTTTTAAGGTAAGAATTCGTTTTCGGTATTTTTGAAATGTATCTCCTCTTGTAATCCGACTACTATATCTTTGTATAGGAATTTCCATTTGCTTTGAAATTTTAATATGTTATTCATGTATGAGTTATGTGAAGCTCCTCCAAATTTCATGTTCATTGAATTTTTCTACGTTGAGATTTGAATTTTCTTCTCTTTGCCACTCACTGAAAATTTGTTGCTAAATGGTTGTGTTGCACAAAAATATAGGTTTTGTTCATGATGCAAATGAAGCTTATTTCCCACGAAATTTGACAAATATGTTCATGTATATGTTAAGTTATAGACTGGAAAGTTTGGTGATGATTTGATGAATATTTTATGTGTTATGGAATTTTCATTAAGACTAGGTCAGCAGACTGTTTTATCAATGGATTATTCAGACTTGTGTTATGTGACGTTTTTGTATAATTAAATGATTTTATATAATTAAATGACGTTTTTGTGTATAGAATTATTTTGGGATGTAAATAATTTACTATGTGATTGTTTGTAGGGAATGCTCACTGTGTTATTGTTGTTGGCAGATTTTGTATTGTATGATACGTGATTTATTAAATTGTTAAATGAAATTTTTATGACTAATGAAAAATCATGATATTATGTTTATATGTCAACCTTGTTCCTGCCAAGTTTGGTGCTCTAATTTTGTGTAAATTTTAAGTTATTAAGCTTTGAATTCATAGAGGTCAAGAAACATTTGTGTTGATAGTTTTGTTTTAATGTTTTATGGTTAATGAAACATATTATGAATTAATGTTTTTGAGAGATGAATGTATGTGGGATGTATTATGGAAATTTGAGATATGTTATATGGTGTTGAATGATTTCATGTTCTCATGAAAATAAATGTTAATTGTTATTTTAAATGAATGTATGACATGAACACACTAAAGAGTGAGCACATCGAGACCGCAGCGGCATCACCTACAAATTAAGGTTAAGTAAACTATACAAGTAAGTACATTCTCACTTGCAACATGATACGGTTGTGAAAGTTCGAAATTATGTTCATGATGATAACTATGATGATTCAATGATTATTTTCATTCTATGATGCTTATGAAAGATTTGATGTTCAAAAGTTATGCATGTTTGGTGTTGATGCATTTGAAAGTATAAAAGTGAACATATATATAAGTATCACTTAAATAAGTGTTGCATACTCATGTTTATGTTATGTTATGATGTCATGTTTGGTTTAGGATTTGCTACCCTTCTCCTCTCATGACGGCGCCCCTAAATTGATGACTATGATGCAACACTTGGGCCCTTAAGATAAAATGAACAAAGTTTTAATATGGATAATATGATGAAAGATATGTTCCTTATGAAATTGTGCATGGGGCACTATTATGAAAAAAAGGTATATGATGATGATGTTCATACATTATTTTTACTTGTGAGATATAAAATGTACTTACTAAGCTTTAGCTTATTTTAGTTTTATATCATGTTGCAGATAAGGGTAAGAAGACAATGGATTAGGTGGAGGGCAAGGGAAGGCGTGTGAGCTTTGCAAGATGGATTGAAAACGGAAGACGATAAGGAAGAACTTTTTAAGACTTACAAACTATGTTTTATATTTGTTTTATTATTTCTTTTTAAGTATAATGTTTCTGCACCTTTAAGTATTGGAACATGTTTAAAAATTAATTTTTTAATAGTCGGTCGACCTGCCGACCATCACTAGTCGGACTACCGATGAAATAATCAGCCTGTCGATTACCCTGTATCAGCCTGTCGATTTTATTGATTTTGAAACCCAATTTTGCAAAGCCTCGGGTGGCCTGTCGATGGTTGAACATTGGTATACCGATCTAGTTTGGCCTGCCAAAGTCTCAAGTTCGGCCTGCCGAATTGTGTATGTAGATTTTAAAGATGTTTTAAAAAGTTAATTTAATTTACAATGGTAATGGCAAACTATTTAAAGAATGTTTATGATTAAGTAATTATAAAAAAAAATGTATGCATGGATCCTGGGTATGTTTTTCAAATAAATTTTCAATCATATAGTTTATCTTAAACTTAAAAGTATTAAGAAATGAATGTAACGACATATGTGGCGTCCGTAAGGGGGGCGTTATACAAAGTGTCAAGCATAGTCAAATAGGATAAAATCTTATTCTCTACGAAGTGTCCAAAGAACTCATTGGAGAGGAAATGTCCACATCTGTTAGATCGAAGTTATTTATGGTTTACCTAATTGCTTCTCCACTTTTGCTCTAAACTCCTTGAACTTTTCAAAATTTTTGCTATTGTGATACATAAGGTAAGCATACCCATATCTCGAGTAGTCATCAATAAAAGTGAAAAATACTCGTAACTTCCTTGTGCCTTGAAATTCATGGGACCACAAAACATCACTATGTATAAGTTCTAGAACCTTTTTGGCTCGATTGCCCTTAGACCTGAATGGTCTTTTGGTCATTTTGTCCTCCAAGCAAGACTCGCATTGTGGTATAGATTCCATCTCCAAATGGTTTAAAGGTCCGTCCCTTACCAACCTTTGTATTGTATCCAGGCTAATTTGACCTAATAACAAGTACCAAAGATAAGTCTTATTAGAGTGAGAAGTTTTAAGCCTTTTAGAGTTATTAGTAATCTCAGTGTTCAGCAATGAGTCCATCTTAGGTTTGATAAAATATAGATTGTTTGGCATCCATCCACTATAGATAAAGGATTTATTCTTACAAATCACAACTTTATTATTAAAAGAAACTAAATAAGAATCCTTAAATAAACATGCAACATAATTTAAATTCCTTTTAAGTTAAGGAACATGAAAATAATCTTGCAAAATAAACTCCTATAACTGCCAAACTACAATGGACATCTTCCACTACTTTAGCCAACTCTAAGGTCCCATCAACCATTCGTAACGTGAAGTGCCCTTACAGCAGACCTCATGTTTCCTTGAACCTTTGCAGAGAAACATAAACATGATTCGTGGCTCTAGAATCTATGACCCAAATGTCCCTTAATTCTTTAACTAAACACATTTTAATAACTAGAAGTTTACACTTACCTCTTTTAGCTAAGAAGTCCTTGCAACTCTTCTTGATGTGCCCGAGCTTCCCATAAAAGAAGCAATTTGAGCTTCTTTTGGTCTCTTTTCTTCTTCTTCTTCTTCTTATTCTTGTCCTTAGTTCGTAAAATATCAGATTCCCCATTCGTGGACTTTGGCTTCTTTCCATTCATGGATTTGGAGTTAGAACTAGATGCAACCACAATGTTTGCCTCACCTTTAGTAGGTCCATCATTGATCAGGTTTTCGAACTCCTATAATTGCTTCATTAGCTCAGTTAAGGACATGTCCTGTCTATTGTTCAAATTATATGAAGCTCTAAATAGGTTTTTGTCAAGTATCGATGATAAATCGTTTTTAGACATTTTTAATCTATAGTAAAGAATCATATACCAAATATAAGCAAACATATCATAATAATTTAGTAAGATAACACAATCATGTAAAATCATACAAATGTGTTTATGTTTCAAAACCTTGAAAATATCACAACCTTAAAACGATAATTCCCAACTCATAATTCAACAAGCTCCTAGGGGAGTCATGCCAAATTCAATCAGGAACATGGATCCCCTCCTGATTAATATATGTCATCCAGGAACTGTATGATCCAGCATATATTAATAATCGTTTCTTTGGCCATTAATTTTATTAATAGAGCTCCTAGGGGAGGTTAATAATAAAATTAACGTGAGTGTATAACCATCGTTTCAATATTTTATCCATGATTTATAATCACCACCTAGGGGTGTGCAACTATAAATCATACTAAAATACCTTATCCTCTCAGAGATCCAATTTGGTACATGATAGAAATTGTTTCCTAGGGGTCGGGACGACCATGTTCTCCCTATGGAGCAACGATGGAGGCCTTAGGTTCTCTCTTCGAAAACCATCTCCCACTCATTCTTTTGAAATCAAGGTTTTATTTTAAAATTATGCATGAACAATTTCAATATGAGTGACACTCCCCATTCTATATGACATGTTATCAATATACATGGCAAATCATATTATAATGCAGACAAGCAAAGCAATTTAAGCAAACCTACAAGAAAAATAATAATTAACCGTAATATTACGGTTCCTTCCTAGAGAATAAAAAACTAAGATTACAAGAGAATGATCGAGACATATTATCAATTCTTCATCCTTGAATCCTCAAGTTGTATCCTTCTTCATGTAATATCTATCTTCAAGTCTTCAATCCTGTATGAATTGAATATTTCATATTTTCGGTCTTATCCAAATTTAATGTTTCTTAGAATTGTCCCAAAAATAAAATTAAAACTACATCTTTTCTAGAGACTTTTCTAGCTCTCGGTCAGTAGGCCGATCTGGGTGATCGGCTTGCCAGTCATGTTTCATTGGCCTGCCGATCAATTTGATCAGCCTGTCGACCCATGAAAGTTTGGCATGCCGAACTGGAAGTTTGGCCTGCTGACAGAGCCAGCCGATTTCTGCCCCACTGACTGCCTGCTGAACCATACGTCCGGCCTACCGATCTGTAACCATCGGCCTGCCGAACTGTAAGGTTCGGCATGCTGACCGAGCAAAAATCTCCATTCTAGAAAATACAATTTTTTAATGCAATTCATCAATTTTATTTTCAACAATTCAAAAACATAAAATTAGAGACTCGGGAAATAACTGGGAGCATCATCATCAATCTTCTAGATCCGTCTTCTCTGAATAATTATTTAATTACAAAATTCTTACAAATTTAAAATTAAACAATAATTCCTAGACGGAGATGATAGTATGCCATCTAATTACATAAAAAACCTATATGCACATTCTACCCTTTAAGGAACCATAACTGGCAAAAATTAATTAATTAATAAATAATTAAATAACAATTTAATCAGCCATAATTAATTAATAAACATTTACCACATAATCTATGACAACATATATAATATATAAAAACCTAGAGTGCCAACTCTCTATAAAATTAAATTCGAGCATAGGAGAGATTAAGATCACAAAATTTACACATATAACATGAACACAAACTTGTAAATTTATGTAAAAACCATGGCTCTGATATCAATTGTTGGAAAAACGGTTCGTAGTGAAATTTTAAAAATTTATATCAGAGCAATTTCTAAAACACAAGTTTGATATGCTATATGCATAAATTAACCAGATCTTACTAACCTTTATGTGCCGAAGAACCTCTGCAATTCATGTAAAGAAACGTTCCAGAAGAGCTTACCCAAATGGTCTTCTTTGCTATTCTCTATCCACGACTGGAGTGAGTGTGGGCTCACACGTACAGCTCTTCCACCGGTGACTCTCCTTCCAACCAATCGAGAGAACCCAAAGCAAGTGTTCGTTATTTGTGAACAAAAGCTCTCAGGGAGTTTGCAGATTCTCAGTAGCAGAGTATCACTCTTAATCTCTCTATTGATCTAAGTAACTTGTGAGAATCACTCCCTACTTATAGAGGTTGGTTCTAGGGTCAGTCCTTATCAGATTAAGTCTCAAAACTCGGATTAGAATCAAATTTGGATCAATCTCTGATAAGATCCGCGCGGATATGCGTGATCTTATCCTTCACTGATCGGCAGGCTGAACCACTTGATCGGCAGGCCAAACAGGTCGCATTGGCCGGCCGAACACGTCCATCGGCAGGCCGAACTGCCGAATAAAAATCTCTGCGAATCTTTTATTTTCCACTTGAGATTCTATAGGATAAAGTCTCATTTTTAATTAAAATAACCCAATAGAGAAGTTATCTGATCAAAACAACTTTATCTAGATAATCTCTAAGAAAATAAATGAATTCCCAATAATTCTACAAGTTTATTTTGATCTAATTTATCCAAAATTAAATCAACCGATAAACAAACAAGAATTATCCGATCCTAATCATTCAACAAGTTTATCTTGAATTAATTTATTACAAAATTAATTCAACCAATAAATTGACATGAATTATTTAATTCTTCAAAATTTAACCAATCTGATAAATCCGACATAAGTCACCAATTATTGGAAAAGCACGGCGTATCGTTATAGGATTTTGTGAGCTACCAAAGGGGACCAAAATGGACCTATATAGTTCAAGCTCCCGATAATTATGAAACCCAATATCCCAGTTATATATTTCATAATTATCAACTCCAACGCTACTCCACTAAAAGCTTGGAGCTGCACTCTCGAACTATATAGAATTACGAAGCTCGTATAGCTAAGTCTCCATGACATATCATAGTGTATCGTATCCCCATATGATAATCCAAAATTGGCTTAAGGACAAGTTCTGTCTTACCTTCCCGATTATTTTTATCTTACGTTCCATTATCTCACCATCAGAAAACTTACTATCCAAAGATAGTATACCATTTGGTTACACCTATGTATCCAAATGGTTGAGCGCTCTAGTTTTCCAATTACAGGACAACGTATATAAGAGGATATCGTTACTCCTAAAGAGGAGCTATGGATTCTATATCTATGAACAACAAGTCTATGCAATCAAGAGTCATGCCTCCAACGTACCGGCATGCATACCACTACTAAGATGTGGGAGTCACCTTTTGGTATATCAAAAGACACAAGTCAAGACAACGGGCCCACTATTCATCTCAGGATTAAGATACAACACAAATGATTGTCTAAAGTGAATCGATTTGCCGAGACAGAATTATTAATCCAAATCAATTCACTTTATGTCCCGATCCAACAAATTGTCACTTATGACAACATGCCAATATTTCTATTCACGGAGCCCACCTCCGATGGTCAAGACAAACCATCTCCCAAAAGGGAATTAGACAACATAACAATCTTTGCATGAATAAAATGCCCAACTTTATTCCCTTGATTGCAGATCTTATGTTTTAGACAATCACGTTAAGAATCGTGTCTTCCACATAATCTGTCCATCATATGCCTAATTCTTAAGGTTTAGACTGACAGTCTCAGACTATTGTTTGCTTAACATACATTCAACAAATATGAACGTAAAGAGGACAAGATTTGGTATATAAATAATGAATAAATTCTTTATTGATAAAAATGTCTCCAAAAACTTATTACATTTTTACTCCCTAGGGCATACATGTCTAACACTTAAAATTTACACTAAATTAGAGCACCAAACTTGGCAAGGACAAGGCTGACATATAAACATAATATCATGATTTTTCATTAGTCATAAAAATTTTATTTAACAATTTAAATAAATCACATATCATATAATACAAAATCTGCCAGCAATAATAACACAGTGAGCATTCCCTACTAACAATCACATAGTAAATTATTTACATCCCAAAATAATTCCATAATCCACAAACGTCATTTAATTATATAAAATCATTTAATTATACAAAAACATCACATAACACAAGTCCAAATAATCCATTGATAAAATAGTCCGCTGACCTAGTCTTAATGAAAATTCCATAACACATAAAATATTCATCAAATCATCACCAAACTTTCCAGTCCATAACTTAACATATACATGAACATATTTGTAAAATTTTGTCAAAAATAACCTTCATTTGCATCATGAACAAAACCTATATTTTTGTGCAACACAACCATTTAGCAACAAATGTTTTGTGAGTGGCAGAGAGAAGAAAATTCAAATCTCAACATAGAAAAATCCAATGAATGTCAAATTTGGAGGAGCACCACATAACTCATACATGAATAACATATTAAAATTGTAGAGCAAATGGAAATTCCTATACAGAGATATAGCAGTCAGATTACAAGAGGAGATACATTTCAGAAATACCGAAAATGAATTCTTACCTTAAAACAAATTCTCTTAAGTTTTTCTTGAATCCGTCCAATACATCTTTCAATTCTTTACAAAAAATTAAGGAAGAGGAAGGGGAAGAATAATGTAAAGAACGAGAGAGAAAAAAAAGAGTGCTTCTAAGAGATTTTTTTTTTTGAAAAGAAGAAAAATTATACATGAAACATTATGAGAATTTGTGAAGGTGAGTAAAAATATTAATCTTCTCTATTATTGTCAGAAATATTCTGACTAAAATTAAGGAAAAATTCAAGTGGGAATGGAGAGAATTGAGGGGAAAAGTAAAGGTTTCCAAGAATTGTTCTAATTACCATATTTCACAATTTAAAAATGGGAAACCTCATCAAAAAATCCAATCAATCTAAAAGTTCAAACATTTTATTATTAAAATTAAAGAGAAATGCCAAAAATATGCTAATCAATCACAATAAATTGTCCAATTATATCCATCCATCAATGTCACAATTTTGGGAGATTTTTGTTGACTGCTTGTCAGTTGTCTTCGGCCTGCTGATGTTTCACTTCGGCCTACCTAAACTGTGAGGTCCGGCTTGCCCATCATATTCATCGGCCTACCATTCCGTGAGAGACAATTCGACCTATCGAACTTGAAAGTTCGACCTACCGATCTGCCTTAACACACCAAAATTCATCAAAGCATTAAATTATTACCAAAATCATTATTAAACACACAACGTAAATGACATGAACACTTGAGCATATCGATTCCACGTATTGTCACCTATCATAATACTTAAGATAAAATAGTTAGTATCAATATGTCATAACACATATCATTACAGAAATTACTTAACATCGTTATTCTTTCGTTACATGAAAATTTGCCAGGTGTTACACTTTGCAATAGAATGGCATGGCTGAGAGAAGAAATAGGACCTTATTGGACACAGTAAGGTCCATGATGAGTTATTTTACATTACCATTATCTTCTTAGGGATATGCCTTTCAAATCACAAGTTATCTTTTGAAAAATAAGCCTTTAAAATCGGTTCCTAAAACTGGTAGGCATGTATGCCCTAAGGAGTAGAATGTTGTGATATATTTTTGGAGACATTTTATCAATAAAGAATTTATTTATTGTTCATGTACCAAATGTTGTCCTCTTTATGTTCATATTTATTGAATGTATGTTAGGCAAATAAAAGTCTGAGACTGTCAGTCTAAACCTTTAAGAATCAGGCATATGATGTGCAGAAGACATGATTCAAAAGGTAATACTCTAAATCATAAGATCCGCAATCAAGGGAATAAAGTTGAGTGCTTTATTCATGCTAAGATTGTTATGTTGTCTATATCCCTGATAGGAGATGGCTTGTTTTGGCCATCGGAGTTGGATTCTATGAGTAGAAAAATTGGTACATTGTCATAGATGATGATGTACTGGATCAAGACATAAAGTGGAACGGATTTGGATTAATCATTTCATCTATGCAAATCAATTCACTTTAGACAGTCATATGTGTTGTATCTTAATCTTGAAATGACTAATGGTCCCATTATCTTGCCTTATGTCTTTTGATGTACCAACGAGTGATATCTTGACTTTGTGATAGTATGTATACTGGTATGATAGAGACATGACTCTTGATAGCATAGACTTGTCATTTATAGATTTGGAACCTATAGCACCATTGGTGGAGTCAATGATATTCTCTTATATGTGTTATCCTGCAATCAAAAAAATAGAGTGCTCAACCATTTGGATGCATAAGTGTAATCGAATGGTATACTATCCTTAGATGATAAGTTTTCCAATGGTGAGATAACGAAACATAAGATCAAAATAATTAGGAAGATAAAATGAAATTTATTCTTAAGCCGATTATGAATATCCTATGGGGATACGTATCATAATTTGATATGTCATGGACACTTAGCTACTTTGGGCTTTGTTATTTTATATTGTTTAAGAGTATAGCACTAAGCTTTTAGTACAACAGCATTAGAATTGATAATTATAAAATGCATATCTAGGAAATTATACTTTATAATTATCAAAGATTGAACTATATAGGTCCATCAGATCCCCTTTGTTAGCTCATAATAAATCCTGTAACGATACGACGTGCTTTTTCAATAAATTAGTGACTTATATTAAATTGTTAGATTGGCTAAAATTTGATAGGACCAGATAATTCATGTCTATTTATCGGTTGAATTAATTTTGTAAATTAATTCAAGATAAACTTGTTGAATTATTGGGAATATTTATTTTCCTTCAGATTATCCAAATATGATTGTTTTAATCACATAACTTTTCTATTGGTTTATTTGAATTAAAACTACGGCTTTATCGAAAGAATCTTGAGTGGGAAATAAAGGATTCTCAGGGATCATATTATCATAAGTTTGGCTAGCCGATCTGCTAATTCGACCTACCTATAAAGCAAGTTTAGCAGGCCGATCTGTTAGGTTAGCCTGTCAATCTAACGATAATCTGATCATATGTTTTTGACATAACTTAATCAAAAGTTGATCTAGATTCAAATTTTTGAGGCCTTATCTGATAATGACCAACCATGGGTCCCACCTATATAAATAGGGAGTGAGTTTTCTGAGTTATTTAGAACAGTTGAGTGGTTTAGAGTGAGTACTCTAGTTTTCTATATTCTAAAACTCCCTAAGAGCTTTTGTTCACAATCACGAACCTTTGTTCTAGGTCTTCTCAATTGTTTGGAAGGACATTCACTAGGGAAGAGTTGAACGACATGTGCTCACACACACTCCAATAGTGGATAAAGAAGAGGAAAGAAAGACCGGAGGCTCTTTTGGAGCGTTCTTCTCTACACTGATTGCTGGAGCTCTTTGGCATACAAAGGTTAGTAAGATCTGATTAATATATGCATATAGTATGTTAAACTAGGAAAATACTCTAATTTAAGATTTTTAAAAGTTTCGTTGTGCACTTGTTTTCCAACAATTGGTATAATAAAGCTAAGATTTATATGTAAATTTACTAGTTTGTGGCCATGTTATACATATAAATTATGTGATCTTGATCTCTTCTATGCTTGAATTTAATTTTTAGAGAGTTGGCACTCTTGGGTTTCTATATATTTATATGTTGTCATAAGTTTATATGGTGAATGTTTATTAATTAATTATGATTGATTAAATTATTATTTAATTTAATTATTTGTTAATTAATTAAGTTATGTGTATCTAAGTTTCTCATGTAATTAGATGGCGGTCTATCATTACCAACTGGGAATTATTATTTAATTTTAAATTTGTAAAAAATTATGTAATTAAATAATCATTCGGAGTGAAGACGGATCTAAAATATGGACAATAGTAGTTCCACTGTTTTTTTCTAAGTCTCTAAATTTTTATATTTTTGAATTATTAAAAATAAGATAGAAAAACTACATAAAAGTTGTTTTCTAAAAAACGTGAATTCAACTCGATCGGCAGGCCGAACCATCAGGTTCGGTAGGCTGACGATCATAGACCAATAGGCCGAACTTCCAATTCAGCAAGTCGTCGGCTGATGGGTTATGACCAGTAGGCCTATCACACAAATCGACAGGCCGACAAAGAGATATACTTTTCCAATAAAGGTGTGTTTTTTGTTGTAGTTTGATTTTTGAGACAATTCTGAGAAACATGAAATTTTGTGATGATCGAAAAAGTGAAGTATTTGATCTATGCATGATTGAAGACTTGAAAATGGATACCACACGAAGACAGATACAACTTGAAGATTTAAGGATGAAGAATCGATAATATGTTTCGATTGATCTCTTGTGATCTTTAATTTCTTTTCTCTGAGGTGGAACCATAATATTACAGTTGTTTATTATTATTTTACTTGTGGCTTTACATGATTGTTGTGCTTGTTTGTATTATAATATGATTTGCCATGTATGTTGATAACATGTCATATAGAATAAGAAGTGCCACTCATTAAAAATTATTCATGCATATTTTAAAATAAAACCTTCGTTTTTCAAAAGATTGAGTGGGAAATGGTTTTCACAGAGAGGACCTGCGGCCTCATCGTTGGTCCATAGGTATCACATGGTGTCCCGACCCCTAGGAAGGGATTTCATTATGAACTAGGTTGGATCTTTAAAAGGATAAGATATTTTAGCATGAACTAGGTTGGATCTCTGAAGGGATAAGATATTTTAGCATGATCTATCGTTGCACACCCCTAGGTGGCGATTATAGATCATGAATTAAATAATTGAGACGATGGTTATACACTCAAGTTAATTTTATTATTAACCTTCCCTAGGAGCTCTGTTGATAAAATTAATGGCCGAAGAAAATGATTATTAATGTATGCTGGATTAGACGAGTGTTGGATGGCATATATTAATCGGAGGGGATCCGTGTTCCTAATTGAATTTGGCAAGTCTCCCCTAGGTGGCTTGTTGAATTCTGATGTTAGTCATGGGTTACCTCATTGAGGCTCAAGCCCATGGAGCTGATATCGACACCAGTCATAGATGACTATTGTTTTTGAGACTCCATCAAAGGAGTTTACCCCATTTAGAGCTTCATATAGTTTGAGCAATAGATAGGATATGACCTTAATGGAGCTAATGAAGCAGTTACAAAAGTTTAAAAATTTGATCAAGGAAACTCCTAGGGGTGGCCAGGCTAACATGGCGCCTGCATCTGATTCCAATCCTAACCCTAGGAATGGAAGGAAGAAGAAGGCTGAGAATGGAAAGTGTTCTATTCTTGCAAATGGCAAGAATAAGTAGAAGAAAAAGAAGAACCCAAAGAAGCTCAAGTGCTTTAACTATGGGAACGTCGGGCACATCAAGAAGAATTGCAAGGACTTCCTTTCCCGAGGAGGTAGGTGTGATCTTCTGATTATTAAAACTTGTTTGTTAAGGCATTAAGTGACACTTGGGTCATAGATTTCGGAGCAACTAATCATGTTTGTATTTCTCTACAGGTGTTCATAGAAACGAGAAGACTATTGCATGAATACTTCATGCTTGGGATAGGCGATGGATCCTTAGTGTTGGCTGAAGCAATGGGAGATGCCCATCTTCATTTTGATAATTATAGGATTTTAGTTTTAGGAGATTCTTTTTATGTTCCTAGATTTAAAAGGAATTTAATATCCATATCTTGTTCATTTAAAGATTCTTATTCAGTTTCTTTTAATAATAAAGTGGTGATTTGTAAAACAAATCCTTTATCTATATATGATGGCGAATGCAAAACAATCTATATTTTATCAAACCTAAGATGGACTTACTGTTTAATACTGAGGCTAATGATAATAACTCTAAAAGACTTACGACTTCTCACTCTAATAACACCTATCTTTGGCATTTGCGATTAGGTCATATTTACTTGAATGGGATTCAAAGGTTGGTAAGGCATGGACCTTTAAGTCATTTAAAGGTAGAATCTATACCACAATGTGAATTTTGTTTGGAGGGAAAAATGGCCAAGAGACTATTCGGGTCCAAGGGCAATAGGGCCGAAGGGGTTTTAGAACTTGTGCATAGTGATGTTTGTGGTTCCATGAATATCCAGGGATGAGAAGGGTATGAGTACTTCGTCACTTTTATTGATGATTACTCAAGGTACAATTATGTCTACCAAATGCATCATAAAAGCGAAACTTTTGACAAGTTCAGGGAGTTTCGGGCTAACGAGAAAAAGCAATTAGATAAACCCATAAAGACACTTTGATCTGATCAAGGTAGTGAATACCTCTGTGATGAGTTCTTGGAACGCTGATTAGAGAATGGAGTTTTATCCCACTTGATTGTGTCGGACACTCTGCAGCAGAATGGCATAGCTGAGAGAAGGAATAGGATATTGTTGAACATGGCCAAGTCCATGATTAGTTATTTACCATTGCCTTTATCCTTTTAAGGATATGCACTACAAACTACATGTTATCTTTTAAACAATGTGCTTCAAAATCGGTTTCTGAAACTCCACATGCATTGTGGATAAGAAAAAAGACATCCTTAAATAATATTCACATTTAGAGATGTCCAGCTCATGTCCTACATAAGGAAGTGAATAAGTTGGAAGCACATTTGGAAATTTGTGTGTTTGTAAGATATCCGAAAAGGACTAAAGGGGGTTATTTCTATAACCCAAAGGAAAATAAAGTCGTGGTTTCTACAAATGTAACTTTCCTTGAGGAAAGTTACATGAATGACTTTAATCCTTGAAGTAAAGTGGTACTTCAAGAGTTAGTGAGTGATTCGATCACTCCAAGGGGTTCTAGTAGAAACTAATCCAATCAATGTAGAAAAACCAACTAAACAACAAAACCTAAGGGGCTTTGGTATAGTGGGAGGATCAGGCATCAACCAGAAAGATATATATTCAATGGTGAGGCCTTTTTAGCTGAATTGGATGAGCATGAAAAGGATCCCTACACTTACAAAGAGGCTATGGAGGATGTTGATTCAAAACTCTAGACAGAAGTCATGAACCCTAAGATAAAGTCTATAGAGACTAATCGGGTCTGGGAACTTGTAGATCTTCCTAAAAGGGGTAAAACCCATAAGGTGTAAATGAATCTACAAGATATAAAGAGGAGTAGATAGAGAAGTTGAAACCTATAAGGCTAGATTAGTAGCTAAAGGATACACGCAAAAAGAAGAAATCGATTACGAGGAAACCTTTTTGCTTATAGCCATGCTTAAGTCCATCCGCATTTTCTTGTCCACAACTACCGCTCTTGTTACAAGATTTGGTAGATAGATGTCAAGACAGCCTTTCTAAATGGCTATCTTAATGAGTCAATATATATAGTACAGCGAAACATATTCAAGGTTAAGGGAGGAGGGAAAGGTTTGTAAGCTGCTAAAGTCAATTTACGGACTTAAGCAGGCATCCCATTCTTTGAACATAAGATTTGATTAAGTGATTAACACTTATGGGTTTGAACAAAATGTGGACAAACCATATGTTTACAAGCACATTAAGGATGGAAAGGTGGTTTTTTGCTACTCTATGACGATGACATTCTGCTAATTGGCAATGACATTTGGGCACTGTCATCAATCAAATTATGGTTGACCAACCAGTTTGACATAAAAGACTTGGTTGAAGCTAATTATGTTTTGGGTTTCTATGTCTTTTAGGATAAGAAGAGCATAATGATAGCTTTGTCCCAAGCAAGCTACATAGATAAAATTCTCAAGAGGTTTGCAATATAGGAGTCTAAGAAAAGTGGACAACCATCTAGGTCTGGAATTACTCTTTCCAAGAAAGACTGGCCAAAGTCTGATGAAGAAAAAGAATACCTAAAGAAGGTGCCTCATGCTTTGCACACGATCGAATATTAGTTATGCGATATCAGGAGTAGGACTGAACCACTGGGTTACAGTCAAGCATGTTTTCAAGTACTTGAGAAGGAATCAAAGGTGTATGCTTGTATATTCAGGTAAGGATTTAACACCTCTAGGATATGCTGATTCAGATTTTCAATCCTATCTCGATTCAAGGAGATTGACTTCTGGTTTTTTGTTTACTCTGAGCAGTGGTGCCATGGTTTGGAGAAGTGTCAAGCAAGATTGCACTTCGGATTCAAAAATGGAAGTTGAGTATGTGGTAGCTAGTGATGCATCGAAAGAAGCAGTATGGCTCCAAAAGTTCCTTAGGGGTCTTGAGGTAGTTCCTGGCATAGATAAGGTGGTATCACTGTATTGTGATAACACTGCAGCGATAGCTAATGCTAAGGAACCAAGATTTCATAAGGAGAGTAAGCATATTCATTGGAAGTATCATGTGACAATGGATTTCATTGAGGACGGGCTTGTTGTTGTATGTAAAATTGCATCTGAGGACAATTTAGTTGACCATTCACGAAGACACTAACTGCAAGGGTTTTCGAGAGGCATGTGAAAGCTATGGGGATGCGTGATATGTCGTATTTACTCACTTAGTGTAAGTGGGAGATTGTTAGATATATATGCCCTAAGGAGTAAAATGTTGTAATATTTTTTTGAAGACATTTTAACAATAAAGAATTTATTTATTTAAGAATCAAACATATGATGGACAGATTATGCGAAAGACATGATTCAAAAGGTGATAGTCCAAATCATAAGATCCACAATCGAGGGAATAAAGTTAGGCATTTCATTCATGCTAAGATTGTTATGTTATCTGCATCCCCGATGGGAGGGCTTGTCTTGGCCATCGGAGTTGGACTCTATGAGTAGAAACATTGGTTCATTGTCATAGGTGATGATATGTTGGATCGAGGCATAAAGTGGAATTGATTTGGATTAATATTTCTATCTGTGCAAATTAATTCACTTTAGATAGTCATATGTGTTGTATCTTAATCCTAGAATGATTAATGGGCCCATTATCTTGTCTTATGTCTTTGATGTACCAAAGAGTGATATCATGACTTTGTGATGGTATGCATACCTGTATGTTGGAGACATGACTGTTGATGGCGTAGACCAATTATTCATAGATATGGAATCCATGGCTCCATCAGTGGAGTCAATGATATTCTCTTATATGCGTTATCTTATATTTGAAAACTGGAGCGCACAACTATTTAGATGTATAGGTGTAATCAAATGCTATATTGTCCTTGGATGGTAAATTTTCTAATGGTGTGATAACAGAACGTAAGATAAAAATAATTGGGAAGGTAAGATAGAATTTATCCTTAAGCCAAATATGAATATCCTATGGGGATATGACTCATTATGATATATCATAGACACTTAACTGGTTTTGTAATTTTATATAGTTCGAGAATGCAACTTTCAATTTTTAGTAGAATAGCGCTAGAGTTGATAATTATAAAATGTGTATCTAGGATATTATATTTTATAATTATCGAAGCTTGAACTATATTGGTCGATCAGGTCCCCTTTGCTAGCTCATAATAAAACCTGTTACGATACGGCGTGCTTTTACAGGAGCTTGAACTATATAGATCCATCAGGTCCCCTTTGTTAATTAATTCAAGATAATATGATCTAAACATAATCCGATCGCATGTTTTTGACACAATTTTATCAGAAGTTAATCCAGATTCATGCTTTTTGAGGCCTTTCTAATAATGACCAACCTTGGGTTCGACCCATATAAATAGCAAGTGAGTTTTCTGAGTTATTCATATCAATAGAGAGGTTTAGAGTGAGTACTCTAGTGTTAGATACTTTAAAACTCCCAGAGAGCTTTTGTTCACAATCACGAACCATTGCTCAGGGTCTTTTTAATTGTTTAGAAGGAGAGTCACCAAGGAGAGCTAAACGACGCGTGCTCACACACACTCCAATCGTGGATAGAGAATAGCAAAGAAAACTAGGTAGTTGAGGCTCTTTTGAAACGTTATTCTTTACACTGATTGCAGGAGCTCTTTGGCATACAAAGGCTAGTGAGATCTGATTAATTATGTATATAAATGTCAAACTTGTATTTTAGAAAATACTCTGATTTAAAATTTTTTAAAATTTTGCTGCATGCTTAATTTCCAATAATTGGTATCAAAGCCTAGGTTTTTATGTAAATTTACAAGTTTGCGACCATATCGTATATATAAATTATGTGCTCTTGATCTCTCCTATGCTTGAATTTAATTTTTTAGAAATTTAGTACTCTAGGGTTTCTATGTATTTATATGTTGTCATGAGATTATATGTTAAATGTTTATTAATTAATTATGGTTTATTAAATTATTATTTAATTTAATTATTTGTTAATTAATTAAGTTATGCCAGTTATGGTTCCTTAGAGTTTAAAATATGCATCTAGGTTCTTCATGTAATTGGATAGCGATCTATCATCATCGTCTAGGAAGTATTATTTAATTTTAAATTTGTAAAAATTTAGTAATTAAATAATCATTCGTAGTGAAGACGGATCTAGAAGATAGATAATAGAAGTTCTCTTGTGTTTTCCTCGGTCTCTAAATTTTTGTTTTTTTAAATTGTTAAAATAAGATTGAAAAATTACATAAAAACGTGAATTCAGCTTGATCGGTAGGCCAAACCTAGGCCAATGGTTGCAGACCAGCAGGCCAAACTCCCAGTTTGGCAGGCTGTCCACGGGGTAAGATTCAGCCAGCTCGAGTGGCAAGCTAAATTGTCAAGTTTAACAGGGCGATGGGTTATAACTAGCAGGCCGATCACACAAATTGGCAAGCTGATAGAGAGCTATATTTCTCCAATAAAGTTGCATTTTTTGGTGTAGTTGTGATTTCAACAAGTGCGACATTCCTTGAGAAAAGTTACATAAATGACTTTAAGCCTTGAAATAGAGTGGCACTTGAAGAGATGGTGAGTAAGACGAATGCTCATGTGGTTCGATGGAAACCCGTCCAATTAATGTGGAAAAACTTGCCAAACAACAACCTAAGGAGTTTTACATAATGGGAGGATCGAGCGTCAACCTGACAGGTATATGTTTATTGGTGAAGCCTGGTTGATCATGATAGGGATCCTTATGCTTACGAAGAGGCCATGGAGGATGTTAATGTGAAACTCTTTCTAGAGATTATTAAAACTGAGATGAAGTCTATGAGGACTAATCAGGTATGGGAACTTATGGACCTTCCCAAAGCGGTAAAACCCATAGGGTAAGGTACATCTACAAGAGAAAGAAAAGGGTAGATGGGAAAGGAGAAACTTATAAGAATAGACTAGTAGCAAAAGGATACACGTAAAAGGAAGGAATCAAATACAAAGAAACCTTTACACTTGTAGCCATGCTTAAGTCCATTCGTATTCTCTTGTCCATTGCAACTGCTCCTGCTTATAAGATATGGTTTGATGTCAAGATGGCTTTCTTGAATGGCTATAATGATGAGACCATATACATGGTATAACTAGATGGGTTTAATGCTAAGGGTCAAGAGAATAAGTTTGGTAGTCTTCTAAAGTCTATCTATGGACTTGAGCAAGCTCATGTTCATGGAAGATAAGATTTGACTAAGTGATCAAGATATGGGTTTGGACAAAACGTGGATGAATCATGTGTATAAACACTTTATGGATGGGAAGATGGTTTTTTGGCTGCTTTATGTAGATGACATTTTACTAATTGGCAATGGCATAGGTGCATTGTTATCGATTAAAATTTGGTTCACAAAGCAGTTTGACATGAAGGACTTAGGTGAGGCTAATTTTGTTATGGGCATCTAAATCTTTCAAGATAGGAAGAACAAAATGATATCTTTATCCTAAGTTTCCTAAATAATTAAAATTCTTGAGAAGTATGCTATGTAAAATTCCAAAAAAAGTGGGCAATCATCTAGGTCTAGAATTACTCTTTCTAAAAAAATACTATTTAAAGTCAGATGAGGAAAGAGAATACATGAAGAATATGCCTTATACTTCGGTAGTGGATAATCTCATGTATGCTATACTTTGCACATGACCTGACATATGTTATGCGGTCATGATGATGAGTAGATATCAATGAAATTGAGGACCAAAACATTAGGTTACAATTAAGCATATTTTCAAGTACCTGAGAAGGACTAAAGATTATATTTAGTGTATTCTGATAAGGATCTAACACCTCTTGGATACATTGGTTCAGACTGGCAATCCTATCCAGATTGAAGAAGATCAACTTTTGGATTTGTGCTTACCTTGGGAGGAGGCTCCATTGTTTAGAGAAGTATAAAGCAAGGTTGCACTATTGATTCAATGATGGAGGCTAAGGATATGGTTGCCACTGAAGCTTCAAAAGAAGTTGTGTGGCTGCAAGGGTTCCTTAGGGATCTTGAGCTAGTTCCTGGCATGGATAAATCTATTATGTAGTGTTGTGATAATAATACAGCTGTGGCTAATACTAAGGAGTCAAGATTCACAAGATGAGTAAGCATATAGATTGGAAGTATCATGTGATAAGAGCTTTTAGTAGAATAGCTTTTGAGTTAATAATTTTAAAATGTATGTGTCAGGGACATGCCATTTTATAATTATAAGTGCTTGAACTATATATATCCATCAGGTCCCCTTTACTAGTATTGGAAAAATAGTACACAGCAGAATTTTAAAAATTTTTATACCAGAGTATTTTCCAAAACATAAGTTTGACATGCTATATGTATAAATTAACCAAATATTTACTAACCTCATTTGCCAAAAAGCTCCTATAGTCTATGAAGAGTATAAGATTCTAAAAGAGCCTCAACCAACTGGTCTTCTTTGTTATTCACTATCCACAGCCAAAGTACGTGTGGACGTACGTCGTTCAGCCTTTCCCTGGTGAATCTCCTTCCAACCAATTGAGAAAACCCAAAGCTAGTGTTCGTGATTTGTGAACAAGAGCTTTTAGGGAGTTTCAGAGTCCCATTCTTAATTTCTCAACTGATCTAAACAACAATGAGTCTCACTCCCCTTTTTATAGAGGTTGGGCCCAGGAGTTAGTCCTTATCAGATAAGGCCTTGAAAATTTGAATCAAAATCAATATCAAATAAAATCCACATGAAAATGCATGATTCATTCATCGCTCGGCTAGCAGGATGAACGGACTATTGGTTTGCCAAACTTACTCCATCAATAGGCCGATCATAAAGATCGGTCTGCCAAACTTACGATAAATGATCCTTGAGAATCTTTTATTTCCCACCCGAGATTCTTGGGATAGAGCCTCAGTTTTAATTCAAATAATCCAATAGAGAAGTTATCTGATTAAAGCAGTCATATCTAGATAATATCTAGGAAAATAAATATGCTTGATAATTCAACAATTTTATCTTGAATTAATTTATTCAAAATTAATCCAACCAATAAACAGACACTAATTATCTGATCCCAATAATTCAACAAGTTTATCTTGAATTAATTTTCACAAAATTAATTCAACCGATAAACAGATTTAAATTATCTGATCCTATCAAATTTTTAGCCAATTTGATAATTTGACACAAGTCACCAATTATTGAAAAAGCACGTCGTGTCGTTATAGGATTTTTACAAACTAGCAAAGGGGATCTAATAGACCTATATAGTTCAAGCTCCCGATAATTATGAAATTCAATATCTCGGATATACACTTCATAATTATCAACTCTAGTGCTACTCCACTAAAAGCTTAGAGCTGCACTCTCGAATTATATAGAACAATGAAGACCGTATAGCTAAGTCTCCATGACATATAATAATGTTTCGTATCCTCATAGGATTATCCATAATTGGCTTAAGGACAATTTTTGGCTTACCTTCTTGATTATTTTTATTTTACGTTTTATTATCTCACCATTGGAAAACTTATCATCCAAAGACGGTATACCATTCAATTACACATACGTATCCAAATTATTGAGCACTCTAGTTTTTTAATTACAAAATAATGCATAAAAGAGAATATCAACTGCTCCTAAAGAGAGGCAATGGATTCTATATCCATGAATAATAGGTCTATGTTGTCAAGAATCATGCCTCCAATGCACCGACATGCATAGCAACATAAAATGTGGATCCAACATATCACCTATGACAATGTGCCAATGTTTCTATTCACAGAGTCCACCTCTGATGGCCAAGACAAACTATCTCTCGCTAGAGATATACAATATAACAATCTTTGCATGAATAAACTACCCAACTTTATTCTATCGATTGTGAATCTTATGATTTAGGCCGTCACCTTAATAATCGTGTCTTTCGTATAATCTGTCCCTCATATGCCCAATTCTTAAAGGTTTAAACCGACAGTCTTTGACTATTGTTTGCTTATCATATATTCAACAAATATGAACATAAAGAGGATAATATTTGGTATATAAATAATAAATAAATTCATTATTGATAAAAATGCGTCCAAAAACATATTACATTTTTACTCCTTAAGGCATAAATATCTAACAATCTCTCACTTGCACTAAGTGAGTAAATATGACAAATCTCACATCGCCATAGTTTCTACATGCCTCTTGAAGACTTTCCCAGTAAGTGTCTTCATGAATGGATTATCTAAATTGTCTTCTGACGTGATTTTGCACACAGCGACATGCCCGCCTTCTACAAAGTCCTTTATCACATGATACTTCCAATCAATATGCTTACTCTTCTTGTGAAATCTTGGTTCCTTAGCATTGGCTACCACTGCACTATTATCACAATACAACAATACCGCCTTATCCATACCAGGAACTACCTCAAGATCTCTAAGGAACTTATTGAGCCACACTACTTCTTTCGAAGCATTACAAGCTACCATATACTCGACCTACATTGTTGAATCCAAAGTACAATCTTGCTTTACACTTCTCCAACTGATGGCACAGCCGCCTAGAGTAAATACAAAACCTGAAGTCGATCTCTTCGAATCCAAGCAGGATTGAAAATCTGAATCAGTGTATCCTAGAGGAGTTAAGTCCTCACCCAAATACACAAGCATATACCCTCAAGTTCTTCTTAGGTACTTAAAAATATGCTTGACCGCAACCTAATGGTTCAATCCCTGATCCGCCTGAAATCGACTTACAATCCCGACCGCATAACAAATATCCTGTCGTGTACAAAGCATGGCATACATGAGACTATCCATTACCGAATCATAAGGCACCTTCTTCATGTATTCTCTTTCTTCATCAGACTTTGGAGAGTCTTTCTTAGAAAGAATAATTCCAGACCTAGATGGTTGCCCACCTTTTTTGGAATCCTGCATTACAAACCTTGTGAGAATCTTATCCATGTAGCTGGCTTGGGACAAAGCTATCATTCTGTTCTTCCTATCCTGAAAGATCTAGATACCTAGAACAAGATTAGCCTCACCCAAGTCCTTCATGTCAAACTGCTTGGTCAACCATAATTTGACCGATGACAATGCCCTAGCGTCATTGCCAATTAGCAGAATGTAATCTACATAGAGCAGTAGAAAAACCATCTTCCCATCCTTAATGTGCTTGTACACACATGGTTTGTCCACATTTTGTGTAAACCTATAAGTCTTGATCACTTGATCAAATCTTATGTACCAAGAACGAGAAGCCTGCTTAAGTCCATAAATTGATTTTAGCAACTTACAAACCTTACCATCCTGGCCCTTGACCTTGAATTCGTCTGGTCGTTCCATATAGGTGGACTCATCAAGGTAGCTATTTAGAAAGGTCGTCTTGACATCGATCTACCAAATCTCATAGTCGAGAGTGGCAGCCATGGATAAGAGAATCCGGATGGACTTAAACATGGCTGTAGGTGAAAAGGTTTCCTCGTAATCGATTCCTTCCTTTTGTATGTATCCCTTAGCAACCAATCTAGCCTTAAAGGTTTCTACCTTTCCATCCACTCCACTTGTCCTCTTGTAGATCCACTTACACCCTATGGGTTTTACCCCTTTGGAAAGATCCACAAGCTCCCATACCAGATTAGTCTTCATAGACTTCATCTCTATGTTCATGGCCTCTGTCTAGAGTTTTGAATCAGCATCCTCCATAGCCTCTTCATAAGTGTAAGGATTCTGATCATGTTCATCCGGTTCAGCCAAAAAGGCCTCACCATTGAACATATACCTCTTGGGCTGACGCTCAATCCTCTCACAATGCCGAAACCCCTTAGGTTGTTGTTTGGGTTCGTTTGGTTTTTCTACACTGATTAGAACGGTGTCATTTGGAACCCCAGAGTGATTGAATCACTCGCCAACTCCTCAAGCACCACTTTGCTTTGAGGCTTAAAGTCATCTATGTAACTTTCCTTGAGAAAAGTTGCAAGAGTTGAAACCACAACTTTATTTTCCATTGGGTTATAGAAATTACCTCCTTTAGTCCCTTTTGAATATCCTACAAACACGCAAACTTCTGAACATGCTTCCAACTTATTTGCATCCCTAAATAGGACATGTGTCAGACATCTCCATTGTGAATATGGTTTAACGATGTCTTCTTGCCCATGCACAACTAGTGAGGAGTTTTAGGAACCAATTTTAAAGGCACATTGTTCAAAAGATAACATACAATTTGTAGTACATATCCCTAAAAGGACAAAGCCAATGATAAATAACTCATCATGGACCTGAGTATGTCTAATAAAGTCCTATTTCTTCTCTCTGCTACGCCATTCTGCTACGAAGTGCCCGGCGTAGTCAAATGGGATAAAATCCCATTCTCTAATAAGTGTCCTAAGAACTCATTAGAAAGGTATTCACTACCTCGATCAAATCGAACTGCCTTTATGGGTCAACCCAATTACTCTTTCACTTCAGCCTGAAACTTCTTGAACTTGTCATAAGTTTTGCTTTTATACTGCATCAGGTACACATACCCATACCTTGAGTAATCGTCAATAAAAGTGACAAAGTACTCATACCCTCCTCGCGCCTGAATGTTCATCGGTCCACAAACATCACTATTTCGGCCCTATTGCTCTTAGACCCAAATGGTCTTTTGGTCATTTTACGCTTCAAACAAGATTCACATTGTGGTATAGGTTCCACCTTTAAGTGACTGAAAGGTCCATCCTTTACCAACCTTTAAATCCTATTCAGGTTAACATAACCAAGTTACAAATGCCAAAGATAAGTCTTATTAGAGTGAGAATTTTTAAGTCCTTTAGCGTTATTATCATTCATCTCAGCATTATGTAGAAGTCCATCTTAGGCTTGATAAAATATAGATATTTTGCATCCATCCAAAACAGATAAAATATTTGTTTTTACAAATCACCACTTTATTATTAAGAGAAACCAAATAGGAGTCTTTAAATAAACATGCTACATAAATTAAATTCCTTTTAAATTTAGGAACATAAAAACAATGTCGTAAAATTAAATTCCTATAATTATCAAAATACAAATGGACGTCTCCCACTACTTCAGCTAAGATGAAGGATCCATCGCTCATTCAAAGCATGAAGTTTTCATGCAGTAGACTTCTCGTTTCTTTGAACCCCTATAGAGAAACACAAACATGATTAGTCACTCCATAATCTATGACCTAAATGTCACTGGATTCCTCAACCAAGCAAGTTACTAAATGCAGAAGATCACACATACCTCGTTGGGAAAGAAAGTCATTGCAATTCTTCTTTATGTGCCCAACCTTCCCACAGAAAAGGTACTTGAGCTTCTTTCTTTTTCTTCTTCTTCTTGTTCTTGTCGTTTGCAGGAATAAAAGACTTCCTATTCTTGGCCTATTGCTTCTTTCCATTCCCTGGATTGGGATTAGAGCCAGAGACAACCGCCAAGTTGGCCATGCCACAAGCAAGAGACTCCCTGATCAGCAGTTTAAACTCTTGTAACTGTTTCATCAACTCAGTCAATGTCATATCCTGCCTATCGCTCAAATTAAATGTAGCTCTAAACGGAATAAATTCCTTAGATAGAGTCTCAAAGGCCATAGTCATCTGAGTTTCAACATCGATGTCAGCTCCATTGGTTGAGCCTCAGTAAGGTAATCCATGACGAACATCATATGTGTTAGACATGTATACCCTAAGGTGTAAAAATGTAATAAGTTTTTGGAGACATTTTTATTAATAAAGAATTTATTTATTGTTTATATACCAAATCTTGTCCTCTTTACATTCATATTTGTTGAATGTATGTTAAGCAAACAATAGTCTGAGATTATCGGTCTAAACCTAAAGAATTGGGCATATGATGGACAGATTATGCGGAAGGCACAATTCTTAAGGTGATGGTCTAAATCATAAGATCCACAATCGAGGGAATAAAGTAGGGCGCTTTATTCATGTAAAGATTGTTATGTTGTCTATATCCCAATTGGGAGATGGTTTGTCTTGACCATCGGAGGTGGACTCCGTGAATAGAAACATTGGCATGTTATCATAGGTGACGATGTGTTGGATCGGGACATAAAGTGAATTGATTTGGATTAATAATTCTGTCTTGGCAAATTGATTCACTTTAGACTATCATTTATATTGTATTTTTAATCCTGAGATGAATAGTGGGCCTGTTGTCTTGACATGTGTCTTTTAATGTACCAAAGGGTGACACCCACATCTTAATAGTGGTATGCATGCCGATACGTTGGAGGTATGACTCTTGATAGTGTTGACCTGTTATTCATAGATATGAAATCCATAGCTCCCCTTTAAGAGTACTGATATCCTCTTATATGCGTTATCCTGTAATTAGAAAACTGGAGCGCTCAACCATTTGGATACATAGGTGTAAGCGAATGGTATACTATCTTTGGATGGTAAGTTTTTTGATGGTGAGATAAAAGAACATAAGATAAAAATAATCGAGAAGGTAAGACAGAACTTGTCCTAAAGCCGATTATAGATTATCATATGGGGATACGATACATTATGATATGTCATGGAGACTTAGCTATACGAGCTTCGTAATTCTATGTAGTTCGAGAGTGTAGCTCCAAGCTTTTAGTGGAATAGCGTTGGAGTTGATAATTATGAAATGTATATCTGGGATATTAGGTTTTATAATTATTGGGAGCTTGAACTATATAGGTCCATTTGGTCCCTTTTGCTAGATCACAACATCCTGTAATGATACAGCGTGCTTTTCCACCAATTGGTGACTTATGTTAGATTAATTAGATTAGTTGAAATTCGAAAGAATCAAATAATTCATGTTTGTTTATCTATTGAATTAATTTTGTGATAAAATTAATTCAAGATCGGATAATTCTTGTCTAGTTATCGATTGATTTAATTTTGAATAAATTAGATCAAGATAGACTTGTAGAATTATTAGGAATTCATTTATTTTCCTAGACATTATCTAGATAAAGTTGTTTTAATTGGATAACTTTTCTATTGGGTTATTTGAATTAAAACCGAGACTTTATCCTATAGAATCTTGGGTGAAAAATAAAAGATTCGCTAAGATATTAATCGACAGTTCGGCAGGCCAATCCTCAAGTTTGGCTTACCGATGGGGCCTATTCAGCCTACCGATGAGTGAAGTTTTTAGGCTGATCTTATCAAATATTGATCCAAATTTGATTCTGATTCAAATTTTGAGACCTAATTTGATAAGGACTGACCCTAGACCCAACCTCTATAAATAGGGAGTAAGTCACATAAGTTATTTAGATCAATTGAGGTAATAAGAGTGATACTTTGCTGGTGAGAATCTAAAAACTCCCTGAGAGCTCTTGTTCACAAATCACAAACACTTGCTTTGGGTTCTCTCAATTGGTTGGAAGGAGAGTCACATAGAGGAAGAGCTGTACGTATGAGCCCACACTCAATCTGATCGTGGATAGAGTATAGCAAAGAAGACTAGTTGGTTGAGGCTCTTCTAGAACGTTACTTCTCTTCACTAATGGGAGGAGCTTTTCGACACACAGAGGTTAGTAAGATCTGGTTAATTTATGCATATAGCATGTCCAACTTGTCTTTTGGAAAATACTCTGATATAAAATTTTTAAAATTCTGTTATGCACTATTTTTTTCAACATTTGGTATCAGAGCCATGGTTTTTATATAAATTTATGAGTTTGTGATAAAACTATATGTATAAATTTTGTGATCTTAATCTCTCCTATGCTTGAATTTAATTTTATAGAGAGTTGGCACTCTAGGTTTTTATATATTATATATGTTGTCATGAATTATGTGGTGAATGTTCATTAATTAATTATGGTTGATTAAATGGTTATTTAATTATTTATTAATTAATTAATTTATACTAGTTCTGCTTCCTTAGAGGTTAGAATGTGTATCTAGGTTTTTCATGTAATTAGATGGCGGACTATCATCTTTGTCTAGGAATTATTATTTATTTTTAAATTTGGAAGAATTTTGTAATTAAATAATCGTTCGGAGAAGACGAATCTAGAAGGCGAATCTAGAAGAATGATGATGGCACTCCCAGGTATTTCCTGAGTCTCTAATTTTATGTTTTTGAATTATTGAAAATAAAATTGATGAATTGTATTAAAAATTGTATTTTTTGGAATAGGAGATTTCTGCTCGGTCAGCATGCCAAACCCCACAGTTCGGCAGGCCGATGGTCACAGATCGGCAGGCCAGACGTGAGGTTTGGCAGGCCGACAATGGGGTAGAAATCAAAGGCTCTGCCAGCAGGCCAAACTTCCAGTTCGGCAGGCCAATCTTTCATGAGTCGGCAGGCCGATCTTCCTGATCGACAAGCCGATGGGTCGTGACCGACAAGCCGATCACCCAAATAGACTTGTCGACTAAGAGCTGGAAAATTTCCAAAAATGATGCAGTTTTTTTCAATGCAGTTTTAATTTTTATTTTTAAGACAATTCTAAGAGACATTAAATTTGGATATGACCAGAAATATGAAGTATTCGATTCACATGGGATTGAAGACTTAAAGATGGGCATTACATGATGAGGGATACTACCTGGAGATTCAAGGATGAAGAATTGATAATATGTTTTCATTATTCTCTTGTAATCTTTGTTTTCTATTCTCTAGGGTGGAACCATAATATTACGATTATTTATTATTGTGCTTGTAGCTTTGCTTGATTGCTTTGCTTGTCTCCATTATAATATGATTTGCCATATATATTGATAACATGTCATATAGAATAGGGAGTGCCGCTCATATTAAAATTGTTCATGCATATTCTTAAAATAAAACCTTGATTTCAAAAGATTAAGTGGGAGAAGGTTTTCAAAGAGAGGACCTAAGGCCTCCATCGTTGGTCCATAGGCAGAACATGGTGGTCCTGACCCCTAGGAAGGGATTTCTATCATGTACCAGATTGGATCTCTGAGAGGATAAGGTATTTGAGTATGATTTATGGTTGCACACCCCTAGGTGGTGATTATAAATCATGGATAAAATATTGAAATGATGGTTATACACTCACGTTAATTTTATTAACCTCCCCTAGGAGCTCTGTTAATAAAATTAATGGCCCAAGAAATGATTATTAGTATATGCTGGATCATACGGGTCCTGGATGGCATATATTAATCAGGAGGGGATTCGTATTCTCGATTGAATTTGGCATGACTCTCCTAGGAGCTTGTTGAATTCTGAGTTGGGAATTATCGTTATAAGGTTGTGATATTTTCAAAGTTTTGACACATAAACATATTTGTATTTTTTTTTTACATGATTGTGTTATCTTACTAAATTATTACGATATGTTTGCTTATGTTTGGTATATGATTCTTTATTGTAGATTAAAAATATCTAAAAATGCTTTGTCATCGATACTTAACAAAAACCTATTAAACAGAGAGAATTATAATGATTGGAAATGGAACCTGGATATCGTCCTCTCCATTGAGAAACTGAAGTATGTGCTGACAACCCCTTGTCCTCTCGAGCCTATGGGAGACTCAACTAATGAGCAATTCCAAGCATATGATCGCTGAAAAGATGCTAATGATCAGGCCCGTTACTATGTTATGGCTAGCATGAATAACGTGCTACAGGCTCAACATCAGGATTATGAGACTACAAAGCAGATCTTGGATAATCTTGAGGATATGCTTGGAGACCAAGCCTTAACAAAGCGGCAAGGGGTGCTTCAAAAACTTCTTAACTATAAGCAAAGACCGGGGATATTTGTAAAGGAGCATATGATGTTGGTCATGGGTTACCTCGCTAAGGCTCAAACCAATGGAGCCAACATCGATGCTGAAACTCAGATGACAATGGTCTTTGAGACTCTATCAAAGGAATTTATTTTGTTTAGAGCTACTTTTAATTTAAGCAATAGATGGGATATGACCTTAACAGAATTAATGAAACAGTTATAAGAGTTCGAATTGTTGATCCGGTAGTCTCTACGGGTGGAGAGGCCAACATGGTAGCTAGTTCTGGTTCCAATCTTATCTCTGGGAATGGAAAGAAGCAACAGGCCAAGAATAGGAAGTCTTCTATTCCTGCTAACACCAAGAGCAAAAAGAAGAACCCAAAGAAGCTTAAGTGCTTCTTCTGTGGGAAGGTCGGCCACATCAAGAAGCATTGCAAGGACTTCCTACAGGTGGAGAGGCGAACATGGTAGCTGCTTCTGGTTCCAATCACAACTCTAGGAATGGAAAGAAGCAACAGGCTAAGAACGGGAGGTCTTCTATTCCTGCTAGCACCAAGAACAAGAAGAAGAAGAAAAAGAACCCAAAGAAGCTTAAGTGCTTCTTCTGTGGGAAGGTCGGCCACATCAAGAAGCATTGCAAGGACTTCCCTTCCAAAGGAGGTAGGTGTAATCTTCTGTATTTAGAAACTTTTTTGGTTGAGGAATCCAGTGACATTTGGGTCATAGATTCTGGTGCAACTAATCATGTTTGTGTTTCTCTGCAGCGGTTCAAAGAAACGAGAAGTCTGCTACATGAAGACTTCACGCTTCAGATGGGCGATGGATCCTTGGTCTCAGTAGAAGCAGTGGGAGACGTCCATCTTTATTTTCATAATTATAGGAATTTATTTTTGCAAGATTGTTTTTATGTTCCTAAATTTAAAAGGAATTAATTTCTGTAGCTTGTTTATTTAAAGACTCCTATTTGGTTTCTTTTAATGATAAAGTGGTGATTCCTAAAAACAAATCTTTTATCTGTTCTGGATGGATGCAAAATAATCTATATTTTATCAAACCTACGATGGACTTATTACTCAAAGCTGAGATGAATGATAATAACTCAAAAAGACTTAAAACTTCTCACTCTAATGAGACTTATCTTTGGCATTTACACCTTGGTCATATTAACTTGAATAGGATTCAAAGGTTGGTAAGGGATGGACCTTTAAGTCACTTAAAGGTGGAATCTATAACTCAATGTGAATTTTGTTTGAAGGGTAAAATGACCAAAAGACCATTCGGGTCTAAGGGCAATAGGGCTGAAGGGGTTCTAAAACTTGTGCATAGTGATGTTTACGGACCGATGAACATCCAGACTTGAGGAAGGTATGAGTACTTTGTCCCTTTTATTGATGATTACTCAAAATGTGGGTATGTGTACCTGATGCACCACAAAAGTTGAACTTTTGACAAGTGCAAGGAGTTTCAGGCTGAAGTGGAAAAGCAATTGGGTAGACCCATAAAAACACTTTGATCCGATCGAGGTGGAGAATACCTTTCTGATGAGTTCTTGGGACACTTATTAGAGAATGGGATTTTATCCCATTTGACTGCGCTGCACACTCCGCAGCAGAATAGCATAGCAGAGAGAAAGAATAGAACTTTTTTGGACATGGTTAGGTCCATGATGAGTTATTCATCATTGCATTCATCCTTTTGGGGATATGCACTACAAACCGCATGTTATCTTTTGAACAATATGCCTTCAAAATTAGTCCCTAAAACTCCTCACGAGTTGTGGACGGGTAGGAAGACATCATTAAACCATATTCGCATATGGGGATGTCCGGCTCATGTCCTATTTAAGGGTTTGAAAAAGTTGAAAGCACGTTCAGAAGTTTACGTGTTTCTAGGATAACCAAGAGGGACTAAAGGGGGTTATTTCTATAACCTAGAGGAAAATAAAGTCATGGCTTCAAGTAATGCAACTGTCCTAGATGAGAGTTACATGGACGACTTTAAACCTCAAAGCAAATTGGTGCTTGAGGAGTTAAGGAGTGATCCAATCACTCTAGAGGTTTTGAATGAAACCGTTCTGATTAGTGTAGAAAAACCAAACAAACCTGAACAACAACTTGAGGGGCTTCAGCATAGTGGGAGTATCGGGCGTCAACCTGAGAGGTATATGTTCAATGGGGAGGTCTTTTTTGCTGAACCGAATGAATATGACAGGGATCCTAATACTTATGCGAAAGCTATAGAGGATGTTGATTCAAAACTCTGGACAGAGGCCATGAACATTGAGATGAAGTCTATGGAGACTAATCAGGTCTGGGAGCTTGTGGATCTTCCCGAAGGGGTAAAACCCACAAGGTGTAAGTGGATCTACAAGAGGAAAAGAGAAGTGGATGGAAAGGTCGACACCTTTAAGGCTAGAATGGTAGCTAAGGGTTATATGCAAAAGGAAGGAATCAATTATGAGGAAACCTTTTCACCTGTAGCTATGCTTAAGTCCATCTGGATTCTCTTGTCCATAGCTGCCGTTCTCGACTACAAGATTTGGCAGATGGATGTCAAGACGGCTTTTCTAAATAGCTATCTTGATGAGTCCATTTATGTGGAACAACCAGAAGGGTTCAAGGTCAAGGGTCAAGAGGGTAAGGTTTGTAAGCTGCTAAAGTCAATTTATGGACTCAAGCAGGCTTCTAATTCTTGGAACCTAAGATTTGATCAAGTGATCAAGACTTATGGGTTCTCACAAAATATGGATGAGCCATGTATTTACAAACACATTAAGGATGGGAAGGTGGTTTTTTCCCTACTCTATGTAGATGAAATTTTGCTAATTGGTAATGACATTGGGGCATTGTCATCGGTCAAATTATGGTTGACCAAGTAGTTTGACATGAAGGACTTAGGTGAGGCTAATTTTGTTCTCGGTATCCAAATCTTTCAGGATAGGAAGAATAAAATGATAGCTTTGTCCCTGGCCAGCTACATAGATAAAATTCTCAGGAGGTTTGCAATGCAGGATTCCAAGAAAGGACGGCAACCATCTAGGTCTAGAATTACTCTTTCTAAGAAAGACTTTCCAAAGTTTTATGAAGAAAGAGAATACATGAAGAATGTGTCTTATGCTTCGGCAGTGGGTAGTCTCATGTATGCCATGCTTTGCACACGATCGGATATTAGTTATGCGGTCAGGATTGTAAGTCGATTTTAGGTGGATCTAGGACCGAACCATTAGGTTGCGGTAAAGCAATTTTCAAGTACCTAAGAAGGACTCGAGGGTATAGGCTTGTATATTCGGGTGAGAACTTGACTCCTTTAGGATATACTAACTTAGATTTTCAATCTTGTCTGGATTCTAGGAAATCGACTTTGGCTTTTGTGTTTACTCTGGGCGGCAGTGCCATCAGTTGGAGAAGTGTGAAGCAAGATTGCACTTCAGATTCAATGATAGAGGCCAAGTATGTGGCAGCTAGTAATGCTTCGAAAGAAGCAGTGTGGCTTCCTAAGTTCCTTGGGATCTTGACGTAGTTCCTGGTATCAATAAAGCGATATCACGGTACTGTGATAACAGTGCGGCGGTAGCTAATGCTAAGGAACCAAGATTTCACAAGAAGAGCAACCATATTGATCGGAAGTATCATGTGATAAAGGACTTTGTTGAGGGGGAGTCTTTCACGGCGTGCAGGATCGCGTCAGAGGACAATTTAGCTGATCCATTTACAAAGACACTTACTGGGAGAGTCTTCGAGAGGCATGTGGAAGCTATGGGGATACGAGATTTGTCATATTTACTCACATAGTGCAAGTGGGAGATTGTTATACATGTATGCCCTAAGGAGTAAAAATGTAATAAGTTTTTGGAGACATTTTTCTCAATAAAGAATTTATTTATTATTTATATACCAAATCTTGTCCTCTTTATGTTCATATTTGTTGAATGTATGTTAAGCAAACAATAGTCTAAGACTGTCGGTCTAAACCTTAAGAATTGGGCATATGATTGACAGATTATACGGAAGACACGATTCTTAAGGTGATGGTCTATAAATCATAAGATCCACAATTGAGGGAATAAAGTTGGGCGCTTTATTCATGTAAAGATTGTTATGTTATCTATATCCCAATTGGGAGATGATTTGTCTTGGCCTTTGGACGTGGACTCCATGAATAGCAACATTGGCACGTTGTCATAGGTGATGATGTGTTGGATCGGGACATAAAGTTGAATAGTGGGTTCGTTGGATTTGGATTAATAATTCTGTCTCAAAAAATTGATTCACTTTAGACTATCATTTGTATTGTATCTTAATCATGAGATGAATAGTGGGCCCGTTGTCTTGACTTGTGTCTTTTGATGTACCAAAGGGTGACACCCACATCTTTATAGTGGTATGCATGTCGGTACGTTGGAGGCATGACTCTTGATAGCGTAGACTTGTTATTCATAGATATGGAATCTATAGCTCCTCTTTAGGAGTAGTGATATCCTCTTATATGCGTTATCCTACGGTTGGAAAACTGGAGTGCTCAACCATTTGGATACATAGGTGTAACCGAATGGTATGCTATCTTTGGATGGTAAGTTTTCTGATGGTGAGATAATGGGACGTAAGATGAAAATAATAGGGAAGGTAAGACAGAACTTGTCCTGAAGCAGATTATGGATTATCATATGGGGATACGATACATTATGATATGTCATAAAGACTTAGCTATACGGGCTTCGTAATTCTATGTAGTTTGAGATTGCAGCTCCAAGCTTTTAGCAGAAAAGCGTTGGAGTTGATAATTATAAAATGTATATCTAGGATATTAGGTTTCATAATTGTCGAGAGCCTGAACTATATAGGTCCATTTGGTCCCCTTTGCTAGCTCACAACATCCTGTAACGATACGGCGTGCTTTTCCACCAATTGGTGACTTATGTCAGAGTAATTAGATTAGTTGAAATTTGGAAGAATCAAATAATTCATGTTTGTTTATCAGTTGAATTAATTTTGTGATAAAATTAATTCAAGATAAACTTGTTGAATTATTGAGATCGGATAATTCTTGTCTGTTTATCGGTTGATTTAATTTTGAATAAATTAGATCAAGATAGACTTGTAGAATTATTAGGAATTCATTTATTTTCCTAGACATTATCTAGATAAAGTTGTTTTAATCAGATAACTTTTCTATTGGGTTATTTGAATTAAAACTGAGACTTTATCTCATAGAATCTTGGGTGAAAAATAAAAGATTTGCTGAGATATTAATCAGTAGTTTGGCAGGCCGATCCTCAAGTTTGGCCTGCCGATCATCATGATCAGTCTGTCGATGAGCAAAGGATAAGATCATTCATTTTTACGCGGATCTTATCATATATTGATCCAAATTTGATTCTGATTTGAATTTTGAGACCTAATCTAATAAGCACTGACCCTAGACCCAACCTCTATAAATAGGGAGTAAGTCACATAAGTTATTTAGATCAATTGAGAGATTAAGAGTGATACTCTGCTGGTGAGAATCTAAAAACTCCCTGAGAGCTCTTGTTCACAAATCACGAACACTTGCTTTGGGTTCTCTCAATTGGTTGGAAGGAGAGTTACATAGAGGAAGAGCTGTACGTGTGAGCCCACACTCACTCTGATCGTGGATAGAGAATAGCAAAGAAGACTAGTTGGTTGAGGCTCTTCTGGAACATTACTTTTCTTCACTGATTGCAGGAGCTTTTTGACACACAGAGGTTAGTAAGATCTGGTTAATTTATATATATGGCATGTCAAACTTGTCTTTTGGAAAATACTCTGATATAAAATTTTTAAAATTCCGCTACGTACTATTTTTTCCAACCATATGCTCCTTTATAGATGTCCTCGGTCTTTGTTTACAGTTCAAGAGTTTTCAAAATGCCTTTTGCCGCTTTATTAAGGCATGGCCTCTAAACATGACTTCTAGATTATCCAAGGTTTTCCTAGTAGTTTCATAATCCTCGTGTTGAGCCTGCAGCACGTTATTCATGTTGGCCATAACATAGCAGCAGGCCTGATCATTAGCATCTTTCCAATGAACATATGCTTGGATTTGATCGTTGGTGGAATCTCCCATAGGCTCAGGAGGACAAGGTGTCGTTAGCACAAATTTCAGTTTCTCAAAGGATAGGACAATGTTTAGGTTTCGTTTCCAATCATTATAGTTCTCTCTAATTAATTGGTTTCTGTTATGCATCAATGATAAAGCATTTTTAGATATTTTTATTCTACAATAAAGAATCATATACCAAGCATAAGCAAACATATCAAAATAATTTAGTAAGATAACACAATCATGTAAAACATACAAATGTGTTTATGTGTCAAAACGTTGAAAATATCACAACCTTACAACGATAATTCCTAACTCGGAGTTCAACATGCTCCTAGGGGAGTCTTTCCAAATTCAATCAGAAACATAGATCCCCTCCTGATTAATATATGTCATCCATGACCCGTATGATCCAACATATATTAATAATCATTTCTTTGGCCATCAATTTTATTAACAGAGCTCCTAGGGGAGGTTAATAATAAAATTAACATGAGTGTATAACCATCATTTGAATATTTTATCCATGATTTATAATCACCACCTAGGGGTGTGCAATGATAAATCATGCTAAAATACCTTATCCTTTTGGAGATCTAACTTGATACATGATGAAGTCCATTCCTAGGGATCAGAACCACGATGTATTACCTGTGGACCAATGATAAAGGCCGTAGATCCTCTCTTTGATAACCTTCTCCCCCTCATTCTTTCAAAATCAAGGTTTTATTTTACAAATATCCATGAACAACTTTTAATGAGCGGCACACACTATTCTATATGACATGTTATCAATATACATAGCAAATCATATTATAATGCAGACAAGTAAAGCAATCATGCAAAGCTACAAGCAAAATAATAATAAATAACCGTAATATTATGGTTCCACTCTAGAGAAAACAAAACAAAGATTAGAAGAGAATAATCAAAACATATTGTCGATTCTTCAGCCTTGAATCTTCAAATTGTATTCTTCTTCATGTAACCTCCATCGTCAAGTCTTCAATCCCACATAGATCGAATACTCCATATTTCTAGTCATATCCAAATTTAATGTTTCTTAGAATTGTCCTAAACATAAAATCAAAACTGCACCAAAAAATGCACCTTTTTAGAAAAATTACATCTCTCTACCGGCTTGCCGATCTGTGTGATTGGCCTGCCAGTCATAATCCATCAGCCTATCGATCTTTTCAGGTCGGCATGCCGATCATGACAATTTGGATTACTGAACTGGAAAGTTTGGCTTGCTACTAGAGCCACTAGATTTATGCCCCGCTGATGGCTTGCTGAACCTGATGTCCAACTTGCCGACCTCCAACCATAGACCTACCGAACCTAAGGGTTCAGCATGCCAACCGAGCAAAAATCACGTTTTTTCAAAAAATATAGTTTTACGTAGTTTTTCAATTTTATTTTCAATAATTCAAAAAGCATAAAATTAGAGACTCAAGAAATACCTATGGAAAGTTATCATCCATCTTCTAGATTCGTCTTTTAAATCTGTCTTCTTCGAATGATTATTTAATTGTAAAATTCTTACAAATTTAAAATTAAATAATAATTCCTAGATGGAAATGATAGTCTGCCATTAATTACATGAAAAACTTAGATACACATTTTAACCTCTAAATAACCACAACTGGCATAAATTAATTAATTAATTAATTATTAAATAATAATTTAATCAACCATAATTAATTAATAAAAATTCACCATATAATCCATGACAACATATAAATATATATAAACTCTAGAGTGCCATCTCTCAAAAAATCAACATTCAAGCATGAAGAGATCACGATCACATAATTTATATGCATAGCATGATCACAAACTCGTAAATTTATGCAAAAACCTAGGCTCTAATACCAATTGTTGGAAAAATAGTATGAGCAGAATTTTAAAAAATTTTATACGAAAGTGTTTTCTAAAACACAAGGTTGACACGCTATAGCATAAATTAACTAGATCTTTACTAACCTCATTTACCAAAAAGCTTCTGTAGTCTGTGAAGAGTATAACCTTCTAGAAGAGCCTCAACCAATTAGTCTTCTTTGCTATTCTCTATCCATGACCAGAGTGCGCGTGGGTGCACGTCATTTAGCCTTTCCCCGGTGACTCTCCTTTCAACCAATTGAGAAAACCCAAAGCTAGTGTTCGTGATTTATGAATAAGAGCTTTGAGGGAATTTCAGAGTCTCACTCTTAATTTCTTAACTGATCTAAACAATAATGAGTCTCACTCCTCTTTTTATAGAGGTTGGGCCCAGGAGTCAGTCCTTATCAAATAAGGCTTTGAAAATTTGAATGAAAATCAATATAAGATAAAATCTATGTGAAAACGCGTGATCCATTCATCACTAGGTTTGCAGGCCGAACTTACTCCATCGGCAGGCCAAACTTAAAGATCAGCATGCCAAACTTACGATAAATAATCCCTACGAATCTTTTATTTCCCACCCAAGATTCTTGAGATAGAGCCTCAGTTTTAATTCAAATAATCCAATAGAGAAGTTATCTTATTAAAATAGTCATATCTAGATAATCTCTAGGAAAATAAATATTCAGAATAATTCAACAATTTTATCTTGAATTAATTTATTCAAAATTAATCCAACCGATAAACAGATATGAATTATTTGATCCCAATAATTCAACAAGTTTATCATGAATTAATTTTTACAAAATTAATTCAACTGATAAACAGACATGAATTATTTGATCATATAAAAATTTCATCCAATCTGATAATTTGACACAAGTCACTAATTATTGAAAAAGCCCGCCATATCGTTACAGGATTTTTATGAGCTAGCAATAGGGACTTGATGGACCTATATAGTTCAAGCTCCTGATAATTATGAAACTTAATATCCTAGATATACACTTCATAATTATCAACTCTAACACTACTCCACTAAAAGCGTAGAGCTGCACTCTCAAACTATATAGAATTATGAAGCCCGTATAGCTAAGTCTTCATGACATATCATAATATGTTGTATCCCTATAGGATTATCCATAATTGGCTTGAGGACAAAAACTATCTTACCTTTCTGATTTTTTTTATCTTACGTTCCATTATCTCACCATCGAAAAACTCACCATCCAAATATGGTACACAATTCAGTTACACCTATAGATCCAAATAGTTGAGCGCTCTAGTTTTCTAATTACAGGATAACGCATATAAGAAGATATCAACTACTCCTAAAGAAAAGCTATGGATTCCATATCTATGAATAACATGTCTACACTGTCAAGAGTCATGCCACAAATGTACCAGTATGTGTACCAATATAAAATGTGGATGTCACCCTTTGGTACATCAAAACACATAAGTCAAGACAACGAGCCCAATTTCATCTCAAGATTAAAATACAAAACATATAATTGTCTAAAGCGAATCGATTTGTTGAGGCAACATTATTATTTCAAATCAATTCACTTTATGTCCCAATCCAACACATCGTCACCTATGACAATGTGCCAAAGTTTTTATTTTGGGAGTCCACCTCTAACGGCCAGGACAAACCATCTCCCGTTAGGGATATAGACAACATAACAATCTTTGTATGAATAAAGCACCTAACTTTATTCCCTCGATTACAGATCTTATGATTTAGACCATCAACTTAAGAATCATATCTTCCGCATAATCTGTCCATCATATACCCAGTTCTTAAAGGTTTAGACCAACAGTCTCAGACTATTGTTTGCTTATCATATATTCAACAAATATGAACATAAAGGGGACAAGATTTGTATATAAATAATAAATAATAAATAAATTCTTTATTGATAAAAATGTCTTCAAAAACATATTACATTTTTACTCCTTAGGACATACATGTCTAACAGATAGCTCTTTTATTTTTCTGTAAAGATACAATGTATTTTCCTACAATATGGTAACTTATGTTAATTTTTAGATTGGCTTAAGTTCTAATGAGTTGGATTTAATAATTCATGTTAGTTTATTTGGTTGTATTAATTTGAGAATAAACATATAGAAATATTTGAATATATTTTATTTGTTATGGAATTATCTATATATGACTATTTTAATATATAACTTCTATATTGGGTTATTTGAATTAAAACTAAGACTCTATAAAAGATACCCAGGTCAGATAAAGTGATAATTATCGAACCAGTTTAAAACAGTTTGATTAGATCTCTCTAGGAGCAGAAAAACATGTGACACAGAGCTGCCACATTAGTTCGGTCGACCGACCCTAGTATAGGTTGGTTGTCTGCCCCATGCCATGTCAGCAACCAATGTGACATGATTTTGTGACGAGTGTTGATCCAAACTCGAATATAGAAGCCTTATTTGATGAGAATATTTCCTTGTCTGACCTCTATATAAAAGAAATGTTTTTCTATTGTTTCTAAGATCACTTGAGAAATTTAGAGGAGATTATTTTGATGTGAAACTCTAAAAATCCCATTGGGCTATTGTTCTATATCTCGAACCTTAGCTATTAGTTTTCTCTTGTAGTTGAAAGGAGATGTTGCCTGAGGAAAGACTGAACAACCTGCGACAACCCACATTCCGATTGTGGAAAAGAGAATAGCAAGGAAGTCTAGTTGGCTGAGGATTTTCTGGTCAAATTCTTACGTAGCAGTTTTGAGAAAAATAGTTCTATCAAATTTATGATTTTTGGTCTACTAGAGGTATGAAGATCTTAGATTAATTTATATACATAACATGTCTAACTTATTTTTTAAAAAGCTTTTAATTAAAAAAATTAAAAATCCACTATGTACTCTTTTTCCAACACTACTTTCCTCTTGTTGTTGAAAAATGGTCGCCAACATAAGGTCGTTGGCAGTTTGACATGATCCTACTCTTGGTGCAATCTCCTTGTTCACTATAGAAGTGTTGTCATTATTCTCGTTCATGGCGCTAGTCATCGTTGTGCGATTAATATTTGAGATTTCATTCATAGGCCCCACAATGGGCACCAAACTGTAAAGGGTGAATCTCTAATGAGATTCATTTAAAGGCCAATGGCTTTTCCTAAGAATCAATTGGGTGAAAGTCAGTTGATTAGCTTCAAGTTGACCTATAGCAGGAACAAAGTGAAAAATGCAAAAAAAATAAATCGATACATATATTTATAATGTTTCACCCCGAAATAGACTACCGCAGGGTCTTGGGGTTTCATTATAGAATAAAATTGTACAAGATTCGAAGTGATAGAGAATGGGAGATAGAGAAAGAGAAGGGGATTTAGAGAGAGAATGTAAGGGGGAGAGTGAATGTCTAGAGTACAAAGATGTTTAACTTGTGGAATCAATCATATACTTATAGGGGACTTTTTTCCTTCTAATTGCCTTATTTTGGAGATGATTCTGAGTTGACTAAAGAAATAATAACTTTCTTATGTTCTTCTTGTTGACTTTCTTATTTGCTTGTTTCTTTATTTGACTTAAGGTTGCTTCTTCTCCAAGATTGACGTAATTCTTGACTGTAGATCGATTTGGTTGATTTGAAATTCATAGGATCCAAGGGTGATCCTTTCTTGATTTACTCTATGTGGGTCTGTCAACTCCAGTCGACTCGCCATCTCTAGTTGATTTCCTCCAATCAATTCTTTCAGGTGATCAGTTGACACAAATATGGTGGAGATCATAGTGCTACCCATCAGTCTCACATAGTTCCCTTGAATATGAAGTCTTATGGATGGTTTGCATGTTATTTATTATTTTAGACCCGTTGACATTGAAAAAAAAATGGTACGAGACTCTCAAAAAAAAAATAGTGTTTTGACACCCCGTTTAGAAGCCATGTTTTTAATACGACTACAACAATAATTGCATGCATGCATGCGTCGCACATATTATTATAAACAAAATACTTATGGTATTCTATTTAACATGCGATTTATTATTTAGGACTTTTTAACATTTGAAGTATTTTAAACAAATTCAACGTCAAAGAAAAGATATACATGTTGAACTATTGAGATTTTGAAGAACACGTAGTTGACTCCGTTTAGAAGTCACTAATTTTTCTAATACAACTCAAAAAAAAAAAAAGGATGAGCCTGTTTGTTTTGTGTATTTTTTAGACTAATGGACTCAAATTTAGATGAATATCAAGAAGCTTTTAGATACACATTTGTTTCCCCTAAAATCCGAATCCTTTGAGTATCAAGAATCTAAGGGTATATATGTTTGTTTCATGCGTTCTTTGAATTCAATGGACTCAAATTTAGATTCAAGTATCAATAATACTTCGGATACGCATTTGTTTCCTCCAAAATCTGAATCATTTGAGTGTCAAGAATCCAAGTTTTTAGAGTTTTCATCCTTTCTTAAAATTTTGATACTCGGATATCTTTGCTACAATAAAAACTAAAATTCTCTCCCTTATATTTGAGGACAAAAATCATAACTTCTTCATTTGATATCCAATTGAGATGATTCTTTTTTCACTATATTCCTAATAAATTGAGGAATAAATCAAGATCTATATTGCATATTTTTTAAGATCATTAACATTAAGCTTTTATTAGATTTATTAATAAATCAAATAGCTATCTTCACTACCTCTCCAAACACAAATTTTAATTTTATTCCATACTCAAATTAAAACTTAAATACACATCCAAACGTCAATTCGAATAACAATTCAAATCACTAACTCAAATCCTAATTCAAATCACACTAACTCAAATTAAATCACTAATTCGAATCCATTTACCAAATGGACCCTAAGATTTTAAAATTCTGATCACCCCTTAAACTTTTGATACTCGGATATCTTTGCTATAGTAAAAGTTAAAATTGTTTCTCTTATATTTGAGAAAAAAAATCATAACTTCTTCATTTGATATCCAATTGAAATGATTGTTTTTTCATTGCGCTCCTAGTGAAGAGATGAATAAATTAAGATCCATATTGCATATTTTTTAAAATCATTAACACTAAGATTTTATTAGATTTATTAATAAATTAAAGACTATTTTGACTACCTCTCCAAACACAAATTCCAATTTTGTTTCATACTCAGATTAAAATTCAAATGTATATCCAAACATATATTCGGATAACAATTCAAATCATTTAACTCCAATCCTAATTCAAATCAGATGACACAAATCAAATAACTAATTCAAATTCATTTAGGAAACGGATATATATATGTTGTGTGTATTTTGGTTCAGAGTAGAAACCTATGAGGAGACAAAGTATTTAGACCAAATACGATTAATATTCGAATGGTTTCCCTAAATTACATATAGTTTTAGGTGTTTTTCAGCCATAAGTACACGTCCAAGAAAACTTGTTGAGAGCTTTTTGTAATTAGGCTTCTGAGTGGTGAATACGTATACCATGGGATCATCTCCATCAAAATGCGGGCATAAGATTGTTGGACTGTCACGCCCCGGAGTACGGGAGGTGACGTGGTGAATTATTTAAATTAATTAAAAGGAGAATTTAATTAAAAATCAAGAGTTTAGGGGTTAAGTTAAATAATGAAAATGTGAAAATTTCAAAACAACATGGAATAAAAGAATTCATAAACGTTAAGCAAATAATAAAATATTAAAGATTTGCGTGTATGGGTCTCACCGACCCACAACTTGTGCACACACATAGTATTGACAATATGATAATACAACCATAGTCCAAGCATAAAGAAAATTAAAAACATTACATGCCTTGTTCAAATAGTACAAATAATCTACTAATCCTTCTACTGCTTCTGAGTCCTGTCTGTTGAGTCCTCTCTGAACCTAAATAGGAATCCACCTAGAGGGGGGGAATTTAAAAACAAAAAAAATGTGAGCGAAAGGCTCAGTAGGATTATATTTTATTAAATCATTTAATTTAAAGAAAAGTCTCACTATTTAGGGAATATTTTTAAGAAACCTTGAATAAATAAATTTGATAAAACCGTTCTTACCCAAAACAGTTTATTTGGTCGATCGGAATCATCATTTTTTTTCCTAGGCAAACCATAAGAATATCACCACCGTAGTGGCCCAGCTTGGTTTCGGGACCTGCCCCCAAGGTCGATCGCTACACGACCCGATCTCTGATGTGGCATCATGCCCTTATATTCATTTCTATTATCATACAAAGTCCATTTACTAGATATTCTCATTAACATTCATTATGAAGTTCACTTCAATTCACGGTTTATAAAAATAACCGATAAAATCTCATTTTTCAATCAATCGTTGAAAACATTTTTATAGAAACCCTCTTCAAAGCCAAATCATTTTGAAACTAGGTTACCAAAGATAGGGTAGAAGTCCTACCTCGATACTCGTGTCGGTGCCCCACATCGTAATCTCGGTCCGCTATACTTAGCTCCGTGGATCCACGAACGATCCTAGATACACACTAAGTCGATCAATATCTGGTTTGAGACATTCTATATTACTAAACCGTTTCATGATGTCCTAGTGTGCCATTTGTATCTTTTAAATCATTTTACAAGGTTGGAATATCAATTGGGGTTCAAAACAATGAAAACAGGTGAAAAATCACAAAATTTTTCCATGCTCTACCGGCCTGCCGGACGCCCTACTTCGGCCGGTCTAACTGTGTAGTTCGGCCTACTAAAAATCAGGTCCGGTCGGCCGGACATTTTCCCAGGTTCGGCCTGCCGAACGGATGAGTCCGGCCTACCGAACATGTAGTTCGGCCTGCCAAACTGGAGAAACCCAGAAATCCCAGCCACGGGTTTCAGTTCTCCCAAAATCCAAATCTTGATTTTAACCTGTTTTTCTCAAATCTCAGGCATGGAAAACAATCTTAGATGATAGAAAAACATAATAGAACACTTTTGAACTCATTTAAACAAGATTTAAACACAAAAATCCAAAAATGGGAGAAAATGAGAAAAAATGAAAAATCTTGAATCTAATATGTTTTTCTTCAAACGAAGCTTAGATTCTAGGTGTTCTAAGTTCCTTTAACTCAAATCAAGGGTTTTCTAAGCTCGAACAAACTTAGATTTCAAAAATGCACGAGAATTGAAAATTTTGAAAAAGTTTAAAAATTTCAAAACGAACCTCGAATCAAAGCTTCAATCCGCGTTCTCGGTTGCCAAATCACGTCCCCGAGCTTCCTACTCGCTAACCCGAAGCTTGGATTCAAATTTTGTTTAAAAACTTTGAGTGAAATTGAGAGAGAAGAGGAGAGACCGAGAGGGAGAGTGAGAGAGATCACACGAGAGAGAGAGAGAGAGAGATCAGAGAGAGTGAGAGGAGGAGAGTGAGAGAGGGAATAAATAGAGAGAAATGGTGAGCGGTTTTACTGTGCGAAAACCATGTGCCACCCACGGTTTTGTAAAACGGAATATTTTTAACATTTTACAAACTGTTGTGTTTTAAAACTCAAAACAACATTTTAAAACAATAAGAAATCATTAGAATTTATTAAATTAACAAAACAACCTAAAATTCAAAATTTAACCAAATGATCAAATTAATGTTGAAACATTAATTATGGCACACTAATTCATCATTTTACATTACAATAACATTAAATAAATTTCAGGGCGTTACAACTCTCCACCCCTAAAAGAAATTTCTCCCATGAAAATTACAACTCAATTTAGAAACAAAATAAATGCAGATACAATTCCTGCATACTCGACTCTAATTCCCAAGTGGCTTCATCAACCCCGTGATGCTACCACATGACCTTTACCAACGGTATCTCATGATGACGCAAACTGATCACCTTTCGATCGATGATCAAAATTGACACCTCCTCGTACGTCGTATCCTCCCGAACCTGCACATCGCGAAATGAAACTATCTTGTCCTGCTCAGGCGGACACTTCCTAAGCATCGACACATGGAACACATCATGAACATGAGAGAGTTCGGGCGAAAGATCAAGCCGATAAGCAACCACACTAATACGCTGAGTGATCTCGAACGGTCCAATATACCTCGGTGCAAGCTTTCCACTCACTCCGAACCGCATAGTTCCTTTACGAGGCGATACCTTCAAGAGAACGAAATCTCCTACCGCAAACTCTAAGGGTCTACGTCTTCTATCCGCATAACTCTTCTGTCGACTCTGAGCTGCCCTCAATTGACCTCGAATCACAGCGACTTTCTCGTTGCTATCACAGATCTCATCCGGCTCAAGAATAAGCCTGTCTTTCGGTTCGGCCCAACACACCAGTGACCGACACGGTCGCCCATACAACACCCCAAACGGTGCCATACCAATACTCGCCTGATAGCTATTGTTGTACGAGAACTCCGCTAGATGCAAATATTTCTTCTAATTCTCGTCGAAGTCTAACGCACAAACACGCAACATATCCTCAAGAATCTGAATAACCCGCTCAGACTGCCAATCAATCTGAGGATGAAACGCCGTACTGAAGTTCAAATCCGTACCTAAAGCCTCCTAAAAAATCCTCCAATACTTAGCATTAAACCTGGTGTCTTGATCAGAAGTGATGGACAAAGGAACTCCATGCAACCTCACTATGTTTTGCAGATACAAATCCCTGAGAATCCTCCTCGAACACGTCGACTTGAACGGAATGAAATGCATCGATTTCATCAACCTGTCGACCACGACCTAAACTGCATCATGCCGCTGCTCTGTCCTCGGCAAACCTGTGAGAAAATCTATCGTCACATGCTCCCATTTTCACCCTGGAATAGGAAGCGGCTGAAACTGACCTGCAGGCTTTTGATGCTCGGCTTTCACCTGAAGACACGTCGTACACTTGGCCACGTACTCTCAAACATCTTTCTTCATACCTCTCCACCAATATTGCCTCTTCAAATCACGATACATCTTTGTGCTCCCCGAATGAATGGCGAACTGAGACCTATGGGCTTCGTCCAAAATGGCTTTCGTCACCCCTGCGATAGCTGGAACTGCGAGACGCTCCCAAAAATACAACGATCCATCTGCATGCACACTCCATTCTTCAAACCGCTCTCTGTTCTGAATACGCATCCAAATCCCCTGCAAATGCTGATCCTACCACTGATTTTGCTTCACCATCTGAACAAGAGCTGGGGTTACCTCCACATGATATACCGAAACTTGATCATAGTCTTCATGATACTGTAGTCCATACTCGCTAACTGTCGCATCCCTGCTCCAGTCCTCAAAAGCCAAACAAGCGGAAAAACCCTGAAGACTTCCTACTAAGTGCATCCGCGACCACATTAGCTTTCCCAGAATGATACTGCAACGCGAAGTCATAATCCTCCATATACTCTATCCATCTACGCTGCCTCAAATTAAGATCCCTCTGAGTGAATAGATAACTCAAACTCTTATGATCGGAGAAGACCTGAAATGTCGCTCCATACAAATAACACCTCCAAATCTTCAGCGAGTGAATCACTGTCGCGAGCTCCAAGTCATGAGTAGGATAATTTCGCTCATGAGGTCGTAGCTGTCTCGATCCGTATGCAACCACGCGTCTATGCTACATCAACACACATCCAAGTCCGTGCCCTAAAGCATCTGCATAAACCTCATACGACTCGTCACTACTAGGAATAACCAACACTGGAGCTGAAGTCAACCGGTTCTTCAATTCCTGAAAAGCATGCTCACATTCTTCATCCCACTCAAACTTGACATTTTTCTTGATCAATCTCGTCAACGGAGCTGCAATCTTTGAAAAATCCTTTACAAATTTCCTGTAATAACCAGCAAGACCCAAGAAGCTGCAAATTTTTGCTACATTCCTTGGTCTTCCCACTCCACTATGGCTTTAATCTTGGATGGATCCACAGAAATACCATGCTCAGAGATGACATGACCCAGAAATTTGACCTCAGTCAACCAAAACTCGCACTTTTCCCTCTTGGCATACAACTGGTGCTCCCACAGAGTCTGAAGCATAATCCGGAGATGCTGCTCATGCTCCTCCCAAGTCTTAGAATACACTAGAATGTCGTCAATTAACACGATCATGAACTGATCCAGATACGGCCTAAATATCCTATTCATCAAATCCATAAAAGCTGTTGGAGCGTTCGTCAACCCAAACGACATAACCAGAAACTCAAAATGCCCATACCGAGTTCTAAAAGCTGTCTTGGGAATATCCTCTTCCTTAATCCTAAGTTGATGGTACCCTGAATGCAAATCAATCTTTGAGAAGTACCGCGAACCTCCTAACTGATCAAACAACTCGTCGATCCTAGGCAAGGGATACTTATTCTTCACTGTAACACGATTTAGCTGTCGATAATCCACACACAACCTAAGAGTCCCATCATGTTTCTTAGCAACAAAACCGGTGCTCCCCACGGAGATGTGCTATTCTGAATATATCCTTTATCAGCAAGCTCCTAAAGTTACTTCCTCAATTCTTTCATTTCTGCCGGTGCCATCCGATAAGGTGCTATAGAAATCGATGCTGTCCTCAGAAACAACACAATACCAAACTCGATTTTCTGATGCGGTGATAATCCTAGCAACTCGTCGGGGAAGACATCCTTGAACTCGTCAACCACCAAAATTGCTACACTTCCTCTCAAAGCATAGGGCTCGCACTCTAAATTTGCAAGAAAAGAACAACAAACAAGATTTCTTTGCCCTCCTAGACACAACTTCATGAGACGTTAACTCATTAACCAATCACCACAACCTTGGTAAGTGATCATCGTCCCCCTATCAGACGCTAGGGTCACTTTTCTAAGTTGGCAGTCTACAACTGCGTTATACTTGTACAACCAGTCCATCCCTAGAATTACATCGTATGAGCTCATGGGGAGTATAATCTAATCACTTTTCAAAATCTCATCCCCAATCTTTATTTTACAAGATTTACATACACAATTCACACACACCCTCAAGGGAGAAGCTATGACTAGGGGTTCATTAAACTCTTCTATATCTAATCCCAAGGCATGTACAAAGGAACTCGAAATGAGAGAACGAGAGGCACCTGTATCAAATAAAACGTGAACTAAAGATTGAGAAACTAAGATCGTACCATCGACAACCGCGTTACTGGTCTGAGAATCTAAACCTCCATATGGCATCGCATGAACCTGCACTGGTGCCTTTCCTTTTCCTCTACCAACATTGCTGGGTCCTGGATTATTCTGTCGAAACTGCTGAGGCGGAGACGACTGCACACTAGCTGCACTAGGTGCTCCATACTGAGGGACGCTATGCTGGAAATGCAGCGGCTGCTGCCCTCGTGCCGGATATGAAAAATACTGAGGAGAAAAATGAGGATACTGCAACTGCGGATACTGTTGAGGCGGAGGTAGGGTCTGAGGCTGAGACTAACGACTGGCATCCTCTCCGGTCTGAGATCCAAGACGGGCACTCCTGATTGGGCAATTCCTCTTGATGTGTCCTGGCTGCTGACAAAAATGGCAATGGAAGCTGTAAGGATTGCTGCGCCTGCTACCAGATGAACTGCTGCTACCACTGTTCACGCCACCCTGCTTGTTCTTTCCCGGAGTTGGACGACTGCTGGTGCTCTTCCTACCGCTCCTCTGTGATCCTCCTGAAGCCTTTGCTCAATCCTCACAATACTGCGCATAATCATTTTCCACTGATATTGCTGACGACACAAGCTCTCTAAAATTCCTAAGTCGCAGAGCCACCTATCACCGAATAGGAGCCTTGAGCCCTTCCTGAAACTTAATGCACCTCTCACGTTTCGATGCCACTGCTGATGGAGCAAACCTGGCCAACTCCTTAAATCTCGCCTCATATTCCCTAACCGACAAATCACCCTGCTGCAACCTATAGAACTCAGCTGCCTTCTGATCTCTATACCCCTATGGAAAATACCGGTCATAGAACAGCTCCTCGAATCTGTCCCAACAGATATCGCCACCGCGTTCAAAATGCTTAGCTTGTTTCCACCAAATATTAGCACCATCCTCGCGCTTTTATGCAGCAAATTCCACCCGGTACTCATCAGGTACACCAAGGGTATCCAAATGCTTCACGATCGAGTCTAGCCAATATTCTGTCAACTGTGGATCCCCATTACCATCAAAAGTCAGAATAGACGCACGTTGAAATTCCTTAAAATACGTACGCCGACGACCAACATCAAAATCCTCCAACATAGCCCTGGCTGCCATCTACCGAAAAGCTACAAACATAGACCTTATCACACCCTCATCATTTCCGAACTCGACGTCAGTTGTCGAACGACGTCTAGGTGCCATTCTCTCACTTCTGAAAACAAAATTTAGACTATCAGAGGTATTTCATTGTCATACTTATGTGTGCACAATTCCCAAGGTTCAAAACCTTGAGCTCTGATACCATTCTGTCACGCCCCGGAGTACGGGAGGTAACATGGTGAATTATTTAAATTAATTAAAAGGAGAATTTAATTAAAAATCAACAGTTTAGGGGTTAAGTTAAATAATAAAAATGTGAAAATTTCAAAACAACATGGAATAAAAGAATTCATAAACGTTAAGCAAATAATAAAATATTAAAGACTTACGTGTATGGGTCCCACTGACCCACAACTTGTGCACACACATAGTACTGATAATATAATAATACAACCATAGTCCAAGTATAAAGAAAATTAAAAACATTACATGCCTTGTTCAAATAGTACAAATAATCTACTAATCCTTCTACTGCTTCTGAGTCCTATCTGTTGAGTCCTCTCTGAACCTAAATAGGAATCCACCTAGAGGGGGGGAATTTAAAAACAAAAAAAATGTGAGCGAAAGGCTCAGTAGGACTATATTTTATTAAATCATTTAATTTAAAGAAAAGTCTCACTATTTTGGGAATATTTTAAGGAAACCTTGACTAAACAAATTTGATAAAACCGTTCTTACCCAAAACAGTTTATTTGGTTGATCGGAATCATCATTTTTTTTCCTAGGCAAACCATAAGAATATCACCACCATAGTGGCCCAGCTTGGTTTCGAGACTTGCCCCTAAGGTCGATCGCTACACGACCCGATCTCTGATATGGCATCATGCCCTTATATTCATTTCTATTATCATACAAAGTCCATTTACCAGATATTCTCATTAACATTCATTATGAAGTTCACTTCAATTCACGGTTTATAAAAATAACCGATAAAATCTCATTTTTCAATCAATCGTTGAAAACATTTTTATAGAAACCCTCTTCAAAGCCAAATCATTTTGAAACTAGGTTACCAAAGATAGGGTAGAAGTCCTACCTCGATACTCGTGTCGATGCCCCACATCGTAATCCCGGTCCCCTATACGTTAGCTCCACGGATCCACGAACGATCCTAGATACACACTAAGTCGATCAATATCTGGTTTGAGACATTCTATATTACTAAACCGTTTCATGATGTCCTAGTATGCCATTTTTATCTTTAAAATCATTTTACAAGTTTGGAATTTCAATTGGGGTTCAAAACAATGAAAACAGGTGAAAAATCACAAAATTTTTCCATGCTCTGTCGCCCTGCAGGACGCCTTGCTTTGGCCGACCGAACTATGTAGTTCGGCCTGCCGAAAATCAGGTCTGGTCGGCCGGACATTTTCCCAGGTTCGGCATGCCGAACGGATGAGTCTGGCCTGTCGATCCTTTGAATCCGGCCTACCGAACACGTAGTTCGGCTGCCGAACTGGAGAAACCCAGAAATCCCGACCACGGGTTTCGGTTTTACCAAAATTCAAATCTTGATTTTAACCTATTTTTCTCAAATCTTAGGCATGGAAAACAATCATAGATGATAGAAAAACATAATAGAACACTTTTGAACTCATTTAAACAAGATTTAAACACAAAAATCCAAAAAATCTAAAAATGGGAGAAATGAGAAAAAATGAAAAATCTTGAATCTAATCTTTTTTTCTTCAAACCAAGCTTAGATTCTAGGTGTTCTAAGTTCCTTTAACTCAAATCAAGGGTTTTCTAAGCTCAAACAAACTTAGATTTCAAAAATACACGAGAATTGAAAATTTTGAAAAAGTTTAGAAATTTCAAAACTAACCTCGAATCGAAGCTTCAATCCGCGTTCTCGGTTGCCAAATCACGTCCCCGAGCTTCCTACTCACTAACCCGAAGCTTGGATTCGAATTTTGTTTCAAAACTTTGAGTGAAATTGAGAGAGAAGAGGAGAGACCGAGAGGGAGAGTGAGAGAGATCACACGAGGGAGAGAGAGATCAGAGAGAGTGAGAGAGGGAATAATAGAGAGAAATGGTGAGCGGTTTTACTGTGCGAAAACCATGTGCCACCCACGGTTTTGTAAAACGGAATATTTTTAACATTTTATAAACTGTTGTATTTTAAAACTCAAAACAACATTTTAAAACAATAAGAAATCATTAGAATTTATTAAATTAACAAAACAACCTAAAATTCAAAATTTAACCAAATGATCAAATTAATGTTGAAACATTAATTATGGCACACTAATTCATCATTTTACATTACAATAACATTAAATAAATTTCGGGGCATTACATGGACATCTTGGAAAAGGTTCTTATGCTTCAGTTTGCCTAGCTCATCACAGGAACACGAACGAACTAATTGCTGTGAAAAAAACAAGTCTAGAAAAATCGTCTTCCCTTGTCAAAGAAAACAGAATTCTCGAGTCTTTTCGCGGCTGCTCGGAAATCATACAGCGCTACGGCAACGAGATAACCGTTATGGAAGGGGTTGAATACTACAATCTGCTTCTCGAATATGCGCCTGCCGGAACCCTGTCCGACGTGATGCGCAGATCTGGCGGTTGTATATCAAATGACATCAATGTTAGAATATACGCTCAGATGATATTGCAAGGTCTTAGTTGCATCCATGCAAACGGCAATGTCCATTGCGATATAAAGACCGACAACATTCTCGCCTTTCCTTCTGAACATGGTGGGTTATATCAACTCAAGATTGCGGACTTTGGAATGGCTACGGAGCCCAGAGAGGAGTTATCGGAGGGATCATACAGGGGAACCATAGCTTACATGTCGCCGGAAGTAATGGCGCGTGGAGAGGTTGACGCTGCAATGGATATATGGTCTTTCGGGTGCATTGTGGTGGAGATGATCACTGGGTACGACCCGTGGCAAGGCATGGACAACATCACTATAATTAACATGATGAAATCTCGGAAGAAGACACCGAAAATACCGGAGAACATGTCGGCGATGGGCCAGAATTTCTTGAGCAAGTGCTTCGAAAGAGATCCTCGTAAAAGGTGGTCGGCCCTGATGTTGTTGGATCATCCATATATAAATGTCGATTCAGAACTAGTACTTGATGAAAAAGAATAAGATGACAATGATTTACTCCACCTTGGAGCAGTATACTGTGACGCTCTATGATTCAAAGCCCAAAGATACTGTTGGAGCCCCATACTAGTACTTAAAGAGGTTTTTTTGTTATTTTTTAATGAGGCCTGGACTTTTTTTTTTTTTTTCCTTTGATTGGGTAGACTCTTGAGGATGATTAGCTTACGTAATTTTTTTCTTTGAATTTTTGTAATTTATTTGGTAGGTAGAGGAATGGAAATTGTACAAAATAGACTAGTTAGGATGAGCTCCAAAGTCTTAACTAGTTGTCTACTTTCTTCATTTACGAAAAGAAAAATAAAAATACGTTGTTCATGGGTAAAAAGTATGGCTTTTAATTTCTTTCTTTTGCTTTGTGAGAATATGAGTTCTGCTTTTAGTTTATTCAAAAATTAGAGCTTTAACAACACTACTGGAGATTTTGCAAATCCAATTATTTTCTGGTGTTCAGTTTTTCGATTCGCTATAATTAATAATATATCTTGGTATATTTCCACGTATGTCTTGATTTGGCTCATATTTAAATTAGTTGCTTCAAAGATTTCTCCGGTATATACCAATCGTTTCTTATATGGTGTTGCTATGCGGTGAAAAGTATCTCTTTCTTTTTATTTTCTTTTTTTAAAAAAAAAGAATCTTGTCTGCTGTATCACCTGTTCTTTGGTGAATTTACTGTATGACCTGTTGAATTATGATACCAGTACTGCTAACCTGTATCCAAAAAAAAAAAACGAAGGGATTCTAACGGGAAAGGTGTTGCTCTAGTTATATAAAACTGACTACTTGCCCTTTTATTTCCTAGGTTCAAATCACTTGCCCTTTTATTTCCTAGGTTCAAATCATGGTTTGAACCATTACAGTATTTTCTCTTACAAAAATTTAAATTTCTATTTAAACCACTAAACAAAACAGGCCCTAAGTAAAGTCAACCAAAGTTCCAACTTTGTCATTGTAGAAGTTTATTGCCGTTTAAACTTAATGCCTCTTGTTTCTTTGTTGCTTGCCTTTCTTTCATGTCGTTTTGTTGTCACCTGCTTCCTTTACTGCCCTTTATCTTTTGTCGTCGTTTTACCTGTCTTTTTCCGGCATCCAAACCAATCGATTTTGTTCAGATTGGAATTTGGATCACACCTTCTAAATCCAAATAAATAGAGAATCAAAGAAATATATGAATCAATTTATCCAACTAAAGGGTCTCTATGAGGTGATAAAAAACCAAGTTGTTTGATCACAAAATCTGCAACCTGCTGATTCAACTTTTAAGAATTGTACTGCACAAATTCATAAAACAAAAAAAACAAAAAAAAAAAAGCACAACTTAACTAATGATTACATTCCTGTGTATTCCTTTCCAGCCTTTTATTAGGCTACCAGGACTAAAAAGATATCATCCTACTCTTTCAAATAAATAGAGAATCAAAGAAATATATGAATCAATTTATCCAACTAAAGGGTCTCTATGAGGTGATAAAAAACCAAGTTGTTTGATCACAAAATCTGCAACCTGCTGATTCAACTTTTAAGAATTGTACTGCACAAATTCATAAAACAAAAAAAACAAAAAAAAAAAAGCACAACTTAACTAATGATTACATTCCTGTGTATTCCTTTCCAGCCTTTTATTAGGCTACCAGGACTAAAAAGATATCATCCTACTCTTTCCAATAAACAAGGGCCCACTCTGAGTAGCTTTACAGATGCTATATTGCATCACCAAATTTTCTTACTTTAATCAAATTTAAATTGCCATTAGCATCCTGGTTTTCCAAATCAAAGCCTGAATGTACTGTAGCCTCCGAGACCGGACAATCCATATCCTCCACCGCCTGTGTAGGACTGTGAGGGTAAAGAAGTTGAAGGATAAGAACTGCTCAACTGAGGGTAGGTTGGTCTTAAGCCAGTATCTATCCTCCCGTAGCTGCTTGGAACTGGTTCTTCGTGATTGTCCACAACCACCTGAAAATGCAGAACAAAACACACAAGCATATATCAGCTTTCTCATTTCTATATTTACATTTATATCATCGAGCATGCGTTATTTCCCTACATCAGAACTTCAAAGTCCCCTGCTTGCGTTACCCAGTTTGATATTTAATTATTCAGACCAGATATCCAAAGGACAAAACAACTAAAATACATGGCAAAGTGTTTTATTCCCTCTGCTGTATTCATCATTCTGCAAGTGATTTAAATCCAGACCATGAAACTACCTGAATTAGTCGTTGAGCCAACAGAACTTGTGATGAGGTTCCTTTGATTTCCACTGTAATTTCATCAGGAAGTCCTCTGCTCTCTTGCACAGTTAAGATGGCTCCACTAGTACGGCGAATGTATGCAATATTAGATCCTTCAATCCCAATAATGTCTTCTGCATAAGATAGTGGGATTTGCATTGTTTGTGCAATCTGATTCCAATACAGAAATGACGTTACTATGACTTCTAACCAAAAAGGGAGGTAAAGAAAATGGAAACTGAAAAATAACATGTAGAAAACTAAATTTCTCTTTCTTTGTACCCCTACTTGTCTTGAACTTTAGAGTACGCAATTGTGCAAACACCTATTATTGAGATTATTTAAGGATAACAATGCTTTTAAAATAAGGGGCCTTCAGCAATTATAGAGGCATTGCAATCTTGTTGTCGATCCAGTTGAAAGTGAAATACAGTTTCATGTCACTATGCATATGTATATCATCTCAATTACTAAAATTCAAGACCTCTCAAAGAAAATACTTTAAGATTGCCAATTACAGGGACTCTTAAATAAGATGATGCACATAATAAAGGATCTCATGCTATTCTGGGGACATAGTCAGGTTGTTCTTCATTCGCTTGACATTGAAATTGAGTTCTAAGTTAATATGTACACATACCATCTGTCTCCAAAACCTAACATCGCGTTTTTTTCCCTAAGATGAGAAGTTTAAGAAATTACTTGCATATGTAAAGAAATTATAATCTTATCCTCTGTCAACCAAGTACTCAAACGGACAAGCAACAGAACCATCCCTATTTCGACCAGCCCAGCTATGTCCAGGGAAGAGTAAATTGCAGGAAATTGTCAGATTGATTCGAAATCATATAAATGACCTGTTTGTCACGAGCACCAACCCGAGTAACAATGGGAGCACCAGTACGACCGAGTCCTGTAGAATGAATTCCAGAAAGTGATGGATCTAGTCCATACAAAGAAATTCCAGAAGACGGAAGTTGCGGTTCCAGCTGTGTTTCCCGCTCAAGAAATAAGGGTTCCCTCTTTGCTGTGATAGGATAAATTGTTCCAACTTCAGTTTGAGTTGTAGTATGCAGCAATAAGTTGTCAGTCCAAGTATCCACTTGACGTTCTTGCGAGATTGTAGAATCGTACTGAAAGTGACATTCTAGTGATTAGTACATTTACATGCAAAAGCTTTAAAGCAATAGACACCAAGGGAATACAGCTTACACTCTTCTCAAAAAGTGGAAGAACAGTATGATCAACCAAAAACTTCCTCAGATGACCAATTACTGCTTCTAGAGCTTTCAGAACCTTTAACCCTTCTCCTTGCAACTCAACAATTCTCTCATCTGCAGCAGCGTAGAATGGCACATCATCTGCCAACACAAAATTTAACAGATTTAAACTGTTTGGAAAGCAATATCACTAATACAGCAAAATGAGTCAGCCTTGCAGGAGTTAGGCTTCGCTAAACAAGTGGCAACAACTACTAAAAGAAAGTTATACATACGTGTGAGGGTGAAAAAATATAATGTTATTCAATAAGAAACAGATTGAGGGGGGAAAAAAAGGACATCCACCAGCTCCAACAAAACAAAATGATGAAGGAGGGGAAAAACAGGGAAAAAAAAAAAAAGCTGTGAAATTCTTTCAAAGATGAAGCCGATTGAGGATTGAGCATAATGCACTCCTACCCACAATGAAAAGCATCTTGTACTTTGCCTTCAAGACTACTACTTTTCTCCACCCACGTACACCCAAAAATTTAAAAAAGGAACGTAGTCAAAAACCAACACACCTAAACTTGAACCAAACCAGTGCACAATGCCACTCTCACCGCCGATCGAAATTGTCTCATATGACAATATGGTTCATAAATTTTCCATTAAACAATGTTCAGACATGTAAAGTAAAAAAAATCACAAATAACTGCACGTTTCTATGCAAAACACACTGTTATTTATGAACTCTGGCATCTATAGTCAACTATTTCAATAATGGAATAGGCATATCATCCAAAAAAATAAAAAATAATAAATCATAGATTTGATTCATTTGATATTAGATGACTCCCAGGTAACAACCCTTTAGAATAAGTATAACTTCAATCAACAATAATTTCTTCACAGGGCCTCAAGGATCCACTTCTGATGCTTTTAATCAGTCCATCTAGGGTTTTGGCTTCAGTTGCAGCAAGAGTATTGTTTTATGGCCTGTTTTTATTCTCTTTTTTTGCTTCTTTAATTTTCTTCATTTTCATGTTTTCAGAGGATTCCTCGTCCTCTTTCCTTTCAACTTGATTTTATTATCAATGAAAGGAAGGAAGCCTTCACGACTAAAAAATTAAAATAATAATGATAACAATAAGTATAAAAATAGAAATGGTTACCGTCCCTAATAGCCATGTATCAAAAAGCGAATTATAAAGGAGCTGCTCAAGCTTAAGTTGGGATCAGTACAAAAACTATAAGGCTACACTCCAGCAACTATCAAGTCGAAAGCAAAGGGTTATTAAGCTGTGAAAAACTAGACATTGTTCATACTTCATAGGTCAATGTTGCCAATCAAATGTGCAAAGGATATTATGAACATTGAAAATATGGAATAGTAAGTATTTGCCCTCCAATATATCTTTTCTTAAGAAAGTATAATGTGAACATCTAAAGCATACCTCTAGACAATACTCGGACAGATGCACCAGTACTCTCCTGTATGGACTTGATCAACGAACCTTGCTTCCCAATCAAATTTATAGCTTGTGTAGATGCAACCAATAATTGAATTGAACAAAATGCAACTCCAGGAGCTCCAGAGGCCTCATTATCCGATAATCCCGAGACACGTTTGAATATCCTTAAAACAGCATCCATTGCTGGTGAAAGAGTAGCCTCCGGCTCTTCCTTTCCCGAGATCAACACCTAAAAGAAATGCATCGGACTAAGGAAAGATAATAGAATTGGAAATTAAAAGGCATGATGTCAAAACAGAAAGATTTGTCTCCCATGTGTTTTTTTTTTTTTTGGGGTAAACGTCTTCTATTTGGTTATGCATACCAAGCATTAACCAATGAAATCAAGGGGATACTAGATTCGTTTTTATTTCAAGAAAAAATTCATCCAAATAGTTCGACAGACTTGTTTTTTCCAATCCAAAAAGAGAGGGGAAAAAATGTTAACAGATACTTCTAAGAAGCCAAAAAGATTAACTAAATAGCAACCAGAATTTTTTTTTTACTTCTCAGTTTTAGACCTCCTTACTTTCAAAGTGCAACTAATCATCAACGCATCCAAGAATAAATAGACAAATATTTGTTTTTATAAATTCTAACTAAGTACCAACAAAAATCTGCAAAAATCAACTTCAAAACTAGAAACACGCTTACAGGGGCATTTACAGCCAAGCTTAGACCGCCAAATAATAGCAGCAAGTAAAGTTCTTTCCTTTTCTGTTTATACTAGATGTAATCACTACTTGCCTAGATCCAGGAAGCAAAAAATTCTTTTTTGCTATAAAATTCATTGGCAACCGCAAACTTAGTACTAATCCCTGAATTGCTACGAAGGTACAGCTTAATCCATAGTTTTCTTCAAAAAAAAAAATACTTCCACTGATGGCATTGCATTAGTATCACATTGGCATTTGTACTCCTAACTACTAAGCCTTCTCTATAATGGAGAACCAACACTGCAAACGAAAATCTCATTAAAACTAACTCAAAACAAGACGTTTAGAGCAAAGCACATTCTTGCTTAGCAAACCAAAATGGCAGTAAGGTCCAGACTTCCAAGTTCTATTTATGAACCAAACAGCTAATTAGGGAAAGAAAAGGAGAAAATTCGAACGAAATAAAGAAGAGGAGGAAGAGGAGGAGAACACACTCACGACGCGATGAGGAGTGCCAACAGCACCATCGAGGACTCGAATTCTGGCGCGCGTCTCCTCGCACATCTTCTTGATAAGCTCGCCTTTTCGGCCGATGATGCTGCCGACCTTCAGCACCGGAACGATGAGCCTGAACACGCAATCCCCGGGCCACCCAGGCCATTTATTGTCGGCGGCGGTGGAAATGGCGTTATTACTCGCCGGAGCATCTCCGGATTCCGTCGGCGGAGCTGGCTCCGACTCCGAGTTCTGATTCTCGTTGGCCTGGTCCGGCTCCGTCATCGCCGGCGCTGTCTCGTTCGCCGAATTGGCGGCGGCGGCCGTGGTGTTGGAAGGGAGAGACTGCGAGTCGGAATCCGGAGCCTTTGTGACGCCGTTGGCAGTGGGTTCGTTAGTGGCCATGGCAGAGACAGAGAGAGAAGTGGAGAGTGGAGAGAGAACCATGTTAGGGTAAGTGAAGGTTTAACAGAGAGGGCGAGAGAGGTCAATCTACAAATGAGTTTTATAGGGAAAGTATTTAAGACTTGCCTTTTTTTGTGAATATAGAAACTGTTACTACAAAATAATGGTGCAGATACACTAACTGATTCTAGAGGCGGAAGGGTTTTCTTCAACTAAATAAGCCCAACGTCAACATTAAGAGCATAAGCGGCTAAAAAATAGGCAGTTATATTAACTTTTTTAAACACATGTCTTAACTTAACTCTTGACAAAGACAATAATAAGATAGATACATTGGATAATAATACACCAAAATTGTTACAAAAATTATAACATTTTTTCAAAGTTTGGATAATTGCCAATGCATCAAACTCTACTGAATGGAGGTTTAAACCAATATCTTTAGCCCACACAAGACTCATAGAGAGGGTTTTAGCTTTAGCTTCATGAACAGAAAAAACGTCATGAAGTTTTTTTGCCAGAGCTGTCGTGACAAAACCTTCATAATCTCGAATAATTGCTCCAACACCCGTCATTGTTTCGTGGTTGGAAATAGGGGTGTCAACATTTAGCTTATAACACACTTTGGGAGATTTGTGGTTGCTCTTCTTGGCTTTTTGGTGAAGAAACCCATTTTCGTTGGAGCTTGAGAGACACAAAACCAAGAGATGTTGAAGGCCATTGAGGATTGGTGGAAGATTTGAAGACTTTGAAGCTTGATATCATTAATTAGTTTCACTTCTTTCCCCTTCTCTTATTATTTATTTTGATTTTGTGTTGAACAATGACTTCAAATATGGGTTTGTGTATGTTGCTTATTTTCTCTAGCTCTACTTGAAATATGTTTTAAATATTTGGTCTGTTGTTAATGAAATTTCATTTCACTTCATTTGTGTGCTCTATACTTAATGCTTCTAATTTATTTGATCACTAAATTGGATGATTTAGATATGAGGATTGATACTCAAGAGGAAATTTCATATATCGAATTTGAGTAACACAACCTAATCAATATTGTGCTTGGGAGGTCGTAATACTTGGGTAATCACTTGTGAGGCATGAACTTAATGAATGTATACACATTTTAGTACATAGAGATATCACTATAATTGTTTATGCATATTATCTCATTTGACACTCGATAGAGGTAATGAGGTGAGATTGAAGCCTTGATTAATGAATTGAATAAAATTAATTAACAATTGCTAAATAGGATAAACACAGGAATAGAAAAGTGAAGTCGACCCCCTAGATCCTTCACCAATAAAGTTTTCAACTACCATTTATCTCTAAAATTTGTGTTTATTGCAAATTCTTCTTTTAGTTTAGCTTTTAATTTTGCCATTTCTAATATTTAATTGCCTAGATAAAATTGAGTTATTCTAAGAAGTAAAATATTCCAATATATTTTTGGAGACATTTTATCAATAAAGAGTTTATTTATTATTCATATACCAAATGTTGTCCTCTTTATGCTCATATTTGTTAAATGTATGATAAGCAAACAAAAGTCTAAAATTATTGGTCCAAACCTTTAAGAATCATGCATATGATGGACAGATTATGCGGAAGACATGAATCTTAAAGGAGATAATTTAAATCATAAGATCTGTAAATGAAGAGATAAGGTTGGGTGTTTTATTTATACTAAGATTGTTATATTGTCTACATCCCTAACAGAAAATGGCCTGTCTTGGTCACTAGAGCGGTGCTCCACGAGTAGAAACATTGGTGCATTAGCAAAGGTGATGATGTATTAGATCGGCATATAAAAGTTGAATTTGATTTGGTTAATAATTTTGTTTGTGCAAATCAATTCACTCTAGACAATCATATATCTCGTATCTTAATCCTGAAATGACTAATAGGACCATATTCTTGACTTATCTCTTTTGATGTACAAAGGATGACATCTTGACTTTATGATGGCACATATACCGATATGTTGGAGACATGACCCTTGATTGCATGGACTTGTTATTTATGATATGGAATCCATAGCTCTTTTATGTAGAGTCAATGATATTATCTTATATACGTTATCCTATAATTGGAAGACTAGAGCACTCAATCATTTGAATACATAGGTGTAACCAAATGGTATACTGTCTTTAGATAGTAAGTATTCCAATAGTGAGATAATGGAACATAAGATAAAAATAATCGGAAGGTAAAACAGAATTTATCCTTCAGCCGATTATGAATATCCTATGGGAATGTAACACATTATGATATGTTATGTACGGTTAGCTTACTTAAAGCTTCGTAATTTTATATAGTTTAAGAGTACAACTCTAAGCTTTTAGTAGAGTAATGTTAGTGTTGATAATTATAAAATATGTATATAGGATATTGTATTTTATAATCATAAGATCTTGAACTGTATATGTCCATCGGGTCCCATTTGCTAGCTCATAATAAATCCTATAACAATACGACATGTTTTTCCTACATGTTGTTGACTTATGTTAAATTATTAGATTGGTTCAAATTTGATAAGATTGGATAATTCATGTTAGTTTATCGGTTGAATTAATTTTGTAAATTAATTCAAGATAAAAGTGTTAAATTATTTGAAAAATATTTTATTTTCTATGAGATTATCCAGATATGATTGTTTTAATTAAATAAATTTTCTATTAAGTTATTTGAATTAAAACTAAGGCTCTAACTAAGAATCTTAAGTGGAAAACAAGATATTCTTAGGGATCAAATCATCGCAAGTTTGGCAGGCCGATGCGTTAGTTCGGCCTGCTGATGGAGTTAGTTTAGCAGGCCAATCTCCCAGATCGGCCTGCCCATCGTGCGATAATTTGTTTATGCGTTTCAAATGCAATTTTCATCAAAAATTGATCTAGATTTGAATTTAAGGCCTTATCTGAAAGGGATTAACCCCAAATTCAGCCACTATAAATAAGGGGTGAGTTTTCTCAGTTATTTAGATCAGTTGAGAAGGATAGAGTGACTACTCTAGTTTGAGAGCTATTGTTTAAGATTACGAACTTTAGCTCTAGGTCTTGTCAAGTGGTTGGAAAGAGAATCTCTTGAGGAGGAGCTGTACGACGTGTGACCAACTACACTTTGATCATAGATAGAGAATAGCAAAGAAAACTAGTTGGTTGAGGCTCTTTTGAAAAGTTCTTAAAATTAAAACTAAGGCTCTATCTAACATTCCTGGGTGAAAATAAGATATTCTGAGGATTCTAGATTATCGCACGGTCGATAGGCCGGTGGGAAACTTCGGCAAGCCGATGAAGTAAGTTCGACAAGCCAATGGAGATCGGCTTGCCAAAGATGCAATATTTTGTACATGCATTTTTGACACATTTTTCATCAGAAGTTGATCTAAACTTGAATTTTGAGGCCTAATCTTATAAGGTTTAACTCCAAATTCGACCACTATAAATAGGGGTGAGTTTTTTTTGTTATTCAGATTATTTAAGAAGCATAGAGTGAGTACTCTAGTGAGAGAAGCTTTGAAACTCCCTAAGAGCTATTGTTCAACATCAAGATCTTAGCGTTAGGCCTTCTTAAATGGTTGGAAGAAGATTCACTATAGGAAAAGTTATATGATATGTGACCACCCACACTCTAATCGTGGATAGAGAATATCAAAGAAGATCAGTTCGTTGAGGCTTTTCTGGAATTTTCTTTTTTTTCACAGATTGATGCTGCTTTTAAGTTTGCAAAAGAGGTTAGTAAGATCTGTCATTAATTTATATGTTTAGCATGTTAAACTTGTGTTTTAAAAAATACTATGATTTAAATATTTAAAATATCGCTGCGTATTGTTTTCCAACAGGCTTTTTAGTATCCAGACTCGATAATGACATAGTTTTTGACAATGTTACTTTCCAAGTGCGCATAGCATTTTTCACTAATACTTCTACTCACATAGCTCCAATTTTAAATTAATTGACAATTAAGGATCTAGTATGTGCTAGAATGTTTCTCGATAAACTGCTAACTTCGTACTGCATTCTAAAATTCTTACAATTAAATTTCTTAAGTTTCTTACGGATTGAAATTTCTTTCGCCTTAAGTCAAGGTAGAACTTTATCAACTGAATTATCTAATCACTAAGATTTAACTTAACATTCACTATGGAATATTTTGAATATTTTATATTAATTCCATAAATCCTTCAATCACAAAATTCATATATGATATTTGTAGGAAATACTTGATTTATATATGTAAATTACATAATCTAATTCTATGATTTTCTTGGTCATTACAATCTACCCACCTTAAGGATTTTCATCCTAAAAATTAGAATAACTCAGGGTAGCTTTTTCTCATTTCTTCTTCATGTTCCCAAGTGGCTTCCTCAATATTGTGATTCTGCTATAACACCTTAACCAAAGGGATGAGCTTATTCCTTAAGCTTTTCTTCTCGCCAACCAAACTGGCTTTTCCTCATAGACAAGTCTGTATTAACCTTAACTGGCTCCTTGTGTAGCACATGTTATGGATCTAGCACGTGCTTCTTTAACATCGACACGTGGAGACGTTGTCAAGTTCTAGGTGAAACACAATACTGAATTTTAGCTTGGAGCCTATTGCTTCTTGTATGCTCTTCAAAAATCTCAAGGTGAATCAATCATCTCTATCAGAGATGATAGATTTTGAAACTCCATGTAATGTCAGTATCTTTGATACATATAATTTTGCTAATTGTTCCACAGAATAGCTAAGCTTGATGTGTAAAAAGTGAGCAGACTTGGTTAGTCAATTGACGATGACCCAAATTGCATTGTTGCCATCTGAGGTTCTAGGCATTCCAAATACAAATTCCATCGTTATCTGATCTCATTTCTATCCTGGGATGTTGATTTTTGGTAATTCCCCTATTGGATGCTGACGTTATGCCTTAACTTTTTGAGAAGTAAGGCACTTTGATACAAACTAGTTCCTTCAGCTACTTTGTTTCCTTTCCCTAGGTAATAAAGGATCTTGCAGTCGTAATCCTTTACTAATTCTAGCCATCTTTGTTTCCTCACGTTAAATTCCTTCTGCATAAATATGTACTTGAGGCCTTCATGATTGGAGTAGATTTCACATTGTGTTCCAAATTGTTGGGTTTTGTTGGATTTTGTGATTCAAATAAGCAGCGAAAAATCAAAATTTATTTCCACAAAACCCTTGCAGGATCCATGCAATTCAATTAGATTGATAAGAAAGTCATAAAATTTTACCAGGATGACAAAAAGGGCAAGATTGCTAAGAGGAAGATAGCGGGCACTCTGGTGACACCCAAACTCGAGCTTTTCATATTCGGGATTGGATTTAGACATTGTTACTTAGAGCAACACCCTCTACAGGTATCCATACAAACAAAATCTCTCAAAAACGAATTGATGTGCTAGTACTCTCTCTTTGCATTAAAAGACTCTCTCTAATTTTTAAGGTTTTTAATGTTTTTGCCTTTTTGGAATAAGAAAATGCCTTTTTTCTTTTAATTCAGCCAGAAACCCTAAAACAGATATATATATATATATATATATATTGACTTCAAGAAAGAGTCAGATTTTAACTAGGATAAACTGTAATTCAAATATGATTCGTAGAATCTAGACAATGTCAGATTTAATGAACCTAGACATATCTAGTACATTGAATCTGGACATTATCAGGTTCATCAAACCTAGACACAATAAACCCAAAATTCATTTTTGGTCTGTTCTAAGTGTGCGACCTTGTAGGTTCACATAACGTTGGTAGTGGGCTTGAAATTTTGTTTCTGGCCCATCAATCATAAGTGGCCTCCAGTAAGACATTATGATTACCCAAGTTATGTGAATGTTAATAATCGACATAACCTAATATACAATAAGTATTAAAGTCCTTGGTAACGCCCCAAAATGTGATTCTTCTTTAAACGGCTGGCGTATGTAGTATAGAAAAGTTGTCGTATCCACAGGGAGGTGAAAATTTGTAACTGGAGAGGTTGTTAAAAATAAACGGTCAAAAAGGGAAGTGGTTGTTCAAAACAAATTTTAAAATAAAAGAAATATTTTTGTGATTTTTTTTTATTCAAAATTTAAAGCATAAAATTAAAACGGTGAAACTTTAAGAATCCCTTGTATGTTTTGCAACTGATATGGAATTTTAACTCTAATTAATAATTATCTAAAGTATTTGATTTATTATATCTTATCTCATTAATTGCAAGCACATTTTACTAATTATATAGGTCAATCGAGAGCGACAATATAGCAAGCCATAATGCAATAAGGGTTTTCCTATAAAAACTAGCAAAATAATCATCTCTCACTAATGATTTAGTTCACTAATTATGAAAATTATAACCGTTGTCAATCAATTATAATTAACATAATTTTAAGATAGAAAAAATAACAACAAATCAAAATTAATATATTTTTATGAATAAATTATTGCGTTAATTTTGGCAGCATCTCGACTTATTAATTGTTTAAGAATACACTATGCCATCCTCTGTCAACAATAAATCAAGAATTATCAAGCATTTACTGTACCAGTCTATGTCTATAATGCAGCAGAAACTCAACTTAATAAACGAGCATGACTTCAATATTATTAATATTAATTATGCAACACAATTAAATTACATAAAGAAAGCATGACTGAATTAATGCAAGAATTGGACAGCATAACAATATTAATAATAATTATTAAAAACAAAAAGATATAACTTATTCCACAAAAATATAAGCATTACCACACAGATATAGAGTCAAAATCTATACCAAAATACTATGCCTACAAGATCATCTCTTTGCCTCACCAGACTCTTTACACTAATTTAAACATTATTTTATTATTTTTACCTAAAAGAGTTACTGCTGAGTCTAACTCAGCAGAAAGAAAAAGAAGGAGAAAGAGGGCCAAAGGCCCGAAGGTATGCCCGAACTGAGGCAAATGCCTCAGTATTTATAGGCCTTAAAATTTAGTATTGAGAGATTCTTTCAATAATTTATGCTATTTGAGCATTGAAAAAGGCGGATCATAATGATCTAATTTTCTCCTCTATTTCTTCGCGCTGGGCGTTCGTTAGTATGTGAGAATCTCACTGAGATTCTCTGCTTCTCTATAGTAGGGAGCACAGCAATAGGATGATCTGGACCATTGAAGACTCGATCCAAGGGCTTTCAAATGCGTGCAAAAATGGGCCCAGGTGGGGCCAGTGGCCCACAAACTAAAACCGTCAGATCGGTCTTGATCATCGCATCTAACGACTAGAAGAACGGCTGCAGTGGAGACAACCGCACGCGAGCAGACCAGCCCGAGATGCTCTCTGACTCGCCCGCAGCTTTGTCTGCGTGTGAATTACATGCGTCAATCAGAGAATGCCACGTGGATTGCACTTTGAGATTCGGTTAACGCAAGGGATCACGCAACGACACGCGAACCTCGGTTGGACTGTTGAGATCAATTTGGCAGTGAATCCAATGGTTCTCGTGACCCCACGTGTCTCCTTTACACGAATCAGAATTTTTTTAAGGATTTTTTATGCATTTGATGTCCGATTTTGCCCTTTTTTGCACCGTTTTCTCCTTTTTTCCTCTAGATTTTAAATCTAAAAATCACAAACACACTAAAGTTAATTATTTTATAAACTTAGTATTTACAAAATGTTAAAAAATATTTATTTTACAATAAAACACATAAAAATAAATAAAAACTTTTAAAATTTTCAGTCTTTTTCGGTTTAGCACAGATATCATTTTTATGACTTGAAAAAATTTTTAGAAATTACTAAAAAAATAATATGACATATTTACAAACTTAAAACACACTATCAAACACATTAAGACTTAAAATAAAATCACACAATATTATTTTTATGGTTTTAATTATTTATAAACTAGACACACATTTAACATACCGAGACGACTCTAAAAATTACCAAAAATATTATTTAACATAAAAACATACTAAAAATACATTTTTAAACACATTTACACACTAAGACATAAAAACATTGTTTAATACAAAATTGCTATTAATTAGAGGATTTAATGAGAAATAAAAGCATAAATAAATGATTTTAGCCTTAGAAAATGTACACTTTTACGGTCTCATCACACCCCCAACCAACTTATTACTAGTCTCTAGCAATTAAAGCGATATTATTTTGAAATGATTTATTGAATAATCATAAAATGGAAACCATTTAACTACAACTTGACTTATCTAACTAGATAGACTAACAAAACAAAAATTTTATTTGAACAATTTATATGATATTTAACAAAATGTATATAAGCCAGACTTAGTGCAGAAAAGATAATAAATAATTATGAAGTTTCAAAACTAAGAATAAAATTGTTATGATATTTTGCTTCAAATCTCTTTTGCAGGTAACAACATTTCAAATTTATTTAGAACAATTAAAAAGCATAAAAATAGAAATATTTACAAACTTTACATCTGTGGATAGTGCAATGTTTGGCTCCCTTAAGCTTTCTCCATAACCCATTTAATGAGCTTTGGGTTAGTAACTGCCAAATGGGTTGGTCTAAGGTACTAGGTGTTAAAGCACCCCTTAGAACTTACTTACTCGAGTTAAAGAGGCTACAAAACTAAACTTATCCAACTTTATTCATTAATTTACATAATTACACATTTTATTTCTTTACAATTCTTTTTTATTCTTTTTTATTATTTTTTTAATTAGTTTATTAATTTTGAAAATATTGCTGCCGTTATTTGTTCATCTTCACAAAATAACAAAACTCAAATATTCATAGCTTTAATTTACCACCACAATTAAACATTACAGTGTATGTGTGAAAAGAATGGCTTACAAACATTTTAAAAAATAAACACATAAAAATGTTAAATAAAACCAAAGTTTTGAGAGTCCATAAAATTAGATAATTCAAGGAATGGAAAAAAGATATTTCATTAATGTGAAATTCAAAAATCAAAACAAAATAATAATACATTAATTACTAAGAAGCTAATATTTACAAAACATTTTTTTATTTTATATTTTATTTTATGACTCACAAAAAATAACACACAAAATCTGGAACAAAAATAAAAAAAATTGGGCAAAATAATAAAAAAAAAATTTTGGCACAGCACAATATTGAAGCACAATTTTTAAGTACAACCCTCTCCCCCCAACCTAAAATGTACATTATCCCAAATGTATAAAAAGAATAGTGAGAGCAGCAAAGATAATACCTGAATCAGCACAGCTGTAGAGATAATCTGTAGCAAACTTAACAAACAAAAACTAAAATAAACACACATTTTTTTGTTGAAATTTATTTGAAAATCCAAACCAATTGCATTTACAAAATTAAATTTATTAGAATGCATCTCGAGAGAAAACAATTTAACTCCTTAACTCAGCCATTCTGAACAAATTTAATTAATAGCCTTCATTTTAAATTTTCAAAACAAATTTCATTTTTCTTTTTTAAAGAAAATCAACATAGCACACAACAACACAAAAAAAATATATTATAAACTATATTACAAAGAAGGGAAGGTAAAGATATTACTTTGAAAGTGTTTTCCCATCGCTTGATCCTCTGAATTCAGCAAATCTTTCTTTCAACTCCGCTTTTGGTGGACAGTCGTCAAACAGCGGCTTCCTCCTATAGTAAGTGTCGAAAGACACTACATATGGGTCTCGTGTAAACATGCCCTCAAGATTGTCAAAATTTAAAACATTTAAGCTCATGCAACTTAGACAAATTTTATATTCTTGGTATGTCCTTAAAAACAATGCTAGAGACAGTGGAGGAGGTGGTGGCCACATAGGATCTTGGTAAAAATAGTCTTTGGTGAATTTTTGTGGCAACTGAGGTTGAGAATCTAAGACTAAGGGTGATGATTGTTCCTATTCTATAGCTAAGTCTTCATTCTCTTCCTTACATTCCTCTCCTAAAAGTTGTTCCTCAAAATAGGTGGATTCTAAAGTTTCTTCTTCAATGACTAGGATAACTATTTCTTCCTCACTTATAGAATCAAGATAATATTCAAGCCTATCTAATTCTATTCTTCTCATGGTTTCCATATATTTTTCTATAGTTTCTTCCAATGTTTCTAAGGTTTCTTCTAGATTCACCCTATTTGGGTCACTATATGTTTCTTGCAATTCAAAATTTGACTCCAATTTCGGGTTGATTTTTAGGCCAAGGTTCTAAAAAATTTGAATTGTTCTCCCAAAATAAATTGTTCCTAGAACTATTCAATTTCCAATAATCATTTCAGCCATGTCTTCCAATATATAATAGGCTTCGTCGATAGGTAATTGGTAAAAAGCGATGGTACTATCTCCTTTCTCTACCCAATTTCTAGTTTCAGGACTTAACCCATATATGAAAATTTCTAAAAGATAATCCCTAGAAAAACCATGGTGAGGATACCTATCTAGCAAGTCTTTAAATCTCCACCAAGCACTATAAAATGGTTCTAAGTGTTCTATGAACTTCCCAATACTTTTTTTTTGGATTTTTAAATTTTTTAATTTTTTTAATCTTATTAATTTTTTTTTAAAGAAAAATTTTCAAGCTGAATAATGCTCAATTAATTGGATTCTGAGATCGTTGGAGGGTCACAATGGACACGCTTAGAATTCCCAACTTTCTTAGGCAAGGGTGTTAGCCATATGGCCGTGGGATCAAGTCCCAATGATGGACCTTTTTGACAGAATCTAACAAATTTTACAATTACTCAAACTTACAAAACAAAAGACAGAATGCAAAGCTTTTCTTTATCCGAAACGAATAAAGTAGTGAGTGAAAAGCATCCGTCTGTTTTTTTATTTTTTATTTTTATTCTTTTTTTTAATTTTTTTTAAATTTTTTTAATTTTTTAAATTTTTAAATTTTTTTAATAATAAACACACAAATTAAAAATGCAAATAATTAAAATAATATTTACAAAGGATAGGGATAGATTACTTACCTATTTTCCCGTTTAATTCAGCACTCTGATAGAGCAATGCACCTCCTCGGCAACGGCGCCAGATTTTTGACAACGCCCCAAAATGTGTTTCTTCTTTAAACGGCGGACATATGTAGTATAGAAAAGTTGTTGTATCCACAGGGAGGTGAAAATTTGTAACTGGAGAGGTTGTTAAAAATAAACGGTCAAAAAGGCAAGTGGTTGTTCAAAACAAATTTAAAATAAAAGAAATATTTTTGTGATTTTTTTTATTCAAAATTTAAAGCATAAAATTAAAATGGTGAAGCTTTGAGAATCCCTTGTATGTTTTGCAACTGATATGGAATTTTAACTCTAATTAATAATTATCTAAAGTATTTGATTATTATATCTTATCTCATTAATTGCAAGCACATTTTACTAATTATATAGGTCAATCGAGAGCGACAAATAGCAAGCCATAATGCAGTAAGGGTTTCCCTATAAAAACTAGCAAAATAATCATCTCTCACTAATGATTTTGTTCACTAATTATGAAAATTATAACCATTGTCACTCAATTATAATTAACATAATTTTAAGATAGAAAAGATAACAACAAATCAAAATTAATATATTTTTATGAATAAATTATTGCGTTAATTTTGGCAGCACCTCGACTTATTAATTGGTTTAAGAATATACTATGCCATCCTCTGTCTATAATAAATCAAGAATTACTAAGCATTTACTGTGCCAGTCTATGTCTATAATGCAGCAGAAACTCAACTTAATAAACGAGCATGACTTCAATATTATTAATATTAATTATGCAACGCAATTAAATTACATAAAGAAAGCATGAATGAATTTATGCAAGAATTGGACAGTATAACAATATCAATAATAATTATTAAAAACAAAAAGATATAATTTATTTCACAAAAATATAAGCATTACCACACAGATATAGAGTCAAAATCCATACCAAAATACTATGCATACAAGATCATCTCTCTGCCTCACCAGACTCTTTACACTAATTTAAACATTATTTTATTATTTTTTACCTAAAAGAGTTACTACTGAGTCTAACTCAGCAGAAAGAAAAAGAAGGAGAAAGAGGGCCAAAGGCCAGAAGGTATGCCCAAACTGAGGCAAATGCCTCAGTATTTATAGGCCTTAAAAATTACTATTGAGATATTCTTTCAATAATTTATGCTGTTTGAGCGTTGAAAAAGGCAGATCATAATGATCCCATTTTCTCCTCTCTTTCTTCGCGCTAGGCGTTCATCGGTATGTCAGAATCTCACTGAGATTCTCTGCTTCACGGTAGCTGGGAGCACTGCAATAGGATGATCTAGACCGTTGAAGACACGATCCAAGGGCTTTTAGACGCGTGCAAAAATGGGTCCAGGTGGGGCCAATGGCCCACAAACTGAAACCGTCAGTTCGGTCTTGATCATCGCATCCAACGGCTCCACATGGAGATGACTGCATGCGAACATACCAGCCCGAGATGCTCTCTGACTCGCCTACAGCTTTGTCTGCGCTTGAATTACACGCGCCAATTAGAGAACATCACGTGTACTGCACTATGAGATTCAGTTGACGCAAGGGATCATGCAACAACACGCGGACCTCGGTTGGACGGTTGAGATCAATTTGACAGTGAATCCAATGGTTCTCGTGACCCCACGTGTCTCCTTTACATGAATCAGAATTTTTTTAAGGATTTTTTATGTATTTGATGTCCGATTTTGCCCTTTTTTGCACCGTTTTGCTCCTTTTTTCCTCCAAATTTTAAATCTAAAAATCACAAACACACTAAAGTTAATGATTTTATAAACATAATATTTACAAAATATTAAAAAATATTTATTTTACAATAAAACACATAAAAATAAATAAAAACTTCTAAAATTTTCAGTCTTTTTCGGTTTAGCACAGATATGATTTTTATGACTTGAAAATATTTTTAGAAATTACTAAAAAAATAATAGAAAATATTTACAAACTTAAAACACACTATCAAACACATTAAGACTTAAAATAAAATCACACAATATTATTTTTACGGTGTTAATTATTTACAAACTAGACACACATTTACACACCAAAACGACTCTAAAAATTACCAAAAATATTATTTAACATAAAAACATACTAAAAATACATTTTTAAACACATTTACACACTAAGACATAAAAACATTGTTTAATACAAAATTGCTATTAATTAGAGGATTTAATGAGAAATAAAAGCATAAATAAATGATTTAAGCCTTAGAAAATGTACACTTTTACAGTCTCACCAGTCCTTTTGTGACTGGATACCTTGATTGAACATAAGGCATGGTTTATGTCATCCTTATACTATTCAATCATATTATTTATCTATCTTAAGTAGACTGATGTCGATAACCCTTATCAATACATCCTAGTATGACCATACATTTTTCTTCAATCTAACTTATCGAGGGGCCCATAGATATCTTTCTCATAATAAATGATGGACAAATTCCTTCTTAATTACTCATATTCCTCACATGATTCACTCTATATCCAATAACAATCCATTCCATCATCCTGTTAAAGATAATATTAGAATGTGTCAAAATATAGAACTTGTCATGTAGGAAACAATGGTGATTTCAGGTCAAAGGACTAGGATAATACTATTGTGATGAGAATCACTTATGACAATTATCCATGTAGTATTCTCATAACGGATTGATCCAATACATCATTTCTCAAATATGTGTCTATGAGTTGACTTAGTATCTCATACACATGATTAGTAAAACATAATCATCAGTCAAACTTCATCCTAGTCTTCATTCATTATTATCCTAATAATAATGACCAACTAGGGATAATTTAGAATAGAATTCAATTTTCACCTAAGAGTTTTACTATCAAGTCACATACTTGATGACCTTGGGCAGAATTAAGTATTCATGGAATTAGAATAAAAAATAATGATGAAAATGCCTCTTTATTAATGAAATGCAAATGTAACAAAGTCAAAATGTGTTCATTACATAATTGGCCTAGGGCACATCACTAACAATCTCCTACTTACACTAGGCCTAATCAATATTGTACCTAATACCCATTGACCTAGTATGACTCTAATGCTTAGGCTGTGGAAGAGGCTTAGTGAGTGGATCTGATATACTAAGAACAACACCCAATCTAGTAATAAACTTTTTGATCCAAACTGCTTCCTTATCTGCTTCTGAGGTAGCTATATACTAAGCTTCTATTGTAGAATCAGCAATAGTGTCTTGCTTTGAACTTCTCCAGCTCACTACACCTCCATTCAAATAGAACACATAACATGGCTACGATCGAAAGTCGTCCTTGTCAGATTGGAAGCTGGCATCTATGTAACCACTTACAACAAGCTCATCTTCCTTTCCTCCATACAACAAGAATGCATCCTTTGTTCTTCTCAAATATTTAAGGATATTCTTGACTATTGTCTAGTGACTTTCACCTAGATCTGATTGGTATCTGCTGGTTATGCATAAGGCATATGAGACATCAGGCCGAGTATATAGCATTGCATACATGATAGATCCAATGGTAGAAGCATTTGGAATCTTGACTTGTGTCTTTTGATGTACCAAAGGGTGACACCCACATCTCTATAGTGGTATGCATGCCGGTACGTTGGAGGCATGACTCTTGATGGCGTAGATTTGTTATTCATAGATATGGAATCCATAACTCCCTTTTGGAAAGGAAGTCCTTGCAATGCTTCTTTATATGCCTGAATTTACCATAGAAGAAGCACTTAAGCTTCTTTGGGTTCTTCTTCTTCTTCTTCTTGCTCTTGGTGTTAGCAGAAAAGAAGACTTCCCATTCTTGGCCCGTTGCTTCTTTCCATTCCTAGAGTTAGAATTGGAACCAGAAGCAACTACCATGTTGGCCTCACCACCCGCAGTAGACTCCCTGATCAGCATTTCAAACTCCTGTAACTGTTTCATTAATTCTGTCAAGGTCATATCCCGTCTATTGCTTAAATTAAAAGTAGCTCTAAATGGAATAAATTCCTTTGATAGAGTCTCAAAGACCATAGTCATCTGAGTTTCAACATTGATGTCGGCTCCATTGGTTTGAGCCTCAGCGAGGTAACCCATGACCAAGATCATGTGCTCCTTTACAGATGTCCCCAGTCTCTGCTTACAGTTTAAGAGTTTTTGAAGCACCCTTTGCCGCTTTGTTATGGCTTATCCTCCAAACATATCCTTAAGATTATCCAAGATCTATTTTGCAGTCTCATAATCCTGATGTTGAGCCTATAGCACGTTATTCATGCTAACCATAACATAGCAGCAGGCCTGATCATTAGCATCTTTCCAGTGATCATACGCTTGGAATTTCTCATTAGTTGAGTCTCCCATAGGCTCAGGAGGACAATGGGTTGTCAGTACATATTTTAGTTTCTCAAAGGACAGGACGATATCCAGGTTTCGTTTCCAATCATTGTAATTCTCTCCGGTTAATAGGTTTTTGTCAAGTATCGAAGATAAAACGTTTTTAGATATTTTTAATTTACAAAAAAGAATCATATACCAAACATAAGCAAACATATAATAACAATTTATTAAGATAACACAATCATGTAAAAAAAATACAAATGTGTTTATGAGTCAAAACCTTGAAAATATCACAACCTTACAATGATAATTCTCAACTCAGAATTCAACAAGCTCCTAGGAGAGTCATGTAACGCCCCAAAATTAATTAAATGATATTAGAATTTAAAATGGTGAATTAGTGTGCCATAATGAATATTTTAAACTTAATTTGATCATTTGATGAGATTTTTGAGTTTAAAGTTGTTTTGATTATTTTAATGATTTCTAGTTGTTTTTAATAATTTCAATTGCCATTTTGAATATTTGGGACACAACAATTTGTCAAATGTCAAATATGTTTTGATTTACAAAACCGTGGGTGGCACACAGTTTTCACAGAATAGAACTGCCCACTTTTTCCCCTATTTATTCTCTCTCCTCTTCCTCTCTCTTCACTCTCAGCTCTCACTCTCTCTCTCCCTTACACACTCATCACTCTCTCCACTCTGCCCCTCTCTTTCTCTCTCATTTTCGCTCAAAAATTTTGAGATTTAATCGAGTCTCAAGCTTTGGTTTAGTGGATTGGGAGCTCGGGAACATGTTTGAGCAACCGAAAATGTGATTTAAAGCTTCGATTCGAGGTTAGTTTTCAAATTTCAAAACTTTTTCGATTTTTCAAATTTTCATGCATTTTGAAATTTAAGCTTGATTGAGTTTAGGAAACCCTTGATTTTAGTTAAAGGAACTTAAAACAACTAGAATCTAAACTTTGTTTGAAGAAAAACGGATTCGAATCAAGAATTTTCATTTTTCTCCATTTTTCACCATTTTTGGATTTTCTTAGATTTTGTGTGCAAATCTTGTTTAAATGAGTTTAAAAGTGTCCTATTATGTTTTTCTATCATCTATGATGGTTTTCCATGCTTGAGAATTGAGAAAAACAAGTTGAAATCAAGATTTGGGATTTGGGAGACCTAAAACTTGTGGCTGGAAAATTTTGGGATTTTTCAGTTCAGCAGGTCAAACTTCGTGTTCGATAGGCCAGATTCAAGGGATCGACAGGTCAGATTCATCCGTCTGGCAAGCCGAACCTGTTCTTCGGTAGGCCGAACTGTGCAAACCAAGGGACCAGCAGGCCGACTAAATAAGGAGAAATTCCAAAATTTTCATCCATTTTCACTATTTCAAACCTCGATTGATATCCCAACTTTATAAAATGATTTTAAAGGTACAAATGGCACACTAGGACACCATGAAATAGTTTAGCAATGTAAAATATCTTAAATTAGATACTGATAGACCTAGTTTTATTTAGGGTCATTAGTGGTTCCGCAGAGCTAACGTATAGTAGACCAGATTACGGTGTGGGGTACCAGCACGAGTATCAAGGTAGGACTTCAACCCTTTGCTCGGTAGCCAAGTTTTCAAATGATTTTGGTCTAAAAAGAGGTTTTATCATAATGTTTTCAACGGTTGATTGAAAAATGAGATTTTATCAGTTATTGTTTTATAAACCGTGAATTGAAGTGGACTTCATAATGAACCCTATAATAAATGTAATGAAAATACTTGGTAATTGGGTTTAAATGATAATAGAAATGAATAAAAGGGCATGATGCCAAAACAGAGATCGGGTCGTGTAGCGCGTGACCTTAGGGGCAGATCCGAAACCCAGCTGGGCCATGACGGTGGTGTTATTCATATGGTTTGCCTAGGAAAATAAAATGATGATCTTTCTGGTCGACCAATAAACTGTTTGGGTAAGAATGGTTTTGTTTAAACTTATTTATTCAATTTTTTTCTTAAATAATTTTTTTAGTAATGATATTTTCTTTTGAATTTAATATTTCTTAAAATATAGTCCTACGGAGCCTTTCGCTCACATTTTATCTATTTTTTTAAACTTTCCCCCTTTAGGTGGATTTCCACTTAGGTTCAAAGAGGATTCTTTGGACTGGACTCAGGAGCAGTAGAAGAACTTAGTAGATTATTTCTATTATTAAATCAAGGCATGTAATATTTTAACTTTCTCTTTATTTGGACTGTGGATGTACTGTAATATTATCAATACTATGTGTGTGCACAAGATGTGAGTTAGTGGGACCCATACCCGTTTCTTTATCTTTTATTATTATCTTTTCAATTGCTATGGAAATTCTATATGTTTAAGTATCATGCAACTGTCTGTTTTAAAAAGGTTCAAAAATTTCTACATTTTCTTAATTAATTTAAATACTTAAACTTGTGTTTTAATTAAATTATATATTAATCGTCTTAATCAATTCGCTACGTCACCTCCCGTGCTGCGGGGCATGACATAATGGTATCAGAGCTCAAGGTTTTGAACATTGGGAATTGTGTACACATGAGTATGACAATGAAATACTACTGACAGTCCAAATTTTGTTTTCAGAAGTGAGAGAATGGCACCTAGACGTCGTTCGACAGCTGATGCCGAGTTTGGAAATGATGAGGGCCATGTTTACGGCATTTTGACAGATGACAACTAGGGCTAGATTGGAGGATTCTGATGTTAGCCGTCAGCATGCATATTTTAAGGAATTTCGACGTGCATCTATATAGACTTTTGATGGAAATGGGGACTCGCAATTGGCAAAATATTGTTTAGACTTGATCATGAAGCATTTGGATACCCTTGGTGTGCCAGATGAGTATCGTGTGGAATTTGCTACATATAAGTTCGAGGGTGGCGCTAATACTTGGTGGAAGCAAGCTAAGCATTTGGAACGCTATGGTAAAATCAGTTGGGACAGGTTCGAGGAGCTGTTCTATGATCGGTATTTTCCACAAGGGTATAGGGACCAGAAGGCAGCTAAGTTCTACAGGCTGTAGTAGGGTGACTTGTCAGTTCGAGAGTATGAGGCAAGGTTTAATGAGTTGGCCACGTTTGCTCCATTAGCGGTGGCATCGGAACGTGAAAAATGTATAATTTTTCAGGAAGGACTCAAGGCTCCTATTCGACGACAGGTGGTTGCTCTACCACTTAGGAGTTTTGGAGAGCTTGTGTCATCTGCAATATCGGTGGAAAATTATTATGCGTTGTATTATGAGGATCGAGCAAAAGTGTCAGGAGGGCCACAGAGGAGCGGTAGGAAGAGCACCAATAGTCGTCCAACTCTGGGAAAGAACAAGTTGTTGGAAACAAAGTGCGCAGCGGAATTTTAAAATTTTTTTATCAGAGTATTTTCCAAAACACAAGTTTGACATGTTATATGTATAAATTAAACAGATCTTACTAACCTCAGTGTGCCGAAGAACCTCCGCGACCTGTGTAGAGAAGTAACGTTCCAAAAGAGCCTCAACCAACTGGTCTTCTTTACTATTCTCTATCCACAGCCGGAATGAGTGTGGGCTCACACGTACAGCTCTTCCACCGGTGACTCTCCTTCCAACCAATAGAGAGAACCCAAAGCTAGTGTTCGTGATTTGTGAACAAAAGCTCTCAGGGAGTTTTCAGATGCTCACTAGAAGAGTATCACTCTTAATCTCTCAAATTGATCTGAGTAAATCATTAGACTCACTCCCTTTTTTATACCTATTGGTCCTTGGGGTCAGTCCATATCAGATTAGGTCTCAAAAATCGAAACAGAATCAAGTTCGGATCAATATCTGATAAGATACGTGTGAAAAACTCCCGACATGCCGAACTGCCTGAGAATAAATCTCCGCGAATCTTTTATTTTCCACCCGAGATTCTAAAGGATAAAGTCTCAGTTTTGATTCAAATAGCCCAATAGAAAAGATATCTGATCAAAACAAACTTTATCAAGATAATCTCTAAGAAAATAAATCAATTCACAATAATTCTACAAGTTTATCTTGTTCTAATTGTCCAAAATTAAAACAACCGATAAACAGACAAGAATTATCCGAAGGCCATAATTCAACAAGTTCATCTTGAACTAATTTCTTACATAATTAATTCAACCGATAAACAGACATGAATTATTTGATTCTTATAAATTTTAAACCAATCTGATAAATCCGACATAAGTCACCAATTATTGGAAAAGCACGCCGTGTCGTTACAGGATTTTGTGAGCTAGCAAAAGGGACCAAAATGGACCTATAAAGTTCAAGCTCATGATAATTATGAAACCCAATATCCCAGATATACATTTCACAATTATCAACTCCAACGCTACTCCACTAAAAGCTTGGAGCTGCACTCTCGAACTTTATAGAATTACGAAGCTCGTGTAGCTAAGTCTCCATGACATATCATAGTGTATCGCATCCCCATATGATCATCCATAACCGGCTTAAGGACAAGTTCTGTCTTACCTTCCCGATTATTTTTATCTTACGTTCCATTGTCTCACCATTAGAAAACTTACCATCCAAAGATAGTATACCATTCGGTTACACCTATGTATCCAAATGGTTGAGCGCTCCAGTTTTCCAATTACAGGACAACGCATATAAGAGGATATCATTACTCCTAAAGAGGAGCTATGGATTCCATATCTATGAATAACAAGTCTACGCTACCAAGAGTCATGCCTCCAACGTACCGGCATGCATGCCACTATAGAGATGTGGGAGTCACCCATTGGTACATCAAAAGATACAAGTCGAGACAACGGGCCCATTATTCATCTCAGGATTAAGATACAATACAAATGATTGTCTAAAGTGAATCGATTTGCCAAGACAGAATTATTAATCCAAATCAATTCACTTTATGTCCCGATCCAACACATCGTCACCTATGACAACGCGCCAATGTTTCTATTCACGGAGTCCAACTCCGATGGCCAAGACAAACCATCTCCCAAAAGGGATATAGACAACATAACAATCTTTACATGAATAAAGCGCCCAACTTTATTCCCTCGATTGCGGATCATATATTTTAGACCATCACCTTAAGAGTCGTGTCTACCGCATAATCATCCCATCATATGCCCAACTCTTAAGATTTAGACTGACAGTCTCAGACTACTGTTTGCTTATCATACATTCAACAAATATGAACGTAAAGAGGACAATATTTGGTATATATATAAATGAATAAATTCTTTATTGATAAAAATGTCTCCAAAAACGTATTACATTTTTACTCCTCAGAGCATACATGTCTAACAATCTCCCACTTGCACTAAGTGAGTAAATACTGCAAATTTCGCATCCCCATAGCTTCCACATGCCTTTCGAAGACTCTCCCAGAAAGTGTCTTCGTAAATGGATCAGCTAAATTGTCCTCTGACGCGATCTTGCACACCATGACATGCCCGCTCTCAACGAAGTCCTTTATCACATGATACTTCCGATCAATATGCTTACTCTTCTTGTGAAATCTTGGTTCCTTAGCATTAGCTACCGCCGCACTGTTATCACAGTACAGTGATACCGCTTTATCCACACCAGGAACTACCTCAAGATCCCCAAGGAACTTGCGGAGCCACACTGCTTCTTTCGAAGCATCACTAGCCGCCACATACTCGGCCTCCATCGTTGAATCCGAAGTGCAATCTTGCTTCGCACTTCTCCAACTGATGGCACCGCCACCCAGAGTAAACACAAACCCCGATGTCGATTTCCTAGAATCCAGGCAGGATTGAAAATCCGAATCAGTGTATCCTAGAGGAGTTAAATCCTCACCCGAATACACAAGCATATACCCTCGAGTCCTTCTTAGGTACTTGAAAATATGCTTTACCGCAACCCAATGGTTCGGTCCTGGATCTGCCTGAAATCGACTCACAATTCCGACCGCATAGCTAATATCCGGTCGAAGTGCAAAGCAATGGCATACATGAGACTACCCACTGCCGAAGCATAAGGTACCTTCTTCATGTATTCTCTTTCTTCATAAGACTTTGGAGAGTCTTTCTTAGAAAGAGTAATTCCAGACCTAGATGGTTGCCCACCTTTCTTGGAATCTTGCATTGCAAACCTCCTGAGAATTTTATCTATGTAGCTGGCCTGTGACAAAGCTATCATTTTGTTCTTCCTATCCCGAAAGATCTGGATACCTGAGAACAAAATTAGCCTCACCCAAGTCCTTTATGTCAAACTGCTTGGTCAACCATAATTTGACCGATGACAACGCCCCAACGTCATTGCCAATTAGCAGAATGTCATCTACATAGAGCAGTAGAAAAACCACCTCCCCATCCTTAATGTGTTTGTAAACACATGGCTCATCCATATTTTGTGAGAACCTATAAGTCTTGATCACATGATTAAATCTTATGTTCCAAGAACGAGAAGCCTGCTTAAGTCCATAAATTGACTTTAATAGCTTACAAACCTTACCCTCTTGACCCGTGACCTTGAACTCGTTTGGTTGTTTCATATAAATGGACTCATCAAGATAGCCATTCAGAAAAGCCGTCTTGACATCCATATGCCAAATCTCGTAGTCGAGAGCGGCACTATGGACAAGAGAATCCGGATGGGCTTAAGCATGGCTACAGGCGAAAAGGTTTCCTCATAATCGATTCCTTCCTTTTGCGTATAACCCTTAGCTACCAGTCTAGCCTTAAAGGTTTCGACCTTTCCATCCACTCCTCTTTTCCTCTTGTAGATCCACTTACACCCTATGGGTTTTACCCCTTCGGGAAGATCCACAAGCTCCCAGACCCGATTAGTCTCCATTGACTTCATCTCAATGTTCATGGCCTCTGTCCAGAGTCTTGAATCAACATCCTCCATAGCTTCTGCGTAAGTATAAGGATCCCTGTCATGTTCATCCGGTTCAGCCAAAAAGACCTCCCCATTGAACATATACCTCTCAGGTTGACGCCCGATCCTCCCACTACGCCGAAGCCCCTGAGGTTGTTGTTCAGGTTTGTTTGGTTTTTCTACACCGATCGGAATGGTTTCATTCGGAACCTCCGGAGTAAACGGATTACCCCTCAACTCCTCAAGCACCACTTTGCTTTGAGGTTTAAAGTCGTTCATGTAACTCTCCTCAAGGAAAGTTGCATTAGTTGAAACCACGACTTTATTTTCCTTTGGGTTATAAAAATAACCCCCTTTAGTCCCTTTTGGATATCCTACAAACACGCAAACTTCTGAACGTGCTTCCAACTTATTCGGATCCTTAAACAGGACATGAGCTGGACATCCCCATATGCGAATATGGTTTAAGGATGTCTTCCGTCTTGTCCACAACTCGTGAGGAGTTATAGGGACCGATTTTGAAGGCACATTGTTCAAAAGATAACATGCGGTTTGTAGTGCATATCCCCAAAAGGATAAAGGCAATGATGAATAACTCATCATGGACCGAATCATGTCCAACAAAGTCCTATTCCTTCTTTCTGCTACGCCATTCTGCTGCGGAGTGCCCGGCGTAGTCAAATGGGATAAAATCCCATTCTCTAACAAGTGTCCCAAGAACTCATCAGAAAGGTATTCCCCACCTCGATCAGATCGAAGTGCCTTTATGGGTCTACCCAATTGCTTTTCCACTTCAGCCCGAAACTCCCTGAACTTATCATAAGTTTCGCTTTTGTGGTGCATTAGGTACACATACCCATATCTTGAGTAATCGTCAATAAAAGTAACGAAGTACTCATACCCTCCTCGTGCCCGGATGTTCATCGGTCCGCAAACATCACTATGCACAAGTTCTAGAACCCCTTCGGCCCTATTGCCCTTAGACCCGTATGGTCTTTTGGTCATTTTACCCTCCAAACAAGATTCACATTGAGGTATAGATTCCACCTTTAAGTGACTTAAAGGTCCATCCCTTACCAACCTTTGAATCCTATTTAGGTTAATATGGCCAAGGCGCAAATGCCAAAGATAAGTCTTATTAGAGTGAGAAGTTTTAAGTCTTTTTGAGTCATTATCATTTATCTCAGCATTAAGCAATAGGTCCATCTTAGGTTTGATAAAATATAGATTATTTTGCATCCATCCAGAACAGATAAAAGATTTGTTTTTACGAATCACCACTTTTTCATTAAAAGATACCACGTAGGAGTCTTTAAATAAAGAAGATACAGAAATTAAATTCCTTTTAAATTTAGAAACATAAAAACAATCTCGCAAAATTAAACTCCTATAATTATCAAAATAAAGATGGACATCTCCCACTGCTTCCGCTGAGACCAAGGATCCATCGCCCATCCGAAGCGTTAAGTCTTCACGAAGTAGACTTCTCGTTTCTTTGAATCCCTGCAGAGAAACACAAACATGATTAGTTGCACCGGAATCTATGACCCAAATGTCACTGGATTCCTCAACCAAACAAGTTTCTAAATATAGAAGATCACACCTACCTCCCTTGGAAAGGAAGTCCTTGCAATGCTTCTTTATATGCCCGACCTTACCACAAAAGAAGCACTTAAGCTTCTTTGGGTTCTTCTTCTTCTTCTTCTTGCTCTTGGTAGCAATAGGAATAGAAGACTTCCCACTTTTGGCCCGTTGCTTCTTTCCATTCCCAGAGTTAGGATTGGAACCAGAAGCAGCTACCATATTGGCCTCTCCACCAGCAGGAGACTCCCTGATCAGCAGTTCAAACTCTTGTAACTGTTTCATCAGTTCTGTCAAGGTCATATCCCGTCTATTGCTTAGATTAAAAGTAGCTCTAAACGGAATAAATTCCTTAGACAGAGTCTCAAAGACCATAGTCATCTGAGTTTCAGCATCGATGTCGGCTCCATTGGTTTGAGCCTCAGCGAGGTAACCCATGACCAACATCATGTGCTCCTTTACAGATGTCCCCGGTCTCTGTCTACAGTTTAAGAGTTTCCGAAGCGCCCCTTGCCGCTTTGTTATGGCCTGGCCTCCAAACATGTCCTCAAGATTATCCAAGATCTGCTTCGCAGTCTCATAATCCTGATGTTGAGCCTGCAGCACGTTATTCATGCTAGCCATAACATAGCAGCGGGCCTGATCATTAGCATCTTTCCAGCGGTCGTACGCTTGGAATTGCTCATTACTTGAGTCTCCCGTAGGCTCGGGAGGACAAGGAGTTGTCAGAACATATTTCAGTTTCTCAAAGGAAAGGACGATGTCCAGGTTCCGTTTCCAATCATTATAGTTCTCACCGGTTAATTGGTTTTTGTCAAGTATCGATGATAAAGCGTTTTTAGACATTTTCAATCTACAATAAAGAGTCATATACCAAACATAAGCAAACATATATAATAATTTAGTAAGATAACACAATCATGTAAAATCATACAAATGTGTTTATGTGTCAAAACCTTGAAAATATCACAACCTTACAACGATAATTCCCAACTCAGAATTTAACAAGCTCCTAGGGGAGTCATGTCAAATTCAATCAGGAACACGGATCCCCTCCTGATTAATATATGCCATCCAGGACCCGTATGATCCAGCATATACTAATAATCGTTTCTTTGGCCATTAATTTTATTAACAGAGCTCCTAGGGGAGGTTAATAATAAAATTAACGTGAGTGTATAACCATCGTTTTAATATTTTATCCATGATTTATAATCACCACCTAGGGGTGTGCAACCATAAATCATACTAAAATACCTTATCCTTTCAGTGATCCAATCTGGTACATGATAGAAATCCCTTCCTAGGGGTTGGGACCATCATGTTCTTCCTATGGACCAACAATGGAGGCCTTAGGTTCTCTCTTCGAAAACCTTCTCCCACTCAATCTTTTGAAGTCAAGGTTTTATTTTAAAATTATGCATGAACAATTTTAATATGAGCGGCACTCCCTATTCTATATGACATGTTATCAATATACATGGTAAATCATATTATAATGCAGACAAGCAAAGCAATCAAGCAAAGCTACAAGCATAATAATAATAATAACCGTAATATTATGGTTCCACCCTAGAGAATAGAAAAACTAAGATTACAAGAGAATAATCGAGACATTTATCGATTCTTCATCCTTGAATCCTCAAGCTGTATCCTTCTTCATGTAATATCCATCTTCAAGTCCTCAATCCCGTATGAATCGAACACTTCATATTTCCGGTCATATCCAAATTTAATGTTTCTCAGAATCGTCCCAAAAATAAAATTAAAACTGCACCAAAAAATTGCACCTTTTCTGGACACCTGGCAGCTCTCGGTCGGCAGGCCGATCTGGGTGATCGGTCTGCCGATCATGGTGGTTCGGCCTGCCGAACATGAAGGTTCGGCCTGCCGGCAGAGCACCAAAATTTCTGCCCCACTGTCGGCCTGCTGGACCGTACGTCCGGCCTGCCGATCTGTGACCTTCGGCCTGCCGAACTGTGAGGTCCGGCATGCTGACCGAGCAGAAAACCCTCAATCCAGAAAACACAATTTTAATGCAATTCATCAATTTTATTTTCAACAATTCAAAAACATAAAATTAGAGACTCAGGAAATACCTGGAGGCGCCATCATCAATCTTTAAGTTCCGACTTCTCGTTCCGTCTTCTCCAAATAATTATTTAATTACAAAATTCTTACAAATTAAAAATTAAATAATAATTCCTAGACGGAGATGATAGTCCGCCATCTAATTACATGAAAAACCTAGATACACATTCTAACCTCTAAGGAACCATAACCGGTATTAATTAATTAATAAATAATTAAACAACAATTTAATCAACCATAATTAATTAATAAACATTCACCATATAATCCATGACAACATATATATTATATAGAAACCTAGAGTGCCATCTCTCTATAAAATTTAATTCAAGCATTGGAGAGATTAAGATCACAAATTTATGCATATAACATGATCACAAACTTGCAAATTTATGTAAAAACCTCGGCTATGATACCAATTGTTGGAAACAAAGTGCGCAGCGGAATTTTAAAATTTTTTTATCAGAGTATTTTCCAAAACACAAGTTTGACATGTTATATGTATAAATTAAACAGATCTTACTAACCTCAGTGTGCCGAAGAACCTCCGCGATCTGTGTAGAGAAGTAACGTTCCAGAAGAGCCTCAACCAACTGGTCTTCTTTGCTATTCTCTATCCACAACCGGAATGAGTGTGGGCTCACACGTACAACTCTTCCACCGGTGACTCTCCTTCCAACCAATAGAGAGAACCCAAAGCTAGTGTTCGTGATTTGTGAACAAAAGCTCTCAGGGAGTTTTCAGATGCTCACTAGAAGAGTATCACTCTTAATCTCTCAAATTGATCTGAGTAAATCATTAGACTCACTCCCTTTTTTATACCTATTGGTCCTTGGGGTCAGTCCATATCAGATTAGGTCTCAAAAATCGAAACAGAATCAAGTTCGGATCAATATCTGATAAGATACGCGTGAAAAACGCGTAATCTTAACTGTCGCGGTCGGCATGCCGAACTGTGTGATAGGCAGGCCGAACACGTCATCCGACATGCCGAACTGCCGAGAAAAAATCTCCGCGAATCTTTTATTTTCCACCCGAGATTCTAAAGGATAAAGTCTCAGTTTTGATTCAAATAGCCCAATAGAAAAGATATCTGATCAAAACAAACTTTATCAAGATAATCTCAAAGAAAATAAATCAATTCACAATAATTCTACAAGTTTATCTTGTTCTAATTGTCCAAAATTAAAACAACCGATAAACAGACAAGAATTATCCGAACGCCATAATTCAACAAGTTCATCTTGAACTAATTTCTTACATAATTAATTCAACTGATAAACAGACATGAATTGTTTGATTCTTATAAATTTTAAACCAATCTGATAAATCCGACAAAGTCACCAATTATTGGAAAAGCACGCCGTGTCGTTACAGGATTTTGTGAGCTAGCAAAGGGGACCAAAATGGACCTATAAAGTTCAAGCTCATGATAATTATGAAACCCAATATCCCAGATATACATTTCACAATTATCAACTCCAACGCTACTCCACTAAAAGCTTGGAGCTGCACTCTCGAACTTTATAGAATTACGAAGCTCGTGTAGCTAAGTCTCCATGACATATCATAGTGTATCGCATCCCCATATGATCATCCATAACCGGCTTAAGGACAAGTTCTGTCTTACCTTCCCGATTATTTTTATCTTACGTTCCATTGTCTCACCATTAGAAAACTTACCATCCAAAGATAGTATACCATTCGGTTACACCTATGTATCCAAATGGTTGAGCGCTCCAGTTTTCCAATTACAGGACAACGCATATAAGAGGATATCATTACTCCTAAAGAGGAGCTATGGATTCCATATCTATGAATAACAAGTCTACGCTACCAAGAGTCATGCCTCCAACGTACCGGCATGCATGCCACTATAGAGATGTGGGAGTCACCCATTGGTACATCAAAAGACACAAGTCGAGACAACGGGCCCATTATTCATCTCAGGATTAAGATACAATACAAATGATTGTCTAAAGTGAATCGATTTGCCAAGACAGAATTATTAATCCAAATCAATTCACTTTATGTCCCGATCCAACACATCGTCACCTATGACAACGCGCCAATGTTTCTATTCACGGAGTCCAACTCCGATGGCCAAGACAAACCATCTCCCAAAAGGGATATAGACAACATAACAATCTTTACATGAATAAAGCGCCCAACTTTATTCCCTCGATTGCGGATCATATATTTTAGACCATCACCTTAAGAGTCGTGTCTACCGCATAATCATCCCATCATATGCCCAACTCTTAAGATTTAGACTGACAGTCTCAGACTACTGTTTGCTTATCATACATTCAACAAATATGAACGTAAAGAGGACAATATTTGGTATATATATAAATGAATAAATTCTTTATTGATAAAAATGTCTCCAAAAACGTATTACATTTTTACTCCTTAGAGCATACATGTCTAACACAAGTAGGGTGGCGTGAACAGTGGTAGCAGTAGTTCATCTAGCAGTGGGTGTAGTAATCCCTACAGCTTTCATTGTCATTATTGCCAGCAGCCAGGACACATCAAGAGGAATTTCCCGATCAGGAGTGCCCGTCTAGGACCTCAAACCGAAGAAGGTGCCAGTCATCAGCCTCAGCCTCCGACCCTACCTCCACCTCAACAATTTCTGCAGTTGTAGTTCCCTCAGTTCTCTCCTCAGCAACTATCATATTCGGCACAAGGGCAGCAGCCGTAGAACTTCTAGCGTAATGTCCCTCAGTATCGAGCATCGAGTACAGCTAGCGTATAGTCCTCTCCGTCACAACAGTATCAGTTGAATAATCTAGGGCCTAGAAATGTTGGTAGAGGAAAAGGAAAGGCACCAGTTCAGGTTCATGCAATGGCAATAGGAGGTTAAGATGCCCTGACCAGCAACACGGTTGTCGATGGTACAATTTTAGTTTTCCAATCCTTAGCTCATGTTTTATTTGATACAAGTGCCACTCATTCTCTCATTTCGAGCTCTTTTGTACATGCCTTGGGACTAGAGATAGAAGAGTTCAATGAACCCCTAGTTATAGCTTCTCCCTTGGGGCGGGTGTGTGTGAATTGTATATGTAAAGCTTGTAGAATCAAGATTGGGGATGAGATTTTAAAAAGTGATTTGATTATACTCCCCATTAGCTCATATGATGTAATCCTAAGGATGGATTGGTTGTCTAGGTATAATGTAGTGGTAGACTGCCAGCTTAGAAAAGTGACTCTAGTGTCTGATAGGGGAACAATGATCACTTACCAGGGTGGTAGTAATCGGTTAGTGAGTGAACGTCTCATGAAGACATGTCTTAGAGGGCGAAAGAATCTGGTTTGTAATGCTTTTCTTGCAAGTCTGGAAGATGAGCCCTATGCTTCGAAAAGAAATGTAGGAATACCTGTGGTTGTGAATATGAGGATGTCTTCCCCGACGAGTTGCTAGGATTACCATCGCATTGGGAGATTGAGTTTGGTATTGAGTTATTTCCAGGTACAGCATCGATTTTAGTAGCACTTTATCGGATAGCACCGGTAGAAATGAAAGAATTAAGAAAGCAACTTCAGGAGCTTGCTAATAAGGGATATATTCAGAATAGTATGTCACCGTGGGGAGCACTGGTTTTGTTTGCTAAGAAATATGATGGGACTCTCAGGTTGTGTATAGATTATCGGCAGTTGAATCGTGTCATAGTGAAGAATAAGTATCCTTTGCCAAGGATCGATGAGTTGTTTGATCAGTTGGGAGGTTCACGGTACTTCTTAAAGATTGATTTGTGCTCGGGGTGCCATCAGCTCAGAATTAAGGAGGAACATATTCCTAAGGCAGCTTTCAGGACCTAGTATGGACATTTTGAGTTTCTGGTGATGCTGTTTGGATTGACAAATGCTCCAGCAACTTTCATGGATTTGATGAACAGAATATTCAGGCCTTATCTGGACCAGTTCATGATCGTGTTCATTAATGATATTCTAGTGTATTCTAAGACTTGGGAGGAGCATGAACAGCATCTTGGGATCTACGGGAGCACCAGTTGTATGCCAAGAAAGAGAAGTGCAAGTTTTGGTTAACAGAAGTCAAGTTTTTGGGTCATGTCATCTCCAAGCATGGTATTTCTATGGATCCATCCAAGATTGAAGCCATAGTGGAATGGGAACAACCAAGGAATGTTGCAGAAAGCTTCTTGGGTCTTGCAGGATATTACAGGAAATTTGTAAAGGATTTTTTAAAGATCGCAGTGTCGTTGACAAGATTGATCAAGAAAAACATCAGGTTTGAGTGGGATGAAGAATGTGAGCTCGCTTTTTAGGAATTGAAAAATCGATTGACCTCAGCCCCAGTATTGGTTATACCTAGCAGTGACGAGCCATACAAGGTTTACACAGATGCTTCATGATGCGGACTTGGATGCATGATGATGCAGCATGGATGTGTGGTGGCGTATGGATCAAGACAGCTACGACCTCACGAGCAGAATTATCCTACTCACCGCTTAGAGCTTGCGGCGATGATTCTCGCTGAAGATTTGGAGATGTTATTTGTATGGGACGACATTTCAGGTTTTCTCTGATCATAAAAGTTTGAGGTATCTATTCACTCAAAGGGATCTTAACTTGAGGCAGCGGAGATGGATGGAGTATATGGAGGATTATGATTTCGTATTGCAGTAACATCTTGGGAAAGCTAATGTGGTCGCGGATGCGCTTAGCAGGAAGTCTTCAAGGATTCTCACTTGTTTGTCTCTTGAAGACTAGAACAGGGATGCGACAATGAGTGAGTATGGACTACAGTATTATGAAGACTATGATCGAGTTTCGGTGTACCATATGGAAACGACCCCAACTCTTGTTCAGATGGTGAAACAGAATCAGTGGCAAGACCAGCATTTGCAGGGGATTTGGAAGCGGATTAAGAACAGAGAGCAGTTTAAAGAATGGAGAATGTATGCAAATGGATCGTTGTATTTCTGGGAGCGTCTAGCAATTCCAGCAATCGCCGAGGTGACAAAAGCCGTTATGGACGAAGCTCATAAGTCTCAGTTTTCCATTCATCCAGGAAGCATGAAGATGTATCGTGATTTGAAAAGGCAATATTGGTGGAGAGGTATGAAGAAAGATGTTCGAGAGTACATAGCCAAGTGTACGATATGTCTTTAGGTGAAAACCGAGCATCAAAAGCCAGCAGGTCAGCTCTAGCCGCTTCCTATTCTAGGGTGGAAATGGGAGCATGTGATGATGGATTTCCTTTTGGGTTTGTTGAGGATGGAGCAGCGACATGATGTAGTTTGGGTCGTGGTTGACAGGTTGACGAAATCGACGCATTTCATTCCGTTTAAGTCGACGTGTTCGAGAAGGATTCTCGAGGACTTGTATCTGCAGAACATAGTGAGATTGCATGGAGTTCCTTTGTCCATTACATCTGATCGAGACACCAGGTTTAAAGCTAAGTACTGGAGGAGCTTTCAAGAGGCTTTAGGCACAGATTTAAACTTTAGTATGGTGTTTCATCCTCAGACCGATGGGCAGTTTGAGTGGGTTATTTAGATTCTTGAGGACATGTTGCGTGCTTGTGCGTTAGACTTCGGCAGGAATTGTTAGAAATATTTACATCTGGCAGAATTCACATACAACAACAGCTATCAAGCAAGTATTGGTATGGCACCGTTTGAGGCGCTGTACGGGAGACCGTGTAGGTCACCGGTGTGTTGGGCAGAACCAGAAGGCAGGATTATTCTTAGGCTAGATGAGATTCATGATAGCAACTAGAAAGTCGCCGTAATTTGAGATCGATTGAGGGCAGCTCAGAGTCGACAAAAGAGTTATTCAGATAGGAGACGTTGACCCTTAGAATTTGCGGTAGGGGATTTTGTTCTCTTGAAAGAATCACCTCGAGATATGTTGGACCATTTGAGATCACTTAGTGTGTTAGTGTGGTTGCTTATCGGCTCGACCTTACGCCTGAACTTTCTCATGTTCATGATGTGTTCCACGTGTCGATGCTTAGGAAGTGTCCACCTGAGCAGAGTAAGATAGTTTCATTTCGTGATGTGCAGGTTCAGGAAGACACGACGTGCAAGGAAGTGTCGGTTCAAATTATCAATTAGAAAGTGATCAGTTTGCGTTGTCAGGATATACCGTTAGTAAAGGTCACGTGGCAGCATCACGGGGTTGATGAAGCCAATTGGGAGTTAGAGTCAAGCATGCGGGAGTTGTATCCACATCTATTTTGTTTCTGAATTAATATGTAAATTTCAAGGGTGAAATTTCTTTTAGGGGTGGAGAGTTATAACGTCCCGAAATTAATTAAATGATATTAGAATGTAAAATGATGGATTAGTGTGCCATAATGAATATTGTAAACTTAATTTGATCATTTGATGAGATTTTTGAGTTTGAAGTTGTTTTGATTATTTTAATAATTTCTAGTTGTTTTTAATCATTTCAATTGCCATTTTGAATATTTGGGACACAACAAATTGTCAAATGTCAAATATCTTTTGATTTACAAAATCGTGGGCGGCACACGGTTTTCGTATAGTAGAACTGCCCACTTTTTTCCCTATTTATTCTATCTCCTCTTCCTCTCGCTTCACTCTCAGCTCTCACTCTCTCTTCCCCTCACATGCTCATCTCTCTCTCCACTCTGTCTCTCTCTTTCTCTCTCATTTCCTCTCAAAAATTTTGAGATTTAATCGAGTCCCAAGCTTTGGTTTAGTGGATTGGGAGTTCGGGAACGTGTTTGAGCAACCAAAAACGTGATTTAAAGCTTCGATTAGAGGTTAGTTTTCAAATTTCAAAACTTTTTTGATTTTTCAATTTTTCATGCATTTCGAAATTTAAGCTTGATTGAGCTTAGAAAACCCTTGATTTTAGTTAAAGGAACTTAGAACAACTAGAATATAAACTTTGTTTGAAGAAAAACGGATTCGAATCAAGATTTTTTATTTTTCTCCATTTTTCACCATTTTTGGATTTTCTTAGATTTTGTGCGCAAATCTTGTTTAAATGAGTTTAAAAGTGTCCTATTATGTTTTTCTATCATATATGATTGCTTTCCATGTCTGAGAATTGAGAAAAATAGGTTAAAATCAAGATTTGGGGTTTGGGAGACCCAAAACCCGTGGCTGGAAAATTCTGGGATTTTCTAGTTTGGTAGGCCGGATTCAAGGGATCGGTAGGTCAGATTCATCCGTCTGGCAAGCCAAACCTAGAAAATGTTCGGCCGACCGGACCTGTTCTCCGGCAGGCCGAACTACAAAGTTCGGCTGGTCGAACCAGGGGACTGGCAAGCCGATCGAACAAGGAGAAATTCCTGATTTTTCATCCGTTTTCACTGTTTCGAACCCCAATTGAAATCCCAACTTTATAAAATGATTTTAAAGGTACAAATGGCACACTAGGATACCATGAAATAGTTTAGCAATGTAGAATATCATAAATTAGATACTGATAGACCTAGTTTTATTTAGGGTCGCTTGTGATTCTGCAGAGCTAACGTATAGCGGACCGGGATTATGGTGTAGGGCACCAGCATGAGTATCGAGGTAGGACTTGTACCCTTTCCTTGGTAGCCAAGTTTTCAAATGATTTTGGTCTAAAAAGGGGTTTTATCATAATGTTTTCAACGGTTGATGAAAAATGAGATTTTATCGATTATTTTTTCATAAACCGTGAATTGAAGTGGACTTCATAATGAACCCTATAATAAATGTAAATGAAAATCCTTGGTAATTGAGTTTGAATGATAATAGAAATGAATAAAAGGGCATGATGCTATAACAGAGATCGGGTTGTGTAGCGCGCAACCTTGGGGGCTGGTCCCGAAACCCAACTGGGCTACTATGGTGGTGTCATTCATATGGTTTGCCTAGGAAAAGAAAATGATGATCTTTTTGGTCGACCAATAAACTGTTTGGGTAAGAATGGTTTTACTTAAACTTATTTATTCAAGTTTTCTCTTAAAGAATTTTTTTAGTAATGATATTTCCTTTTGAATTTAATATTTATTAAAATATAGCCCTACGGAGCCTTTCGCTCACATTTTATCTGTTCTTTTAAACTTTCCCCCTCTAGGTGGATTTCCACTTAGGTTTAGAGAGAATTCTTCAGACAAGACTCAAGAGCAGTAGAAGAACTTAGTAGGTTATTTCTATTATTAAATCAAGGCACATAACATTTTAACTTTCTCTTTATTTAGACTGTGGATGTAATGTAATATTGTCAGTATTATGTGTGTGCACAAGATGTGGGTTAGTGGGACCCATACCCGTTTCTTTATCTTTTATTATTATCTTATCAATTGCTATAGAAATTCTATATGTTTAAATATCATGCAACTGCCTGTTTTAAAAAGGTTCAAAAATTTCTACATTTTCTTAATTAATTTAAATATTTAAACTTGTGTTTTCTATATTAATCGTCTTAATCAATTCGCTACGTCACCTCCCGTACTGTAGGCGTGAAAAGTCATGCCAAATTCAATCAGGAATACGGATCCCCTCTTGATTAATATATGCCATCCAGGACCCGTATGATCCAGCATATATTAATAATCGTTTCTTTGGCCATTAATTTTATAAACAGAGCTCCTAGGGGAGGTTAATAATAAAATTAACATGAGTGTATAACCATCATTTTAATATTTTATCCATGATTTATAATCACCACCTAGGGGTGTGCAACCATAAATCATGCTAAAATACCTTATCCTCTTAGAGATCCAATCTGGTACATGATATAAATCCCTTCCTAGGGGTCAGCACCACCATGTTCTGCCTATAGACCAACGATGGAGGCCTTAGGTCCTCTCTTTGAAAACCTTCTCCCACTCAATCTTTTGAAATCAAGGTTTTATGTTAAGAATATGCATGAACAATTTTAATATGAGCGGCACTCCCTATTCTATATTACATGTTATCAATATATATGGCAAATCATATTATAATGCAGACAAGCAAAGCAATCAAGCAAAGCTACAAGCAAAATAATAAATAATCGTAATATTATGGTTCTACCCTAGATAATAGAAAACTAAGATTACAAGAGAATAATCGAGACATATTATCGATTCTTCATCATTGAATCCTTAAGCTGTATCCTCCTTCATGTAATGCCCATCTTCAAGTCTTCAATCCCGTATGAATCAAATACTTCATATTTCCGGTCATATCCAAATTTAATGTTTCTCATAATTGTCCTAAAAACAAAATTAAAACTGCATTGAAAACTGCACCTTTTTTGAAAAATTTTTTAGCACATGGTCGGCAGGCTGATCTGAGTGATCGGCCTGTCGGTCATGCTTTATCGGCCTGTCGATCCATGAAAGTTCGGCCTGCCGCCAAAGCCACTTGATTTCTACCCCATTGACGGCCTGTCGAACCCCACGTCCAACTTCTCGATCAGTGACCATTGGCCTGCCGAACTGGTGGGTTCGGCATGCCGACCGAGTAGAAATCTCCCATTCCAAAAAATACAATTTTTAATGCAATTCATCAATTTTATTTTCAACAATTCAAAAACATAAAATTAAAGACTCAGTAAATACCTAGGAGTACCATCATCAATCTTCTAGATCCGTCTTCTCTGAATAATTATTTAATTACAAAATTCTTACAAATTTAAAAATAAATAATAATTCCTAGACGGAGATGATAGTCTGCCATCTAATTACATGAAAATTCTAGATACACATTCTAACCTCTAAGGAACCATAATCGGTATAAATTAATTAATTAATAAATAATTAAATAACAGTTAATCAACCATAATTAATTAATAAACATCCACCACAAAAGCCATGACAACATATATAATATATAGAAACCTAGAGTGCCAACTCTCTATAAAATTAAATTCAAGCATAGGAGAGATTAAGATCACAAAATTTATACATATAGTATGATCACAAACCCGTAAATTTATATAAAAACCATGGCTCTGATACTAATTGTTGAAAAAATAGTACGCAGTGGAATTTTTAAAATTTTAATCAGAGTATTTTCCAAAACACAAGTTTGACATGCTATATGTATAAATTAACCAGATCTTACTAACCTTTGATTGCCAAAGAACCCTCGTAAAGAGTGAAGAGAAGTAACGTTCCAGAAGAGCCTCAACCAACTGGTCTTCTTTGTTATTCTCTATCCATGACCAGAGTAAGTGTGGGCTCACATGTACAGCTCTTCCTCTAGGTGACTCTCCTTCCAACCAATTGAGAGAACCCAAAGCTAGTGTTCGTGATTTGTAAACAAAAGCTCTTAGGGAGTTTTCAAATTCTCACTAGCAAAGTATCACTCTTAATCTCTCAATTGATCTAAGTAAGTCTTAAGACTTACTCCCTATTTATAGAGGTTGGTCCTAGGGTCAGTCCTTATTAGATTAGGTCTCAAAAATTCAAACTAGAATCAAAATCAGATCAATATCTAATAAGATCCGTGTAAAAATGCGTGATCTTATCCTTCATTCATCGGCAGGCCAAACTGCATAATCAGTAGGCCGAACACGCCCATCGGCAGGCCGAACACGTGGATCGGCATGCCGAACTACTGAGTAAAAATCTTTGTGAATCTTTTATTTTCCACCCGAGATTCTATAAGATAAAGTTTAAGTTTTATTTCAAATAACCCAATAGAAAAGTTATTTGATTAAAACAACTTTATCTAGATAATCTCTAAGAAAATAAATGAATTCCCAATAATTCTACAAGTTTATCTTGATCTAATTTATTCAAAATTAAATCAACCGATAAACAGACAAGAATTATCCGATTCTAATAATTCAAGAAGTTTATCTTGAATTAATTTTATCACAAAATTAATTCAACTGATAAACAGACATGAATTATTTGATTCTTTCAAATTTTAACCAATTTAATAAATCTGACATAAGTCACCAATTATTGGAAAAGCACGCTGTATCGTTACAGGATTTTGTGAGCTAGCAAAGGGGACCAAATGGACCTATATAGTTCAAGCTCCCAATAATTACGAAACCCAATATCCTAGATATACATTTCATAATTATCAACTCCAATGCTACTCCATTAAAAGCTTGGAGTTGCACTCTCGAACTACATAGAATTACGAAGCCCGTATAGCTAAGTCTCCATAACATATTATAATGTATCGTATCCCCATATGATTATCCATAATCGGCTTAAGGACAAGTTCTGTCTTACCTTCCTGACTATTTTTATCTTACATTCCACTATCTCACCATCAGAAAACTTATCATCCGAAAACAGTATACAATTCGGTTACACCTATGTATCCAAATGGTTGAGTGCTCCAGTTTTTCAATTACAGGATAACGCATAAAAGAGGATATCACTACTTCTAAAGAGGAGCTATGGATTCCATATCTATGAATAACAGGTCTATGCTATCAAGAGTCATGCCTCCAACGTACCGGTATGCATACCACTATTAAGATGTGGGTGTCACCCTTTGGTACATCAAAAGACACAAGTCAAGACAACGGGCCCACTATTCATCTCAGAATTAAGATACAGTGCATATGATTGTCTAAAGTGAATCGATTTGCTGAGATAGAATTATTAATCCAAATCAATTCACTTTATGTCTCGATCCAACACATCGTCACCTATGACAACATGCCAATGTTTTTATTCACAGAGTCCACCTCCGATGGTCAAGACAAACCATCTCCTAATAGGGATATAGACAACATAACAATCTTTATATGAATAATGCACCCAACTTTATCCCCTTGATTGTGGATCTTACGATTCAAACCGTCACCTTAAGAATCATGTTTTCCTCATAATCTGTCCATCATATACCCAATTCTTAAGGTTTAGACCGACAATCACAGACTATTGTTTGCTTAACATACATTCAACAAATATGAACATAAAGAGGACAAGATTTGGTATATAAATAATAAATAAATTCTTTATTGATAAAAATGTCTCAAAAAACTTATTACATTTTTACTCCTTAGGGCATACATATCTAACAGGTTCAATGCTATTTTGTGCTTCTTGAATTTCATCAAGGGCCATTGGTTCCTTTATAAATGAATTCTCTTTCTAAAAAGAAACCATTTTGAGCAACAAACACTTTGTTCTCAGAAGTATTGTAGAAGTAATATCCTTTAGTTTCTTTAGGATATCTCACAAAAAGGAATTTTTCTAATTTAGGTGCCAATTTATCTAAAATTTGATGTTTTACATAAGCCTCACATCCCCAAATCTTAAGAAAAGACAAACTAGGCGACTTCCTGGTCCACATCTCATATGGTGTCTTTTGAACCGCCTTTGATGGAACTTTGTTCAGTATGAATGCAGTAGTTTCCAAAGCATATCCCTAAAAGGATCTTGGGAAATCTGATTGACTCATCATAGATCGAACCATATCCAATAAAGTTTGATTTCTCCATTCAGACACACCATTCCATTGTGATGTTCCTGGTGGAGTTAATTGTGAGACTATCCCACAATCTCTAAGATGATCAATCAATTCTTGGTTTAAGTATTCACCACCTCGATCTAATTGAAGTGCTTTAATACTTTTACCAAGTTGATTTTGTACTTCATTTTTGAAAATTTTGAACTTTTCAAAAGATTTAGATTTTTGTTTCATTAGATAGACATAGCCATATTTACTGAAATCATCTATGAAAGTAATGAAATACTAAAAACCTCATCTAGCAGTGGAACTTAATGGTCCACATACATCATAATGTACAAGGCCCAATAAGTCATTAGCCCTGTCACTATGTCCAGTAAAAGGTGTCTTAGTCATTTTGCCTAATAAACAAGACTCACATACTTCAAATGATTCAAAATCAAATGAATTCAAAAGCCCATGTTGATGGAGTTTTGAAATGTGTTTCTCATTTATATGGCCCAAATGATAGTGCCAAAGATAGGTAGAGTTTAAATCTTTAGATTTAAACTTCTTTGTATTAACATTATAGATGGACCTTTCGTTTGTGTTTTCAATGTTTAGATCATAAAGACCATTCGTTCGTGGAGCATATCCATAGAAAATGTTATCATGGTAAATGGAGCATTTATTATTCGTAATAATAAACTCAAAACCTTCCTTGTCCAAACAAGAAAAAGAAATAATATTCCTACTCATAGCAGGTGCACAATAACAATTTTATAAACTTAAAACAAGTCCACTAGGCAAAGTCAACTCATATGTTCCTACAGTTAAAGCAACAACTCTTGCTCCATTTCCAACTTATAGGTATACTTTGCTTTTAGCCAAGTTTCTACTCCTCTTAAGACCCTGCACATAAGTATAAATGTGAGATCCAAATCTAGTATCTAATACCCAGGAATCAGAAGTAGACAAATTGACTTCTATAACATAAATACCTAAAGGAGTAGTCGCACTACTCTTCTTCTTCTTTAGATCATACAAATAGAGCTTGCAGTTTCTTTTCCAATGACTGGGCTCATTGCAAAAAAAACATACTCCCTCCTTTGATGGTTTAGCCTTAGGTTCAAGATTGGGCTTGGGGCTAGGCTTGGGCTTCTTAAAGTCCTTGGGAGCCTTATTCTTGCTCTTACCCTTTCCTTTCCTTTTCATACCTTTCCTTTATTAACCATCAAAACATCTTCGGTATTCTTGATGTTCTATTTAGCAGTCTTAAGCATCTTATGCAACTCAAAAACAATCTTCTCCATATTATGCATGTTGTAGTTCATAATGAACCCATCATAAGCATCTGGCAAAGATTGGAGAATGATGTCAATAGCCAACTCTTGGCTAATCTCAAGACCAAGTTTCTATAAATGATCAAGATGACCCTTCATCTTCAAAACATGAGGACTCACTGAACCGCCAACAGTCAACTTGCACGAGAGTAATGCCTTTAAGGTGGCAAACCTCTTAATTCTAGCTTTCTCTTGGAACAGTTCCTTGAGATGGCCTATCATGGTATAGGCCTCCATTTCCATCAGTTACTTTTGAAGCTCTGATCCCATGCTTCCAAGCATGAGGCAAGTGACATCAACGGAGTTATTGAGATGCTTACTGTGAGCATACTTTTGAGCTCTAGGAGCATTAGTAGCTGGTTCATCAGGGATAGGTTGATCAAGGACATATTCCTTCCTCTCGTGCTTAAGAACAATTCTCAAGTTTTTGTACCAGTCAAGGAAGTTAGTCCCATTGAGCTTATCCTTCTCCAGAATCGTTCGTAGTGACAAGTTAGATGTGATGTTTGATGCCATTATCTACAACAAATATATACATAGAGTACTTAGCATTTTATTAAACAATTTTTAACGAGTCATAATTTAAATCCCACTAATTTTATCAAATTAATAACCTTCAATATTAATTTGGCAATCACAATAATTGTAATTTTAGTGGGCCAAGATCCATATTTCACCTCACTCTAAGTAAGCTTTGGCTTATCACCTAAAGTATGGTTATTTAGGTAAGTAACACTTTACCAATTACATCTTATGTAACTCTTGGATAAATATAGGATTTGACATCACATGTCTCGGCTAATTAAAATCCCATCTAATGCCCTAGGTCCAAAACCATTTTGATAACCTAGTTAAGTCTAAGCATTTCAAACATATGGATATCACTATTATCCATCTTGTCTTACCTATATGGCTTAACACACCCTGTTTTGGCAGAACCTATATTTAGCAATCCAAATCTTGACAAGTGTTGAATAATGGGAGGCATTTTAATGACTTAATATTAAGTGAGGGTTCTAATTTAATTTTATTTCATTGTTAATTATTATGTTGCATCACATACATAGCATCATATACACAGTATCATATACATAGCATAATAATAACACAATAAGCGTGTCATAGCATGGCCCAAATCTAGATTGATCTTCATAAGCCAATATGAAGGTTAATGGTCAATCCTAGGTAATCTTCATCTCCATGGATTTCCTTAGATTATCACAAACGGACTCCATCTTGCGCCTCCATCTTGGACCTCCATCTATCTTGATCTTGGGCTTTGATTTTACGTTACAAATTACAATCTAAACTATTTTATTTCTACTAAATAAATAAATAAATTACAACAAATTGAAAAACGACACGTAGGTCGTATTTAAAATTACAAACCCAAAAAAAATTAAATTTTAAAATTACAAACCCAAAAAAAATTAAATTAAACCTGCTAATCACATTGGTATAAAAGGGCCATGCTATGCACTATGCAATTCACACTAAACACATAAACACAATAATATAATTTCATTATAGTTAAATTTTTATTATGACCAAAATGATTTATGTAATGAATTAATTCGAGGTCAAGGGGCAGCTCCCCTGGCGGCGGTCCCGTTAGCTAGTTAACGGGTGGGGGTCAAGGGGGCCGCGCCCCCGGAAGGTAAATGATTTACCTTACTCATTTGAATGAATTGCTGCCTAAATCCATTAATTTTAGTTAATCAGATTACCTAATCTATTCATAATAGAATTAATTAATCTATGTTTAATACTTAAACAGATTCATGAAATTTGTTGATTTGTTCTAAACCGATCATCCTTGTTTAACAATTAAACAAACCCTATGATATATATTAATCTGTTCAAAACAGATTATCAATGTTTAACATTTAAACAGTGCGCCACCTTAATAAAACCAAAACCAGATTTATAGTAGATCGTTTAATCACCTTAAAATAGATTACTAGATTCTTGTTAAATTTTAATATTAATCAAATTAATAACAATAGGTTATAAGAAATAGTAAGCGTATTAATCAAATTAACACGATAAAAACATTTAATCAAATAAAACCTTAAACACATTAATCTAATTAATGTATAAATCATATTCATGCATATCACATATACACAAAACCATATAAAATCAATTTAATCAAATTTGCAAGAAACTCTGATACCACTGTTGGGTTTTTTTGGATTTTGTAATTCAAATAAGCAACAAAAAATTAAAATCAATTCCCATAAAACCCTTGCAGGATCCATACAATTCGATTAGATTGATAAGAAAGTCATAGAATCTTACCAGGATGACAAAAAAGGCAAGATTGCTAGGAGGAGGAGAGCAGGTTCACTTTGGTGACACCCTAACTCGAGCTTTTTGTATTCGAGATCAGATTGAGATGTTGCCACTTAGGGCAACACCCTCTGTAGGTATCCACACAAATAGAATCTCTCAAAAATGAATTGGTGTGCTAGCACCCTCTCCTTGCGTTAAAAGACTTGCTCTAATTTTTAGGGTTTTTAATGTTTTTGCCTTTTTGTAATAAAAAAATGCCTTTTCTCTTCTATTTCGGCCAGAAACCCCTAAAACAAATATATATATATATATATATTGACTTTGAGAAAGAGTCAGATTTTAACTAGGATAAACTATAATTCAAATATGATTCATAGAATCTAGACAATGTCAGATTTAATAAACCTAGACATATCTAGTACTTTGAATCTGGTCATTATCAGGTTCATCGAACCTAGACACAGTACACCCAAAATTCATTTTTGGTCTGTTCTAAGTGTGCAACCTTGTAGGTTCACATAACATTGGTAGTGGGCTTGAAATTCTGTTTCTGAGCCACAAATCATAAGCGGCCTCTAGCAAGACATTATGATTACCCAAGTTATGCGAATATCAATAATCTGACATAACCTAATATATAATAAGTATTAAAGTCCTTTTGTCACTAGATACCTTGATTGAACATAAGGCATGGTTTATGTCATCTTTATACTATTCAATCATATTATTTCTCGATCTTAAGTAGACTGATATTGATAACCCTTATCAATACATTCCATTATGGCCATATATTTTTCTTTAGTCTAACTTATCGAGGGGCCCATAGATATCTTTCTCATAATAAATGAGGGACAAATTCCTTCTTAATCACTCATATTCCTCACATGATTCACTCTATATCCAAAAATAATCTATTCCATCATCTTGTTAAAGATAATATTAGAATATGTCAAAATATAGAACTTGTCATGCAGGAAACAATGGTGATTTCAGGTCAGAGGACTAGGATAATACTGTTGTGATGAGAATAATTTATGACAATTATCCATGCAGTATTCTCATAACGGGTCAATCCAATACATCATTTCTCAAATATGTTTCTATGAGTTGACTTAGTATCTTATACACATGATTAGTAAAACATAATCATTAGTCAAACTTCATACTAGTCTTCATTCATTATTATCCCCATAATAATGACCGACTAGGGATAATTTAGAATAGAATTCAATTTTCACCTAGGAGGTTTACTACCAAGTCACATACTTAATAATATTAGACAGAATTAACTATTCATGGAATTAGAATAAAAAATAATAATGAAAATGCCTCTTTATTAATACAATGCAAATATAACGAAGTCAAAATGTGTTCATTACATAATTGGCCTAGGGCACATCACTAACACAAATAAGTAATGCCACCATATTTTCAATGTAAAAACCACCGCTAGAAGCTCCAAATCATATGTTGGGTAGTTTCACTAATTGTCCTTAAGCTATCGTGAAGTATAGGTGGCTACTTTTCCTCCTTGTATAAGGATAGCTTCTAAACCCATTTTGAAAATGTCACTATAAATCATGAAATTTCCTTCTTTGGCATCAAGAATTGTTAGCACTAGAGCACTAGTGAGCCTTCTTTTCAACTCTCTAAAGTTTTCGCATTTATCAGTCTATTCATACTTCTGTTAGACATAGTGCCCTAAAGAGTAAAATATTGTAATATGTTTTTTGAGATATTTTTTCAATAAAGAGTTTATTTATTATTCAAAATACCAAATTTTGCCCGCTTTATGTTCATTTCTGTTGAATGTATGATAACCAAACAAAAGTCTGAGACTGTCGGCCTAAGCCTTTAAGAATCTTGCAGATGATGGACAGATTATACGGAAGACATGACTCTTAAAGGTGATAGTCTAAATCATAAGATCCATAATTGAAGGAATAAAGTTAGGAGCTTTATTCATGCTAAGATTGTTATGTTGTCTACATCCTTAACAAAATATGGCTTGTCTTAGTCATTGAAGTGGGACTTTGCAAGTAGAAACATTGGTACATTGTCATAAGCGATGATGTATTGGATTGGGACAAAATGTTGAACTCATTTGGTTAATAATCCTGTTTGTTCAAATCAATTCACTTCAGACAATCATATATGTTGTGTCTTAATTTTGAAATGACTAATGGGCCTGTATTCTTACTTAGGTCTTTTGATGTACCAAAGGGTGATATCCCGTTTTAATAATGTTACGTATACTGGTACATTGGAGATAGACTCTTGATTTACGTAGACTCGTTATTCATAGTGATGGAATCTGCAGCTCTTTTGTAGAGTTAATGACATTCTCTTATATGCATTATCTTGTAATTAGAAGACTAGAGTGCTCAACCATTTGGATACATAGATGTAACCAAGTGGTATACTATCTATGGATAGTAAGTATTCCAATGGTGTGATAATGAAACGTAAGATAAAAATAACCGAGAAGGTAAAATAGAATTTATCTTTAAGCAAATTATGAGTATCTTATGGGGATGTGACACATTATGATATGTCATAGACAGTTAGATTTTTGGAGTTTTGTAATTTTACATAGTTCAAGAGTGTAGCTCTAAGCTTTTAGTGGAGTAGCTTTAGAGTTAATAATTATAAAATATGCGTCTAGGTTATTGTATTTTATAATTATAGGAGGTTAATCTATATATGTTCATCGAGCCCCCTTTGTTAGCTCATAATAATCTTGTAATGATATGACGTGTTTTTCCTACATATTGGTGACTTATGTTAAATTATTTGATTAGCTAAAATTTGAGTTAATTGAATTTAATAATTCATGTTAGTTTATCGGTTAAACTAATTTTGTAAATTAATTCAAGATAAACATGTTGAATTATTTGGATAACATTTTATTTGTGTAGGTTTATCTGTATATGACTATTATTAGATAACTTTTCTATTGAGTTATTTAAATTAAAATTAAAACTCTATAAAGGATGTCCATGTTAAATAAGATAAGATTTATCCAATTCGTTGAGATTTGATCAATTAGATAGGCTTGTGATGTTGGACTTGGAATTAGATTTGAAGTTTACGACGGTGCGATCGACCACGCCTTTGTATTGCCGTCGACCACGACAGGTACAACAACAAATGTGTTTCATGCATTTTGACTCTAAAGTTGATCCAGACTTGAATTTTGAGGCCTAATTTAATAAGGTTTAACCACAAAATCGACCACTATAAGTAGGGGTAAGTTTTCTTAGTTATTTAGATCATTTGAGAAGCATAGAGTGAGTACTCTAGTGAAAGAAACTCTAAAACTCTCTACGAGCTATTGTTCAACATCAAGAGCCTTTGCTCTGGTAGACATGTATGCCCTAAGGAGTAAAAATGTAATATGTTTTTTGAGACTTTTTTTCAATAAAAAATTTATTTATTATTTATATACCAAATCTTGTCCTCTTTACATTCATATTTGTTGAATGTATGATAAGCAAACAAAAGTCTAAGACTGTCGGTCTAAACCTTTAAGAATTGGGCATATGATGGGTAGATTATGTAGAAGACACATTCTTAAGGTGACGGTCTAAATCAAAAGATCTGCAATCGAGGGAATCAAGTTGGGCGCTTTATACATGTAAAGATTGTTATGTTGTCTATATCCCTAACGGGAGATGGTTTGTCTTAACCATCAGAGGTGGACTCTGCAAATAGAAACATTAGCACATTGTTATAGGTGACGATGTGTTAGATCGGGACATAAAGTGAATTGATTTAGATTAATAATTTTATCTCGACAAATCGATTCACTTTAGACAATCATATGTATTGTATCTTAATCCTAAGAAGAATGATAAGGCCATTGTCTTGACTTGTGTCTTTTGATATACCAAAGGGAGACATCCACATTTTTATAGTGGTACGCATGCCGGTATGTTAGAGGCATGAGTCTTGATGGTGTAGACCTGTTATTCATAGATATGGAATCCATAGCTCATCTTTAGGAGTAGTTGATATCCTCTTATATGCGTTATCATGTAATTGGAAAACTGGAGCGCTCAACCATTTGGATACATTGGTGTAACTGAATGGTATACTGTCTTTAGATAGTAAGTTTTCCAATGGTGAGATAATGGAACGTAAGATAAAAATAATCGAAAAGGTAAGATAAAATTTATCCTTAAGCCGATTATGGATAATCTGATAGGGATACGATACATTATGATATGTTATAAAGATTAGCTATACGGGCTTTGTAATTCTATATAGTTCTATAGTGCAGCCCTAAGCTTTTAGTGGAGTAGTGTTGGAGTTGATAATTATGAAATGTATATCTAGGGTACTGAGTTTCATAATTATCAGGAGCTTGAAGTATATAGGCCCATCAAGTCCCCTTTGCTAGCTCATAAAAATCTTGTAACGATAAAAGAACTTTTCCAATAATTGGTCACTTGTGTCAAATTATTAGATTGGCTAAAATTCAATAGGAATAGATAATTCATGTTTGTTTATTGGTTGAATTAATATTGTGAAAAATATGTAAGATAAACATGTTGAATTATCGAGATAAGATAATTCATGTCTGTTTATCGGTTGAATTAATTTTAAATAAATTAATTCAAGATAAACTTGTTAAATTATCAAAAATATTTATTTTCCTAGAGATTATCTAGATATGACTGTTTTAATTAGATAACTTCTCCATTGGGTTATTTGAATTAAAACTGAGGCTCTATCCTAAGAATCTCAAGTGTGAAATAAAAGATTCGTAGGGATCATTTATGGTAAGTTTCGTAGGCCGATCTGCCAGTTCGGCCTACCAATCGAGCGATAAGTAAATTATGCCTTTTCATGTGGATTTTATCTGATATTGATTTTGATTCAAATTTTCAAGGCCTTATCTAATAAGGACTGACTCCTGGGCCCAACCTTTATAAATAGGGAATGAGTCTTATAGTTAATTAGATCAATTGAGAGATTAAGAGTGAGATTCTTCTAGTGAGACTCTGTAACTCCCTGAAAGCTATTGTTTGCACATTACGAACTATAGCTTAGGGTTTTCTCAATTGGTTAGAAGGAGAATCATTGTGGAAAGGCTGAAAGACATGCGCCTGCATGCACTCAGATCATGGATAGAGAATAGCAAAGAAGGCCAGCTGGTTAAGGTCTTTCTACAACGTCTTTTCTCTTCATCGATTGCAGAGCTTCTTCAGCATACAAGGTTAGTAAGATCTGGTTAATTTATGCATATAGTATGTCAAACTTATGTTTTGGAAAATACTCTGGTATAAATTTTTTTTTAAAATTCTGCTGCGTACTATTTTTCCAACAATTGGCATCAGAAACATGGTTTTACATAAATTTGTAAGTTTGTGATCATGCTATGTGAATAAATTATGTGATCTTGATCTTTCCTATGCTTTAATTTAATTTTTTTAGAAAGTTGGCACTCTTGGGTTTGTATATATTTATATATTGTAATGGATTATATGGTGAATATTTATTAATTAATTATGGTTGATTCAATTATTATTTACTTATTTATTGATTAACTAATTTATGCCGGTTATGGTTCCTTAGAAGTTAGAATGTATATTTAGGTTTTTCATGTAATTAGTTGGCAGACTATCATCTCCATCTAGGAATTATTACTTAATTTTAAATTTGTAAGAATTTTGTAATTAAATAATCATTTTGAGAAGACGGATCTAGAAAACGAATATAAAAGATGGATGATGGCATTCCCAGGTATTTCTTGAGTCTCTAAATTTATGTTTTTGAAATGTTAAAAATAAAATTGATAAAATTCCATTAAAAATATTATTTTCTAGATGTTGTGATTTTTGTTCATTTGGCAAGCCGAACCCTTAGGTTCGACAGGCCGATGTTCGTAGATCGACAATTTGAACTTTAGATTTGGTAGGCCATCAACAAGGTAGAGATTTGGTGGCTCTTACGGCAAGCTAGACTTTTAGGTTCTGCAGGCCGAACTATCATGATCGGCAGGCCAACCTGAAAAGATCGACAAGCTGATGGATCATGACTGGCAGGCCGATCACACAGATCGGCATGCCGGTAGAGAGCTATAAATTTTTTCCAAAAAAGGTGCAGTTTTTGATGTAGTTTTGATTTTATTTTTGGGACCATTCTGAGAAACATTAAATCTAGATATGACTGTTAATATGGAGTATTCGATCTATACGAGATTGAAGACTTGAAGATGGACATTATATGAAGAAGGATACAACTTGAAGAATCAAGGATGAAGAATCGATAATATGTTTTGATTATTCTCTTGTAATCTTTTAGGGTGGTACCATAATATTATGGTTATTTATTATTATTTTGCTTGTGGCTTCGTATGATTGCTTTGCTTGTCTCCATTATAATATGATGAGCCATGTATATTGATAAAATGTCATATAGAATAGGGAGTGCCACTCATTAAAAATTATTCATGCATGTTTATAAAATAAAACTTTGATTTCAAAAGAATAAGTGGGAGAAGGTTTTCAAACAGAGGACCTACGGCCTCTATCGTTTGTCCATAGGTAGCACATGGTAATTCCGATCCCTAGGAAGGGACTTCATCATGTACCAAGTTGGATTTTCAAGAGGATAAGGTATTTTAGCATAATTTATGGTTGCACACCCCTAGGTGGTGATTATAAATCATGGATAAAATATTGAAATGATGGTTATGCACTCATACTAATTTTATTATTAACCTCTGCTAGAGCTCTGATAATAAAATTGATGGCCAAAGAAATGATTATTAATATATGCTGGATCATATGGATCCTAGATGGCATATCTTAATCAGGAGGGTTCCATGATCCTGATTGAATTGGCAAGACTTCCATAGGAGCTTGTTGAATTATGAGTTGGGAATTATCATTGAAAGGTTGTGAAATTTTCAAGGTTTTGACACATAAACACATTTGTATGCTTTACATGATTGTGTTTTCTTACTAAATTATTATGATATGTTTGTTTATGTTTGGTATATGATTCTTTATTGTAGATTAAAAAAGTCAAAAAAAACTTTATTATCGATACTTGACAAAAACCAATTAACCAGTAAGAACTATAATGATTGGAAACGGAACCTAAACATTGTCTTGTCCTTTAAGAAGCTAAAATTTGTGCTGATGACACCTTGTCCTCCTGAGCCTACGAGAGATTCCACTAACGAGCAAATCCAATCGTATGATGGCTGGAAAGATGCTAATGATCAAACCCGCTGCTATGTTATGGCCAGCATGAACAACGTGCTGCAGGCTCAACATGAGGATTATGAGACTGCTAGACAGATCTTGGATAATATGGAAGACATGTTTGGAGGCCAGGCAAGGCAAATCTAGGAGTGCTTCAGAAACTTTTGAACTGTAAGCAAAGACAGGGGACATCTGTAAAGGAGCATATGATATTAGTCATGGGTTACCTCACTGAGGCTTAGACCAATGGAGCTGACATCGATGCTAAAACTCATATGACTATGGTCTTTGAGACTCTGTCTAAGGAATTCATTCTATTTAAAGCTACATTTAATTTGAGCAATAGGCAAGATATGACCTTGACGGAGTTGATGAAACAGTTACAAGAGTTCGAACTGCTGATCAGGGATTCTCTTGCTGGTGGTGAGGTCAACTTGGCGGCTGCTTTTAGTTCCAATCGCAGCCCAAAGAATGGAAAAAAACAACGGTCCAAGAATAGGAAGTCTTCCATTCCTACAAATGGCAAGAACAAGAAGAAAAAGAAAAAGAACTTGAAGAAGCTAAAGTGCTTCTTTTGCAGAAAGGTCAGGCACATAAAGAAGAATTGCAAGGACTTCTTTTTCTGAGGAGAAAGGTCAGGCACATAACTTGTTTGGTTGAGGAATCCATTGACATTTGGGTCATAGATTCTAGAGCAACTAATCATGTTTGTGTTTCTCTGCAGGGGTTTAAAAAAATGATAAGTCTGCTGTGTGAAGACTTCACGCTTTAAATAGGCGATGGATCCTTGGTCTTAGCTGAAGCAGTGGGAGACGTCCATTTGTATTTTGATAATTATAGGATTTTAATTTTGCAAGATTGTTTTCATATTCCTAAATTTAAAAAGAATTTAATTTCTGTAGCTTGTTTATTTAAAGACTCCTGTTTGGTTTCTTTTAATAATAAAGTTTGTAAAAACAAATCTTTTATTTGTTCTAGATGGATGCAAAATATTCTATATTTTATCAAATTTAAGATGGACTTACTGCTTAATGCTAAGATGAATGATAATAACTTTAAAGACTTAAAACTTCTCACTCTAATAAGACTTATCTTTGGCATTTGTAACTTGGCCATATTAACTTGAATAGGAATCAAAGGTTGGCAAGGGATGAACCTTTAAGTCACTTAAAGGTGGAATCTATACCACAATGTGAATCTTGTTCGGAGGGCAAAATGACCAAAAGACCATTTAGGTCTAAGGGCAATAGGGCCGAAGGGGTTCTAGAACTTGTGCATAGTGATATTTGTAGACCAATGAACATCCGGGGGCGAGGAGGGTGTGAGTACTTTGTCACTTTTATTGACGATTACTCAAGGTATAGGTCTATGCACCTGATGCACCACAAAAGCAAAACTTATGACAAGTTCAAGGAGTTTTGAGCTGAAGTGGAAAAGCAATTGGGTAGACCTACAATGGCACTTTGATCTGATTAAGGTAGAGAATACCTTTCTAATAAGTTCGTGGGACACTAACTAGAGCAAGGGATTTTATCCTATTTGACCAAGCTAGGCACTCTGTAGCAAAATGGCATGGCGGAGAGAAGAAATAGGACTTTGTTGGACATGATCAGGTCCATGATGAGTTATCATCATTGCCTTTGTCCTTTCGGGGATATGCACTACAAGCCGCATGTTATCTTTTGAACAATGTGCATTCAAAATCAAACCCTAAAACTCATGAGTTATGGATGGGCAGAAAAACATCCTTAAACCAAATTTGCATATGGGGATGTCCGGCTTATGTCCTATTTAGAGATGTGAATAAGTTGGAAGCATGTTCAGAAGTTTGCGTGTTTGTAGGATATCCAAAAGGGACTAATGGGGGTATTTCTATAACCCAAAGGAAAATAAAGTCGTGGTTTCAACTAACGCAACTTTCCTTAAGGAAAGTTACATGAACGACTTTAAGCCTCGAAGCAAAGTGGTGCTTAAGGAGTTGAGGAGTGATTCGATCACTCTGGAGGTTCTAGTAGAAACCACTCCAATCAGTGTAGAAAAACCAAATGAACTTTAGCAACAACCTAAGGGGCTTCGGCGTAGTGGGAGGATCAGGCGTCAACCTGAGAGGTATATATTCAATGGTGAGGCCTTCTTGGCTAAACCAGATGAACATGACAGGATCCTTACACTTACGTAGAGTTTATGGAGGATTTTGATTTGAAACTTCGGAAAAAGGCCATGAAAATAGAGATGAAGTCTATGGAGACTAATCGGGTCTAGGAGCTTGGCGATCTTCCCAAAGGGGTAAAACCTATAGAGTGTAAGTGGACCTACAAGAGGAAGAGAGGAATGGATGGAAAGGTTGAAACCTTTAAGGCTAGACTGATAGCTAAGGGATACACACAAAAGGAAGGAATCGATTATGAGGAAACCTTTTCACCTGTAACCATGCTTAAATCCTTCTACAATCTCTTGTCCATAGTTGCCGCTCTCAACCACGAGATTTAGTAGATGGATGTCAAGATGGCCTTTCTAAATGGCTATCTTGATGAGTCCATTGATATGAAAAAAACAAGACGGGTTCAAGGCTAAGGGTCAGGAGGGTAAGGTTTGTAAGCTGCTGAAGTTAATTTATGGAGTTAAGTAGGCTTCCCATTCTTGGAATATAAGATTTGATTAAGTAATTAAGACTTATGGGTTCGCATAAAATGTGAACAAACACATTAAGGATGGGAAGGTGGTTTTCTGCTACTCTATTTAGATGACATTCTGCTAATTAGCAATGACATTGGGGCATTATCATCAGTCAAATAATGGTTGACCAAGCAGTTTGACATGAAGGACTTGGGTGAGGCTAATTTTTTTCTCGATATCTAGATATTTTGGGATAGGAAGAACAAAATAATAGCTTTGTCCCAAGCTACCAACATAGATAAGATTCTCAGAAGGTTTGCAATGCAGGATTCCAAGAAAGGTGGGCAACCATCTAGGTCTGGAATTACTCTTTCTAAGAAAAACTCTACAAATTCTAGGGAAGAAAGAGAATACATAAAGAATGTACCTCATGCTTCAGCAGTGGGTAGTCTCATAGATATTTGTTATGTGGTCGAGATTGTAAGTCGATTTCAGGCAAATCCAGAATCGAACCATTGGGTTGCGGTCAAGCATATTTTTAAGTACCTAAGAAGGACTCGAGGGTATATGCTTATGTATTCGGGTGAAGACTTAACTTCTCTAGGATAGACTGATTCGGATTTCCAAGTCCGTTTGGATTCAAGGAGATCGACTTTTGGTTGTGTTTACTCTAGGCGGCGGTGTTGGAAAAAGAGTGCGTAGCGGAATTTTAAAAATTTTATGTCAGAGTAATTTCCAAAACACAAGTTTGACATGCTATATGTATAAATTAACTAGATCTTACTAATCTTTGTGTGCCGAAGAACCTCCGCAATCTGTGAAGAGAAATAACATTCTAGAAGAACCTCAACCAACTGGTCTTCTTTGCTATTCTCTATCCACGATCGGAGTGAGTGTGGGCTTACACATACAGCTCTTCCACCGATGATTCTCCTTCCAACCAATCGAGAGAACCTAAAGCAAGTGTTCGTAATTTGTGAACAAAAGCCCTCAAGGAGTTTGTAGATTCTCAGTAGCAGAGTATCACTCTTAATCTCTCAATTGATCTGAGTAACTCATAAGACTTACTCCCTTTTATATAGAGATTGGTCCTGGGGTCAGTCCTTATTAGATTAGGTCTCAAAAACTCGAAACAGAATCAAGTTCAGATCAATATCTGATAAGATCCGCATAAAAACGCGTAATCTTATCCTTTGTTGATCGGCAGGCCGAACAACCTGATAGGCCGAACACATAGATCGACAGGCCGAACTGTCGCGTAAATATCCCCGTGAATATTTTATTTTCCACTTGAGATTCTATAGAATAAAGTCTCAGTTTTAATTCAAATAACCCAATAGAGAAGTTATCTGATCAAAACAACTTTATCAAGATAATCTCTAAGAAAATAAATCAATTCACAATAGTTCTACAAGTTTATCTTGATCTAATTTATCCAATTAAATCAACCGATAAACAGACAAGAATTATCTGATCCCAATAATTCAACAAGTTTATCTAGAATTAGTTTTATCACAAAATTAATTCAACCAATAAACAGACATGAATTATTTGATTCTATCAAATTTTAAACCACTCTAACAAATCCGACATAAGTCACTAATTATTGAAAAAACATGCCATATCGTTACAGGATTTTGTGAGCTAGCAAAGGGGACCAAAATGGACCTATATACTCCAAGCTTCCGATAATTATGAAACCCAATATCCCAGATATACATTTCATAATTATCAACTCCAACGCTACTCCACTAAAAGCTTGGAGCTGTACTCTTAAACTATATAGAATTACAAAGCTCGTGTAGCTAAGTCTCCATGACGTATCATAGTGTATCGTATCCCAATATGATAATCCATAATCGACTTAAGGACAAGTTTTGTCTTACCTTAACATACATTCAACAAATATGAACGTAAAGAGGACAAGATTTGGTATATAAATAATGAATAAATTCTTTATTGATAAAAATGTCACCAAAAAATTATTACATTTTTACTTCTTAGGGCATACATGTCTAGCAATCGCCCACTTGCACTAAGTGAGTAAATATGACAAATCTCGCATCCCCATAGCTTTCACATGCCACTCGAAGACTCTCCCAGTAAGTGTCTTCGTAAATGGATCAGCTAAATTGTCCTCTGACGTGATCTTGCACACCATGATATGCCCGCCCTCAACGAAGTCCTTTATCACATGATACTTTTGATCAATATACTTACTCTTCTTGTGAAATCTTGGTTCCTTAGCATTAGCGACCACCGCACTGTTATCACAGTATAGTGATACCGCCTTATCCATGCCAGGAACAACCTCAAGATCCCCAAGGAACTTGCGGAGCCACACTGCTTCTTTCGAAGCATCACTAGCTGCCACATACTCGGCCTCCATCGTTGAATCTGAAGTGCAATCTTGCTTAGCACTTCTCCAACTAATCGCACCGCCGCCCAGAGTAAACACAAAACTAGAAGTCGATTTCCTAGAATATAGACATGATTGAAAATCCGAATCAGTATATCCTAGAGGAGTCAGGTCCTCACCCGAATATACAAGCATATACCCTCGAGTCCTTCGTAGGTACACGAAAATATGCTTTGCTGCAACCCAATGGTTCGGTCTTGGATCTGCCTGAAATCGACTTACAATCCTGACCACATAGCTAATATCCGGTCATGTGCAAAGCATGGCATACATGAGACTACCCACTGCCGAAGCATAAGGCACTTTCTTCATGTATTCTTTTTCTTCATAAGAGTTTGGAGAGTCTTTCTTAAAAAGAGTAATTCCAGACCTAGATGGTTGCCAACCTTTCTTGGAATCCTGCATTGCAAACCTCCTGAGAATTTTATCTATGTAGCTGGCCTAAGACAAAGCTATCATTTTGTTCTTCCTATCCTGAAAGATCTGGATACCGAGAACAAAATTAGCTTCACCCAAGTCCTTCATGTCAAACTGCTTGGTCAACCATAATTTGACCAATGACAATGCCCCAATGTCATTGCCAATTTGCAAAATGTCATCTACATAGAGCAGTAGAAAAACCACCTTCCCATCCTTAATGTGTTTGTAAACACATGGTTCATCCACATTTTGTGAGAACCCATAAGTCTTGATCACTTGATCAAATCTTATGTTCCAAGAACGAGAAGCCTGCTTAAGTCCATAAATTGACTTTAGCAGCTTACAAAACTTATCTTCTTGACCCGTGACCTTGAACCCGTTTGGCTATTACATATAAATGGACTCATCAAGATAGCCATTTATAAAAACCGTCTTGACATCCATCTGCCAAATGTCATAGTCCAGAGCGGCAGCTATGAACAAAAGAATCCGGATGGACTTAAGCATGGCTACAGGCGAAAAGGTTTCCTCATAATCGATTCCTTCCTTTTGCGTATAACCCTTAGCTACCAGTATAGCCTTAAAGGTTTTGACCTTTCCATCCACTTCTCTTTTCCTCTTGTAGATCCACTTATATCCTATGGGTTTTACCCCTTCAGGAATATCCACAAGCTCCCAGACCTGATTAGTCTCCATAGACTTCATCTCTGTGTTCATGGCTCTGTCCAGAGTTTTGAATCAACATCCTCCATAGCTTCTGCGTAAGTATATGGATCCCTATCATGTTCATCCGGTTCAACCAAAAAGACCTCCCCATTGAACATATACCTCTCAGGTTGACGCCTGATCCTCCCACTACGCTGAAGCCCCTGAGGTTGTTGTTTAGGTTTTTTTGGTTTTTCTACACCAATCAAAATGGTTTAGTTCGGAACCTCCTGAGTGATTAGATCACTCCTTAACTCCTCAAGCACCACTTTGCTTCGAGGTTTAAAGTCGTCCATGTAACTCTCCTCAAGGAAAGTTGCATTAGTTGAAACCACGACTTTATTTTCCTTTGGGTTATAAAAATAGCCTCCTTTAGTCCCTTTTGGATATCCTACAAACATGCAAACTTCCAAACGTGCTTCTAACTTATTCGGATCCTTAAACAGGACATGAGGCAGACATCCCCATATGTGAATATGGTTTAAGGATGTCTTCCTACCCGTCCACAACTCGTGAGGAGTTTTAGGGACCGATTTTGAAGGCACATTGTTCAAAAAATAATATGCGGTTTATAGTGCATATCCCCAAAAGGATAAAGGCAATGATGAATAACTCATCATGGACTTAATCATGCCCAATAAAGTCGTATTCCTTCTCTCCACTATGCCAGTCTACTGCGGAGTGCCCGGTGCAGTCAAATGGGATAAAATCTCATTCTCTAATAAGTGTTCAAAGAACTCATCGGAAAGGTATTCCCCACCTCGATCAGATCGAAGTGCCTTTATGGGTCTACCCAATTGCTTTTCCACTTCAGCTTGAAACTCCCTAAACTTGTCAAAAGTTTCACTTTTGTGGTGCATTAGGTACACAAACCCATATCTTGAGTACTTTTCAATAAAAGTGACGAAGTACTCATACCCTCCTCGTGCCTGGATGTTCATTGGTCCGCAAACATCACTATGCACAAGTTCTAGAACCCCTTCGGCCCTATTGCCCTTAGACTCGAATGGTATTTTGGTCATTTTACCCTCCAAACAAGATGCACATTGAGGTATAGATTTCACCTTTAAGTGACTTAAAGGTCCATCTCTTACCAACCTTTGAATCCTATTCAGGTTAATATGATCAAAGGCGCAAATGCCAAAGACAAGTCTTATTAGAGTGAGAAGTTTTAAGTCTTTTAGAGTTATTATCATTCATCTCAGCATTAAGCAATATGCCCATCTTAGGTTTGATAAAATATAGATTATTTTGCATCCATCCAGAACAAATAAAAGATTTATTTTTATGAATCACCACTTTATCATTAAAAGAAACCAAGTAGGAGTCTTTAAATAAACAAGCTATAGAAATTAAATTCCTTTTAAATTTAGGAACATAAAAACAATCTTGCAAAAATAAATTCCTATAATTATCAAAATAAAGATGGACGTCTCCCATTGCTTCCACTGAGACCAAGGATCCATCACCCATCCGAAGCGTGAAGTCTTCATGTAGCAGACTTCTCGTTTCTTTGAACCCCTACAGAGAAACACAAACATGATTAGTTGTACTAAAATCTATAACCCAAATGTCATTGGATTCCTCAACCAAACAAGTTTCTAAATATAGAAGATCACATCTACCTCCTTTGGAAAGGAAGTCCTTGCAATACTTCTTGATATGCTCGACCTTTCCACAGAAGAAGCACTTAAGCTTCTTTGGGTTCTTCTTCTTCTTCTTCTTACTCTCGGTAGTAGCAGGAATAGAAGACTTCCCGTTCTTGGCCTGTTGCTTCTTTCCATTCCCAATGTTAGGATTGGAACCAGAAGCAGGTACAATGTTGACCACACCACCCGCAGGAGACTCCCTGATTAGTAGTTCAAACTCCTGTAACTGGTTCATAAGTTCTGTCAATGTCATATCCCATCTATTGCTCAAATTAAATGTAGCTCTAAACGGAATAAATTCCTTAGACAAAGTCTCAAAGACCATAGTCATCTGAGTTTCAACATCGATGTCGGCTCCATTGGTTTGAGCCTCGGCGAGGTAACCCATGACCAGCATCATATGCTCCTTTACAGATGTCCCCTGCCTCTGTCTACAGTTTAAGCGTTTCCGAAGCACCCCTTGCCGCTTTGTTATGGCTTGGCCTCCAAACATATCCTTAAGATTATCCAAGATCTGTTTTATAGTCTCATAATCCTGATGTTAAGCCTGCAGCACATTATTCATGCTCGCCATAACATAGCAGCGGGCCTGATCATTTGCATCTTTCCAGCAGTCATTTTGGAATTGCTCATTAAATGAGTCTCCCGTAGGCTTGAGAGGACAAGGGGTTGTTAGTACATATTTCAGTTTCTCAAAGGACAAGACGATATCCAGGTTCCGTTTCAATCGTTATAGTTCTCACCGGTTAACAGGTTTTTGTCAAGTATCGATGATAAAGCGTTTTTAGACATTTTTAATCTACAATAAAGAATCATATACCAAATATAACCAAACATATCATAATAATTTAGTAAGATAACATAATCATGAAAAATCATACAAATGTGTTTATGTGTCAAAACCTTGAAAATATCACAACCTTACAACGATAATTCGTAGCTCAAAATTCAACAAGCTCCTAGGGGAGTCATGCCAAATTCAATTAGGAACACAAATCCCCTCCTGATTAATATTTGCCATCCAGGACCCGTACGATCCAGCATATATTAATAATTTTTTCTTTGGCCATTAATTTTATTAACAGAGCTCCTAGGGAAGGTTAATAATAAAATTAACGTGAGTGTATAACCATCATTTTAATATTTTATCCATGATTTATAATCACCACCTAGGGGTGTGCAACCATAAATCATACTAAAATACCTTATCCTCTCAGAGATCCAATCTGGTACATGATATAAATCCCTTCCTAGGGGTCGGGACCACCATGTTCTGCCTATGGACCAACGATGGAGGCCTTAGGTTCTCTCTTCGAAAACCTTCTCCCACCCAATCTTTTGAAATCAAGGTTTTATTTTAAAATTATGCATGAACAATTTTAATATGAGTGGCACTCCCTATTCTAGGTTAACAAAATTGATGCATTTCATTTTATTCAGATCAACATGTTCAAGAAAGGTTCTCGGGGGATTGTACCTACTGAACATAGTAAGATTGCATGGAGTTCCATTGTCCATCACATCAGATAGAGACACAAGATTCAATGCCAAGTACTGGAGAAGCTTTTAGGGCACTTTGGGAATAGATTTGAATTTTAGCACGGCATTTCATCCTCAGACCGATGGGCAATTGAGCGGGTTATTCAGATTCTTGAGGACATGTTACGTACATGTGCATTAGACTTTGGTGGGAACTGAAAGAAATATTTGCATCTGGTAGAATTTGCGTACAATAACAACTACCAATCGACCATTGCATGGCACCATTTGAAGCGCTGTGTGGATGATCATGTCGGTCACCGGTGTGTTGGGCTGAATCGAAAGATAGGATTATTCTTTGGGTAGATGAGATTCATGATAGCAATGAAAAGGTCGTTGTAATTTGAGACCAATTAAAGGCAGCTCAGAGTAGACAAAAGAGCTATGCAGATAGAAGACTTCGAACCTTGGAATTTGAGGTAGGAGATTTTGTTCTCTTGAAGGTATCACCTCGTAAGGCATCACACGATTCGAAGTAAGTAAAAAGCTTGCACCACGGTATGTTGGACCATTCAAAATTACACAGCATGTCGGTGTGGTTGCTTATCGGCTTGACCTTCCTCCTGAACTCTCACATGTTCACGATGTATTCCACATGTTAATGCTTCGGAAGTGTCCACCTGAGCGAAATAAGATAGTTTCATTTCACGATATATAGATCTAAGAAGACATGACATATGAGGAAGTGCCAATTCAGATCATCGATCAGAAAGTGATCAGCTTGCATCGTTGCGATATCCCATTAGTAAAGGTCGTGTGGCAGCATCACGGGGTTGATGAAGCTACTTGGGAATTAGAATCGAATATGCGGGAGATGTATCCGCATTTGTTTTGTTTCTAAATCAATTTGTAAATTTCGAGGGTGAAATTTCTTTTAAGGGTGTAGAGTTGTAACGCCCCAAAATTAATTAAATGTTATTAGTGTGTAAAATGGTAGATTAGTGTGCCATAATGAATGTGTTAAACTTAATTTGGTTATTGCGTGAAATTTCTAAATTAATGTTGTTTTGATTATTTTAATGATTTTTAATTATCTTGAATTACTTTTATTTGTTATTTTGAATTTTGAAATGAAACAATTTGTCAAATGCCCAAATATATCTCGTTTTACAAAACCGTAGGCAGCATACAGTTTCTGCATTGTGAAACCACCCACTTTTCTCTCTATTTATACCCCTCTCTCTCTCCCTCCCTCTCTTTCACTCACTTCTCTATCTTTTTCCCTCTCTTTCTCACATCTCTCTGACTCTCTCACTGTCTCTCTCTTTCTCTCTTATTCCTTCTTAAAATTTTAATTTCAAATCAAGCCCAAGCTTCAGTTTTTGGTGGATTGGAAGCTCAGGAATGCGTTTAGACGGTTATAACTTTGAATCAAAGCTTAAATCTGAGGTTAGTTTCAAATTTCAAAACTTTTCTAAATTTTTCAAATTTCTTAGTATTTTAAAGTTTAAGCTTTCCTAAGCTTAGAAAACCTTTAATCTAAGTTAGAGAAACTTAGAATAACTAGAATATAAGCTTTGTTTGATCAAAAACGGATTGGAATCGAGATTTTCTATTTTTCTCTATTTTTAGAATTTTTTAAAATCTTTATACAAATCTTGTTTAATTTAGTTTAGAAGTGTTCTATAATGTTTTTCTATCATACATGATTATTTTCCATGCCTGAGAATTTAGAAAAATAGGTTGAAATGAAGATTTGGGCTCGGGGAGGCCGAGAACCCATGCTTGGAAAATTCTAGAATTTTTCAGATTGGTAGGCCGACCTTCGTGTTTAGCAGGCCAGATTCATGGGTTTGGTAGGCCGAATTCATACGTCCGCCAGACCGAACCTAGAAAAGTTCGACCGATCGAACCCGGTTTTCCAGCATAGTTTGGCCAGCCGAACGAGGGTGACCGGTAGGTCAGCCGGCATGGTGGAATTTTGTGACTTTTCATCCGTTTTTACTGTTTTGAACCCCGATTGAAATTTTAACCTTATAAAATGATTTTATAACTACAAATGGCACACTAGGACACCAAGAGTTAGCTTAGTGACGTAAAATAACTCAAGTTAGAAACTGATTGACCTAGTTCATGTTTAAGGCATTCAGGGATCCATGGAGCTAACATATAGTAGACTGGGATTTACGGTGTGGACACTAGCACAAGTATTGAGGTAGGACTTCTACCCCTTTCTTTGGTAGCCAAGTTTTAAATGATTTCGGCCTCGAAAGGATTTTTATCAAAATGTTTTCAATGATTGATTGAAAAAGGATTTTTATTGGTTGTTTTCACAAACAGTAGATCGAGGTAATTTTCATAATAAGCCTTATAATGAATGTGAATGAAAATACTTAGTAAAAAGAGATTTTAATAACTAATAGAATTGTATCCACAGGCATGATGCCATATCAAAGATCGGGTCATGTAGCGTGCGACCTTGGGGGCAGGTCTCGAAACCCAGCTAAGCCACTACGGTGGTGTTACACGTATGGTTTGCCCAAGAAAAAAGAAAATGATGTTCTTTCTGGTCGACCAATAAACGATTTTGATAAGAAAAATTTTTATTAGATTTTATTTATATATTCAAGTCTATTTTCTAAATAAGTTATCAAATAATGAAGTTTTCTTTTAAAATTAAATGTTTCTAAAAATATAGTCCTACTGAGCCTTTTGCTCATGTTTTATTTGTTTTTAAAACTTTCTCCCCTTCTAGGTGGATATCAGCTTAGGATCGGAGAATAGTCCACAAACAGGATACAGGAGTAGTAGAAGAACCCAGTAGGTTATTTAAATTATAAAACCAAGGCATGTAATATTCTAACTCTCTCTTTACTTGGACTGTGGTTGTAATATAATATTGTCAGTACATGTGTGTGCATAAGACGTGGGTCAGTGGAACCCTTTCTCGTATCTTTTTATTTCTTTATTACTTTCTTATTGTTTACTTTGATATTGTTATTTGTTTAATTATAATAAATGCTTGTTTTAAAAAGGTTTTAAAATTTCCACATTTTCATAATTAATTTAAAGACTTAAACTCATGTTTTAACTAAATTTTCACTTAATTAACTTAATTAACTTGCACATCGCCTTCTGTACTTCGGGACGTAACATGCTGCCTATGGACCAATGATGGAGGCTATAGGTCCTCTCTTCAAAAACCTTCTCCCACTCAGTCTTTTGAAAAACCAAGGTTTTATTTTAAAATAGGCATGAACAATTTTTAATGAGCAGCACTCCTTATTCTAAATGACATGTTATCATTATACATAGAAAATCATATTATGATGTAGATAAGAAAAGCAATCATGCAAAGTCACAAATAAAATAATAAAAAAACCATAATATTATGATTCCATCTTAGAGAAATGAAATTAAAGATTACAAGACATCCATCGAAACAAATTATTGATTCTTCATCCTTGTATCTTCAAGTTGTATCCGTCTTCATGTGGTATCCATCTTCAACTCTTCAATCCTATATAGATTAAATACTTCACTTTTCTAGTCATCACAAAATTTCATGTTTCTTAGAATTTTCTTAAAAATAAAATCAAAACTACACCAAAAAACACACCTTTTCTGAAATAAACCCATAGCTCTCTGCCGGCCTGTTGATCTTTGTGATCAGCTTGCCGATCATCACCCATCGGCCTACCAATCTTAATAGTTTGGCCAACCAATCTTAATAGTTTGGCCTGTTGCAGAGCTGGCTAAATCCTGCCCTGCGGATGACATGTTGAATTAGAAGTTTGGCTTGCTAGTCTACGACCATCGGCCTGCCGAACTTGAGGGTTCGGCCTATCGGCTGAGCAAAACTCACGTTTTTCTAGAAACCAGTTTTTACGTAGTTTTTCAGTCTTATTTTCAACAATTCAAAAACATTAAAATTTAGAGACTCAGGAAAAAACAGTGGAACCGCTATCATCCATCTTCTAGATCCGTCTTCACTCTAAATGATTATTTAATTACAAAATTTTTATAAATTTAAAATTAAATAATAATTCCAAGACGGTAATGATAGACCGTCATCTAATTACATGAAAAACCTAGATACACATTCTAACCTCTAAGGAACCATAACCGGCATAAATTAATTAATTATTAATAATCAAATAATAATTAAATCAACTATAATTAATTAACAAACATTCACCATATAATCTCATGACAATATTAAATTTATAGAAACCCTAAAGTGCTAACTCTCTAAAAAACTAAATTAAACTCAACCATAGGAGAGATCAAGATCACATAATTTATGTATATAGCACAGTCACAAACTCGTAAATTTGCGTAAAAACCATAGCTATGACATCAATTGTTGAAAAAACAAAAACGCAGTGGAATTTTAAAATTTTTAAATTAGAGTATTTTTCAAAACATAGGTTTGACATGCTTTATTCATAAATTAATCAGATCTTACTAACCTTTGTATTCTGAAGAGCGCCTACAATCAGTGTAGAGAAGAATGTTCTAGAAGAGTCTCAACCAACTAGTCTTCTTTGCTATTGATCCACGATCGAAATGTGTGTAGGCAGACATCATATAGCTCTTCCTCAGTGACTATCCTTCCAACCAATTAAGAAGACTTTGGGCCAAGGTTTGTGATTGTGAACAGTAGCTCTTAGGGAGTTTTAGAGTATCTAACGCTAGAGTACTCACTCTAAACCTCTCAACTGATCTGAATAACTAAGAAAACTTACTCCCTATTTATAGAGGCTAGACCCAAGGTTAATCATTATTAGATAAGGCCTCAAAAATTTGAATCTAGATCAACATCTGATAAAATCATGTCAAAAACATGAAATTAGATTATCGTTAGATTGATAGGCTGAACTAACAGATCGGCCTGCTGAGCTTACTCCATCGGCGGGTCGAACTAGCAGATCAGCCTACCAAACTTGCAATAATATAACCCTAAGAATATTTTATTTCCCAGCCAAGATTCTTGAGAGAGAGCCTCGGTTTTAATTAAACTAACCTAATAAAGAAGTCATCTGATTAAAACAATCATCTTTGGATAATCTCAAGGAAAATAAATATTCGCGATAATTCAATAAGTTTATCTTGAATTAATTTACAAAATCAATTCAACCGATAAACAGACACAAATTATTTGATCCTATTGATTTTTAGCTGATCTAATAATTTAACATAAGTCACTAATTTATTAGAAAAGCACATTGTATTATTACAGGATTTATTATGAGCTAGCAAAGGGGATCTGATGGATCTATATAGTTCAAGCTCCGATAATTATAAAATATAACATCCTAGATACATATTTTATAACTATCAACTCTAACGCTACTCCACTAAAAGCTTAAAGCTGCACTCTCGAACTATATAAAATTACAAAGCTCCAATTTAGTTAAGTGTCCATGACATATCATAATGTGTTATATCTCCATAGGATATTTATAATCGGCTTAAGGATAAATTCCATCTTACCTTCCCGATTATTTTCATCTTTCATTTTGTTATCTTACCATTTGAAAACTTACTATCTAAATATACCATTTCGTTACACCTATGCATCTAAATGGTTGAGTATTCCAATTTTCCAATTACAGGATAACGCATCTAACAGAATATCATTGACTCCACCAATGTAGCTATGGATTCCATATTTATGAATAACAGGTCTACACTATCAAGAGTCATGTCTCCAACATACCAACATGTGTACTATCACAAAGTCAAGATATCACCCTTTGGTACATCAAAAGACATAAGACAAGAAACAGGCCCATTAGACATTTCAAGATTAGGATACAACATAAATGATTGTCTAAAGTCAATTGATTTGCATAGATGAAATTTTAATCCAAATCAATTCCACTTTATGTCCTGATCCAACATATTGTCACCTATGATAATGTACCAATATTTCTACTCACGATGTCCAACTCCAATGGCCAAGACAAGCTATCTCCTATCAGGGATGTAGACAATATAACAATCTTAGCATGAATAAAGTGTCAAACTTTATTCCCTCAATTGCGGATCTTATGATTTAGACCATCACCTTTAGAGACTACCCACTGCCGAAGTATAAGGCACCTTCTTCATGTATTCTCTTTCTTCATCAGACATTGGAGAGTTTTTTTTAGAAAGAGTAATTCTAGACCTAGATGGTTGTCCACCTTTCTTGGAATCCGGTATTGCAAACCTCTTGAGAATTTTATCTATGTAGCCGGCCTGAGACAAAGCTATCATTTTGTTCTTCCTATCTCGAAAGATCTAGATACCAAGAACAAAATTAGCCTCTCCCAAGCCCTTCATGTCAAACTGCTTGGTCAACCATAATTTGATCGATGACAATGCCCCAATGTCATTGCCAATCAACAGAATGTCATCTACATAGAGCAGTAGAAAAACCACCTTTCCATCCTTTATGTGTTTGTAAACACATGGCTCATCTACATTTTGTGAGAACCCATAAGTCTTGATCACTTGATCAAATCTTATGTTCCAAGAATGAGAAGCCTGCTTAAGTCCATAAATTGACTTTTGCAGCTTACAAACCTTACCGTCTTGACCCTTGACCTTAAACTTGTCTAGTTGTTCCATATAAATGGACTCATCAAGATAGCCATTTAGAAAAGCCGTCTTCACATCAATTTGTCAAATCTTATAGTCGAGAGCGGCAGCTATGGACAAGAGAATCTAGATGGACTTAAGCATGGCTACAGGCAAAAAGATTTCCTCATAATCGATTCTTTCCTTTTGCATAGAACCCGTAGCTACTAGTTTAGCCTTAAAGGTTTCGACCTTTCCATCCACTCCTCTTTTCCTCTTGTAGATCCACTTACACCCTATGGGTTTTACCCCTTCGGGAAGATCCACAAGCTCCCAGACCTGATTAGTCTCCATAGCCTTCATCTTTGTGTTCATAGCCTCTGTCTAGAGTTTTAAATCAACATCCTCCATAGCCTCTACGTCAGTATAAGGATCCCTATCATGTTCATCTGGTTCAGCCAAGAAGACCTCCCCATTGAACATGTGCCTCTTAGGTTGACGCCCGATCCTCCCACTACGCCGAAGCCCCTTAGGTTGTTGTTCAAGTTTGTTTGGTTTTTCTACACTGATCAGAATGGTTTCATTTAGAACCTCCGAAGTGATTTGATCACTCCTTAACTCCTCAAGCACCACTTTGCTTCAAGGTTTAAAGTCGTCCATGTAACTCTCCTCAAGGAAAGTTGCATTAGTTGAAACCATGACTTTATTTTCCTTTGGGTTTTAGAAATAACCCCCTTTAGTCCCTTTTGGATATCCTATAAATACGCACTTCTGAACGTACCACCAACTTATTTGCATCCTTAAACAAGACATGAACCGGACATCTGCAAATGCAAATATGGTTTAAGGATGTCTTCCTTCTTGTCCACAACTCGTGAAGAGTTTTAGGGACCAATTTTGAAGGCACATTGTTCAAAAGATAACATGCGGTTTGTAGTGCATATCCCCAAAAGGATAAAGGCAATGATGAATAACTCATCATGGACCTGACCATGTCCAATAAAGTCCTATTTCTTCTCTCCGCTACACCATTCTGCTGTGGAGTGCCCGACGCAGTCCAATGGGATAAAATCCTAAGTGTCCCAAGAACTCATTAGAAAGGTATTCTCCACCTCCATCGGATCAAAGTGCCTTTATGGGTCTACCCAATTACTTTTTCACTTCAGCCCGAAACTCCCAAAACTTGTCATAAGTTTTACTTTTGTGGTGCATCAGGTACACATACCCATACCTTGAGTAATCGTCAATAAAAGTGAAAAAGTAGTCATACCGTCTTCGTGTCCGGATGTTCATTGGTCCGCAAACATCACTATACACAAGTTTCAGAACCCCTTCAGCCCTATTGCCCTTAGACCCGTATGGTCTTTTGGTCATTTTATCCTCCAAACAAGATTCACATTGAGGTATAGATTCCACCTTTAAGTGACTTAAAGGTCCATCCCTTACCAACCTTTGAATCCTATTTAGGTTAATATGACCAAGATGCAAATGCCAAAGATAAGTCTTATTAGAGTGACAAGTTTTAAGTCTTTTAGAGTTATTATCATTCATCTCAGCATTAAGTTTGATAAAATATAGATTATTTTACATCCATCTAGAATAGATAAAAGATTTGTTTTTACGAATCACCACTTTATCATTAAAAGAAACCAAATAGGAGTCTTTAAATAAACAAGCTACAGAAATTAAATTCCTTTTAAATTTAGGAACATAAAAACAATCTCGCAAAATTAAATTCCTATAACTATCAAAATAAAGATGGATATCTCCCACTGCTTCCGCTAAGACCAAGGATCCATCGCCCATCCGAAGCGTGAAGTCTTCATGTAGCAGACTTCTCGTTTCTTTGAACCCCTATAGAGAAACACAAACATGATTAGTTGCACTGGAATTTATGACCCAAATGTCACTAGATTCCTTAACCAAACAAGTTTCTAAATACAAATGATCACACCTATCTACTTTGGAAAGGAAGTCCTTGTAATGCTTCTTTTTGTGCTTGATCTTTACGCAGAAGAAGCATTTGAGCTTCTTTGGGTTCTTCTTCTTCTTTTTCTAGCTCTTGGTGCTAGCGGGAATAGAAGACTTCCCGCTCTTGGCTTGTTGCTTCTTTTCATTGCCAGAGTTGGGATTGGAACCAAAAGCAGCTACCATGTTGACCTCTCCACCCATAGGAGACTCCCTGATCAGCAGTTCAAACTCCCGTAACTATTTCATTAATTTTGTTAAGGTCATATCCCGCCTATTGCTTAAATTAAAAGTAGCTCTAAACGGAATGAATTCCTTTGACAGAGTCTCAAAGACCAGAGTCATCTGAGTTTTAGCATCAATGTCGACTATATTAGTTTGAGCCTCAGCGAGGTAACCCATGACCAACATCATTTGCTCCTTTATAGATGTCCTAGGTCTCTGCTTACAATTCAAGAGTTTCCGAAGTGACCCTTGCCACTTTGTTATGGCCTAGCCTCCAAACATATCTTCAAGATTATCCAAGATCTGCTTCGCAGTCTCATAATCTTCATGTTGAGCCTGTAGCACATTATTCATGCTAGCTGATGAGACTGTAAAAGTGTACATTTTCTAAGGCTTAAATCATTTATTTATGCTTTTATTTCTCATTAAATCCTCTAATTAATAGAAATTTTGTGTTAATATGTATTTTTGTGTCTTAGTGTGTAAATATGTTTAAAATGTGTTTTTAGTGTGTTTTTATGTTTAATATAATTGTTAGTAATTTTTAGAGTCATTTTGGTGTGTTAAATAAGTGTCTAGTCTGTAAATAGTCAAGGCCGTAAAAATAATGTGGTTATTTTATTTTGAGTTTTAGAGTGTTTGATAGTGTGTTTTGAGTTTGTGAATATGTTTTACTATGTTTTTAGTAATTTTCAAAAATATTTCCAAGTCATAAAAATTATATCTGTGTCAAACCGTAAGAGACTGGAAATTTTAGGAGTTTTTATTTATTTTCGTGTGTTTTAATGTAAAATAAATATTTTTAATATTTTTGTAAATATTATGTTTGTAAAATAATTAATATTAGTGTGTTTGTGATTTTTAGATTTGAAATCTCGAGAAAAAATGGATAAAATTGGACATCTAATGCATCAAGAAGATAAAAAAAATTTGAATTTGAAATTAATGGGACACGTGGCAATTTTTTGGCCCTTGGATGAGCTGCCCAAACGATCTCAACCGTCCAGATAAGGGACGCGTGTCAAAGCGTCATCCATTGCGTCAGCCGATTGCAGTAGTGCGTTCCACATGTCGTTATGCGACTGGCGCGTGTGTCACACGCGCCAACTAAGCCACAGGCGAGTCAGAGAGCATCTCGGGATGTGTCTGGTCGCCTACGGTCGTCTCCACGTGTAACCGTTCTCTCGGCCATTGGATTGGATTACCAAGACTGATCCGATGGTCTTCTCTCTTGGCCACGCGGCCCCATCTAGACCCATTTTCGCGCGTGTCTCCAGACCGTCGGATAGAGTCTTCGATGGTCTGAATCCTCCCATAGCTGTGCTCCCAGCTGCCGAGAAGCACAGAATCTCAGCGAGATTCTCACCCATTAAAGAAGGGCCAGCACGAAGAAGAAAAGGAGGAGAAAAAGGATCAATTTGATCCGAATTTGTCAACTTTCAATAGGGAAAAATGATAATTACATATGGCAAACAGTACCTTTTCAAGGCTATAAATAGCCTTGCAATGCCCCTTGAAGAAATCATCCTTTCGGGCCTTTGGCCCTCTTTTCCTTCCTTTATCTTTCTGTTGAGTTAAACTCAGCAGTATCTTCTTAGATAATAAAATAATGCTTAAATTAGAGTAGAGTGTCTGGTGAGGCAGAGAGATGATCTTGTATGCATAGTATCTTGGTATGGATTTTAACTCTATATCTGTGTGGCAATGTTTATATTTTGTGGAATAAATTATATCTTTATGTTTTCAATAATTATTGTTACTGTTGTTATGCTGTCAATTTTTACATAAATTTAGTCATGCTTTCTTTATGTAATTTAATTGTGTTGCATAGTTAATATTAATAATAATGAAATAATGCTTAATTTTATGGAATGTCTTTTACTGCAGTATAACTTGTTATATTGTCGATTCTAGATATTTCATAAGACGAAGTGCTGCCAGAGTTAATGTAAAAATTTATTCTGCTAAAATATATTAATTTTGATTTGTTATTATCTTTTCTATCCTATAATTATGTTAATTATAATTGAGTGACAGCTGTTATAATTTTCATAATTAGTGCACTAATAATTATTTTGCTAGTTTTTATAGGAAGACCCTTACTGCATTATGGCTTGCTATATTGTCGATTTAGGTTGACCTATATAATTGGTAAAAAGTGCTTGCAATTAATGAGATGAGATATAATAAATCAAATACTTTAGATAATTATTAATTAGAGTTAAAATTCCATATCAGTTGCAAAACATACAAGGGATTCTCCAAGCTTCACCGTTTTAATTTCATTTCTTTTGAATTAAAATTTTGAATAAAACCACAAAAATATTTATCTCATTTTACACTTTGATTTGAAAAAAGTGCTTGTCTTTTTGACCGTTTATTTTTATCAATTTGCCGAGGTACAAATTTTCATCTCCCTGTGGATACGACAACTTTTCTATACTACATACGTCCGCCGTTTAAAGAAGAAACATATTTTGGGCGTGACCATCAAATCTGGCGCCGTTGTCGTGGTGGTGCTGTTACTTTGTCAGATTGCTAAATTAAGCAGGAAACCAGGTAAGTACTTTGTCCTTATCTTGTAAATACTGTAAATATTGTTATTTTAGTTTGAATATTTAACTAAGTAGGCTACTATTCACAAAGTTACTATTCATGTCACTATTCACACACTGTTCACTATTCATAAAAAAATAAAAAAAGTCATAAAAATTTTATTTTCTTTGCTTTTCTTTGTAAAATATTTATTTTGTTAGTTTTAGGTTTAGATTTAAGTTTTTGCCTTAGAAATAAAACATCATAAAATTTTCGAGTTAGGTTTTTCATAAAATAAATTGTGGTTTTGTGAAGAGTATCCTTTGAGGAAGTTCTGTTTGGATGCTGGTATTGGCTCGGATACCATTCCCATAGCCGGTTAATTTTGGAAACTTTCCCAACACCAGTCATTTCGGGAACGTTGCTCTGACTAGGAGATTGGTTTTGAAGGAGCCTTAGCCCCACCAATCTTTCCTGGGAACATCCTTAAAGTATATAATTCTTAAGATCTACAAAATAACTCAGGCGAGTGCTTTTCATTCACTACTTTATTCTCACTGAATAAAGAAAAGCTTAGCATTTGTCTTTATCCTTGTTAATAAATAAAATAAAATTAAAAAAATTAAATAATAATAAAAATAAATAAAAAAAACTTAGGGTTAATGATTCAAACTTAGTCAATTTGTTAAGGCTTTAGACTTAAGATACCCTAGTGAACAATTGTCAAACTCTTTTTTCGCATTTTTCATCTTCGTCAACCACTCTTGCAAATTCGTTCGCAATGGAGAATTTTGGTGAGAATCCTCAAAGAATGCTGATGAAAGATTTCATGCATCCGACTCGCACTTTAACTCCTTCATGTATTGTGTTTCCATCAAATCTTCCACAACAAGATTTTAAGCCTGGCATGATTCAACTCTTACCAACCTTCTTTGGATAAGAAAGTGAAAATCCTTATGTTCATATTCGTGAATTTGAAGAAGTTGTTGCCACTTGTCATAGCCATCCTGATATTGCTAATTCCATCAAATTGAAAATTTCCCCTTTCTCACTTAAAGATAAACCTAAAAGTTGGCTTTACTCTTTAAGACCTCGATCCATTCAATCATGGAATGACATGACATCTGCTTTCTTCAACAAATACTTTCCACATCAAAAGACAAACAATCTCAAGAAACAAATTCTGACTTTCTCCCAAAACGATCATGAAATTTTCTACGAAGCATGGGAAAGATTCAAAGATTTGTTAAGTCAATGTCCTCACCATGGTTACTTCTATGAAGGACTCACAAGTCATGATCGCCAATATCTGTAAGTGATGTGCAATGGAAAATTTTTACACAACGATCCTAAAGAGGCCAAGGAATTTCTTGATGAGTTTGCTGAAAAAGTTCATTTGTGGGCTGAATTAGATGTTTCTCATAAGTCACGATCAACTGAAGTTCATCAATTGAAGAAAGAGGATAGCTACAACCTTAGGGTTCAAGTTGAAAACATCACAAGAGAATTAGAAATCCTCAAAGCAAAGAATGAGAAAGGAAGTCATGTAGTCACAAGAGCTGAACTACAAGGAACAAATTTTGTGAATGAAAGGTTTGACCAACAACCACTGGACTGTCATGTTTATCAGGAAGTGATAGTAGAATATGAGGAACAATGTAATGCCTTAAAGACAAATCATAATCCTTATACTCCTTATCTTGAAATTTTCAATCCTGATGGAAAAAGCAACTTGAATTTCGACAGGAGGAATTCAAATCAAGAGCAATCATTTGGAAATCAATGGAGAAATGAAGAAGAAATGCACTCAGGAGAAAATGTTCCTCAACATGATTCACACTCGAGCAAATCTCTTGAAGAAACATTACAAGCATTCATTGAGACACAAAGCAAGTCATGCGAGAAAATTGAAAGCTTTAACACAAATGACAAAAGAAATTTCAAAATTGAATGAAAAATGTTCATCTCAAGCTCTGGTCATTTCTGAAGGACAAAGCATGATACAAACCTCTAACACTGAAGAGAAGGATGAAGAGGTTAGTCATGTTACTACTCGCAGTGGTAAATCATTGGAAAAATCAAACACCACAGATGCGAGCAGGGAAGAAGGTGTTCCTCAAAGAGAAGAAGAAGAAGTGAATAAGTTTTCAGTAGAAGTCCCTTTTCCTCAAGCTCTTCAAACTACTAGGAAAGTGTCAGAAAATTATGAACACATCTTGGAACATTTGAAGCAAGTTCGAATCGATCTTCCTCTTTTACAAATTCTCAAACAAGTGCCTACCTATGCCAAAGTGATAAAAGATTTGTGCACTATGAAAAGGAAACATCATGTCCCAAAGACCGCATTCTTAACTGAGCAACTAAGTGCAGTTCTTGAGCAAAGAGTACCGGTCAAGTACAAAGATCCTGGATGTCCCACAATCACCTGTTACATAGGATCCCATGAAATCACTCAAGCCTTGTTAGACTTAGGAGCGAGCATCAATCTCATGCCCTATTCGATTTACTCGCAACTAGGCCTTGGAGAGATTAAGCCAACATCTGTGGTCTTGTAACTCGCAGACCGATCCATAAAGAAACCACGAGGGATAATTGAAGATGTTTTGTTACAAGTTGATAAGTTTTATTATCCCATGGATTTTCTCATTTTAGACACTCAAACTGAGGTGGATATAGAATCAAAAATTCCTATCAACCTCGGAAGACCTTTCTTAGCTACGGCTAATGCTCTCATCAATTATCGAAATGGTCTCATGAAAATCTCTTTTGGGAATATGACTCTTGAAGTGAATGTTTTCCATATTGGGAAGCAATTTCAAAGCAATAATGAGTGTTCTTACATTGAAATCATTGATGAAGCTGTTCATGAAGAATTTCAAAAGCAAACTGATGTGCTTGAAGAAATCTTCCAAAGTCCTGATCTTGAAAATCCCAATCCCAATTCTGATATTCCTAAACATTCACTGGACAAAGAAACAAAGTTTTGGCAACCACATTTTGAAAAGCTATTCCTAGAAGAAGAAAAGCCAAAACCATCCACTGAAGAAATTCCCAAAATTAAGTTAGCCCAACTTCTTGAAGGACTAAAACATGCATTCTTAGGAGCTAATGAATCTTTTCCTGTTATCATTTCATCCAAACTCGATGAATCACAAGAGCGACGGTTAATTAACATGTTGCATGATCATAAAAATGCATTGGGTTGGACAATAGCTGATATCAAGGGTATTAGTCCCTTGATTTGCTCCCATCACATTTAATTGGAAGAAGGTGTTAATCCAAAAAGAGATCCCCAAAGGAGACTGAACCCAACAATGAAAGAAGTCGTGAGGAATGAAGTTTTGAAACTATTAAATGCTGGTATCATTTACCCCATTGCGGACAGTAAATGGGTCAGTCCAACTCAAGTTGTTCCTAAGAAATCTGGTGTAATTGTGATAACAAATGAAAAAGGAGATTTTGTCCCTACAAGAGTTGTCACTGGATGGCGAATGTGCATTGATTATCGAAAATTAAATGCCGCCACTCGAAAAGACCATTTCCCACTCCCATTCATCGATCAAATCTTAGAACGTGTAGCTGGTCATTCTTTCTATTGCTTTCTAGATGGATATTTAGGATATTATTAGATAGAGATAGCATTAGAAGATCAGGAAAAGACCACGTTTACATGTCCTTTTGGTACTTTTGCTTTTCGACGAATGTCATTCAGACTTTGTAACGCCCCAGCTACGTTTCAAAGATGCATGATGAGCATTTTCAGTGACATGGTTGAGAAGATTATGGAAGATTTCATGGATGATTTGACTGTTTTTGGTAATTCGTTTGATACTTGTCTGCTTAACTTGAAAGCTGTTTTGAAAGATGTGAAGAAAAAGTCCTTGTGTTAAATTGGGAAAAATGCCATTTTATGGTTCCATCTAGCATAGTTCTTAGACACATTGTCTTTGAAAGAGGAATTGAAGTTGATCCAACTAAGATTGAGCTTATTTCAAACTTGGCCACTCCAAAGACTGTTAGAGATCTTCAATCTTTTCTTGGACACGCTGGATTTTATAGGAGGCTCATTCAAAATTTTTTAGCCATATCAAGACCACTGTGTAATCTCCTGTTGAAAGATGCTGTGTTTGAATGGACAAAAGAATGTGAAGAATCTTTCCGAACACTGATATCTAAGTTAACTTCTGCACCTATCATGCAATCCCCTGATTGGAGTCTACCATTTGAAGTCATGTGTGATGCAAACAATTACGCTGTAGGAGTCGTCTTAGGTCACCGAAGGGAAGGAAAACCTTTTGTAGTGTACTATGCAAGCAAAACCTTGAACAATGCTCAAATGAATTACTCAACCACTGAAAAGGAATTACTTGCTGTAGTATTTGCGCTTGATAAGTTTCGTTCATACCTAATCGGTTCACCCATCACCGTTTTCACTGATCATTTTGCCCTTAAGTATCTCTTTTCTAAAAAGGATGCTAAAGTCTGACTTATCAGGTGGATCCTTCTTCTGCAAGAGTTTGATTTGACTGTCAAGGACAAGAAAGGAGTTAAGAATGTGGTAGCTGACCACTTATCTCGTTTAGAAGTCAATGATTCTGTCGATGGTTTACCAATTCATGATGAATTTCTTGATGAACATCTGTTCTCTATTACCAAGTTACCTTGGTATGCACACATTGTCAATTATTTGGCAACTGGAGAAATTCCATCTGCTTGGAATTTACAAGACAAAAGAAAGTTTTTGATTGAAGTGCATAACTTTTACTGGGATGACCCATACCATTTCAAATACTATTGTGATCAAATCATGAGACGTTGCATTCTTGAAGATAAAGTGAATAGTGTCTTAAAATTTTGTCACACTGATGCATGTGGTGGTCATTTTTCTGCCAAGAAAACTGCTGCAAAGATCCTCCAATGTGGTCTTTATTGGCCCACTTTGTTCAAAGATACTTATCATTATTGTCGTTCCTGTGAAAATTGTCAAAAGTTAGGTACTCTGTCTCGTCGTCATATGATGCCTCTAAACCCAATTATAGCAATTGAAATATTTGATTGCTGGGGAATAGACTTTATGGGACCTTTTCCACCTTCTTCTGGGTACCTATACGTTCTTCTTGCTGTGGAGTATGTTTCAAAATGGGTTGAAGTCGTAGCATGCCGCACTAATGATAATACAACTGTTATAAAGTTCTTGAAAGAAAACGTGTTATCTAGGTATGGTACGCCACGTGCTATAATCAGTGATCAAGGCACACATTTTTGCAACCGTTCTTTTGAAACTTTGATGCGAAAGTACGGTGTGATTCATAAAGTTTCGACTGCCTATCATCCACAGACAAATGGACAAGCTGAGTTAGAAAATAGAGAGATCAAACAAATTTTGGAAAAAATAGTGAATCCTGATCGAAAAGATTAGTCCTCACGTCTTCAAGATGCACTCTAGGCATACCGCACAGCTTACAAAGCTCCTTTAGGAATGTCTCCCTATAGGCTCGTCTTTGGAAAAGCCTGTCATTTACCTGTAGAACTTGAACATAAAGCTTATTGGGCTATTAAAGCTCTCAACTTTGATCTTAGTGCTGCAGGTATTGAACGGAAGCTTCAACTCTCTGAACTTGAGGAATTAAGGAATGATGCTTACAACAGTTCACGGATTTACAAAGCAAAAATGAAAGCATTTCATGACAAACATATTCTGAGAAAGAACTTTGAGCCAAATCAACGGGTTCATCTTTATGAATCTCGTCTTCATCTTCATCCTGGTAAGTTAAAATCACGATGGACAGGTCCATATATTGTGAAACAGGTTTTCCCAAATGGTGTTGTTGAAATTGAAGATCCATCTGATGGAAGGATACTCAAAGTAAATGGCCAGAGATTGAAAAGCTACATAGAACAGATAACTGAACCCGAAGAAGTCACTCTTATGGCTCCAGTTTATCAACCCTGAGCAGTTTTCTGTTTATTCTCTTTTAAATATTTATTTTTGTTGTTCGTTTTCTTATTTTGTTTTTTTTGCTTATTTTCTCATATAAAAAAAAACTTTGAAAGTTGAAAATAAATATCAAAATTAATTATTGCAGAATAGCTGAGATTAAGGAGGTTATAATCAATTGTGATTAGTAAATACTTTATATTTGCGGCCTCTTGAGACGAATTCTGAAGAATTTGTGTAAAAATATGATTTTGGACTTTCGAAACAAAAAAAAAATGAAGTCTAGGGATCTGACTTTAAAAGACCCAATTTGTAATATATTGTTGTGTGTTTTGTTAGTTTTTGGTTTGTTAAGTTTACCACAGATCATCTCGGCAGCTGTGCTGATTTAGGTAATATTTTTGCTGCTCTCACTATTCTTTTATACATTTAAAGATAATGTACATTCTAGGTTGGGGGGAGAGGGTTGTGCTTAAAAATTGTGCTTCAATGTTGTGCTATGCCAAAAATTTTTCGATTTTGCCCAAATTTTTATTTTGCTCCAGATTCTTGTACATTTTTCATTTTTGTGTGTTATTTTTTTTGGGTCATAAAATTTTAAAAAAAATAAAAAAATGTCTTGTAAATATTAGTTTCTTAGTAATTAATGACTTATTATTTTGTTTTGATTTTTGAATTTCATATTAATGTAATATCATTTTTCTATTCTTTGAATTATCTAATTTTATGCACTCTCAAAACTTTAGTTTTATTTAACATTTTTATGTGTTTATTTTTAAAAGTGTTTGTAAGCCATTCTTTTCACACACGCACTGTAATGTTTAATTGTGGTGGTAAGTCAAAGTTATAAATATTTGAGTTTTGTTATTTTGTGAAGATGAACAAATAAAGGCAGCAATATTTTCAAAATTAATAAACTAATTAAAATAAAAAAAATAAAAAAAATAAAAAAAGAAAAAAAAATAAATTGTAAATAAATAAAGTGTGTAATTATATAAATAAATTTGGATAAGTTTGGTTTCGTAGCCTCTTTAACTCGAGGAAGTAAGTTCCAAGGGGTGCTTCAACACCTAGTATCTTAGACCAACCGGTCTGGGAGTTACTAACCCAAAGCTCTTTAAATGGGTTATGGAGAAAGCTTAAGGGAACTAAGCATTGCACTATCCATAATTGTAAATATTTCTATGTTTCTGCTCTTTAATTGTTCCAAATCAACAATTTGAAGTATTGTTGCCCACAAGAGTGAATTGAAGCAAAATATCAAAATAATTTTATTCTTAGTTTCGAAACTTCATAATTATTCATTATCCCTTTCTGCACTAAGTCTGGTTTGTATACATTTTGTTAAATAGTATATAAATTGTTCAAATAAAATTTTAGTTTTGTTAGTCTATCTAGTTAGATAAGTCAAATTATAGTTAAATGGTTTCTAGTGCATGATCATTCAATATGTCATTTCAAAATTACATCGCTTTAATTGCTAGAGACTAGCAATAAGCTGGTTGGGGGGTGTGATGAGACTGTAAAAGTGTACATTTTCTAAGGCTTAAATAATTTATTTATGCTTTTATTTCTCATTAAATCCTCTAATTAATAGCAATTTTGTGTTAATATGTATTTTTGTGTCTTAGTGTGTAAATATGTTTAAAAATGTGTTTTTAGTGTGTTTTTATGTTTAATAGAATTGTTAGTAATTTTTAGAGTCATTTTGGTGTGTTAAATAAGTGTCTAGTCTGTAAATAGTCAAAGCCGTAAAAATAATGCGGTTATTTTATTTTGAGTTTTAGAGTGTTTGATAGTGTGTTTTGAGTTTGTAAATATGTTTTACTATGTTTTTAGTAATTTTCAAAAATATTTCTAAGTCATAAAAATTATATCTGTGTCAAACCGTAAGAGACTGGAAATTTTAGGAGTTTTTATTTCTTTTTGTGTGTTTTAATGTAAAATAAATATTTTTAATATATTTGTAAATATTATGTTTGTAAAATAATTAATATTAGTGTGTTTGTGATTTTTAGATTTGAAATCTCGAGAAAAAACGGAGCAAAACGACACCAAAACGGATAAAATTGGACATCAAATGCATCAAGAAGATAAACAAAATTCGAATTTGAAATTAATGGGACACGTGGCAATTTTTTGGCCCTTGGATGAGCTGCCCAAACGATCTCAACCGTTCAGAGAAGGGATGCGTGTCAAAGTGTCATCCATTGCATCTGCCGATTGCAGTAGTACGTTCCACGTGTCGTTATGCGACTGGCGCGTATGACTAAGCCGCAGGCGAGTCAGAGAGCATCTCGGGATGTGTCTGCTCGCGTACGGTCGTCTCCACGTGTAACCGTTCTCTCGGCCATTGGATTGGATTACCAAGACTGATCTGATGGTCTTCTCTCTTGGCCACGCGGCCCCATCTGGACCCATTTTCGCGCGTGTCTCCAGACCGTCGAATCGCGTCTTCAACGGTCCAGATCGTCCCATAGCTGTGCTCGCAGCTGCCGAGAAGCACAAGATCTCAGCGAGATTCTCACCCATTAAAGAAGGGCCAGCGCGAAGAAGAAAAGGAGGAGAAAAAGGATCAATTTGATCAGAATTTGTCAACTTTCAACAGGGAGAAATGATAATTACATATGGCAAACAGTTACTTTTCAAGGCTATAAATAGCCTTGCAATGCCCCTTGAAGAAAACATCCCTTCGAGCCTTTGGCCCTCTTTTCCTTCCTTCATCTTTCTGTTGAGTTAAACTCAACAGTATCTTCTTAGATAATAAAATAATGCTTAAATTAGAGTAGAGTGTCTGGTGAGGCAGAGAGATGATCTTGTATGCATAGTATCTTGGTATGGATTTTAACTCTATATCTGTGTGGTAATGTTTATATTTTGTGGAATAAATTATATCTTTATGTTTTCAATAATTATTGTTACTGTTGTTATGCTGCCAATTTTTACATAAATTTAGTCATGCTTTCTTTATGTAATTTAATTGTGTTGCATAGTTAATATTAATAATAATGAAATAATGCTTAATTTTATGGAATGTCTTTTACTGCAGTATGACTTGTTATATTGTCGATTCTAGATATTTCATAAGACGAAGTGCTGCCATAGTTAATGTAAAAATTTATTTTGCTAAAATATATTAATTTTGATTTGTTATTATCTTTTGTATCCTATAATTATGTTAATTATAATTGAGTGACAGCTGTTATAATTTTCATAATTAGTGCACCAATAATTATTTTGCTAGTTTTTATAGGAAGACCCTTAATGCATTATGGCTTGCTATATTGTCGATTTAGGTTGATCTATATAATTGGTAAAAAGTGCTTGCAATTAATGAGATAAGATATAATAAATCAAATACTTTAGATAATTATTAATTAGAGTTAAAATTCCATATCAGTTGCAAAACATACAAGGGATTCTCCAAGCTTCACCGTTTTAATTTCATTTCTTTTGAATTAAAATTTTGAATAAAAACCACCAAAATATTTATCTCATTTTACACTTTGATTTGAAAAAAGTGCTTGTCTTTTTGACTGTTTATTTTTATCAATTTGCCGAGGTACAAATTTTTATCTCCCTGTGGATACGACAACTTTTCTATACTACATACGCCTGTCGTTTAAAGAAGAAACATATTTTGGGTGTGACCATCACTAGCCATAACATAGCAGCAGACCTGATCATTTGCATCTTTCCAATGATCATACGCTTGGAATTGCTCATTGGTGGAATCTTCCGTAGGCTCGGGAGGATAAGGGATTGTCAGCACAAATTTTAGTTTCTCAAAGCAGAGGATGATATCCAAGTTCTATTCCCAATCATTATAATTCTCTCCAATTAATAGGTTTTTGTCAAGTATCGAAGATAAAACATTTTTAAACATTTTTAATCTATAATAAAGAATCATATACCAAACATAAGCAAACATACAATAATAATTTAGTAAGATAACACAATCATGTAAAAACATACAAATATGTTTATGTGTCAAAACCTTGAAAAAATATCATAACCTTACAACGATAATTTTCAACTTAGAATTCAACAAGCTCTTAGGGGAGTCATGCCAAATTCACTCAGGAACACGGATCCCCTTTTGATTAATATATGCCATCCAAGACCCGTATGATCTAGCATATATTAATAATCATTTTTTTGGCCATTAATTTTATTAACGGAGCTCCTAGGGGAGGTTAATAATAAAATTAATGTGAGTGTATAACCATCGTTTCAATATTTTATCCATAATTTATAATCACCACCTAAGGGTGTGCAACCATAAATCATGCTAAAATAACTTAGCCTCTTAGAGATCCAATTTGGTACATGATAGAAATCCCTTCCTAGGGGTTAGGACCATCATGTTCTTCCTATGGGCCAATGAAGGAGGCCTAGGTCCTCTCTTCGAAAACCTTCTTCCACTCAATCTTTTGAAATCAATGTTTTATTTTAAGAGAAATGCATGAACAATTTTAATATAAGCGGCACTCCCTATTTTATATGACATGTTATCAATATACATGGCAAATCATATTATAATGTAGACAAGCAAAGCAATCAAGCAACGCTACTAGCAAAATAATAATAACTGTAATATTATGGTTCCACCCTAGAGAATAGAAACAAAGATTACAAGAGAATAATCTAAACATATTATCAACTTTTTATCCTTGAATTCTCAGGTTGTATTCCTCTTCATGTAATGTTTATCTTCAAGTCTTCAATCCCGTATGAATCGAATACTTCATATTTCCAGTCATATCTAAATTTAATGTCTCTCAGAATTGTCCCAAAAATAAAATTTAAACTTCATTGAAAAAGTACACCTTTTTCTAGTGAAATTTCCAGCTCTCTGTCGGCAAGCCGATCTGGGTGATTTGCCTACCGGTCATGACCTTTCGGCCTACGATCTTTACAAATCGGCCTGCCAAACTAGAAGTTCAGCCTGCCGCTAGAGCTGCCTGATTTTTGCCCTGTTGTCAACCTGTCGAACTTCACATCTGGCCTGTCGATCTGCGACCATCAGCCTGCCGAACAAGATGGTTCGGCATGCCGACCGAGCAGAAATTACCCTTTTCCAGAAAATGTAATTTTTAATGCAATTCATCAATTTTATTTTCAACAATTCAAAACATAAAATTAGAGACTTAGGAAATACCTGGAAGTGTCATTATCGATCTTTTAGATCCGTCTTCTCTGAATGATTATTTAATTACAAAATTGTTACAAATTTAAAATTAAATAATAATTCCTTAACAGAGATGATAGTCCGCCATCTAATTACATGAAAAACCTAGATATATATTCTAACCTCTAAAGAACCAACCAGTATTAAATTAATTAATTAATAAATAATTAAATAACCATTTAATCAACCATAATTAATTAATAAGCATTCACCATATAATCCATGACAACATATAAATTATATAGAAACCTAGAGTGCAAACTCTCTATGAAATTAAATTCAAGCACAAGAGAGATTAAGATCACAAAATTTATACATATAGCATGATCATAAACTCATAAATTTATGTAAAAACTATGACTCTGATACCAATTGTTGGAACAATAGTACGCAATAGAATTTTAAAAAAATTTATATCAAAGTATTTTTCAAAACACAAGTTTGACATGCTATATTCATAAATTAACCAGATCTTACTAAACTTTGAATGCCGAAGAACTTCCGTAATCTATGAAGAGAAGTAATGTTCTAGAAGAGCCTCAACCAACTGGTTTTCTTTGCTATTCTCTATCCACGATCAGAGTGAGTGTGGGCTCACACGTAAAGCTCTTCCTCTAGTGACTCTCCTTCCAACTGATTGAGAAAACCCAAAGCTAGTATTCGTCATTTGTGAACAAGAGCTCTCAGGGAGTTACAGATTCTCACTAGCAGAGTATCACTCTTAATCTCTCAATTGATCTAAATAACTTATGTGACTTACTCCCTATTTATAGAGGTTGGGTCTTGGGTTAGTCCTTATCAGATTAGGTCTCAAAAATTTGAATCAGAATCAAATTCGGATCAATATCTGATCAAATCTGTGTAAAAATGCGTGATCCTTTTTTCGTGCATCGGCAGGTCGAACTTTATGATCGGCATGCTGAACAGCCAAAAAAATCTTAGCGAATCTTTTATTTTTCACCCGAGATTCTATAGGATTCATTTTTATGTCCTGATCCAACATATCGTCACCTATGACAATGTGTCAATGTTTCTATTTACGGAGTCCACCTCCGATGGTCAAGACAAACCATCTCCCAATAGGGATATAGACAACATAACAATCTTTACATGAATAAAGTGCCTAACTTTATTCCCTTTATTGCAGATCTTATGATTTAGACCGTCACCTTAAGAATCGTGTCGTCTGCATAATCTGTCCATCATATGCCCAATTCTTAAAGGTTTAGACCGACAGTCTAAGAATTAATTTTCTTTGTATAGGCCTTTAGCTCTCAAATCAGCTTAAATCATTCCCGATCACAGATAAATCCAATTAAGTAGTTAGAATTCATTACTACCTTTATCATTTAAATCGGAGTGCAAAATCCGTACTAAATGTGAAAGAATTAATTTTCTTTGTATGGGCCTTTAGCTCCTGAATCAGCTCAAATCATTCTCGATCCCAGATAAATCTAATTAAGTAGTTAGAATTCATTACTATCCATATGATTTAAACATTATACTACTAAGGAAGAGTTTGGTATGCAGTAATCTTAAGTGTGAGAATGAGAATCTATAAGATTCCCACATTTGGTACAAGAATTATGATTTTTGGATTTTTAGGAAACTCAATCCCATACGATTCACTTTATCTCATTTTGGGGTAATCTAAATCCCACCCAATAATATGATATTTATATTCCCAGGAATCTCAAGACTATAAGAATCTCACATTTTCTTTCATGATGATGGTAAATAAATAATATAAAATAATATAAAAACTATTAAATACTTATAATATTATCAAAACTTAATATTATTATTTAATGTCAATATTAATATAAAATTAAAATATATTATAAAGAATTATATTTTTATTGTTATTTATATTCATATTCATACTCATACTCATATCCATATATTATATATTATTTACCATAAAAATAAATTATATATATAATATTTTAGAATAATTATATTATTATTAAAATAATAATTTGATAATAAAAATAATAATAACATTAACAATAATAATAAAATATATGTAATATATTACATATACAATATTTAAGAATATATTATTATTAGTTAATAGTAGTATATAATATATATAAAAACTATAATATAAAATAAAATAAAAATAATTTAGTACTATTTATTATATAATATAATATAAATATTATATTAATATAAGATAATAATAATTTAATAATAAGGATAATAATAACATTAACAATAATAATAAAAATATAATAGTGTAATATAGTACACCAATAATATTCATGATAATATTAATATTCAATTATATTAATACTATTATAATAATAATAAATATAATATATAATTAACTATGTATAATATTTTTATAACAATATTTTTATTTAAAGTTTATATTAATATAAATAATAATATGTTCTTAAAAATTATATTTTTATTATTATTTATATTCATATCAATATATTATATATTATACACAACATTTAAATACTAATATATTGTTAAATATTAATCCTATGATTATTATAAATTAATATTTTTATATAATATAAATATAAATATTATATTAATATAAAATAATTATTATTTAATAATAATGATAACAATAACATTAACAATAATAACAAATTAATAGTATAATATCAATATGAATAGTATTATTAATATTCATAGTAATATTAATGTTAAATTATATATAATATTATTTTATTATCCATATTTATATTGTTATTAGTATTTAATATTAGTCATAATATACTATATTCACACATTTAATGTTAATACCACAATTTATTTTTATCAATTATACGAGATTCTTATTACAACCAAGCACAATAATATATTATTTATAAGAATCTAATAAAAGATTCATGTGTATAAGCAAATGTGATAATATTAGTTTTTTAAGAATCATATTACCTACTATCATTTTCTAAAAATTATGAGTTTTAATGATTATTACATACCAAATGCCTTTAAGATCTCACTATTTATCCGTACCCTGCTAGGACTCCATCATCTCTACTCCAATGGTAACACCTCGCTTGACCGTTACGGCCAAAAAAGCGCTTAGGCTTTGTCCTTGTCATAACATCCCAAAGACATAAATCACCTTTTTTGTCGGCGTATAAGAAAGTTCTACACAGAGCCTCCAAGTGGCATGGCCTCCATGCAATGTCCCTAATCCAACCAATCCGACCCTAGTAGGTTGTTTTCAAAATACATGAAAAAAAAAAAATGACAAACGAAAAGGGAAAAAAATCTCAAGTAAAGAGACTACCTGGAGAGGTTTCCCTAGAAATTTTCTTGATTTGTGCGTCCCAACATAAAATTTCACCACGCTAGCTACCAATTACTAGAATTGCACCATCAAGTGACCAAAAAATGCACATAACAGAACTCTTATGATCTGCAAAATTAGATTAATGAATCTTTGAATCAAGAAATTACATAAGAGCCTATAAATGAATCCCTGCCAGTATGATTTATTTGGGCCAGAACTTAGAAGTATGCAGGCTAATTCAATCAGAATTCATTTGGAAAATTTGAAAAAAAGGCCATCAAAAAATTTTAATTGAGTAAATGGCCTCCTTTTTTTTTTTGTACTAAAATCAAGCTTTTTCTAGATAGGAAAACTGCTGCAGTTTTTTTGAAAAAAACCTTAACAGGATGAAGAAAATAATCTAGAGCAAGAAAAGTGCCTCAACATGATGAAAAAATCTAGTTTTTCTATGTAGAAAGCTTGATTTTTTGATGCCAAAAAAGGAGAGATTATTGACCACAAAATTTTTTTTCATAAAGTTATTTATCCAAATCCCCCGAATTCATTTAAGTTTGTCCCGAAAAAATCCTTAAAATATCCTTTTAATTATCAGCTGGGTAATTAAAGACTAGAGATGAATTCGCGGTGGGCTTTGTTATGAGTAGCACAGCAAGCATATAGAAAAAAGCTATTATAGTCTCTTTAAAGCCAAAATCATGATTCAAAGATAAGGGTCTATCTAACAAGAAGATTTAAAAAAAAAAAAAAAAAGAGTACAAGAGTTGGATTTGAAGAGCAAAGAACTTCTGAAGTTAGTGAGGAATATTTTAGAGAATTTAGACGGATGCTAGTCAATTTTGGATTAACTTCTATCCTACTACTTTGGAAGCATATAAATTCTCAGCTTATTGTCGGTACAAATGTAAAATAGCTTCACCAGATTTAGATTCCATATCTCTACCATCTTGCCACATCCTATGGCCAACTTGGTGAATCACGCGCTAAATGAGATGGCGGATACCTTTGTTCCGGGGCCTGTAGGAAAGAAAACGATTGATAATGAAGTGAGCTAACAACAACAACAACAACTACTGCAACAATGAACTCCATATAAACACGTAACAGTCAAGGAAAGATTTGAAGCTCTCCACTTGGAAGCCATTGCATACTCCGCAAAGAGACAATGCTTAAAAACAAATAAGTATTTCTAAGATTAAATTGTAACCTTCGCTGCATAGCTTTAGTAATATTTTTAAAATGTTAGAACAATAATAATGTTGTTCTAACTAGGATAGCATCATTTAATGCGACATCCACGCACACGGTCATGCATCGCGAGGCAGAGCTTAAAATTGCATCAAGAAAATCAATGAAATAGTACGACAAACCGCTAACAGGAATAAATATCAAGAAACAGCCAAAGGTTGGAATAATGAAGTTCAAACACGAAAATGAGCAAAGTTCTAATTTAAAGAAATCATTAAGGGGATTAAACATTTTTTAAGTGGCAGACAAACTAGACAAGAATTAGCACAAATAAATTTTCCAAATTTTCAACAATAAATTATGCTTTCCGGGAACTTAGCCAACGAGTAAGATAGAACAAAGAAGTTCCAAATTTTAAAAGGAGCACCCCCACCAAAAGTCATGGAAACGTGACAACTTCTACAAATTCAAAACTAAAAATATCTAAGCCTTAATAAAGAAATAAAAAAAAAGTAGATAGATTTTGAAACAACAATTTCCATTGCTCTGCTGCAAAGTGATGGCTACAGTGAATCAAGACTAGCAACTAAGTGCATATGAGATCTCACAATGTTCTATAGCTTGAAATTAACACTTTCGAACAGATCAACATCGATTCAATTCTCAATTCACCCCAAACAATCAAACCCTGAGGTAAAAAAAGTAAAAATTGAAATAAAAACAAGAGAATGGAATAGAAAACGGTTATTACTAACCAAACTATAATCGACATTGATTTATAATGACCGCACTCAACTTGAAAAACCAAAAACAATAACATTATTACCACCATTCCTAATTAAAATCCAAATGACCAAATTACTGCCAAACCAACAATCCAAATTTACAAATATAGACATGAAGAGAAGAAAATATTACCAACACCAATCGAGTTGGGAAGATTCAATAGGTTTCGGACCATGAGAGCAAGCTTAAATAAAATAAAAAAACCGAAATTCCATACATGGATCAAACTGTATAAATTGAAACAAGATCCACAACGGCATAGCCAAAGAAGACAAAAATTTGAATCAAACAAGAAACGAAAACAGTTATGGGAGAAAGAATTGAAATTTCTAAATTATCCCAATCCACCAACAAACGAAAAATCGATAATTTTGCTTATATGAATTATCACGTTGGACTAGAGACATACATGAATCTTTTCTTACATTCTCAAAAATGTAAATTTATCTTATTTGATTGTGCATGGTAATGTTTTGGATTTTTCTTAAAAATTCTACAATGTTCAAGACTTTTTTATTTTGTATTTTAAACTAATTAGTTCTTATAAGGGCATCTCTAATCTATAACACTAAAATAGTGTAACTTTTATACCAAAATAGTTAACTATCAATTAAATAGTAACTTCATCTCCAACCATTTACACCATTTTTAACACTAAAAAAGGAATATTCCTAAAATATTTTATTTCATCTTATTTTTATATTACCTTTTATTAATGTCCTACTATTTAACTCTTCACCAATTATACGTAAGTGTAATTTTTTTTAACGTTTTGATCTAATAACATGTATCTTGCATTACGTTACTGTATTAGTGTATTTTCAATATTTTGTAATTTTAATTAACTTTTTAATTATTTGAAGTTTTTATATTTATGTAATTGACATTTCAATGGTTTACATATTAATTTTATACCATTTAAATTAACCATGAGATAATACAAAAAAAATTGTGATATAAAAGAATTTTTTTGTAGAAAAAATAATTAAATTTGTTGAAAACTATGAAGTTGGGGTCAAAAATAGAAAATTATAAATTTAAGTTGTGGTGATTTTTATTAAAAAAAAAAGCCCAATTAGCGTGAATGAACAGTGGAACACTAAATTTGGTGTGCTCCTGTTTATCTTTTCAAATTGACGTAAATAAATGGAGTCACCTTAAAGACAATTTTGACGCCAATATGACATTTACTCTACAAAAATAGAGTCGGTTGGAGAAGGTTTAAAATTTGATAATTATCATTTTAATTTTCAAAATTTTTCAATATTCTCCAATAAAAAATTCTAAAATTTGATAAGTATCCTCATAGTGCTTTTTTTTTTTTCAATCTTGTTTTATGATAAAATTCTTAATTAAAAATTTTCAATTCTCACATAACTAAATTTACCAAAACCTTAGAAATAACATAAAAATTCTAGAAACATAGAATAAAAATTAACAATTTTAAGGAGAAAAGGAAAAAAAAACTATAACGTTCATCTTAAAAAACAGCTATTACGTCGAAACGAGTAGTGAAAAAAAATATATATCTTTCTCCTTTTTTCACGACCTTTTGCTTGCTCTCTCCAATACTCAAGTTAAGCCAAATCTGTAGTCCATTTGAAACATGGTTTCAATTAAATTTTTTTTTATTCAAAACAAGTTTACTACATTTATTTTTCTCACGAGAGTTGAATTATAATAATGCTTTGTTTCAAACTTGCATAATGGAGGCCAGGCAGGGGTCGGGTTGTGTGACAGAGACCAACGCAGTTGTTGGGCTCTGCAACGAATTTGTGGCAGTTGAGGCTGCAACAGTGGAGGGGACGCCACGGTTTCTTTAGTAATGGTAGCTTGCAATATTTTATGAATTTTGTTACGCTCTTCTATGTTGTATATATTTTTATGTGTTTTGCATAGTATTCATAGTGAATAAATTTTTTAGGTAAATTTTTGTCTTTTCTTTTCTTTTTTTTTTTGTCGTAAATTTGTTGATGTTCTTTTTCAAGAAAATGAAGAACACCATGTTGAGTGGCATTCCACATTGGGATGGGTGCCTTTTAAAACAGTTCGTTTCATTCTTTTTTAAGACATTATGAGAAATAAATATAACACTATTAATAAACAATATTCATTGTTGTTCTGTGTTTTATTTATGTCTAAATATATGCTTAATATTATAAAGAATCCAATATTTGTTAAAACTCATAATCATGTGAAAATATAGGTTAACAATAAGTATATAAAGTCAGCGCTCTAGGAACACAAACCTTTGCCCAAGCCATAGAGACGAGCTTCCTAGCGGTAATATTGTGGGTCCACCAAAAAAAAAACAAAAAAGCCCCCCATAACAGAGTCTAGATTACGAATTAAACTCATTGGCCCTTTATAAATCATAAAGTTGTGACTTAAAGCTCCTGAAAAATGACCGAAATACTGAAAGTCAAACGGCCGTCTATTGAAATAGACTTCCCCATCCAATTAGAAAATCCAAACTGCCACTATCTACAAAAATTTTCATTTGGTCGCCCTTCTAAACAAAGGGACCCCGAGATATCTGAAAGGGAGAGCACCTTGCTCATATTCTTAATGGAAAATGTTGTTGGATCACTGAGTTGGCCTAGTCAGGTATTGGGTCCAGGAAAGGCCCGAGAATGATCTTGGCCCATATTGCCTTGGTGTATTCTAGAAGCCTCTTTCTAGATTATACCCAAGAAAAGTAAAATTGTTTATTCACATCCGAATTTAAATCAGAAGATTTCCAAGATGGTAATAAGCACTCCAACTGATCATGATCTATCGAATCTAAGATACTCATAAGAGGATAGATTCTACAAGAGATCATGGTGATGACATTTAACCAAGAGGAGATAAGATTATTGTGTATTTGAATTTAAATCAAACTTAAGGGGTAAGGCATTGACCATCTCCAAACACTATAAATAATGGCCAACCCTAGAAGGCAGCCTTAAGTCCAATTCTTTGCACAAACCTTTTGCGCTATTATTTTCTTATAGTGAAACCCTATCACCCGAGAAGCCTATATTGAATGTAGCCTTCAATTAAGGTTAACCGCTCTAAATTCTTGCATTCTGTCTATTATTCTCTTTGTTGTTTTATTTACTTCATAGGTGAGTGATTATTTTGGTGAGGAATTTGAGAGATTATTTATTATACGAGTTTTACCCACCAATAATTAGTGCTAAAAGGAGGCAAGAATTTCCTAGTCTTTTTCTAGAAAACAATCTCTTAGTTGCTTCAATGGTGAGAACGCATACTGAAGTCAGTAACTAGAACCAAAATGGTTGTTGTGGTCAGAATGACAGAAACAATGATGCTGTTCGAGGTAGAAGATAGGATACACCTCTGCCACCTCCTCCGATTGACAACCAAAATCGGATTCCCCTATTTGATGGAAAAGGAGACCCATATTATCATGCTTGGCTCTTTAATTCCCACATGAGTCTGCATGGGGCACCTGACGCTATTAAGTGCCGAGCATTAATGCAACACTTAGTGGACCCACAAGACGATGGTTTAGAAATTTGAGACCACGAACCATCAAATGCTGGTGAGAATTGTACACAACTTTTGTTACCCAATTCAAGGGAAGAAGACTGCAACAAATGCCCTTAGAAAGACTCCAACCAGTTAAGCAAGGGCCCACCAGGTCTCTAAAGTCCTTTATTGATAACCATACTGGAGATATGGTTTCGGTAGAAAATTGTTTAGAGGACGCTGCCTTGACATTAGTACTTTTGTGTTTACAGTAGGGAGCCTTCAAATTTTCCTTGCACAAGAAGCCTAAGTGTCATGGCCCAAATTCTTATCACAAGCTCAAAAGTACATAAACACAAAAGAGGCAGCTCGATTATCAGCACATGTAGAGGTTCTATATTACCCTCCAACACAAACAACACCAATAGGTTAGCAGCAAGCACAGTAAGAAAAAAAAAACCAAAATGGGGAAAAGAACAATAGAAAAAGAAAGAACCAAAATGGTTGAAATAATAATCAGAATGCCAATAATTATTATCCTCTACCAACAACTACACTGGCCTTACCTCCAGCCCCACCTATAACACAGGCCTCGGCTCAAGGCAATAAAAGGTAAAGGTGCCCTTATCAGAGGTATGAAACGTATACCAAGCTCAATACTAATATTAAGGAAATTTAGAACCAGGTGTAAAACCATAATGTTAGACGTGTATGCCCTAAGGAGTAAAAATGTAATATGTTTTTGGAGACATTTTTATCAATAAAGAATTTATTTATTATTTATAAACTAAATCTTGTCCTCTTTATGTTCATATTTGCTGAATGTATGTTAAGCAAACAAAAGTCTAAGATTGTCATTCTAAACCTTTAAGAATTGGGCATATGATGGACAGATTATGTGGAAGACACGATTCTTAAGGTGACGGTCTAAATCATAAAATTCACAATCGTGGGAATAAAGTTGGGCGCTTTATTCATGTAAAGATTGTTATGTTGTCTATATCTTTATTGGAAGATAGTTGTCTTGACCATCGGAGGTAGACTCTATGAATAAAAACATTTGCACGTTGTCATAGGTGACGATGTGTTGGATCGGGACATAAAGTGAATTGATTTGGATTAATAATTTTGTCTTGGAAAATCAATTCACTTTAGGCAATCATTTATATTGTATCTTAATCCTGAGATGAATAGTGGGCCCATTGTCTTGATTTATGTCTTTTGATGTACTAAAGGGTGACATCCATATTTTATAGTGGTACGCATGTCGGTACGTTGGAGGCATAACTCTTGATAGCGTAAACCTGTTATTGATAGATATGGAATCCATAGCTCCTCTTTAGGAGTAGTTGATATCCTCTTATATGCATTATCTTGTGATTGGAAAACTAGAGCGCTTAACCATTTAGATACATAGGTGTAACTGAATGGTGTACTATCTTTGGATGGTAAGTTTTTCGATAGTGAGATAACAGAACATAAGGTAAAAATAATCAAGAAGGTAAGACAGAACTTGTCCTTAAGCCGATTATGGATAATCCTATGGGGATACGATACACTATGATATGTCATGGAGACTTAGCTAAATGGGCTTTGTAATTCTATATAGTTTGAGAGTGCAGCTCCAAGCTTTTAATGGAGTAGCGTTGGAGTTGATAATTATGAGATGTATATCTGGGATATTGGCTTTCATAATTATCAGAAACTTGAACTATATAGGTCCATTTGGTCCCCTTTGCTAGCTCACAAAAATCCTATAACGATACGACATGTTTTTCCAATAATTGATGACTTATGTTAGATTTATCAAATTGGTTGAAATTCAGAAGAATCAAATAATTCATGTTTGTTTATCGGTTAAATTAATTTTGTGACAAAATTAATTTAAGATAAACTTGTTGAATTATTGGGATCGGATAATTCTTGTCCGTTTATTGGTTGATTTAATTTTGAATAAATTAAATCAAAATATACTTGTAGGATTATTAGGAATTCATTTATTTTCCTAGAGATTATCTACATAAAGTTGTTTTGATTAGATAACTTTTCTATTGGGTTATTTGAATTAAAATTGAGACTTTATCCCATAGAATCTCAGGTGGAAAATAAAAGATTCGCTGAGATTTTTTCGATAATTCGGCATGCTGATCATAAAGTTCGGCCTACCGATGGGGCAAGTTCGGCCTGCCGATGCGTGGAAAAAGGATCACGCATTTTTACGTAGATTTTATCAGATATTGATCCTAATTTGATTTTGATTCAAATTTTTGAGACCTAATTTGATAAGGACTAACCCCTAGACCCAACCTCTATAAATAGGGAGTAAGTCACATAAGTTATTTAGATCAATATCTCAGATATACATCTCATAATTATCAACTCCAACGCTACTCCATTAAAAGCTTGGAGCTGCACTCTCAAACTCCATTAAAAGTTATTTAATTAAAACAACTTTATCTAGATAAATTAATTTTCTATTAGGTTATTTGAATTAAAACTGAAACCTTATCCTATAGAATCTCGGGTGGAGAATAAAAGATTAGTTGGGATTTCATCGTAGGTTCGGGCTACCGATGGGGCAAGTTCACCATGCCGGTCAGACAGATCGGCATGCCGATAGCGCAATAAAAAGATCACACGTTTTCACGTAGATTTCATCAAATACTGATCCAAATTTGATTCTGATTTGAATTTTTGAGACCTTATCTAATAAGGACTGAATCATGGGCCCAACCTCTATTAAAGGAGAATGAGTCTCATTATTATTCAGATCAATTGAGAGATTAGGAGTGAAACTCTACTGGTTAGATTCTGAAAACTCCCTGGGAGCTCTTGTTCACAAATCACGAACACTAGCTTTGGGTTTTCTCAATTGGTTGGAAGGAGAGTCGCTTGGAGGAAGAGCTATAAATGTAAGCCCACAATCACTCTGATCGTGGATAGAGAATAGCAAAGAAGGCCAATTGGTTGAGGTCATTCTGGAACTTTACTTCTCTTCACTGATTGAGGAAGCTTTTCGGCATTTACGAGGTTAGTAAGATCTGGTTAATTTATGTATACAACATGTCAAACTTGTGTTTTAGAAAATACTCTGATATAAAAATATTTTTAAATTTTGCTGCATACTATTTTTCCAACACATAATATACTAAGAAGGCCAATCCCAATAAGGAAAGACCTCGAGCATTGTAGGTTCCATGGAGAGGTCGGCAATAACAGGACAAAATGCACCGACTTGAAGGATGAAATAGAATACTTTATCAAAAAGGGTTAGTAGTTGGTGTATGTCTGAGAAAAGGCGATGCATAGGCTAACCAAAACGACCGTGCTTTGTAAGGAGGAATAACTAACCACCTATAGGAATGATCCACACTATCCATGATGGACTGTATTTTGGTGGAAATTCTAGGCGATCGTAAAAGAAACATGCTCGAGAGGCCAAAGGTAGGCCCTTCCATAATTATATGAATGTAGATGAAAGACCATCCAAAGTACCAAGGAGAGCTAGTATGGAAATCACCTTCTCTGAGAAGATGTCCAAGATTTCCATTTCCCTCACAATGATGCATTGGTAGTTCATCATGATTGGCAACCACAAAGTTTATAGGGTCTTTATTGACAATGGAAACTCGGTGAACATTCTCTACAAAGATGCGTTGGACCAAATATAGATTCCTAGGGCTTAGTTGATGCCTTACTCACAGTCGTTATGTGGTTTTATAAGAGATAACATTGTTCCAGAAGGTATGATCATTCTTCCTGTTATTATCAGTACTTGACAAAACACCTTGACTATAATGTCGAACTTCATAGTTGTTAAAGGAGGGACTTAGTATAACGCTGTGACAAGTAGACTAATCTTATGAGCCCTTAAGGCTGTCTCCTCCATATATCATTAAGTGGTAAACTTACCAACTGAGAACAGAGTAGGAGAGATGAGGGATGACCAGTATGAAGCATGGACCATGTAGTTTGACTCAATTCAAGACTATGAATACCTCAAATATAGAATAATGGAGCCCGACCATACACCTCCACTGAACGAGACAGACCTGGATCCAAGAATGGATGATGAAATTATGGCAACAAAACCAATGGAGGAGCAGGAGGAAGTAATAGTTGATGATTATGACCTAAGCAAGATATTGAAGATAGGAACTAATCTTAGTGCTAAAAACCATGCAGATTTGATATCGTTCTTAAAGAGCAATCTTGATGTCTTTGCTTGGACACATGATGATATGAAAGTTGTCCCCATAAATTATTTGCCACTGGCTTAACAAAGATCCTATGTACTTGCCGAAAAGACAAAAAAGAAGGGTACTAAATGGAGAAAGATATCAAGCTTTGTGTAAGGGAGTAGATAAGTTGATCAAGAATAAAACAATTGGAGAAGCCCATTACCTGACCTAGGTAGCAAATCCAGTCCTTGTAAGAAATCCAAATGGAAAGCTTCAAACTTGTGTAGACTTTACCAATCTGAATAATGCATGCCCTAAAGATAGTTTTCCTTTATCAAGGGTAGATCAATTAGTAGACACAACGGTGGGTCGCAAGCTGATGAGTTTTATGGATGCATACTCTGGATACAATTAGATCACCATGCATGACCTTGACGAGGAGCGTACAACTTTCATTATTGACTGAGGTTTCTACTGTTTTATGAAGTTGCCTTTTGGTCTTAAGAATGCAAGAGCCACATATCAAAGACTAGTGAATAAGATGTTTGAAATCCAGATCGAAAGAAACATGAAAGTCTACATAGATGGTATGCTGGTGAAAAGTCAAAATGCCTATAGGCATACTACTTACCCCAAAGAAAGAAGCGTTTGAGGTCCTTAAATTGTATAACATGAAGCTCAACCAATAGAAGTGCACTTTTGGAGTCGCTTTGGGAAAATTTCTTACTTTTATGGTGAATTAGCATGGTATAGAAGCAAATATTGAGAAGATTAAAGCTCTCATTGAAGTGGAATCCTTGAAGAAGCCAAAAGATGTGCAGAAGCTTACCGGATGTGTGGCCATGTTAAATTGCTTTATTTCTTAAGTAACAAACAAGTGCATTCCCTTTTTCAACACATTTAGAGGGGCTAAGCCCTTCTAGTGGATTCCTGAGAGTAAGGAGGCATTTTAGCAGCTTAAAATCCATCTCCGTCAAACACCTATCCTTTCCCAGGCATTACCTAGAGAGAAACTCTTTGTGTTATCTAGCTATTTCAAAACATGTAGTAAGTTCAGTGATCATCAAAGAAGAGAACCGAGTCCAGTCGCTTATTTATTATGCCAGCAAGCGCCTCTTAGACATTGAAACTAGGTGCACGGACATGGAAAAACTTGCACTTGCTTTGATAATAATAGTTAGCAAGTTGCCATATTATTTCCAAGAACACACAATTGATGTCCTCACCAACTACCCCCTAAGACAAGCACTTCAAAAGACACACATCAATTATGTTCCAATGAACCCGCTAAATGGAAGTTAGATGTAGATGGGCCATCCAATGAACACGATGCCGAAGTAGAAGTCATATTAGTAAGCACAGAGAAATACAAGATCACCTTGGCAATCAGGTTTAAATTCAAGGCATCTAACAATGAGGCTAAATATGAGGCCATCCTTATAGGATTATGACTTGCTAGACATATGGGGGAAAGCTCGATCATTCTCTACAGCAATTCATAGGTCGTGATAAGCCAAATTAATACAAATTATGTGGTTAGGGGAGAACAAATTACTGTATGCCTGAATAAAGTAAAGAACGATTGGAAGAAGTTCGAATGCTAGGAGTTTATCAAAATATCAGAGGCAAATAATAGCAATGTTGATGCATTGGCAAGTGTTGCAATAGTTAAACACTATGAGCTACTAAAATTCATACCACTCGAGCTCCTGGAACAATCGATGATTCAAAATTAAGACTTAGACTATGTGTTTCCCATTATTGCACCTTACAATTGCATGGCTCCAATTTATAACTTCTTGAAAAATGGTATGCTACTTGATAACTAATATAAAGCAAGAAGTTTGAACTACAAAGCTACTCAGTGCTTAATACATGATGATGTTCTCACTGCCAAGGAATTTCAATGCCATTGCTCAGATGGTTGGATAAAGAGGAGGCCCATAATGTCTTAAAAGAAATCCATGAAGGGTTCTGTGGAAATCATGCCAATGGTAGTCCCTACCACATAAGGTCCTACGACAAGAATACTATTGGCCGACATTGAAGAAGGAGTCCATGAAGTATGCGCAAAAGTGTGAAAAATCTCAAAGATATGCTATAATTCCCAGGTCACCTACTGAGCCTCTTACCATGGTGATCAACCCTTTGCCCGTGTGCTAAATATGGCATCGATATAATTGGACCATTGCACATTGCATCACAAAAAATACAAATACATCATCATAGCTATTGATCACAACATGAAATAGGTGGAAGTAGAACCATTGACTATGATAAATGATGCCAAATGTCGAACTTCATCTGGAGCAACATTGTATATGGATTTGGTGTCTCTAATTATTTGGTCTCAGAAAATGCTAAGTAATTCAATATTGCAAAGACGAGGGAGTTTTGTGACCGTCTAGGGATCAACAAAAGCTTCGTATCTCTAATCCACCCATATAGCAATTTTCAAGTCAAGGCAGTGAATAAGGTCTTAAAGTATACACTAAAGAAAAAGCTTGATTAATTGAAAGGTGCACGGGCTGAGGAGTTGCCAAAAGTGTTATGAGCATATAAAACCACCTCTAAGACATCCATTAGAGAAACTCCCTTCTTAATGACATATAGGGTAGAAGCCATGTTACTAGTCGAGATTACTACTCCAAGTAGCTAAGTTGTCAATTATAATATAAATTGGGAACTGATGAATGGAAAACTAGACCTATTGGAGGAGAAACGTTTGGAAGCAAAGATCAGGCAAGCGATATATCAGTAATGAGCAGCTCGGTACTATAACAAAAAATTCAAGGAAAGAAGCTTCTCGGTAGGTCATCTAGTCCTTAGACTGGTAGCCTAGAATACCAAAGAGAAGAATATTAGATCTTTAAGACCAATGTGGGAAGTACCACATTGTGTTTGAGGAATTGTCATAGTAGGCATATATTACCTTGAATATCTTTCAAGTTGGGCAATGCACTACCCATGGAATGCAACTCATCTTAGGTTGAATCACTAGTAGGCCATTCTATTTGTTAAAATTTTATAGGGATCAGAAGGCAAAGTACTTATGTCTTTTTCTCATTTAAGAAATCAAGAAAGTTTTTAAAGTTATTCAGTAAATTATATTTGACTTACTTTAAGAACTTTATGTCCAATGCCAGAGCATTATGCTCAGCCTAGAATAAAAGGGTGGTAACTCGGTGAATAAAGCATACCACCCTAAACAAAAGCTAAAATATGTACTTGTTTATTTGCATTTTGCTAAAAAGCAATATATTTAACGTAAAAAGACATTTTGATCTCCATTATATATATATTTGTGCATAAAGACCAAAGACAAGGACAAGCTTGGCCATTTTACATGTTAAATCAAAACTAAAGATGCGCTCAACTTAGTCAACTTAAAGGCTTGGTGATTTGTTATTTATTCTTGTGCAAAAAGATCATAAGTTAAAACCAAAAAAGCAAATAAAAATGGTTAAAAGTTTAACTGAGTTGTAAAAGTTAGCTTAGTTGCTTACACTTGTGAGTTTTTTTTCTAAAACCCAGCCAATTAAAGAAGTAGGTTATGTAAAAGCTCTGTTGTTTACACATGTAAATTTTTATTAAAATCTATCCAGTTAAAGAAGCAAATTACATAAAAGCTTGGTTATTAGTTGTATCAGGCATACTTGTAAAATTTTACTAAAGAGTATTTGTTTTGCAGAAAAATCTTTATATTAAACAAAATAAATATATACACAAGTTGGGCATAGAGGCCCATAGGGTCAGCCTTATGGCCATTACAAAAATCACAAAAACAAGTAAACATAAAAAATTAAGATTCTAGAGCGGTAGCAGTCATCTCGATGGCATCCCCAATGGCTTCCTCCACAGTAGTTGTGAGAAAACTCAGATCAAGATTAGGGAATTTCTCTTTAAAGGTAGCAATCACTAACTAGATTCCCTCATCAACAGAGTCATCCTTAATCTAAGTAAACTCGACAGATCACCTGAATTCCTTAACAGCTTCGGCACTAGCAGCGGCCACTCCCTTTTGGAACAAAGCTTCCTTGTTCATCAGATTCCCCTTAAGGGTCTTAATCCTTAGATCAGCTTACGAAAGAGCACCTCGGCATTGTTCTTCTCCTTTAGAAAATTCTTCAACTTCTCCTCTGCTATGTCCATCTTTGCCTCAGCATCTAGATGTTGGGTTTGGTGCCCTAAAAGCTGTGACATTGTACATATTGTTAATAGATAAATAAAATGACATTTATTATTATTTTGGTTGATTATATGTATTATGAATACATTTATAAACATCAAGAAATTTCCATGATTATTTATGTGACTATAAATTCAGCATATAAGTGTTATTTGCTTAGGGATAAAATTTATAGATAATAATCTAGATAGTCCGTAATAATTAATTAAAGTTTGGGATCTTTAACTAAAAATTACAAGTACGGTCCAATCTCATCTAAAATGAAATAGTCATTATCCGGACTATTAATGTAGAGACATTGGATTGGAGGTACTTTATATACTGAGATTATAAAGGACTGGACCAGATAAATTATGAATCTCTAATAATCATCCGTTACAAATAGAGTATTCAAATTTATCACTATGATGATCATATATTTGACAATCTTAATCCTGAGTATTTATTAGACTCCTATTTATGACATTATGTTTTTTGACTTGCGTGGTAAGATTTGTCTAAGCACATATTATAACTTAGCATCTTGGAAACATAAAGTAATAAATGGCTGGGAATAATATTATACAGATATGGAATCCATTCCTTCCCTATGGAAGTTAGAAAAATAGTTCTCTTGAGTGATAATTCAAGGTTTGAACAGTAGAGTGCTCGTTCATGATAAGATTATGAATTAATTGTTCATTAGAGAATTATTGGAACTCAATGATAAAGATGTAATAAGAGAGGTGAACGGAAATTGAACCTAGCTCTTATTATGAACTATTTATGGAGGATTGACTTATATGTAATGGTTATATCAATGGACTGCTCGCTAATTTTCTTTGAGTAATTTCACTATAATCTCAAGAGTTCAGTTTCAGGTTTTTAGTGGAGTAACACTGAAACTAATAAATTTGGCACATTAATTAAAGAGTTTGATTAAATGTCAAATTTATTGGAGCTTGGGTTATAGGTCTATAGGTCCCCAATATCACCTCTGTAATACTATATTGGATTTTTGCATAGAATGAATTATACATATTTAATTTGGAATTATTGAATTCTGAATTAATTATTTCACACTTGAATTATTAATGCGACACAGAAAAATGTTCTCTGTGACATATAATGTAATGTGATAAATGTTATCACATTTAACTGAGCATTAGTTAATTAATTAATTGATTTTTTTTAAATCTATTCTTAAATAAATGTGATTTATTTTTGAATTTAGATATATATGGTTTTTAACCAAATCTTTTTATATATATAAGATTTTATAATATATTAATATATATATATATTAATATAATATAATATTAAAAAAAAGGAGGACGTGAAACTTCACAGTTTCACGTTTTACCTTGTTTATATATATATATATATATAAAGGAATCACGTGAAGTGATTCCGTAAATTTAAAAAAAAAAAGAAAAAAAAAGGAAGCGTGAAAGAAAAGTTTCACGTATATATATATATATAAAAGGAATCAATTGGTAAGGATTCAGGAATGAAGAAAAAGAAAAAGAAAAGGGAAAGTAAAATTACTAATGGCTCAGATATAAAAATGAGAGATAACAGTTATCTTAGGAGAATTATTATTCACATAATTTTTACAAAATACTTAGATAGAAAAACTAAGAGTTCTTCTTTGAAAAAAAAGGTCTGCTATCTCATGTGTTGAGTACATAGCAAATTCAGAAAAGTGTGAGGAAAATTCATTCTTGCAGTTTGACGCCCACTCGTCTTTCCATTGGTGTGGAGGCCTGGTTTGAAAGATCGTGGTGTCAAAGAGGAAAGCTAGGATACCCTGATAGTCTTCAAAAAGTTAGTAAAAATTCCTAAAGCTTTCTATAATTAAAATTATATATCTATTTCCGATGAACAAAGTTTTCAGAAAATTTTTGTTTGTCAACGATCCTTTCCTTTCGCTGTGTTTCATATTTTAATTCCAACACTAGAGCCCTAGTATCTGTCTTTTCTTTTTGATAAACTACAACGACATGGTAGTCAAAGCTGGTAAGAGAAGAGATCAGAGCCTGCAAAAAAGAGTATTATTAATGGTCAGGGAAATAAGGAAAAGAATGGACACTCTGTAGGAGGCCATGTACCCTCATGTTGCACCCAACTAAATACTTGTGCTGCCCTAGACTTGTCTTCCCTTGCAAGTTGACCCACTTGCACTCGCCATAATTCTTGCAGATGGTCTCCATAATTGAGCTTATCCAAGGCAGGTAACGAGATATCACGGCTGCAAGATTGTCGGCATGGGCTGTGGAGATCGTCTGGGATTGTTTGCCTTTGGATGTATAGGTGCCTAAGGTCGGAGCTAGAGGAACAGTTACAACTTGAAAAGGCAGTCGCTTATTGATAGTGACACCACTAGAAGATGAGCTGCCTTAGCTCATCTGAGATTGGCTAGCCTTAGAAGTGTCATGTTTGCTCTTTTTGGTTTGCTCGGTACCTTAAGAACTTGCACTGAACCTCTTAAATGCAGAAAACTTCGACACCATCTATGCACCTAAGGAAAAATTCCAGGTCGGTTATTAACACTTGTAAATTTTTTGCAAAATTCTTTGAGAAAATAAATAGTATAGATTCAATTAATGCCTTCTTGCTCTTCTTCTTCTTCGCTACTGAGGTTCACAATGGGTGTGGGCGCATGAGAAACTACATCGCCACTAGGGCCTACCACAACAACCATGGACAAAAGAATAGCTAGCTTGGAGAATCCAATGGCCAAGAGATTGTAGTTGTTGGACATACCAAAGCCACTCTAGTACCTTAAAGATTGCGTCCATGTGAGCTCATCCTTATTTAAATTTTGACAAAGAGATGAAGTATCTACAAAAAGAAATAGAAAAGGTTAGCCTAGGCTTTATATTAAAGAAAAGTGGGGATTAGGTCAGACACTAACGTTTTGAGGTAAAATGTCACATAACTGGGATAGGATACCCCATCTCAGTCCAATGGCAATCAAAAGACTCATTCAAGAAAATAAATAACTTCTTTCAAGAGGGTAGGTTTTGAAAGGGGTTGTCGTATCCACTAGAAGGTGGGTTTTGAATGATTGATAATTTAACGGTTGAAAAGGCAATGATCATTGTAACAAAATTTTAAAGAAAACAATTATTTTTGAAAATTTTAAAGGATTTTAAAACATAAAATTAAAACGGTAAAGCTTTAAAAATCCTTTGTATGTTTCATAACTGGTATGGGATTTTAACTCTAGTTACAAATTATGCAAAGCATTTAATTTATTCTATCTTTTCTCATTAATTTTAAGCACTTTCATTGATTTTACAAGTTAACCTAAAGCAACAATACAACAAGCTATAATGTAGTAAATATTTTCCAATAAAAGTAGCCAAATTATCATCTTTTACTAATCATTTGGTGTAGTAATTATGAAAATTATAATTGCTATCATTATAATTATAATTAACATAATTTTAAGATAGAAAAGATAATAACAAATCAAAATTTTTATATCTAAATGGAATAAATTTTTTCATTAATTTCAACAGAACTTTGTCCTATAAAATATCTAAAATCAATAACATAACATGTCATATTGTAGTAAAAGACATTCCATGAAATAAGCATTATTTTATTACTATTAATACTTGTTATGTAAAACAATTTAATTATATAAATAAAGCATGACTGAATTTATGTAAAAATGAGCAGCATAATAATACTAACAATAATTACTAAAAAGAAAAATATAATTTATTCCATAAAAATATAAACATTACAAAACAGATATAGAATTAAAAACCATACCCGAGTATTGTACATACAAGATTATCTCTCTGTCTCACCAAACTTTCTATGCTAATTTAGGCATTATTTTAATATTAAAAGTGGGGTTAGAGCAATGTTCTAATAGCATTTCCTCCAAAAGAGGATACTATAGAGTTAGAAACTTAGTAGATTAAGAAATAACAAACAAGGAAAGAAAGGCAAAAAGGACTAAGATGTGTGAAATGTTCTAAGGGGGGAGGGCTATTTATAGTAGTGAAAAACTGCTATGTAGCCAATGTTTTATTATTTATTTATTTATTTTCTTTCTATTGCATCTGATTCAGATGCATGATATGAAAATTTTTATATTTAATTTTTTTTGGGTTTCTTTTCTTCCTTTCTTTGCCGCCCAACAAATCAACACTTTAAGCTGAATTTTTTTTTTTTTTTTTGCGTGAGACAGCTCGTTAGTGTGCAAGGATTGGTTTGGGATCTGGTGTGGTGCCAATGACTTGAAGTAAGAGTAGTGACTAAGATAAAGTTGGGACCGAGGCTGGGCTGGGAACCATTGGATGTATCCTGGTAAGCCAATTCGATGGTGAAGAAAGCGCACGCATGTAGGAACTACAACATATGATTCAGAGCACTTCTAGAGACAAAGTTGATACACGACAAATAATTTGATGGTTGAGATTTAACTGACGGCTTGATTGAATAGTTGACAGCGCGCCATGTGTCTTTTCTTTTTTTAATTACACATTTATTTTGATTTCTTATGCATTGGAAGTGTATGTTTGCCCATTTTTGCATCATTTTGCTTCTTTTTCCTCTAGATTTCAAATCTAAAATTAATAAACACATTAAAATTAATTATTTTATATGTAAAATATTTATAATAATTTTATGAATATTTATTTTACAATTAAATGCATAAAACACACTAAAAATAAAAAAAAAACTTCTAAACTTAACAAACCTTAACAAATATATTATTTAAGACTCGAAAATATTTTTAAAAATTACTAAAAATATAATAAAATATATTTACAAACATGACTAAAAATAAAATCACACAAAATTATTTTATGCTTTTAATTATTTACAAATGAATTAATTATTAAACACATAAAAACGACTCTTAAAATTACTAAAAATTTTCTTAAACATAAAAAACACTAAATATATATTTTTAAACATATTTACATACTAAGACACAAAATACTTATTAACATAAAAATTACTATAATTAAGGGATTTAACGAGAAATGTTAATATAAAATGATTTTATTTAGCCTTAGAAATGTGCATTTTTACAATCTCATCATACCCCTCATCTGGCTTATTGCTAGTTCCTAGCAATTACAGTGATAAAATTTTGAAATAATTTACAGAATATTCACACAATGCAATCTATTTAACTCGAATTGGACTCGTCTAAGTTGATAGACTAACAAAACAAAATTGTATTTAAAGACGTTATATGTTATTTAACACAAGGTATTTAAGCCAGACTTAGTACGGAAAGAGATAATAAATAATTATGAAGTTTTATAAAAAATTAAGAATAAAATTATTATGATATTTTGCTTGAAATCACTCCTGCAAGTAGCAACACTTAAAATTTATTCATTGGAACAATTAAGAACAGAAACATAAAACAGAAATATATACAAAAGTTTAACAAATTGTACAATTGTGAATAATACAATGTCTGGTTCCTTTAAGCTTTCTCCATAACCCATTTAGTGAGCTTTGGGTCAATAACTCCTAGACTAGTTGGCCTAGGGTACTAGGTGTTGAAGCACCTTATAGAACTCATTTACTCGAGTTGAAGGGGCTACGAAGCCAAACTTATTTAATTTTAATTTATAGACTTCACACTTTTTATTTTTATTTATTTACACTTTCCTTTTGTATTTTTTTGTATTGTTCTCTTTTTTATTTATTATTTAATCTAATTAATTAATTAATTTTGAAAATGTAACTGCTTTTAATTGTTAATCTTTTCAAAATGACATAACTCAAATATTCATATCCTTGACTTATCACCACAATTAAGGTGTGTGTGTATGAAAAGAATGGCTTACAAACACTTTAAAAAATAAACATATAAAAACGTTAAATAAAACTGTGTTTTGAGAGTTTTAAATTTAGATAATTCAAAAAATAGAAAAAAGATATCACATTAATATTAAATTCAGAAATCAAGATAATATAATTGTTGGAAATACGATGCGCAGTGGCATTTAAAAAATTTTTCATTAGAGTAATTTTCAAAACACAAGTTTGACATGCTATATGTATAAATTAGACAAATCTTACTAACCTTTGTGTGAAGATCCTTCGCAGCATGTGTAGAGAAGTAACGTTCCAGAAGAGCCTCAACCAACTGGTCTTGTTTGCTATTCTCTATCCACAACCGGAGTGAGTGTGGGCTCACACATACAGCTCTTCCACTAGTGACTCTCCTTCCAACCAATAGAGAGAACCCAAAGCTAGTGTTCGTGATTTGTGAACAAAAGCTCTCAGGGAGTTTTCCAGATGCTCACTAGAAGAGTATCACTCTTAATCTCTCAATTGATCTGGGTAAATCATGAGACTCACTCCCTTTATATAGCCATTGGTCCTGGGGTCAATCCTTATCAGATTAGGTCTCAAAAACTCGAAACAGAATCAAGTTCGGATCAATATCTGATAAGATCCGCGTGAAAATGTGTAATCTTATTTCTCGTTGATCGGCAGGCCGAACTCCCGAGAAAAAATCTCCGCGAATCTTTTATTTTTCACCCAAGATTCTAAAGGATAAAGTCTCAATTTTGATTCAAATAACCCAATAGAGAAATTATCTGATCAAAACAAACCTTATCAAGATAATCTCTAAGAAAATAAATCAATTCACAATAATTCTACAAGTTTACCTTGATCTAATTTATCCAAAATTAAAATCAACCGATAAACAGACAAGAATTATCTGATCCAATAATTCAATAAGTTTATTTTAAATTATTTTTATTACAAAATTAATTCAATCAATAAAAAGACATGAATTATTTGATTCTTACAAATTTTAAACCAATCTGATAATTCTGACAAAAGTCACCAATTATTGGAAAAGCACGCCGTGTCGTTACAGGATTTTGTGAGCTAGCGAAGAGGACCAAAATAGACCTATAAAGTTCAAGCTCATGATAATTTGAAACCCAATATCCCAGATATACATTTCACAATTATCAACTCCAACGCTACTCCACTAAAAGCTTGGAGTTGCACTCTCAAACTTTATAGAATTACAAAGCTCGTGTAGCTAAGTCACCATGACATATCAAAGTGTATCATATCCCCATATGATAATCCATAATCGTCTTAAGGACAAGTTCTGTCTTACCTTCCTGATTATTTTTATCTTACGTTCCATTGTCTCACCATTAGAAAACTTACCATCCAAAGATAGTATACCATTCGGTTACACCTATGTATCCAAATGGTTGAGCGCTCCAGTTTTCTAATTACAGGACAACGCATATAAGAGGATATCATTACTCCTAAAGAGGAGCTATGGATTCTATATCTATGAATAACAAGTCTACGCTATCAGGAGTCATGCCTCCAACGTACCGGCATGCATATCACTATTGAGATGTGGGAGTCACCCATTGGTACATCAAGAGACACAAGTCGAGACAACGGGCCTACTATTCATCTCAGGATTATGATACAATACAAATGACTGTCTAAAGTGAATCGATTTGCCAAGACAGAATTATTAATCTAAATCAATTCAATTTATTTCCCGATCCAACACATCGTCACCTATGACAACGCGCCAATGTTCTATTCACGGAGTCCAACTCCGATGGTCAAGACAAACCATCTCCCAAAAGGGATATAGACAACATAACAATCTTTACATGAATAAAGTGCCAAACTTTATTCCCTTGATTGTGGATCATATGTTTTAGACCATCACCTTCAGAATCGTGTCTTCCACATAATCATCCCATCATATGCCCAATTCTTAAGGTTTAGACTGACAGTCTCAGACTACTGTTTGCTTAACATACATTCAACAAATATGAACGTAAAGAGGACAAGATTTGGTATATATAAATGAATAAATTCTTTATTGATAAAAATGTCTCCAAAACGTATTACATTTTTACTCCTTAGGGCATACATGTCTAACAATAATAACACATTAACTACTAAAAAACTAATATTTACAAAACATTCTTTTAAATTTTTAACTAAAAAAAATTACAAAATGACACTCAAAAATGAAAAACTTTTACAAAACATACAAAATTTGGAGTAAAAACTCAAAAGTTGAAAAAACAAGATGAAAAATTTTGACACAATTTTGTACAGCATTGATACACAACCTTCTTCCCTGAACATAAATTGTACATTGTTCCCAATGTATAAAAAGAATAATGAGAGAAGCAAAAATATTACCTAAATCAACACAGTGGTAGAGATGATTTGCAATAAGCTTAACAAACCAAACAAAAACACAAAATAATATATTACAAGCTGGATCTTTTTGTAATGTCTAAGAAAATTTATTTACTTAAATCTAGAATTTACTTGGATTTAAATAGTGAATTTTCTTTAATGCATTGTACTTTGTAAAAGTACAATAAAATGAAATGTTTACAGATAATATTGCTGTGAATTATGTTTGTAAAATTCTATGCAATTGGGAGTATTTTTAAATTGCAAATTTTGTGGGTAAGATTGTTAAAAATATTTGCAAAATACCCTCAAGATGAAATTTATATTACAATAAATATAAATTTTTGTGGTATGAATTAGTAAAGAGAGAGGAAAGTTAATTAAAGTAAATAATCATGCTATAGTCTAAGTAGTATAAAAATGGTCTATTTCCAGCTAAAAAATTGGTAAAAAGATGTCTGTGTTGGCAGCTCATCAGTTGACGAATACAATCTAAAAGACTCATTGGTAAAAGAGTACATTATATAGTAAAATGGCAATGTTAAAGTACAAGTGCAGATATAAGAAATACTATAATAGGAAATAGTCAGTATGAGAAAAAAATAAGTTAGTATAATTTTAGACTGTTAAAGATAATATCTATACAAAATTCTACATTGGTAATATAGGAAAAATTCTGTATAGTGTAACTTTATATTGTGTAAAAGAATTGTGGGGACCCACTTGCTTTTAACATAACAGGTTAAAATTTTGCCACCTATTCTAGGGAGACACACAGTATATATGGATGGAGGAGACAAGAAAATTTAAATCACTTTTGCCATAAAGTTGTGAAAATTGCAAAAAATAAAATTAAAAAAAATCAAAACGGAAGCTTTTTAAATAAAAATGGTGGCCACAAAAATTGAAAAAAATCCTTCTTTTTCCCTTGGCTTACCAAAAGCTCTTAACCTATTTTTTCTAAAATTTTCTTTCAAATTTTATCAAAGAATCAACCTCTAAAAAGTTCAATAACAAAATCAAATTTTAATCCAAGATAAAATCTAAACTTTCTTTCTTTTATTGAGCTTTACTTTTTGGTTTTTGAACAGGGTTTTGATGAGAAAATTTTCATGGTTATGTTAAGGGAGAATACCAAGAACAACTATAGGTGGTGGACCACAAAAATCACAAAGGAAAGCTTTAGGTAAATTCTAAATTAAACCTAAGAAATTATGTTTTTAGGTGTTTTTGTTATGTAAAAAGCTAGGATAGACTATGACTTGCTTAAGGGGTGTTAATGACATCTTTATATGACTTGCTTCCTGCTATGTGTTGTAAATTATTGTGAGAAACTAGGGTTTTGAAGTTTAAAAACCCAACGTTTGAAATTTAGCTTAAAAAAAAGTAATTTTTGGTATTTTAATAAAATATAAGGTTTTGATGAGTTTTAGGGTCATTGAGTTTCTCTAGAAACATGGTAGTTCTGCCCAACACAGTGGAGATAATAATTTTGTTAACAAAAGTTTGAAAAAATTCATTGAGGGTAAAATTGTAAAGTTTTTATTTAAAGACAGATTTGAAAAATGGCCTATAACACCCCTGTGCAATCCGAATTGAAGGAAAGTTAAAACAAAAAAGTTATAGAACTCATCGAAAGGGTTTAAAGTCACGGATAGTTCACAAAATTCTACTCAGCTCATGAGTTATGATTTTTGACGTTTTAAATCATAAAAGTTTTAATTAAAAAAAGAAAAGTTTCTTTTTATTGAAATTATTGCATTCCAAAACTTGGGGAATTCATACGCTATTTGGGGAAAAAATATTTGAATCCAATGATGTAATATGGTCAATTTTGAAATTGGGAGCAAAAACATCAAATTTTCACAAAACAGAGATAAAAATCTCAAAGTTTGGTCAGAATAGGTTTTTAACACAAAGCGGGCATCGATGTCTTAAACTTGTTGTCATTGATTTAAAAATAACAAAATATAAGTTTTATATGACAACAATAAGCTCAAAACGTTTTAAAAATTCGTTAAGGACAAAAATGTCAATTTTTTAAAAAAGGGCCAAACAGACCCTAAAATGCTCGAAATACAGCAAGATCCATAGTGAAACAATTTTCCCTAGGTCCGAGGGTGATGGGAAGGCATTTGTTGTTGGAAAAATAGTATGCAACGGAATTTTAAAATTTTTTTATATTAGAGTATTTTTCAAAACACAAGTTTGACACACTAAATGCATAAATTAACCAGATTTTACTAACCTTTGAATGTCAAAAAACTCCCGTAATCCATGAAGAGAAGTAATGTTCCATAAGAGCGTCAACCAACTAGTCTTCTTTGCTATTTTCTATCCACGATCAAAGTGAGTGTGGGCTTACGTCGTTTAGCTTTTCCCCCAGGTGACTCTCCTTCCAACCAATTGAGAAATACCCAAAGCTATAATTCGTAATTTGTGAATAATAGCTTTCTGGGGAGTTACAGAGTGTCACTAACAGAGTCTCACTCTAGATTTCTCAACTGATCTAAATAATAATGAGACTTACTCCCCTTTTATAGAGGCTAGACTCAGGAGTCAGTCCTTATCAGATAAGGCCTCAAAAATTTGAATCAGAATCAAATTAGAATCACTCTCTAGTAAAATCCACATAAAAAAGTGTGATACTTTTACCGCCCAGTCTGCAGATCAGCCTGTCGAACCTCCTCAATCGACAGGCCCAACTTAAAGATTGGCCTGCCGAACCTTTGATAAAAAATCCCTGTGAATCTTTATATCCCACCCGAGATTCTTAGGATAGAGCATCAATTTTAATTCAAAACACCCAATAGAGAAGTTATCTGATTAAAATAGTCATATCTAGATAATCTCTAGGAAAATAAATATTCCTGATAATTCAACAAGTTTATCTTGAATTAATTTATTTAAAATTAATCCAACCAATAAATAGACATGAATTATCTGATCCCGATAATTCAACAAGTTTATCTTGAATTAATCTTCTCACAAAATTAATTCAACCGACAAACAAACATGAATTATATGATTTTCTTAAATTTCAGCCAATGTGATAAACCTAACATAAGTCACTAATTATTAGAAAAGCACACCACATTGTTACAAGATTTTTGTGAGCTAGCAAAGGGGACCAAATGGACCTATATAGTTCAAGCTTCAGATAATTATGAAACCCAATATCCTAGATATACATTTCACAATTATCAACTCCAACGCTACTCCACTAAAAGCTTAGAGCTGCACTCTTGAACTATATAAAATTGCAAAGCCCGTGTAGCTAAGTCTTTACGACATATCATAAAGTATCGTATCCTCATAGGATTATCGATAATCGACTTAAGGAAAAGTTTTATCCTACCTTCCTAATTATTTTTATCTTACGTTCTATTATCTCACCATTGGAAAATTTACCATCTAAAGATGGTATACCATTCGGTTACACCTATGTATCCAAATGGTTGAGCGCCCTAATTTTCCAATTATAGGATTACGCTTATAAGAGGATATCACTACTCCTAAAGAGCAGATATGGATTCTATATCTATGAATAACATGTCTACACTATCAAGATCATGCCTCCAACGTACCGGCATGCATACCACTATTAAAATGTGGATGTCACCCTTTGGTACATCAAAAGACATAAGTCAAAATAACAGGCCCACTATTCATCTCAGGATTAAGATAAAATACAAATGATTGTCTAAAGTGAATCGATTTGCCAAGACAGTATTATTAATCCAAATCAATTCACTTTATGTCCTGATCTAACACATTGTCACCTATGACAATCTACCAATGTTTCTATTCGTGGAGTCCACCTCCCATGGATGGCCAAGACAAACCATATCCCAATAGGGATATAGACAACATAACAATCTTTGCATGGATAAAGTGCCCAATTTTATTCCCTCGATTACGGATCTTATGATTTAGACCGTCACCTTAAGAATCGTGTCTTTCGCATAATCTGTCCATTATATGCCTAATTCTCAAAGGTTTAAACTGACAGTCTCAGACTTTTGTTTGCTTAACATACATTCAACAAATATGAACGTAAAGAGGACAAGATTTGGTATATAAATAATAAATGAATTCTTTATTGACAAAAAATGTCTCCAAAAACATATTATATTTTTACTCCTTAGAGCATACACATCTAACAATCTCCCACTTGCACTTAGTGAGTAAATATGACAAATCTCGCATCCCCATAGCTTCCACATGTCTCTTGAAGACTCTTCTAGTAAGTGTCTTTGTGAATGGATCAGCAAAAATGTCCTCTGACATGATTTTGCACACCATGATATGCCCACCCTCGATGAAATCCTTTATCACATGATACTTCCAATCAATATGCTTACACTTCTTATGAAATCTTGGTTCCTTAGCATTAGCTACCATCGCACTATTATCAAAATACAGTGATACCGCCTAATCCATACCAGGAAATACCTTAAGATCCCCAAGGAACTTGTAGAGCCACACTGCTTCTTTTAAAGCATCACTAGTTGCCATATACCCGGCCTCCATCGTTGATCCAAAGTGCAATCTTGCTTTACACTTCTCTAACTGATTGCACCACTGTCTAGAGTAAACATAAAACCCAAAGTTGATCTCCTCAAATCCAGGTGGGATTTGAAATCCAAATCAGTATGTCCTAGAGGAGTTAAGTCCTCACCCAAATACACAAGCATATACCCTCAAGTCCTTCTTAGGTACATGAATATATGCTTTACCGTAACCCAGTGGTTCGGTTCGAAATCCGCCTGAAATCGACTCACAATTCCGACCACATAACAAATATCTGGTCATGTGCAAAGTGTGGCATACATGAGACTACCCACTGTCAAAGCATAAGGCACCTTCTTCATGTATTCTCTTTCTTCCTCAGACTTTGGAGAGTCTTTCTTAGAAAGAGTAATTCCAGACCTAGATGATTACCCACCTTTCTTGGAATCCTATATTGCAAGCCTCTTAAGAATTTTATCTATATAGCCAGCTTGTGACAATGCTATCATTTTGTTCTTCCTATTCTGAAAAATTTGGATACTGAGAACAAAATTAGCCTTACACAAGTCCTTTATATCAAAATGCTTGGTCGACCATAATTTGACCGTTGACAATGCCCCAACGTCATTGCCAATTAGCATAATGTCATCTACATAGAGCAGTAGAAAAACTACCTTATCATCGTTAATGTGTTTTTACACACATGGTTCATCTACATTTTGTGAGAACCCATAAGTCTTGATCACTTAATAAAATCTTATGTTCTAAGAATGGGATGCCTGCTTAAGTCTATAAATTGACTTTAGTAGCTTACAAACCTTACCCTCTTGACCTTTGACCTTGAGCCCGAACCCGTCTAGTTGTTCCATATAAATGGACTCATCAAGATAGCCATTTAGAAAAGCCGTCTTAATATCCATCTGCTAAATCTTGTAATCGAGAGCAACAGCTATGGACAAGAGAATTCGGATGGACTTAAGCATGGCTACAAGCGAAAAAGTTTCCTTGTAATCAATTCCTTCCTTTTGTCTGTAACCTTTAGCTACTAGTCTAGCCTTAAAGGTTTCAACCTTTTCATCCACTCCTCTTTTCCACTTGTAGATCCATTTATACCCTATGGGTTTTACCCCTTTAGGAAGATCCACGAGCTCCTAGACCCAATTAATCTCTATAGACTTCATCTCTGTGTTCATGGCCTCTATCCAAAGTTTCGAATCAACATCCTTTATAGCCTTTGCAAAAGTATAAGGATCCCTGTCATGTTCATCTGGTTCAGCCAAGAAGACTTCACCATTGAACATATACCTCTCGAGTTGACGCCTAATCCTCCCACTATATCGAAGCCCCTTAGATTGTTGTTCAGGTTCATTTGGTTTTTCCACACCAATTATTGTGGTTTCTATGGAAGCCCCTGAAGTGATTGGATCATTCCTTAACTCCTCAAGCACCACTTTTCTTCAAGGCTTAAAGTCAACCATGTAACTCTCCTCAAGGAAAGTTGCATGAGTTGAAACCACGACTTTATTTTTCTTTGGGTTATAAAAATAACCACCTTTTGTCCCCTTTGGATATGCTACAAACAAGCAAACTTTCGAACATGCTTCCAACTTGTTCACATCCTTAAACAGGACATGAGCCCAACATCCCCATATATGAATCTAGTTTAAGGATGCCTTCTTGCCCATCAACAACTCGTGAGGAGTTTTAGGGACCAATTTTGAAGGCACGTTGTTTAAAAGATAACATGCAGTTTGTAGTACATATCCCCAAAAGGATAAAGGCAATTATGAATAACTCATTATGGACCTGAACATGTCTAATAAAGTTCTATTTCTTCTCTCTGCTATGCCATTTTGCTACGGAGTGCCCGACGCAGTCAAATGGGATAAAATCCCATTCTCTAATAAGTGTCCTAAGAACTCATTAGGAAGGTATTCACCACCTTGATCGGATCGAAGTGCCTTTATAGGTCTATCCAATTGCTTTTCTACTTCAGCCCAAAGCTCCCTAAACTTGTCAAAAGTTTTGCTTTTGTAGTGCATCAGGTATACATACCCATCACTTGAGTGATTGCCAATAAAAGTGACGAAGTACTCATACCTTCCTCGTGCCCAGATGTTCATCGGTCCGTAAACATCACTATGCACAAGTTCTAGAACCCCTTCGACCCTATTAACCTTAGACCCAAATGGTCTTTTGGTCATTTTACCCTCTAAACATGATTCACATTGAGGTATAGATTCCACTTTTAAGTGACTTAAAGGTCCATCCCTTACCAACCTGTGAATCCTATTCAAGTTAATATGACCAAGGCGTAAATGACAAATATAAGTCTTATTAGAGTGAGAAGTTTTAAGTCTTTTAGAGTTATTATCATTCATATAAACATTAACTAGTAAGTCCATCTTAGGTTTGATAAATTATAGATTATTTTGCATCCATTTAGAATAGATAAAAGATTTGTTTTTACGAATCACCACTTTATTATTAAAAGAAACCAAATAGGAGGCTTTAAATAAACAAGCTACAGAAATTAAATTCCTCTTAAACTTAGGAACATAAAAACAATCTCGCAAAATTAAAATCCTATAATTATCAGAATATAGATGGATGTCTCCCACTACTTCAGCTAAGACCAACGATTATCGCCCATCTGAAGCGTGAAGTCTTCATGAATTCTTTGAACCTTTGCAGAGAAACATAAACATAATTAGTTGCACCAAAATCTATCACCCAAATTACTGGATTCCTCAACCAAACAAGTTTCTAAATACAGAAGATCACACCTACATCCTCGGGAAAGGAAGTCCTTACAATTCTTCTTTATGTGCCCAACCTTCCTGTAGAAGAAGCACTTAAGCTTCTTGGGGTTCTTCTTCTTCTTCTTCTGGCTCTTGTTGTTTGTAGGAATAGAAGACTTTTTGTTCTTGGCCCATTGTTTCTTTCCATTCCTAATTGGGGTTGGAACCAGAAGCAGCCGCCAAATTGGCCTCTCCACCAGCAAGAGACTCCCTGATCAATAGTTTAAATTCCTATAGCTGTTTCATAAACTCCGTTAAGGTCATATCCTGCCTATTGCTTAAATTGAATGTTGCTCTAAACGGAATAAATTCCTTAGACAGAGTCTCAAAGACCATAGTTATCTGAGTTTCAGCATCGATGTCTGGTCTATTGGTTTGTGCCTCAACGATGTGACCCATGACCAACATCATGTGCTCCTTTACATATGTCCCTGATCTCTACTTATAGTTTAAGAGTTTACGAAGTGCCCCTTGCCGCTTTGTTAGGGCCTAGCCTCCAAACAGGTCTTCCATATTATCCAAGATCTGCTTAGCACTCTCATAATCCTCATGTTAAGCCTGCAACATGTTATTCATGTTGGCCATAACATAGCAGCGGGCCTGATCATTAGCATCTTTCCAATGATCATATGCTTGGATTTGATCATTGGTGGAACTTCCCATGGGATCAAGGGACAAGGGGTTGTCAACACAAATTTCAGTTTCTCAAAGGACAAAATGATGTTTAGGTTTCGTTTCCAATCACTAAAATTCTTTCCAGTTAATTGGTTTTTGTCAAGTATTGATAATAAAGCGTTTTTAGACATTTTTAATCTACAATAAAGAATCATATACCAAACATATGCAAACATAGCATAATAATTTAGTAAGATAATACAATCATGTGAAAAAAACAAATGTGTTTATGTGTCAAAAACTTGAAAATATCACATCCTGACAATGATAATTTCCAACTCATAATTTAACAAGCTCCTAGGAGAGTCATGCCAAATTCAATCAGGAACACAGATCCACTCCTGATTAATATATGCCATCCAAGACCTATATGATCAAGCATATATTAATAATCATTTCTTTGGCCATTAATTTTACTAACAGAGCTCCTAGGGGGGTTAATAATAAAATTAACATGAGTTTATAACCATCATTTCAATATTTTATCCATGATTTACAATCACCACCTAGGGGTGTGTAATGATAAATCATGCTAAAATATCTTATGCTCTCAAAGATCTAACCTGGCCTATGATGAAGTCCCTTCCTAGGGGTCTGAACCACCATGTGCTACCTATGGACCAACGATGGAGGTCTTACGTCCTCTCTTTGAAAATCTTCTCTTGCTCAATCTTTTGAAATCAAGCTTTTATTTTAAAAACATGCATGAACAAATTTAAATGAGCAATACTCTCAATTCTATATGACATGTTATCAATATACATGGCAAATTATATTATAATATAGACAAGCAAAGCTACAAACAAAATAATAATAACCATAATATTATGGCTCCACCCTAGAGAATAGAAAATAAAGATTACAAAAGAATAATTGAAACATATTATTGATTCTTCATCCTTGAATCCTCAAGCTGTATCCTTCTTCACATAATGCCTATCTTCAAGTATTCAATCCCGCATACATCGAATACTCCATATTTTTGGTTATATCTAAATTTTAATGTTTCTTGGAATTGTCCCAATAATAAAATTAAAACTACATCGAAAATTGAACTTTTTCTGAAAAAATTTTCAACTCTCTGCTGGCAAGTCGATCTATGTGATAGCCCTGTCGGTCATGACCCACTAGCCTATCGATCTTTTCAGATCGGTCTGTTGGTCATGAAAGTTCGGTCTGCTGCCAGAGCCACCTAATTTCTTCCCGTAGATGGCTTGCCGAACCTGAAGTCTGGCCTGTCGATCCTACGACCATCGGCCTGCCGAACTGGAGGGTTTGGCATGCCGACCGAGCAAAGATCATGACTTTCCAGAAAATACAATTTTGATGCAATTCATTAATTTTATTTTCAACAATTCAAAAACATAAAATTAGAGACTTAGAAAATACCTGGGAATGCCATCATCCATCTTCTAGATGCGCCTTCTAGATCCATCTTCTCTGAACGATTATTTAATTACAAAATTGTTACAAACTTAAAATTAAATAATAATTCCTAGACGGAGATGATAGTCTGCCATCTAATTTCATGAAAAACCTAACTACAAGTCTAACCTCTAAGGAACCATAACGGGTATAAATAAATTAATTAATTAATAATTAAATAATAAATTAATCAACCATAATTAATTAATAAACATTCATCATATAATCTATGACAACATAAAATTATATAGAAACCCTAGAGTGCCAACTATTTATAAAATTAAATTTAAGCATAGGAGAGATCAAGATCACAAAATTTATACTTGTAGCATGGTCACAAACTTGCAAATTTATGTAAAAACCTTGCTCTGATACCAATTGTTGGAAAAATATTATGCAGCAGAATTTTAAAATTTTTTTATGTCAGTGTATTTTTCAAAACACAAGTTTGACACGCTATATGTATAAATTAACCAGATTTTACTAATCTTTAAATGCCGAAGAACTCCCGCAATCCGTGAAGAGAAGTAACGTTTTAAAAGAGCCTTAACCAACTAGTCTTCTTTGCTATTTTCTATCCATGATCGGAGTGAGTGTGGGCTCACATCGTTCAGCTTTTCCCCCAGGTGACTCTCCTTCCAACCAATTGAGAAATATCCAAAGCTATAATTCGTGATTTGTGAATAATAGGTTTCCAAGGAGTTATAGAGTCTCACTCTAGATTTCTCAACTTATCTAAATAATAATTAGACTCACCCCCTTTTTATAGAGGTTGGACTCAGGAGTCAATCCTTATTAGATAAGGCCTCAAAAATTCTAATCAGAATCAAATCAGAATCAATATTTGATAAAATCTGTGTAAAAATGCGTGATACTTTTATTGCTCGGTCGGTAGGCCGAATTGGCAAATCAGCCTATCGAACCTCCTCAATCGGTAGGCCAAACTTAAAGGTCGGCTTGCCGAATCTCTGATAAAAGATCCATGCGAATCTTTATTTCCCACCCAAGATTCTTGGGATAAAACCTCAGTTTTAATTCAAATAACCCAATAGAGAAGTTATCTGATTAAAGCAATCATATCCAGATAATTTCTAGGAAAATAAATATTCCTAATAATTCAACAAGTTTATCTTAAACTAATTTATTTAAAATTAATTCAACCAACAAAAAAACTTTAATTATTTGATTTTACCGAATTTCAACCAATCTGATAAATTTGACATAAGTTATAAGTGATTAGAAAAGCACGTCGTATTGTTATAGGATTTTTGTGAGCTACCACAAGGGACCAAATGGACCTATATAGTTCAAGCTCCCGATAATTATAAAACTCAATATCCCAGATATACATTTTATAATTATCAACTCCAACGTTACTCCACTAAAAGCTTAGAGCTGCACTCTCGAACTATATAGAATTACGAAGCCCGTGTAGCTATGTCTCCAGGACAAATCATAATATATCGTATCCTTATAAGATTATCCATAATAAGCTTAAGGACAAGTTCTGTCGTACCTTTCCGATTATTTTTATCTTATGTTCCATTATCTCACCTTCGGAATACTTACCATCCAAAGACAGTATACTATTCGGTTACACCTATGTATCTAAATGGTCAAGCGCTCCAGTTGTTCAATTACAAGATAATGCATATAAGAGGATATCACTACTCCTACAGAGGAGCTTTGGATTCCATATATATGAATAACAGGTCTAAGCTATCAAGAGTCATGCCCCCAATGTACCGGCATGCGTACCATTATTAGAATGTGAATGCCATGCTTTGGTACATCAAAAGACATAAGTCAAGATAACGGGCCCATTATTCATCTTAGGATTAGAATACAATACAAATGATTATATAAAGTGAATCGATTTGTCGAGATAGAATTATTAATCCAAATCAATTTACTTTTTATCCCGATCTAACACATCGTCACCTATGAAAATGTGGCAATGTTTCTATTCATGGAGTCCACCTCCAATGGCCAAGACAAACCATCTCCTAATAAGAATATAGACAATATAACAATCTTTGCATGAACAAAGTGCCAAACTTTATTCTCTCGATTATGGATCTTATGATTTAGACCGTCACCTTAAGAATTGTGTGTTCTACATAATCTGTCCATCATATAACCAATTCTTAAAGTTTTAGATCGATAGTCTCAGACTTTTATTTGCTTAACATACATTCAACAAATATGAACATAAAGAGGATAAGATTTGGTATATAAATAATAAATGAATTCTTTATTGATAAAAAATATCTCCAAAAACATATTCCATTTTTACTCCTTAAGGCATGCACGTCTCACATTTGTATATAGGCAAATAAGTTTCATTATGCCTAAGTTTTTGAAAACCCGCTAATATCCAAAGTTGGTAGTTAGTGTTTATGATTAGCTATCAACTAGAGGGTTGATACTAAGTAAGATTGCTAATAACGAAAAATTGTTCATGTAGGACACAAAGGCTATTCCTAAAGAAGACGGGGAAAATTTGATTAAGTACGGTGCAACTAACAAGTAAGCACCAAATCCTACTTACAGTGTAGATAATAATAGTATTCTCTTAATGAAAGAATGTATTGTGCTAAAAATAAAAGATTACTTTGATAATATACTCAATATAAGTTAGTTAAGTATTATACGTGGTATGACATCATAATCTAAAAAATGGGTAAATAATGCACCAAAGAACATAAGGAAATGTTGTACCAACCTCCTGACGTAAGGGGAGTTCTAAGTTAAGATATGATCTCGGTGTTACGACGATGTTTATATTCATTTGGTATAAACGTTTGGGCCCTAGTTAAGTATAAGTCATAATAGAAGTTCATAAATAAGTATAATTTGATCATGCAAGTTAATTTAAAAGTCATCTTGTGGGCTATGTTTGGACTTATTAAACAATAGCTCACTTAGTTGTTCATGCTATAGGGAATCTAGCCAAGAGGCTAGAATAGTAACAATATAAAGTTGGCAATGGTGGATGGACAAGTGTGTAGTTAAGGTGTGAATGCCATTGTAGTAAAGTTTCTACTAACATACATATATATATTTGGTAATGACGAATATGTAATATTGGAAAAAAGTATTACAGACAAGTTATGCTATGAAATACTAATTAAATAAATGTAATGTAACTTTTTCTAAATGATTATGGGTAAATGGATTGTACTATTTTTAAACTTAGAGTATATTTACAATTTTAGTTCAAAAAAATGCGTGTTTTTTTAAGCTTAAAACAAAAACTTTAAATAAGTAAAAGAATGCTTGGTTACGATCCAAAAAAAGTAGGTCGTGACACTTTTAAAGTCAGATTCCCAAGACTTTATTTTTTGTTTGAAAATTAAAATCATTTTTTATCCGTAAATTCTTAAAAATACGTTTCAAGAGGTCACAAAAACATAATGCTCACTAATTCGCGTTACTATATCCTCCTTAATCTCAACCATTTTAAATGAATTATTAAGTGATTTAATTTCAAAGATTTTTCTAAGAAATAAAATACAAAATCAAAACACACATTTTTTATTGAAAATTTATTTGAAAATCCAAACAAATTGTATTTTCAAAATCAAACTCATTAAAATGCATCTCGAGAGAAAATTGAAAATAGTTTAACTTATTAATGAATCATTCTAAAAAAATTTAATATACAACCTTCATTTTAAATTTTCAAAATAAATTTCAACTTAAAAAAAAACAGAAAAAAAACACAACAATACACAAAAATATATTACAAAATAGAAAAGATAAAGACAGTATTTTAAAGCGTTTTCCTATCATTTGATGCTCTCAATCTAGCAAATCTTTCTACCATATTTGCTCTTTTATTATTCATCCAACAATCAAATTTGGTCATGTCTTCTATCATGAAATAGACTTTGTCAATAGTTTGTTAGTAAAAAGTGGTAGTACCTATGACATCTGTGAATTTTTAGTGTTCTACTTATGAAATAATTAAGGATTTATGTTGATTGATTTAAATACAAATTTTGTGAGCTAATTTTCATGCTTAAAAATTTGTTAAGAATTTAAGAATTGATTTTTACATTACGAGGATTACTGTTTTAATCTCATTTTTATAATAAATTGCATAAAAATGAAAATAGGATTTCTAAGATTAAAAAAATCATCTTATAGTCTCAAGTAAAGAATGAATGGACCAAAAATCAGACTTGGACAATATGCAAGGATAAATAACCTAGAGAGCTTAATTGTTGCATAATATATTGCAACAGATTTTGAAACAGAAATAAAGTTTAAGAAAATTACTGTATGAAAATATAGAAAATTATACACTAAGCAAATAATGCAATATAAGGATTATACTAATAAAGATAATTAGTTTATAAATTATACTATATAAAATGAAACAGTATGGGAAATATATTGTGTGGAGAATATGGATAGGTAAGAAAAATTGTGGAAGTTTATAACAGCATAACATAAGTATACCGGCAATATGAAAAAATGCACCAGTAGTATAAGAAAGAAAAACTCAGTGCAATATATATTTAAACAATGTAAAAAGCATGTGGGAGCCATTTTTGATGACATCTTTAAGGTAGAGAAATTGCCACTTCTTTGTCCATGTAGACTGGTTTTAGCCACCAAGATGAAGCAATTTTTAAATGCACTTTGCATGGTCATAAAGGAAAGAAAAAAACACTTCCATGGATTAAAAAAATGGCCACATCATCCCCATGTAAATTTGGATTTGATCAAGAGATGGGGGTAAATTTTAGCCTCAATTTAGTTTATAGGTAGCATCTTTGAATGGAGAAGGACTTAGCGGAAAAGTTCATTTCCTTTTGCCATCAACTTTTCATACAACTTAAAGACAAAAAACATAAGCTTATTCCCCCCATTAAAACCGACCCTCCTAAGCTAAGTTTTTCCTCAAGTTTTGTTGATTTTAAAGCCTCTAAGTCATATTGTGAAGCAAAATCAAGTATGCAGGGAAGAACAACGAAGTTTCAACCTAAAATGCAAACTTTTCCTGTTATGTTTTAGGGTTTCTATTCAAGTTTTGAGTTAGATTTTATGGGATGCGTTATGGATTATTATCAAGGAAACTTTAAAGGGTTTCAACTGATGAAAAGAAAGGACAAGCACTTTGCAAAGCTTAGGTAAAAGCTCTTGAACTAAGTTAAAGTTTTTATTTTTAGTTTGCATATTAAGTGTTTGTTATAAAGCATAAACTATTGCATGTTAAGTTGGTATGTTATATTGATGATAATGAGATTGATAAGATAAAACCTAAGGTTTTAAGTTAGAAAGACAAAGTATGATAAACTTTGTCTTAAACATCAAGTTTTAGCACTTTAGATGCTTGATAAAACGATTTTGGGGCATCGCATAAAAAGAAAATTTTATGACATGGTTATTTGAAATAAGTACTTGATTAAATGTTTGGAACAGTTTACATGTGAATAAACCTTAAAAAACGTTAAAGAAATTAAAGATGCAAAAAAGATGTTTTAAGGGAATTTTAGAAAGAATCAAATATTTGAGGCCCCTAGAGGCCGAATTATTTTTTAAGTTCAACATGAGATTTATTGAAAATGTCGATCTGGACAACTTTTGTTGAAAAATCTTGCTTGAATTCTAATCAAAAGAAGTCAAAACAAGTTGATTTATGTTATTTCTTTTCAAACATGCATGAAGATGAATGATTTTGGTAAAATCTAAAACATAAAAGTTGTAGGTCTCGTTGAAATGGTTGAAAATCACGGACAATTCGTGAAAATTCTATACTTACTTTAAGTTATGAATTTTATGAGGTTTTAAGTGCAAAATTTTGTAAAATGGAAAATGATATGAACTGGTTTCAATCCGAGCAAGAAGCTTTTGAAAGTTTTAATCCTTGTAAAAAAAAAAAAAACTAGACATTTTGATATAAAGTGGTTGTTTTTGATTTCGAGCGCAAAAATATTAAGATTTTTATGTTTTTAGCCAAAACTATAAAACCATGAGAAAATGGATTTTTGCTCAGAAAATGTTGGTTTCTTGCATTACTATGGGCTGTGAGTAACCATAGTTTTTGTTGGAAAAATAGTACGTAGTAGAAATTTTAAAATTTTTAATCAGTGTATTTTTAAAAACACAAGTTTGACACGCTATATGCATAAATTAACCAGATCTTGCTAACCTTATTTGCTAAAGAGCTCTCAAAATCTATGAAGGGAAGGCCGTTCTAGAAAAGCCTCAACTAACTGGTCTTCTTTGCTATTCTCTATCCACGATCAGAGTGCATGTGGGCGCACGTTGTTTAGCTCTTCCCAGGTGACTCTCCTTCCAATCAATTGAGAAAACTTAAAACTAAGGTTCGTGATTTGTGAACAATAGCTCTTCAGGGGAGTTTCAGAGACTCACAGTATAGAGTGCTTACTCTTGATTTCTTAACTAATTTGAATAACATAGAAGTCTCACTCCCAATTTATAGAGTTCGTCCCTAGTTTGGTCCTTATCAAATAGGGCTTTGAAAATTTGAATCTAGATCAATATTTGATAGAAAAAACACATGAAAATATGTAATCTAATTATCGTCTAGTTGGCAAGCTGAACTGGCAATCGACCTGTCGAACTTAGTCCGTCAATAGGCCAAACTAGGTGATTGGCCAGCCAAATTGGCAGATCGACCTGCCAAACTTAGTCCATCGGTAGGCTGAACTAGAAGATCATCCTGTCGAACTAACGATAAATGATCCTTACAAATCCTTATTTCGCACCCGATATTCTTAGGATAAAGTGTCAGTTTTAATTCAAATAACCCAATAGAGAAGTTATCTGATCAAAACAACATATCTAGATAATCTCTAAGAAAATAAAAATTCTCAAAAATTCAACAAGTTTATCTTGAATTAATTTTGTTAATTCAACCGATAAATAGACATGAATAATCTGATCCTATCGAATTTTAGCCAATCTAATAATTTAAAATAAGTCACCAATTTATTGAAAAAAGCACGTTGTATCATTACAGGATTTATTATGAGCTAGCAAAGGGGACCTGATAGACCTATATAGTTTAAGCTCTTAATAATTATGAAGTCCAATATCCTATATATGCATTTCATAATTATCAACTCTAACACTACTACACTAAAAGCTTAGAGCTACATTCTCCAACTACATAGAATTACCAAGCCCAAATAGCTAAGTCTTCATGACATATCATAATGTATCATATCCTCATAGGGTTATCCATAATCAGCTTAAGGATAAATTCTGTCTTACCTTCCTGATTATTTTTCTCTTATGTTCCATTATCTTACCATCGAAAAACTTACCATCCAAAGACAATATACCATTCGGCTATACCTATGTATCCAAATGGTTAAGCGCTACAGGTTTCCAATTACAGGATGACATATATAAAAGGATATCAACTACTCCTAAAGAGGAGCTATAGATTCCATATCTATGAATAACAAGTCTAAGCTATCAAGAGTCATGTCTTCAATGTACCAGCATACGTACCAACATAAATTGTGGATGTCACCCTTTGGTACATCAAAAGATATAAGTCAAGACAACGGATCCATTATTCATCTTAAGATTAAGATACAACACATATGATTGTCTAAAGTGAATTGATTTGTCAAGAAAGAATTATTAATCCAAATCAATTACACTTTATGTTCCGATCTAATACATCGTCACCTATGGCAATGTACCAATATTTCTTTTCGTGGAGTTCAGCTCCGATGGTCGAGACAAACCATCTCCCATTAGAGATATAGACAACATAACAATCTTTGTATGAATAAAGCACCCAACTTTATTCCCTAGATTGTGGATCTTATGATTTAGACCATCACCTTTAGAATCATGTCTTCCGTATAATCTGTGTATCATATGCATGATTCTAAGGGCTTAAACCGATAGTCTTAGGCTTTTGTTTGCTTATCATATGTCCAACAAATATGAACATAAAGAGGATAACATTTGGTATATGAATAATTAATAAATTCTTTATTGATAAAAATGCTTCCAAAAACATATTACATTTTTACTCCTTAGGGCATACTGTTAGTTTTTGTTGGATTTTGTGATTCAAATAAGTAGCGAAAAATCAAAATTAATTCCCACAAAACCCTCGCAGGATCCATGCAATTCAATTAGATTGATAAGAAAGTCATAGAATCTTACTAGGATGATAGAAGGGGCAAGATTGTTGGAAGGAAGTGAGCGGGTTCACTCCGATGACATCCTAACTCGAGCTTTTCGTATTTAGGATCGGATTGAAATGTTGTTACTTAGAGCAATGCCTTCTGTAGGTATCCACATGAGCAGACTCTCTCCAAAAACCGAATTGGTATGCTAGCACCCTCTCCTTGCGTTAAATGACTCTCTCTAATTTTTAGGGTTAATGTTTTTGCCTTTTTGAATGAGGGAACGCTTTTTCTCTTCTTAATTCCACACAAAACCCAAAACACACACATATATATATATATTGACTTCAAGAAAGAGTTAGATTTTAACTTGGGTAAACTGTAATTCAAATATGATTCATAGAATCAAGATAATGCCAGATTTAATTAACCTAGACATATCTAGTACATCGAATCTAGACATTATTAGGGTCATTAAACCTAGACACAGTAAACCAAATTTTTTTTTTGGTCTGTTATAAGTGTGCAACCCTATAGGTTCACATAACGTTGGTAGTGGGCTTGAAATTCTGCTCCTGGCCCACAAATCATAAGCGGTCTCTAGCATGACAATATAATTACCTAAGTTATACGAATGTCAATAATCTGACATAACCTAATCCACAATAAGTATTAAAGTCCTTCTGTCACTAGATACCTTGATTGAACATAAGGCATGATTTATGTCATCCTTATACTATTCAATCAATTCATTCCAGTATAGCCATACATCTTTCTTCAGTCTAACTTATCGAGGGGCCCATAGATATCTTTCTCATAATAAATGAGGGACAAATTCCTTCTTAATCACTCACATTCCTCACATGATTCAATCTATATCCAACAACAATTCATTCCATCATCCTATTAAAGATAATATTAGAATGTGTCAAAATATAAAACTTGTCATATAGGATACAATGGTGATTGTAGGTCAGAGGACTAGGATAACACTATTGTGATGAGAATCCCTTATGAAAATTATCCATGCAGTATTCTCATAGCGAGTCAATCCAATACATTATTTCTCAAATATGTATCTATGAGTTGACTTAGTATCTCATACACATGGTTAGTAAAACATAATCATCAGTCAAACTTTATACTAGTCTTCATTCATTATTATCCCAATAATAATGACTGACTAGGGATAATTTAGAATAGAATTCAATTTTCACCTAAGAGTTTTACTATCAAGTCACATACTTGATGACCTTAGGTAGAATTAACTATTCATAGAATTAGAATAAAAAACAATAATAAAAATCCCTCTTTATTAATAATATGCAAATGTAATGAAGTCAAAATGTGCTCATTACATAATTGGCCTAGGGCACATCACTAACAATCTCCCACTTGCACTAGGCCCAATCAATATTGTACCTAGTACCCATTGACCAAGTATGACTCTCATGCTTAGGCTGTGGAAGAGGCTTAGAGAGTGGATCAACAACATTGTCATTTGTAGGTACTCTGCATGTCTTCACATCTCCTCTCTCAATGATTTCTCGAATGATATGATAACGCTTGAGTATGTGTTTGGATCGCTGATGTGATCTAGGTTCCTTAGCCTTATGCTATGGCCCTGTTATTATCATAATACAAGTCTATTGGATCTAATATACTAGGAACAACACCCAATCTAGTAATAAACTTTTTGATCCAAATAGCTTCCTTAGCTACTTTTGAGGTGACTATATACTCAGCTTTTGTTGCAGAATCAGCAACGGTGTCTTGCTTTGAACTTCTCCAGCTCACTGCACCTCCATTCAAACAGAACACATAACTTGACTGAGATCAAAAGTCATCCTTGTCATATTAGAAGCTAGCATCTGTGTAACCACTTACAACAAGCTCATCTTCCTTTCCTCCGCACAGTAATTATGCATCCTCAATTCTTCTCAAATATTTAAGGATATTCTTGACTACTGTCCAGTGACTTTCACTTGAATTTGATTAGTATCTGCTAGTTATGCTTAAGGCATATGAGACATCAGGTCGAGTACATAACATTGTATACATGATAGATTCGATGGTAGAAGCATATGGAATCGTATTCATGAGGTCTTGCTCATCCTGTATCATTGGACACTGAGTCTTGCTGAGACTAATTCCATGTGACATTGGCAAGAATCCCCTCTTCGAATCTTGCATACTAAACCTATTCAATACCTTGTCAATGTATGTACTCTGACTTAGACCAATAAGCCTCTTAGATCTATCCCTATAGATCTTGATGCCTCGAATATAGGCAGCTTCACCTAAGTCTTTCATTAAGAAACAATCCCTCACCATGGTTTAACATTTTGTAGAGTAGGGATATCATTTCCAATGAGTAATATGTCATCAACATATAACACTAGAATGACTATTGTGCTCCCACTAACCTTCTTGTAAACACAAGGCTCATCTTCATTTTTAATGAAACCAAACTCTTTGACTGCTTCATCAAAATGAAGATTCCAACTCTGAGATGCTTACTTCAATCCATAAATGGATCTTTGAAGCTTGCAAACCTTTCCAGAATTCTCAGGACTAACAAAACCCTCGGGTTGTGTCATATACACATCCTCAAGTAGTTTTCCATTAAGAAACATTGTTTTGACATCCATTTACCAAATCTCATAATCATAGTATGTAGCTATGGTGAGGAGAATCTGAATGGATTTAAGCATAGCAACTGGTGAAAAAGTTTCATCAGAGTCTATACCATGTGTTTGCTTGAAAGCTTTTGCAACCTGTCTTGGCTTAAAGGTATGCACATTGCCATCCATGTTTGTTTTTTTTTTTTTGAAAATCCATTTGCACCCAATAGTCTTTAAACCATTAGGCGGATCAGTCAAAGTCCATACTTGATTATCATACATGGATTGCATCTTTGACTTCATGGCTTTTAGCCATTTATCATAGTCAGGGCTGTTTATTGCCTCTTGGTAGGATGTGGGCTCATTTTGATCCACAATCACCACATCATTGTTATTAGTTAAGAGAAATCCATATCTCTTAGGGCTCTGACATGTCCTACCTAACCTCCTCGGGCCTTGTGCTACTTATGTAGGATCAACAACTACTTGTTAATCCAGTTGAGATTCCATAGGTGGTTCAATGTATTTTGTGGTTCTTGAATTTCTTCAAGTTGAACTTTACTCCCACTGATTCCTTTAGAAATGAATTCTCTTTCTAAAACGACACCATTGTAAGCAACAAACACTTTGTTCTCAGAAACATTGTAGAAGTAATATCCTTTAGTTTCTTTAGGATATCCTACAAAAAGGCATTTATTTGATTTGGATGCCAATTTATATGAAATTTGATGCTTCACATAAGCCTCACATTCCCAAATCTTAAGAAAAGACAAACTAGACGACTTCCTGATCCACATATCATATGGTGTCTTTTGAACCGCCTTTGATGGAACTCTGTTCAATATGAATGCAACACTTTCTAGAGCATATCCCCAGAAGGATATTGGAAGATCTGACTAACTCATCATAGATCAAACCATATCCAATAAAGTTTGATTTCTCCATTTAGACACACCATTCCATTGTGGTGTTCCTGGTAGAGTTAATTGTGAGACTATCCCACAATCTCTAAGACAATTAATGAATTCTTGGTTTAAGTATTCACCACTTCAATCTGATTGAAGTGCTTTAATACTTTTACCAAGTTGATTTTGTACTTCATTTTTTAAAATTTTGAACTTTTCAAAAGATTTAGATTTTTGTTTCATTAGATAGACATAGCTATATCTACTGAAATCATATGTGAAAGTAATGAAGTACTGAAAACCTCCTCTAGCAGTGGAACTTTATGGTCCACATACATCAGAATGTACAAGGCCCAATAAGTCATTAGCCCTTTCACTATGTCTAGTAAAAGGTGTCTTAGTCATTTTGCCTAATAAACAAGACTCACATGCTTCAAATGACTCAAAATCAAATGAATTCAAAAGCCCATGTTGATGGAGTTTTGAAATGTGTTTCTCATTTATATGGCCCAAATGATAGTGCCAAAGATAGGTAGAGTTTAAATCCTTAGATTTAAACTTTTTTGTATTGACATTATAGATAGACCTTTCATTTGTGTTTTCATTGTTCAGAACATAAAGACCATTCATTCGTGGAGCATATCCATAGAAAATGTTATCATGGTAAATGGAGCATTTATTATTCCTAATAATAAACTCAAAAACCTTCCTTGTCCAAAAAAGAAACGGAAATAATATTCCTACTCATAGCAGGTGCATAATAACAATTTTCTAAACTTAAAACAAGTCCACTAGGCAAAGTCAACTCATATGTTCCTACAGCTAAAGCAGAAACTCTTGCTCCATTTCCAACTCGTAGGTCCACTTCGCCTTTAGCTAAGATTCTACAACTTTTAAGACCCTACACATAAGTGCAAATGTGAGATCCAGAACCAATATCTAATACCTAGGAATCAGAAGTAGACAAATTGACTTCTATAACATAAATACCTGAAGGAGTAGTCATGCTACTCTTCTTCTTCTTCAGATCATCCAAATAGAGCTTGCAGTTTCTTTTCCAATGACCAAGCTCATTGTAGAAAAAGCATACTCTCTCCTTTGGTGGTTAAGCCTAAGGTTTAAGATTGGGCTTAGGATTAGGCTAGGGCTTTGTTGGAAAAAACAATGTGAGGTGCGTAGCGAGAATTTTAAAAATTTTAACATTAGAGTATTTTTCCAAAACACAAATTTGACATGCTATATGTATAAATTAAACAGATCTTACTAACCATTGTGTATCGAAGAGCCTCCGCAACCTGTGAAGAGAAGTAACGTTCTAGAAGAGCCTCAACCAATTGGTCTTCTTTGCTATTCTCTATCCACGATCAGAGTGAGTGTGGGCTCACACATACAACGCTTCCACCAGCGACTCTCATTCTAACCAATCGAGATAACCCAAAGCTAGTGTTCGTGATTTGTGAACAAAAGCTCTCAAGGAGTTTTCAGATGCTCACCAGAAGAGTATCACTCTTAATCTCTCAATTGATCTGAGTAACACATGAGACTTACTCCCTATATATAGTGATTGGTCTTGGGTCAGTCCTTATTAGATTAGGTCTCAAAACCTCGAAACAGAATCAAGTTTGGATCAATATCAGATAAGATTCGCGTGAAAACGTGTAATCTTATCTCTGGCTGATCGGCAGGCTGAACAGGCCCTACGGCAGGCCGAACACATAGATTGGTAGGCCAAACTGCCGCGTAAACATCTCCGCAAATCTTTTATTTTCCACCCAAGATTCTATAGAATAAAGTCTCAGTTTTGATTCAAATAACCCAATAGAGAAGTTATCTGATCAAAACAAACTTTATCAAGATAATCTCTAAGAAAATAAATCAATTCACAATAATTCTACAAGTTTATCTTGATCTAATTTATCCAATTAAATCAACCGATAAATAGACAAGAATTATCTGATCCTAATAATTCAACAAGTTTATCTTAAATTAATTTTATTACAAAATTAATTCAACCAATAAACAAATATGAATTATTTGATTCTTTCAAATTTTAGACCAATCTGATAAATCTGACATAAGTCACCAATTATTGATAAAAGCACTCCGTATCGTTACAGGATTTTATGAGCTAACAAAGGGGACCAAAATGGACCTATAAATTTTAAGCTCACGATAATTATGAAACCCAATATCCTAGATATACATTTCACAATTATCATCTCCAATGCTACTCCACTAAAAGCTTGGAGCTGCACTCTTGAACTTTATAGAATTACGAAGCCCGTATAGCTAAGTCTCCATGACATATCAAAGTGTATTGTATCCCCATATGATAATATATAATCAGCTTAAAGACAAGTTCTGTCTTACCTTCCAGATTATTTTTATCTTACATTCCATTATCTCACCATTAGAAAACTTACCATCCAAAGATAGTATACCATTTGGTTACACCTACGTATCCAAATGGTTGAGCGCTCCAGTTTTTCCAATTACGAGATAATGGATATAAGAGGATATCATTACTCCCAAAGAGGAGCTATGGATTTCATATCTATGAATAACAAGTCTACGCCATCAAGAGTCATGCCTCCAACGTACCGGCATGCATACCACTATTGAGATGTGGGAGGCACCCTTTGGTTCATCAAAAGACACAAGTCGAGACAACGGGCCCTCTATCCATCTCAAGATTAAGATACAATACAAATGATTGTCTAAAGTGAATCGATTTACCAAGATTGAATTATTAATCCAAATCAATTCACATTATGTCCCGATCCAACACATCGTTACCTATGACAATATGCCAATGTTTCTATTCACGGAGTCCAACTCCGATGGTCAAGACAAACCATCTCCCAAGAGGGATATAGACAACATAACAATCTTTGCATGAATAAAGCGCCCAATTTTATTCCCTCGATTACGGATCATATGTTTTAGACCGTCACCTTAAGAATCATGTCTTCCGCATAATCAGTCCATCATATGCCTAATTCTTAAAGGTTTAGACCGACAGTCTCAGACTACTGTTTGCTTAACATACATTCAACAAATATGAACTTACAGAGGACAAGATTTGGTATATATAAATAAATAAATTCTTTATTGATAAAAATGTCTCCAAAAACATATTACATTTTTACTCCTTTGGGCGTACATGTCTAACAATCTCCCACTTGCACTAAGTGAGTAAATATGACAAATCTCGCATCCCCATAACTTCCACATGCCTCTCGTAGACTCTCCCAATAAGTGTCTTCGTAAATGGATAAGCTAAACTGTCCTCTGATGCGATCTTGCACAACGTGACATGCCCGCCCTCATCGAAGTCCTTTATCACATGATACTTCCAATCAATATGTTTACTCTTCTTGTGAAATTTGGTTCCTTAGCATTAGCTACCGTCGCACTGTTATCATAGTACAGTGATACCGCCTTATCCATTCCAAGAACAACCTCAAGATCCCCAAGGAACTTGCGGAGCCACACTGCTTCTTTCGAAGCATCACTAGCTGCCACATACTCGGCCTCCATTGTTGAATCCGAAGTGCAATCTTGCTTCGTACTTCTCCAACTGATGGCACCGCCGCCTAGAGTAAACACAAACCCTGAAGTCATTTTCCTAGAATCCAGAGAGGATTGAAAATCTGAGTCAGTATATCCTAGAGGAGTCAGTTCCTCACCCGAATATACAAGAATATACCCTCGAGTCCTTCTTAGGTACTTGAAAATATACTTTATCGCAACCCAATGGTTTGGTCCTAGATCTGCCTGAAATCGACTTACAATCCTGACCGTACAGCTAATATCCAGTCGTGTGCAAAGCATGGCATACATGAGACTACCCACTGCTGAAGCATAAGGCACCTTCTTCATATATTCTCTTTCTTCATAAGACTTTGGAGAGTCTTTCTTAGAAAGAGTAATTCCAGACCTAGATGGTTGCCTACCTTTCTTGGAATCCTATATTGCAAATCTCCTAAGAATTTTATCTATGTTGCCAGCCTATGACAAAGCTATCATTTTGTTCTTCCTATCCTGAAAGATCTAGATTCCAAGAAAAAAATTAGCCTCACCCAAGTCCTTCATGTCAAACTGCTTGGTCAACCATAATTTGACCGATGACAATGCCCTAACGTCATTGCCAATCAGTAGAATGTCATCCACATAGAGTAGTAGAAAAACCACCTTCCCATCCTTAATGTGTTTATAAACACATGGTTCATCCACATTTTGTGAGAACCCATAAGTCTTGATCACCTGATCAAATCTTATGTTCCAAGAATGAGAAGCCTGCTTAAGTCCATAAATTGACTTTAGCAACTTACAAACCTTACGCTCTTAACCCGTGACCTTGAACCCATCTGGCTGTTCTATATAAATGGACTCATCAAGATAGCCATTTAGAAAAGCCATCTTGACATCCATCTGCCAAATCTCGTAGTCGAGAGTGGCAGCTATGGATAAGAGAATCCGGATGGACTTAAGCATGGCTACAGGCGAAAAGGTTTCCATATAATCGATTCCTTCCTTTTGCATATAACCCTTAGCTACCAGTCTAGCCTTAAAGGTTTTGACCTTTCCATCCACTCCTCTTTTCCTCTTGTAGATCCACTTACACCCTATGGGTTTTACCCCTTCGGGAAGATCCACAAGCTCCCAGACATGATTAGTCTCCATAGGCTTTATCTCTACGTTCATGGCCTCTGTCTAGAGTTTTGAATCAACATTCTCCATAGCTTCTGCGTAAGTATAAGGATCCCTGTCATGTTCATCTGGTTCAGCCGAGAAGACCTCCCCATTGAACATATACCTTTCAGGTTGACACCCGATCCTCCCACTACACCGAAGCCCCTGAGATTGTTGTTCAAGTTTGTTTGGTTTTTCTACACTGATCGAAACGGTTTCATTCAGAACCTCCAGAGTGATCTGATCACTCCTTAACTCCTCAAGCACCACTTTGCTTCGAGGTTTAAAGTCGTCCATGTAACTCTCCTCAAGGAAAGTTGCATTAGCAGAAACCATGACTTTATTTTCCTTCGGGTTATAAAAATAACCCCCTTTAGACCCTTTTGGATATCCTACAAACACGTAAACTTCCAAACGTGCTTCCAACTTATTCGGATCCTTATACAGGACATGAGCCGGACATCCCCATATGCGAATATGGTTTAACGATGTCTTCCTTCTTGTCCACAACTCGTGAGGAGTTTTAGGGACCGATTTTGAAGGCATATTGTTCAAAAGATAACATGCAATTTGTAGTGCATATCCCCAAAAGGATAAAGGTAATGATGAATAACTCATCATGGACCTGACCATGTCCAACAAAGTCCTATTTCTTCTTTCCGCTATGCCATTCTACTGTGGAGTGGCCGGCGTAGTCAAATGGGATAAAATCCCATTCTCTAACAAGTGTCTCAAGAACTCATTAGAAAGGTATTCCCCACCTCGATCTAATCAAAGTGCCTTTATGGGTCTACCCAAATGCTTTTCCACTTCAGTCCAAAACTCCCTGAACTTGTCAAAAGTTTCGCTTTTGTGGTGCATCAGGTACACATACCCATATCTTGAGTAATCGTCAATAAAAGTGACGAAGTACTCATACCCTCCTCGTGCCCGGATGTTCATCGGTCCGCAAACATTACTATGCACAAGTTCTAGAACCCCTGTAGCCCTATTGCCTTTAGACCCATATGGTCTTTTGGTCATTTTACCCTCCAAACAAGATTCACATTGAGGTATAGATTCCACCCTTAAGTGACTTAAAGGTCCATCCCTTACCAACCTTTGAATCCTATTTAGGTTAATGTGACCAAGGTGCAAATGCCAAAGATAAGTCCTATTAGAGTGAGAAGTTTTAAGTCTTTTAGAGTTATTATCATTCATCTCTGCATTAAGCAATAAGTCCATCTTAGGCTTGATAAAAAATAGATTATTTTCCATCCATCCAGAATAGATAAAAGATTTGTTTTTACGAATCACCACTTTTTCATTAAAAGATACCACGTAGGAGTCTTTAAATAAACAAGATACAGATATTAAATTCATTTCAAATTTAGGAACATAAAAACAAACTTGCAAAAATAAATTCCTATATTTATCAAAGTAGAAATGGACATCTCCCACTACTTTCGCTGAGATTAAGGATCCATCACCCATCCGAAGCGTGAAGTCTTCATGTAGCAGACTTCTTGTTTCTTTGAACCCCTGCAGAGAAACACAAACATGATTAGTTGCACCGGAATCTATGACCCAAATGTCACTGGATTTCTCAACCAAACAAGTTTCTAAATACAGAAGATCACACCTACCTTCTATGGAAAGGAAGTCTTTGCAATGCTTCTTAATATGCCCGACCTTTCCACAGAAGAAGCATTTAAGCTTCTTTGGGTTCTTCTTTTTCTTCTTCTTGCTCTTGGTGTTAGCAGGAACAAAAGACTTCCCATTCTTGGCCCGTTGCTTCTTTCCATTCCTAGAGTTAGAATTGAAACCAAAAGCAGCTACCATGTTGGCCATACCACCTGCAGGAGACTCCCTGATTAGCAGTTCATACTCTTGTAATTGTTTCATTAATTCTCTCAAGATCATATCCCGTCTATTGCTCAAATTAAATGTAGCTCTAAACGGAATAAATTCCTTAGACAGAGTCTCAAATACCATAGTCATCTGAGTTTCAGCATCGATGTCTGCTTCATTGGTTTGAGCCTCAGCGAGATAACCTATGACCAATATCATATGCTCCTTTACAGATGTCTCTGGTCTCTGTCTACAGTTTAAGAGTCTCTGAAGCGCCCCTTGTCGCTTTGTTATGGCCTGGCCTCTAAACATATCCTCAAGATTATCTAAGATCTGCTTTGCAGTCTCATAAGCCTGATGTTGAGCCTGCAGCACATTATTCATGCTAGCCATAACATAGCAGCGGGCCTGATCATTAGCATCTTTTCAGCGGTCATACACTTGAAATTGCTCATTAGATGAGTCTCCCGTAGGCTCGGGAGGACAAAGACGATGTCCAAGTTCCGTTTCCAATCATTGTAATTCTCACTAGTTAATAGGTTTTTGTCAAGTATCGATAATAAAGCATTTTTAGACATTCTTAATCTACAATAAAGAATCATATACCAAACATAAGCGAACATATCATAATAATTTAGTAAGATAACACAATCATGAAAAAAAAAATATACAAATGTGTTTATGTGTCAAAACCTTGAAAATATCACAACCTTACAACGATAATTCCCAACTCAGAATTTAACAAGCTCTTAGGAAAGTCATGCCAAATTCAATCAGGAACACAGATCCCTCCTAATTAATATATGCCATCCAGGACCCGTATGATTCAGCATATATTAATAATCATTTCTTTGGCCATTAATTTTATTAACAGAGCTCCTAGGGGAGGTTAATAATAAAATTAACGTGAGTGTATAACCATCGTTTCAATATTCTATCCATTATTATAATCACCACCTAGTGGTGTGCAACCATAAATCATGCTAAAATACCTTAATCTGGTACATGACAGAAATCCCTTCCTAGGGGTCGGGACCACCATGTTCTTCCTATGGACCAATGATGGAGGCCTTAGGTTCTCTCTTCGAAAACCTTCTCCCACTCAATCTTTTGAAATCAAGGTTTTATTTTAAAATTATGCATGAACAATTTTATTATGAGTGGCACTTCCTATTCTATATGACATGTTATCAATATACATGGCAAATCATATTATAATGCAGACAAGCAAATCAATCAAGCATAGCTACAAGCAAAATAATAATTACCGTAATATTATGGTTCCACCCTAGAGAATATAAAACTAAGATTACAAGAGAATAATCGAGACATATATCGATTCTTCATTCTTGAATCCTCAAGTTGTGTCCTTCTTCATGTAATTCCCATCTTCAAGTCTTCAATCCCTTATGAATCAAATACTTCATACTTCCGGTCATATCCAAATTTAATGTTTCTCAAAATCGTCTCAAAAATAAAATTAAAACTGCATTGTAAAAATTGCACCTTTTTTGGAAAATTTTCAGCTCTCGGTCGGCCGGCCGATCTGGGTGATCAGCTTGTCGGTCATGCTTCATCGGCCTGCCAACCCATGAAAGTTTGGCCTGCCAAATTGAATGTTCGGTCTGCCGACAGAGCCAGCCGATTTCTACCCCACTGATGGCCTACTGAACCACTCGTCCGGCCTACCGATCTATGATCATTGGCCTGCCGAACTGGAGGGTTCAGCATGCCGATCGAGCAAAAATCTCCCATTCTAGAAAATATAATTTTAATGCAATTAATCAATTTTATTTTCAACAATTCAAAAGCATAAAATTAGAGACTTAGGAAATACCTGGGTGCACTATCATCCATTTTCTAGATCCGCCTTCTAGATCCGTTTTCTAGATCCATCTTTTTTCTGAATAATTATTTTATTACAAAATTCTCACAAAATTAAAATTAAATAACAATTCTTAGATAGAGATGATAGTCTACCATCTAATTATATGAAAAACCTAGATACACATTCTAACCTCTAAGGAACCATAACTGGCATAAATTAATTAATTAATAAATAATTAAATAACAATTTAATCAACCATAATTAATTAATAAACATTCACCATATAATCCATGACAACATATAATTATGTAGAAACCTAGAGTGCCAACTCTCTATAAAATTAAATTCAAGCATAGGAGAGATTAAGATCACAAAATTTATACATATAACATGATCACAAACTCGTAAATTTATGTAAAAACCATAGCTCTGATAAAAATTGTTAGAAAAAACAATGTGAGGTGCGCAGCGGGAATTTTAAAAATTTTAACATTAGAGTATTTTTTCATAACACAAATTTGACAAGCTATATGTATAAATTAAACAGATCTTACTAACCTTTGTGTATCGAAGAGCCTCCGTAACCTGTGAAGAGAAGTATCGTTCCATGAGAGCCTCAACCAACTGGTCTTCTTTGCTATTCTATATCTACGATCGGAGTGAGTGTGGGCTCACATGTATAGAGCTTCCACTGGTGACTCTCTTTCCAACCAATCAAGAGAACCCAAAGTTAGTGTTCGTGATTTGTGAACAAAAGCTCTCAGGGAGTTTTCAGATGCTCACCAGAAGAATATCACTCTTAATCTCTGAATTGATCTGAGTAACTCATGAGACTTACTCCCTATATATAGCAATTGGTCCTGGGGTCAGTCCTTATCAGATTAGGTCTCAAAAACTCGAAACAAAATAAAGTTCAGATCAATATCTGATAAGATCCGTGTGAAAACGCGTAATCTTATCTCTCGCTGATCGGTAGGCCAAACAGGCCCCATCGGCAGGCCAAAAACGTAGATCGGTAGGCCGAACTGCCGCGTAAACATCTCCACTAATCTTTTATTTTCCACCATAGATTCTATAGGATAAAGTCTCAGTTTTGATTCAAATAACCCAATAGAGAAGTTATCTGAACAAAACAAACTTTATCAAGATAATCTCTAAGAAAATAAATCAATTCATAATAATTCTACAAGTTTATCTTGATCTAATTTATCCAATTAAATCAACCGATAAACAAACAAGAATTATCCGATCCCAATAATTCAACAAGTTTATCTTAAATTAATTTTATTACAAAATTAATTCAACCAATAAACAGACATGAATTATTTGATTCTTTTAATTTTTAGACCAATCTAATAAATCCAACATAAGTCACCAATTATTGAAAAAAGCACGCCATATCGTTACAGGATTTTGTGAGCTAGCAAAGGGGACCAAAATGGACCTATAAAGTTCAAGCTTATGATAACTATGAAACCTAATATCCTAGATATACATGTCACAATTATCATCTCCAACGCTACTCCACTAAAAGCTTGGAGCTGCGCTCTCAAACTTTATAGAATTACGAAGCCTGCATAGCTAAGTCTCCATGACATATCAAAGTGTATCGTATCCCCATGTGATAATCCATAATCAACTTAAGGACAAGTTCTGTCTTACCTTCCTGATTATTTTTATCTTAGGTTCCACTATCTCACCATTAGAAAACTTACCATCCAAAGATAGTATACCATTCAGTTCCACCTATGTATCCAAATGGTTGAGCGCTCCAGTTTTTCCAATTACAGGATAACGCATATAAGAGGATATCATTACTCCTAAAGAGGAGCTATGGATTCCATATCTATGAATAACAAGTCTACGCCATCAAGAGTCATGCCTCCAATGTACCGGCTTGCGTACCACTATTGAGATGTAGGAGTCACCCTTTGGTACATCAAAAGACATAAGTCGAGACAACGAGCCCACTATCCATCTTAGGATTAAGATACAATACAAATGATTGTCCAATGTGAATCAATTTTCCAAGACAAAATTATTAATCCAAATCAATTCACTTTGTGTCCCATTCCAACACATCGTCACCTATGACAACGTGCCAATGTTTCTATTCACGGAGTCCAACTCTGATGGTCAAGACAAACCATCTTCCAATAGGGATATAAATAACATAACAATCTTTGCATGAATAAAGCACCCAACTTTATTCCCTCGATTGCAGATCATATGTTTTAGACCGTCAGCTTAAGAATCGTGTCTTCTGCATAATCAGTCCATCATATGCCCAATTCTTAAAGGTTTAGACTGACAGTCTCATTCTACTATTTGCTTCACTTACATTTAACAAATATGAACGTAAAAAGGACAAGATTTGGTATATATAAATGAATAAATTCTTTATTGATAAAAATGTCTATGAAAACGTATTACATTTTTACTCCTTAGGGCATACATGTCGAACAGGCTTGGGCAAAGGGTTTGGCTTGGGCTTAGGGTTAGGTTAAAGATTGGGCTTAGCAAGATTGGAGAATGATGTCAACAGCCAACTCTTGGCCAATCTCAAGACCAAGTTTCTGCAAATGATCAAGATGACCCTTCATCTTTAGAGCATGAGGACTCACTAAACCACCAGCAGTCAACTTACATGATGGTAAGGCCTTTAAGGTGGTAAACCTCTCAATTCTAGCTTTCTCTTAGAACATTTCCTTGAGATGGCCTATCATGGGATAAGCCTCCATTTCCATCAGTTGCTTCTGAAGCCCTAATTCCATGCTTCCAAGCGTGAGGCAAGTGACATCAATAGAGTCATTGAGATGCTTACTGTGAGCATCCTTTTGAGCTCTCGGAGCATTAGCAGCTGGCTCATCAAAGATAGGTTGATCAAGGACATATTCCTTCCTCTCTTGCTTAAGAACAATTCCCAAGTTTCTATACCAGTCAAGGAATTTAGTTCCATTGAGCTTATCCTTCTCAAGGATCATTCGTAGTGACAAGTTAGATGTGGTGTTTGATGCCTTTATCAACAACAAATATATACACAAAGTACTTAGCATTTTATTAAACAATTTTAACGAGGCATAATTTAAATCCCACTAATTTTATTAAATTAATAATCCTCAATATGAATTTGGCAATCACAAAAATTGTAATTTTAGCAGGCCAAGTTCCATATTTCACCTCACTTTAAGTAAGCTTTGGCTTATCACCTAAAGTATTGTTATTTAGGTAAGTAACACTTTACCAATTACATCTTATGTAACTCTTGGATAAATATGGGATTTGGCATCACATGTCCCATCTAATTAAAATCCCATCTAATGCCATAGGTTCAAAACCATTTTGATAACCTAGTTAAGTCTTACCATTTCAAACATATAGATATCACTATTATCCATCTTGTCTTACCTAGATGGCTTAACACACCCTGGTTTGGCAAAACCTATATTTAGCAACCCAAGTCTTGACAAGTGTTGAATTATGGGAGGCATTTTAATGACTTAATATTAAGCGAGGGTTCTACTTTAATTTTATTTCATTGTTTATTATTATGTCATATCACATATATAACATCATATACACAGCATAATAATAACACAATAAGCGTATCATAGCATGGCCCAAATCTAGATTAAATAAAATTAAATAAAGCCTACCAATCACATTGGTATAAAAGGGCCATGCTATGCACCATGCAATTCACACGAAACACATAAACATATTAATATAATATAATTATAGTTAAATTTTTATTATGACCAAAACAATTTATGTGACAAATCAATTTAGGGTCAAGGGGCAGCACCCTTGGCGGGGTCCAGGGGTGTTGGTCCCAAGGGCAGCGGCTCTGGCGGTGGTCCCCTTAACCGACAGGGGTCAAAGGGGCAGCGTCGCCAAAAGGTAAACGATTTACCTTACTCGTTTAAATGAGTTGCTACCTAAATCCATTAATTTTAATTAATTAGATTACCTATTCTGTTCATAATAGAATTAATTAATCTTTGTTTAACACTTAAACAGATTCATGAAATTTATTGATCTATTTTAAACCGATCATCCTTGTTTAACAATTAAACAGACCCTATGATATATATTAATCTGTTCAAAAGAGATTATCACTATTTAATATTTAAATAGTATGCCACCTTAATAAAACCAAAACTAGATTTACAGTATATTGTTTAATCCTCTTAAAACAGATTATAGATTCTTGTTAAATTGTAATATTAATCAAATTAACAACAACATGTTACAAGAAACAGTAAGCGTATTAAGCAAATTAAAACTGTAAAAACGTTTAATCAAATAAAACCTCAAACACATTAATCTAATGAATGTATAAATTGTATCCATGCATATCACATATACACAAAACCAAATCAATTTAATTGAATTCGTAAGTCGTTCTGATACCACTATTGGGTTTTGTTGGATTTTATGATTCAAATAAGCATTGAAAATCAAAATTAATTCCCACAAAACCCTTGCAGGATCCATACAATTCGATTAGATTGATAAGAAAGTCATAGAATCTTACCAGGATGACAAAAGGGGCAAGATTGTTGAAAAGAAGAGAGCATGTTCACTCCGGCAACACTCTACCTCAAGCTTTTTGGATTCAGGATCAGATTCAGACGTTGTTACTTAGAGCAACGCCCTCTGCAGGTATCCACATGAACAAACTTTCTTAAAAAACCGAATTGGTGTGCTAGCACCCTCTCCTTGCGTTAAATGACTCTCTCTAATTTTTAGGGTTTTTAATGTTTTTTCCTTTGTGAATGAGAGAACGCCTTTTCTCTTCTTAATTCCACACGAAACCCAAAACACGTATATATATTGACTTTGAGAAAGAGTCAAATTTTAACTAGGGTAAACTGTAATTCAAATATGATTCATAGAATCTAGATAATGCTAGATTTAATGAATCTAGACATATCTAGTATATCGAATCTGGACATTATCAAGTTCATTGATCCTAAACACAGTAAACCCAAAATTCATTTTTTGGTCTATTCTAAGTGTGCGACCCTGTAGGTTCACATAACATTGGTAGTGGGCTTGAAATTCTGTTCTTGGCCCACAAATCATAAGCGGCCTCTAGCAAGACATTATGATTACCCAAGTTATGCGAATGTCAATAATCTGACATAAACTAATCCACAATATGTATTAAAGTCCTTTTATCACTAGATACCTTGATTGAACATAAGGCATGGTTTATGTCATCCTTATACTATTCAATCATATTATTTCTCGATCTGAAGTAGATTGATATTGATAACCCTTATCAATTCATTCTAGCATGGCCATACATCTTTCTTCAATCTAGCTTATCGAGGGGGCCATAGATATCTTTCTCATAATAAATGAGGGACAAATTTCTTCTTAATCACTCACATTCCTCAAATGATTTACTCTATATCCAACAATAATCTATTCTATCATTCTGTTAAAGATAATATTAGAATGTGTCAAAATTATAACTTGTGATATAGGAAACAATGGTGATTTCAGGTCAGAGGACTACGATAATACTATTATGATGAGAATCCCTTATGACAATTATCCATGCAGTATTCTCATAGCAGGTCGATCCAATACATCATTTCTCAAATATGTATCTATGAGTTGACTTAGTATCTCATACACATGATTAGTAAAACATAATCATCAGTCAAACTTCATACTAGTATTCATTCATTATTATCCTAATAATAATGACCGACTAGGGATAATTTAGAATAGAATTCAATTTTCACCTAAGAGTTTTACTATCAAGTCACATACTTAATGACCTTAGGCAAAATTAACTATTCATGGAATTAGAATCAAAAACAATAATGAAAATGCCTCTTGATTAATAAAATGCAAATGTAACGAAGTCAAAATGTGTTCATTACATAATTGGCCTTAGGCACATCACTAACACATACATGTCAAACAATCTCTCACTTGCACTAAGTGAGTAAATAAGACAAGTCTCGCATCCCCGTAACTTCCACATGCTTCTCGAAGACTCTCACAGTTAGTGTCTTCATGAATGGATCAGTTAAATTGTCCTCTGACGTGATTTTGCATACTGCCACATGTCCAACCTCTACGAAGTCCTTTATCACATGATACTTTCAATCAATATGTTTACTCTGCTTATGAAATCTTGGTTCCTTAGCATTAGTTATCACTGTAATGTTATCACAATATAATGATACCTACTTATCCATACCAGGAATTACCTCAAGATCCCTAAGAAACTTATAGAGCCACACTGTTTTTTTCGAAGCATCATTAGCTACCACATAGGCCTCCATCGTTGAATCCAAAGTGCAACATTGCTTTGCACTTCTCCAAACAATGGCACCGTTGCCCAGAGTAAACACAAAACTAGCAGTTGATCTTCTTAAATCTGGACAGGATTGAAAATTCAAATCAGTATATCCTAGAGGTGTTAAATCCTCATATGAATTTACAAGCATATACCCATGAACCCTTCTTAGGTACTTGAAAATATGCTTGACTGCAACCTAGTAGTTAGGTCCCAGATCTGCCTAAAATCGATTCATAATCCCGACCACATAACTAATATCCGGTCGTATGTAAAGCATTACATACATGAGACTACCCACTACCGAAGTATAAGGCACCTTCTTCATGTATTCTCTTTTTTCATCAGACTTTGGTGAGTCTTTCTTAGAATGAGTAATGCCAGACCTAGATAATTGCCCACCTTTCTTGGAATTTTGCATTGCATACATTTGGAGAATTTTATCTATATAGCCTGCTTGGGATAAAGCTATCATTATGTTCTTCCTATCCCAAAAGATCTGAATATCAAGAACAAAATTAGCCTCACCTAAGCCCTTCATGTCAAACTATATTGTCAACCATACTTGGACTGATGACAATACCCCAACATCATTACCAATTAACAAAATGTCATCTATATAGAGTAGTAGAAAAACCATCTTTCAATCCTTAATATATTTGTAAACACATGGTTTGTCCACATTTTGTGTGAACCTATAAGTCTTGATCACTTGATCAAATCTTATGTTCCAAGAACGGGAAGCCCGCTTAAGTTCAAAAATTAACTTTAGCAGCTTACAAATCTTACCCTCCTAACCCTTAGCCTTGAACCCGTTTGGTTGTTCCATGTATTTGGACTCATCAAGATAACCATTCAAAAAGGCCATCTTGACAGTTGAGACGGTAGCTATAAACAAGAGAATACAGATGGACTTAAGCATGGCTACAGGCAAAAAGATTTCCCTATGATCGATTTTTTTCTTTTGCATGTATCCCTTAGCTACCAATCCATGTTAGACATGTCATGTATGCCTTAAGGAGTAAAAATGTAATACGTTTTTGGAGACATTTTTATCAATAAAGAATTTATTCATTTATATATGCCAAATCTTGTCCTCTTTACGTTCATATTTATTGAATGTATGTTAAGCAAACAGTAGTCAAAGACTGTCAGTCTAAACCTTTAAAAATTGGGCGTATGATGGACTGATTATTTGGAAGACATGATTCTTAAGGTGACGGTCTAAAACATATGATCCGCAATTGAGGGAATAAAGTTGGGTGCTTTATTCATGCAAAGATTGATATGTTGTCTATATCCCTATTGGAAGATGGTTTTTCTTGACCATCGGAGTTGGACTCCGTGAATAGAAACACCGGCACGTTGTCATAGCTGATGATGTGTTGGATCGGGACACAAAGTGAATTGATTTGGATTAATAATTATGTCTTGGCAAATCGATTCACTTTAGACAATCATTTGCATTGTATCTTAATCGTGAGATGGATAGTGGGCCTATTGTCTCGACTTGTGTCTTTTGATGTACCAAAGGGTAACTCCCACATCTCAATAGTGGTATGCATGCCAGTACATTGGAGGCATGACTCTTGATAGCATAGACTTGTTATTCATAGATATGGAATCCAAAGCTCCTCTTTAGGAGTAATGATATCCTCTTATATGCGTTATCCTGTAATTAGAAAACTGGAGCGCTCAACCATTTAGATACATAGGTGTAAACGAATGGTATATTATCTTTGGATGGTAAGTTTTCTAATGGTGAGATAATAGATCGTAAGATAAAAATAATCAGGAGGGTAAGACAGAACTTGTCCTTAAGCTGATTATGGATTATCATATGGGGATATGATACACTTTGATATGTCATGGAGACTTAGCTATACGGGCTTCGTAATTTTATAAAGTTCGAGAGTGCAGCTCCAAGCTTTTAGTGGAGTAGCGTTGGAGTTGATAATTGTGAAATGTATATCTAGGATATTGGGTTTCATAATTATCATGAGCTTGAACTTTATAGGTCCATTTTGGTCCCCTTTGCTAGCTCACAAAATCCTGTAACGATACGGTGTGCTTTTTTCAATAATTGGTGACTTATGACAGATTTATCAGATTGGTTTAAAATTTGAAAGAATCAAATAATTCATGTCTATTTATTGGTTGAATTAATTTTGTAAGAAAATTAATTTAAGATAAACTTGTTGAATTATTAAGATCAGATAATTCTTGTTTGTTTATCGGTTGATTTAATTAGGTAAATTAAATCAAGATAAACTTGTAGAATTATTGTGAATTGATTTATTTTCTTAGAGATTATCTTGATGAAGTTTGTTTTGATCAGATAACTTCTCTATTGGATTATTTGAATCAAAACTATGACTTTATCCTATAGAATCTCGGGTGAAAAATAAAAGATTCATGGAGATATTTGTGCGGCAGTTCGGCCTGCCAATCTACGTGTTAGGCCTGCCGATGGGGCTTGTTCGGCCTGCCAATGGGGCTTGTTCGGCCTGACGATCAGCGAGAGATAAGATTACGCTTTTTCACGTAGATCTTATCAGATATTGATCCGAACTTGATTCTGTTTAGAGTTTTTGAGACCTAATCTGATAAAGACTGACCCTAGGACCAATCGCTACATAAAGGGAGTAAGTCTCATGAGTTACTCAGATTAATTGAGAGATTAAGAGTGATACTCTGCTAAGTGGGAATCTGAAAACTCCCTGAGAGCTTTTGTTCACAAATCACGAACACTTGCTTTGGGTTCTCTCGATTGGTTGGAATGAGAGTCACCGGTGGAAGAGCTGTACGTGTAAGCCCACACTCACTCCGATCGTGGATAGAGAATAGGAAAGAAGACCAGTTGGTTGAGGCTCTTCTGGAATGTTACTTCTCTTCACAAGTTGCGGAGGTTCTTCGATACACAAAGGTTAGTAAGATCTGTTTAATTTATACATATAGAATGTCAAACTTGTGTTTGGGAAAAATACTCTGATGTTAAAATTTTTAAAATTCCCGTTGCGCACCTCACATTATTTTTTCCAACAGTTGGTATAAGAGCCATAGGTGTTTATATAAATTTACAAGTTTGTGGTCATAATATATGTATAAATTTGTGATCTTAATCTCTCATATGCTTGAATTTTATTTTATAGAGAGTTGGCACTCTAGTTTTCTATATAATTATATGTTGTCATGGATTATATGGTGAATGTTCATTAATTAATTATGGTTGATTAAATTGTTATTTAATTATTTATTAATTAATTAATTTATACCGGTTATGGTTCCTTAGAGGTTAGAATATGTATCTAGGTTTTTCATGTAATTAGATGGCGGACTATCATCTTCGTCAAGAATTGTTATTTAATTTTAAATTTGTGAGAATTTTGTAATTAAATAATTATTCAAAACAGATGGATCTAGAAGACAGATCTAGAAGGCAGATCTAGAAGATGGATGATGGCGCACCCAGGTATTTCCTGAGTCTCTAATTTTATGTTTTTGAATTGTTGAAAATAAAATTGATGAATTGCATTAAAATTGTATTTTTTGGAATGGAGATTTTTGCTTTGTCGACATGCCAAACATCACAATTCGACAGGTCGATGGTCACAGATCGGCAGGCCGGACGTGTGGTTCGGCAGGCCGTCAATGGGGCAGAAATCGACTGGCTCTACCGGCAGGCCAAACTTCCAGTTCGGCATGCCGAACTTTCATGGGTCGGTAGGCCGATCTTTTTGACCGGCAGGCTGATGGAGCATGACCAGCAGGCCGATGGAGCATGACCGGTAGGCCGATCTCCCAGATCGACCTACCGACCGAGTGCTGCAAATTTTTCAAAAAAGGTGCAATTTTTGCGGTGCAATTTTAATTTTATTTTTAAGATGATTCTGAGAAACATTAAATTTGGATATGACCGGAAATATGAAGTAATTGATTCATACGGGATTAAAAACTTGAAGATGGGAATTACATGAAGAAGGATACAACTTGAGGATTCAAGGATGAAGAATCGATATATGTCTCGATTATTTTCTTGTAATCTTAGTTTTCTATTCTCTAGGGTGGAGCCATAATATTACGGTTATTATTATTTTGCTTGTAGCTTTGCTTGATTGCTTTGCTTGTCTGCATTATAATATGATTTACCATGTATATTGATAACATGTCATATAGAATTGGAAGTGCCGCTCATATTAAAATTATTCATGCATGTTCTTAAAATAAAACCTTGATTTCAAAAGATTGAGTGGGGGAAGGTTTTCAAAGAGAGAACCTAAGGCCTCCATCATTGGTCCATAGGAAGAACATGATGGTCCCGATCCCCAGGAAGGGATTTCTATCATGTACCAGATTGGATCTCTGAGAGGATAAGGTATTTTAGCATGATTTATGGTTGCACACCCCTAGGTGGTGATTATAAATCACGGATAAAATATTGAAACAATGGTTATACACTCATGTTAATTTTATTATTAACCTCCCCTAGGAGCTCTATTAATAAACATAATGGCCAAAGAAACGATTATTAATATATACTGGATCATACGAGTCCTGGATGGCCTATATTAATCAAGAAGGGATCCATGTTCCTAATTGAATTTGGCATGACTCCCCTAGGAGCTTGTTAAATTATGAGTTGGGAATTATCGTTGTAAGGTTGTGATATTTTTAAGGTTTTGACACATAAACACATTTGTACGATTTTACATGATTGTGCTATCTTACTAAATTATTATGATATGTTTGCTTATGTTTGGTATATGATTCTTTATTGTAGATTAAAAATGTCTAAAAATGCCTTATCATCGATACTTGACAAAAGCCAATAAACTGGTGAGAATTACAATGATTGGAAACAGAACCTGGATATCGTCCTATCCTTTGAGAAACTGAAATATGTACTGATAACCCCTTGTCCTCCCGAGCCTATGGGAGACTCATCTAATGAGCAATTCCAACCATATGACCGCTAGAAAGATGCTAATGATCAAGCCCGTGCTATGTTATGGCTAGCATGAATAATGTGCTGCAGGCTCAACATCAGGATTTTGAGACTACAAAGCAGATCTTAGATAATCTTGAGGATATGTTTGGAGGCAAGGCCATAACAAAGTGGCAAGGGGCACTTTAGAAACTCTTAAACTGCCAGGGACATCTGTAAAGGAGCACATGATGTTGGTCATGGGTTACCTCGCTGAGGCTCAAACCAATGGAGCCGACATCGATGCTGAAACTTAGATGACTATGGTCTTTGAGACTCTGTCTAAGGAATTCATTTCGTTTAGAGCTACATTTAATTTGAGCAATAGACGGGATATGACCTTAACAGAACTAATGAAACAGTTACAAGAGTTCAAACTGCTGATCAGGGAATCTCCTGTGGGTGGTGAGGTCAACATGGTAGCTGCTTCTGGTTCCAACCCCAACTCTAGAAATGGAAAGAAGCAACGGGCCAAGAACAGGAAGTATTCTGTTCCTGCCAATACCAAGAGCAAGAAGAAGAAGAAGAAGAACCCAAAGAAGCTTAAGTGCTTCTTCTGTGGTAAAGTCGGGCATATAAAGAAGCATTGCAAGGACTTCCTTTCCAAAAGAGGTAGGTGTGATCTTCTGTATTTAGAAACTTGTTTGGTTGAGGAATCTAGTGACATTTGGGTCATAGATTCTGGTGTAACTAATCATGTTTGTGTTTCTCTGCAGGGGTTCAAAGAAACGAGAAGTCTGCTACATGAAGACTCCACGCTTCAGATGGGCGATGGATCCTTGGTCTCAGCAGAAGCAGTGGGAGATGTACATCTTTACTTTGATTACTATAGGAATTTATTTTTGCAAGATTGTTTTTATGTTCCTAAATTTAAAAAGAATTTAATTTCTATATCTTATTTATTTAAGACTCCTACGTGGTATCTTTTAATGAAAAAGTGGTGATTGATAAAAACAAATCTTTTATCTGTTCTAGATGGATGCAAAATAATCTATATTTTATCAAAGCTAAGATGGACTTATTGCTTAATGCTGAGATGAATGATAATAACTCTTAAAGACTTCAAACTTCTCACTCTAATAAGACTTATCTTTGGCATTTGCACCTTGGTCATATTAACCTGAATAGGATTCAAAGGTTGGTAATGGATAGACCTTTAAGTCACTTAAAGGTGGAATCTATACCTTAATGTGAATCTTGTTTGGAGGGTAAAATGACCAAAAGACCATACGGGTCTAAAGGCAATAGGGTCGAAGGGGTTCTAGACTTGTGCCTAGTGATGTTTGCAGACCGATGAACATCCGGGCACGAGAAGGGTATGAGTACTTCATCACTTTTATTGACGATTACTCAAGATATGGGTATGTGTGCTTGATGCACCACAAAAGCGAAACTTTTGACAAGTTCAAGGAGTTTCGGGCTGAAGTGGAAAAGCAATTGGGTAGACCTATAAAGGCACTTTGATCCGATCAAGGTCAGGTCTATGATGAGTTATTCATCATTACCTTTATCCTTTTGGGGATATGCACTACAAACTGCATGTTATCTTTTGAACAATGTGCCTTCAAAATCGGTCCCTAAAACTCCTCACGAGTTGTGGACAAGAAGGAAGACATCGTTAAACCATATTCGCATATGGGGATGTCCGGCTCATGTCCTGTATAAGGATCCGAATAAGTTGGAAGCATGTTTGGAAGTTTACGTGTTTGTAGGATATCCAAAAGGGTCTAAAGGGGGTTATTTTTATAACCCGAAGGAAAATAAAGTCATGGTTTCTGCTAATGCAACTTTCCTTGAGGAGAGTTACATGGACGACTTTAAACCTCGAAGCAAAGTGGTGCTTGAGGAGTTAAGGAGTGATCAGATCACTCTGGAGGTTCCAAATGAAACCGTTCCGATCAGTGTAGAAAAACCAAACGAACCTGAACAACGACCTAAGGGGCTTCGGCGTAGTGGGAGGATCGGGCGTCAACCTGAGAGGTATATGTTCAATGGGGAGGTCTTCTTGGCTGAACCGGATGAACATGACAGGGATCCTTATACATACGCAGAAGCTATGGAGGATGTTGATTCAAAATTCTGGACAGAGGCCATGAACGTAGAGATAGAGTCTATGGAGACTAATCATGTTTGGGAGCTTGTGGATCTTCCCGAAGGGGTAAAACCCATAGGGTGTATGTGGATCTACAAGAGGAAAAGAGGAGTGGATGGAAAGGTCGAAAGCTTTAAGGCTAGACTGGTAGCTAAGGGTTATACGCAAAAGGAAGGAATCAATTATGAGGAAACCTTTTCGCCTGTAGCCATACTGAAGTCCATCTGGATTCTCTTGTCCATAGCTGCCGCTCTCGACTCTGAGAGTTGGCAGATGGATGTCAAGACGGCTTTTCTAAATGGCTATCTTGATGAATCCATTTATATGGAACAACCAGACGGGTTCAAGGTCACGTGTCAAGAGGGTAAGGTTTGTAAGCTGCTAAAGTCAATTTATGGACTTAAGTAGGCTTCTCGTTCCTGTAACATAAGATTTGATAAGGTGATCAAGACTTATGGGTTCTCACAAAATGTGGATGAATCATGTGTTTACAAACACATTAAAGATGACATTCTGTTAATTTGTAATGACGTTGGGGAGTTGTCATCGGTCAAATTATGGTTGACCAAGCAGTTTGACATGAAGGACTTGGGCGAGGCTAATTTTGTGCTCGGTATCCACATCTTTCGGGATAGGAAGAACAAAATGGTAGCTTTGTCTTAGGCCGGCTACATAGATAAAATTCTCAGGAGATTTACAATGCAGGATTCCAAGAAAGGTGGGCAACTATCTAGGTCTGGAATTACTCTTTCTAAGAAAGGCTCTCCAAAGTCTTATGAAGAAAGAGAATACATGAAAAAGGTGCCTTATGCTTCAGCGGTGGGTAGTCTCATGTATGCCATGCTTTACACGCGACCGGATATTAGCTATGTTGGAAAAAACAATGTGAAGTGCGCAGCATGAATTTTTAAAATTTTTAACATCAGAGTATTTTTCCAAAATACAAGTTTGACATGCTATATGTATAAATTAAACAGATCTTACTAACCTTTGTCTATCGAAGAACCTCCGCAACCTATGAAGAGAATTAACGTCCCAAAAGTGCCTCAACCAACTGGTCTTCTTTTCTATTCTCTATCCACGATTGGAGTGAGTGTGGGCTCGCACGTATAGCTCTTCCACCAGTGACTCTCCTTTCAACCAATCGAGGGAACCCAAAACAAGTGTTCGTGATTCGTGAACAAAAGCTCTCAGGGAGTTTTTAGATGCTCACCAGAAGAGTATCACTCTTAATCTCTCAATTGATCTAAGTAACTCATGAGACTTACTCCCTTTATATAGCGATTTGTCCTGGGGTCAGTCCTTATCAGATTAGGTCTCAAAAACTCGAAACAGAATCAAGTTTGGATCATTATCTGATAAGATCCGCTTGAAAAAGCGTAATCTTATCTTTTGTTGATCGGCAGGCCGAATAGCCTGATCGGCAGGCCAAACACGTAGATTGGTAGGCCGAACTGCCGCATAAATATCTCCGCAAATCTTTTATTTTCCACCCGAGATTCTATAGGATAAAGTCTCATTTTTTATTCAAATAACCCAATATAGAAGTTATCTGATGAAAAAAAACTTTATCAAGATAATCTCTAAGAAAATAAATCAATTCACAATAATTCTACAAGTTTATCTTGATTTAATTTATCCAATTAAATCAACCAATAAACAGACACGAATTATTCGATACCAATAATTCAACAAGTTTATCTTAAATTAATTTTATTACAAAATTAATTCAATCAATAAACAGACATGAATTATTTGATTCTTTCAAATTTTAAACCAATCTGATAAATCTAACATAAGTAACCAATTATTGAAAAGGCACGCCATATCGTTACAGGATTTTGTGAGCTAGTAAAGGGGACCAAAACGGACCTATAAAGTTTAAGCTCACGATAATTATGAGACCCAATATCCCAGATATACATTTCATAATTATTAACTTTAATGCTACTCCACTAAAAGCTTGGAGCTACACTCTCGAACTTTATAGAATTACAAAGCCCGTATAGCTAAGCTCCATGACATGTCAAAGTGTATCGTATCCCCATATGATAATCCATAATTAGCTTAAGGATAAGTTCTGTCTTACCTTCGCGATTATTTTTATCTTATATTTCATTATCTCACCGTTAGAAAACTTACCATCCAAAGATAGTATACCATTCGGTTACACCTATGTATCCCAATGGTTGAGCACTCCACTTTTTCAATTACAGGATAACGCATATAAGAGGATATCATTACTCCTAAAGAGGGGCTATGGATTCCATATCTATAAATAACAAGTCTACGTCATCAAGAGTCATGCCTCCAACGTACCAGCATGCATACCACTATTAAGATGTGGGAGTCACCCTTTGGTACGTCAAAAGACGCAAGTCGAGACAACGGGCCCACTATCCATCTCAGGATTAAGATACAATGCAAGTGATTGTCTAAAGTGAATCGATTTGCCAAGATAGAATTATTAATCCAAATCAATTTACTTTGTGTCCCGATCCAACACATCGTCACCTATGACAACGTGCCAATGTTTCTATTCATGGAGTCCAACTCCGATGGTCAAGACAAACTATCTCCCAATAGGGATATAGACAACATAACAATCTTTGTATGAATAAAGCGCCTAACTTTATTCCCTAGATTGTGGATCATATGTTTTAGACCGTCACCTTAAGAATCGTGTCTTCCGCATAATCAGTCCATCATATGCTCAATTCTTAAAGGTTTAGACCGACAGTCTCAGACTACTATTTGCTTAACATACATTCAAGAAATATAAACTTAAAGAGGACAAGATTTGGTATATATAAATGAATAAATTCTTTTTTGATAAAAATGTCTCCAAAAATGTATTACATTTTTACTCCTTAGGGCATACATGTCTAACAATCTCCCACTTGCACTAAGTGAGTAAATATGACAAATCTCGCATCCCCATAGCTTCCACATGTCTCTCAAAGACTCTCCCAGTAAGTGTCTTTATAAATGGATCAGCTAAATTGTCCTCTGACGCGATCTTACACACCGTGACATGCCCGCCCTCAACGAAGTCCTTTATCATGTGATACTTTCGATCAATATGCTTACTCTTCTTGTGAAATCTTGGTTCCTTAGCATTAGCTACCGCTGCATTGTTATCACAGTACAGTGATACCGCCTTATCCACACTAGGAACAACCTCAAGATCCCCAAGGAACTTACGGAGCCTACACTGCTTCTTTCAAAGCATCACTATCTGCCACATACTCGGCCTCCATCGTTGAATTTGAAGTGCAATCTTCCTTGACACTTCTCCAATTGTTGGCACCACGCCCAAGAGTAAACACAAACCCCGAAGTCGATTTCCTAGAATCCAGACAGGATTGAAAATCTGAGTCAGTGTATCCTAGAGGAGTCAAGTCCTCTCTCGAATACACAAGCTTATATCCTCGAGTCCTTCTTAGGTACTTGAAAATATGCTTTATCACAACCCAATGGTTCGGTCCTGTATCCGCCTGATATCGACTTACAATCCCAACCGCATAGCTAATATCCGGTCGTGTGCAAAGCTTGGCATACATGAGACCACCCACCACTAAAGCATAAGGCACCTTCTTCATGTATTCTCTTTCTTCATAAGACTTTGGAGAGTCTTTCTTAGAAAGAGTAATTCCAGACCTAGATGGTTGCCCTCCTTCTTGGAATCTTGCATTGCAAATCTCCTGAGAATTTTATCTATGTAGCTAGCCTGTGACAAAGCTATCATTTTGTTCTTCCTATCGCAAAAGATCTGGATACCGAGAACAAAATTAGCCTCACCCAAGTCCTTCATGTCAAACTGCTTGGTAAACCATAATTTGACAAATGACAACGCCCCAATGTCATTGCCAATTAGTAGAATGTCATCTACATAAAGCAGTAGAAAAACCACCTTCCCATCCTTTATGTGTTTGTAAACACATGGCTCATCCACATTTTGTGAGAACCTATAAGTCTTGATCACCAGATCAAATCTTATGTTCCAAGAACGAGAAGCCTACTTAAGTCCATAAATTGACCTTAGCAGCTTACAAACCTTACCCTCTTGACCTGGGACCTTGAACCCATCTGGTTGTTCCATATAAATGGACTCATCAAGATAGCCATTTAGAAAAGTCATCTTGACATCCATCTGCCAAATCTCGCAGTTGAGAGCGGCAGTTATGGACAAAACAATCCGGATGGACTCAAGCATTGCTACAGGCAAAAAGGTTTGCTCATAATCGATTCCTTCCTTTTGCGTATAACCCTTAGCTACCAGTCTAGCCTTAAAGGTTTCGACCTTTCCATCCACTCCTCTTTTCCTCTTGTAGATCCACTTACACCTTATGGGTTTTATCCCATCGGGAAGATCCACAAGCTCCCAGACATGATTAGTCTCTATAGACTTCATCTCTACATTCATGACCTCTATCTAGAGTTTTGAATCAACATCCTCCATAGCTTCTGCGTAAGTATAAGGATCCCTGTCATGTTCATCCGGTTCAGCCAAGAAGACCTCCCAATTAAACATATACCTTTTAGGTTAATGCCCGATCCTCCCACTACGTCGAAGCCCCTGAGATTGTCGTTCAAGTTTGTTTGGTTTTTCTATACTGATCGGAACGGTTTCATTCGAAACCTCCAGAGTGATCGGATCACTCCTTAACTCCTCAAGCACCACTTTGCTTCAAGGTTTAAAGTCGTCCATGTAACTTTCCTCAAGGAAAGTTGCATTAGTTGAGACCACGACTTTATTTTCCTTTAGGTTATAAAAATAACCCCCTTTAGTCCCTTTTGGATATCCTACAAACACGCAAACTTCCGAACGTGCTTCCCACTTATTCGAATCCTTAAACAGGACATGAGTCGGACATCCCCATATGTGAATATGGTTTAAGGATGTCTTCCTTCTTGTCCACAACTCGTGAGGAGTTTTAGGGACCGATTTTGATGGCACATTGCTCAAAAGATAACATGCAGTTTGTAGTGCATATCCCCAAAAGGATAAAGGTAATGATGAATAACTCATCATGGACCTGACCATGTCCAACAAAGTCCTATTTCTTCTCTCTGCCATGCCATTCTGCCACAGAGTGCCCGGCGCAGTCAAATGGGATAAAATCCCATTCTCTAACAAGTGTCCCAAGAACTCATTAGAAAGGTATTCCCTACCTCGATAGGATCGAAGTGCCTTTATGGGTCCATCCACTTCAGCCCGAAGCTCCCTGAACCTGTCAAAAGTTTCGCTTTTATGGTGCATCAAGTACAGATACCCATACCTTGAGTAATCGCCAATAAAAGTGACGAAGTACTCATACCCTCCTCGTGCCTGGATGTTCATCGGTCTACAAACATCACTATGCATAAGTTCTAGAACCCCTTCGGCCCTATTGCCTTTAGACCCGTATGGTCTTTTGGTTATTTTACCCTCCAAACAAGATTCACATTGAGGTATAGATTCTACCTTTAAGTGACTTAAAGGTCCATCCCTTGCCAACCTTTGAATCCTATTCAGGTTAATGTGACCAAGGCGCAAATACCAAAGATAAGTCTTATTAGAGTGAGAAGTTTTAAGTCTTTTAGAGTTATTATCATTCATCTCAACATTAAACAATAAGTCCATCTTAGGTTTGATAAAATATAGATTATTTTGCATCCATCTAGAACAGATAAAAGATTTGTTTTTATGAATTACCACTTTTTCATTAAAAGATACCATGTAGGAGTCTTTAAATAAACAAGATACATAAATCAAATTCCTTTTAAATTTAGGAACATAAAAACAATCTTGCAAAAATAAATTCCTATAGTTATCAAAGTAAAGATGGCGTCTCCCACTGCTTCCGCTGAGACCAAGGATCTATCGCCCATCCGAAGCATGAAGTCTTCATGCAGCAGACTTCTCGGTTGTTTGAAACCCTGCAGAGAAACACAAACATGATTAGTTGCACTAGAATCTATGACCCAAATGTCACTGGATTCCTCAACCAAACAAGTTTCTAAATACAGAAGATCACACCTACCTCCTTTGGAAAGGAAGTCGTTGTAATGCTTCTTTATATGCCCGACTTTACCATAGAAGAAGCACTTAAGCTTCTTTGGGTTCTTCTTCTTCTTCTTCTTGCTCTTGCTATTAGCAGGAACAGAAAAATTCCCGTTCTTGGCCTGTTTCTTCTTTTTATTCCCAGTGTTAGAATTGGAACTAGAAGCAGCTACCATGTTGGCCTCACCACCCGTAGGAGACTCCCTAATCAGCAGTTCAAACTCCTAAAACTGTTTCATCAATTCCATCAAGGTCATATCCTGTCTATTGCTTAAATTAAATGTAGCTCTAAACAGAATAATTCCTTAGACAGAGTCTCAAATATCATAGTCATCTGAGTTTTAGCATCGATGTCGGCTCCATTGGTTTGAGTCTCAGCTAGGTAACCCACGACTAACATCATATGCTCCTTTACAGATGTCCCCAGCCTCTGTCTACAGTTTAAGAGTTTCTGAAGTGCCCCTTGTCGCTTTGTTATGGCCTGGCCTCCAAACATATCCTCAAGATTATCCAAGATCTGCTTCGCAGTCTCATAATCTTGATGTTGAGCTTGCAGCACATTATTCATGCTGGCCATAACATAGCAGCGGGCCTGATCATTAGCATCTTTCCAGCGGTCATACACTTGGAATTGCATATTAGATGAGTCTCCCATAGGCTCGGGAGGACAAGGGGTTGTCAGTACATATTTCAATTTCTCAAAGGACAGGACGATATCCAGGTTCCATTTCCAATCTTTGTAATTCTCACCGGTTAATTGGTTTTTGTCAAGTATCGATGATAAAGCATTTTTGATATGAACCCACCTAACTCCACCCCAAAAGCTAGCTCATGAGGGGAGGATTGTGAACCCATATATATAACACCCAAGACCACCCTCTCTAACCGATGTGGGACACATCATTCGGTGGTCTTGGGTGTTATATATATGGGTTCACAATCCTCCCCTCATGAGCTAGCTTTTGGGGTGGAGTTAGGTGGGTTCATATCATATGGTATCAAAGCCGAACCTCTGCTAGTTGGTGGGCGCATGTACAAAGGTTCCCTACCGCTCGTGTGGGTTAACTACAGAGTTGGTACGAGGACGTGCAGTCAAAAGGGGTCGGGAATTATGTGTCCCACATAGGTTAGAGAGGGTGGTCTTAGGTGTTATATATATGGGTTCACAATCATTCCCTCATGAGCTACTTTTGGGGTGGAGTTAGGTGGGTTCATATAGTTTTTAGACATTTTTAATCTACAATAAAGAATCATATACCAAACATAAGCAAACATATCATAATAATTTAGTAAGATAACACAATCATGTAAAATCATACAAAGGTGTTTATGTGTCAAAACCTTGAAAATATCACAACTTTAGAATGATAATTCCCAACTCAGAATTCAACAAGCTCCTAGGGGAGTCATGCCAAATTCAATCAGGAACACGGATGCCCTCCTGATTAATATATGCCATCCAGGACCCGTATGATCTAGCATATATTAATAATCGTTTCTTTGGCCGTTAATTTTATTAATAGAGCTCCTAGGGGGGGTTAATAATAAAATTAACGTGAGTGTATAACCATCATTTCAATATTTTATCCATGGTTTATAATCACCACCTAGGGGTGTGCAACCATAAATCATGCTAAAATACCTTATCCTCTCAGAGATCCAATCTGGTACATCATAGAAATCCCTTCCTAGGGGTCGGGACCACTATGTTCTTCCTATGGACCAACGATGGAGGCCTTAGGTTCTCTCTTCGAAAACCTTCTCCCACTCAATCTTTTGAAATTAAGGTTTTATTTTAAAATTATGCGTGAACAATTTTAATATGAGCGGCACTTCCTATTCTATATGACATGTTATCAGTATACATGGCAAATCATATTATAATGCAAACAAGCAAAGCAATCAAGCAAAGCTACGAGCAAAATAATAATTACCGTAATATTATGGTTCCACCCTAGAGAATAGAAAAGTAAGATTACAAGTGAATAATCGAGACATATATTGATTCTTCATCTTTGAATCCTCAAGTCGTATCTTTTTTCACGTAATTCCCATCTTTAAGTCTTCAATCCCGTATGAAAAAAATACTTCATATTTCCAATCATATCCAAATTTAATGTTTCTCAGAATTGTCTCAAAAATAAATTTAAAACTGCACAGCAAAAATTGCACATTTTCTAAAAAATTTGCTGCTCTCGGTCGGCCGGTCGATCTGGGAGATCGGCCTGCCGGTCATGCTCCATCAGCCTGCCGGTCATAAGGATCGGCCTGCCGACCCATGAAAGTTTGGCATGCCGAATTGGAAGTTTGACCTATAGGCAGAGCCAGCCGATTTCTACCCCACTAACGGCCTGCCGATCTGTGACCATCGGCCTGTAGAACAGGAGAGTTCAGCATGCCGACCGAACAGAAATCTCCCATTCTAGAAAATACAATTTTAAAGCAATTCATCAATTTTATTTTCAACCATTCAAAAACATAAAATTAGAGACTCGGGAAATACCTAGGTGTGCCATCATCCATCTTTTTGATCCGCCTTCTAGATCCATCTTCTAGATCCTTCTTTTTCAAATAATTATTTAATTACAAAATTCTTACAAATTTAAAATTAAATAACAATTCTTAGACGGAGATAATAGTCCGCCTTCTAATTACATAAAAACCTATATACATATTCTAACCTCTAAGGAACCATAACCGGTATAAATTAATAAATTAATAAATAATTAAATTATAATTTAATCAACCATAATTAATTAATGAACATTCACCATATAATCCATGACAACATATAATTATATAGAAACCTAGAGTGCCAACTCTCTACAAAATTAAATTCAAGCATAGCAGAGATTAAGATCACAAATTTATACATATAGTATGATCATAAACTTGTAAATTTATGTAAAAACTTATAGCTCCAATACCAATTGTTGAAAAAAACAATGTGAAGTGCACAGCGGGAATTTTTAAAATTTTTAACATAAGAGTATTTTTCCAAAACACAAGTTTGACATGCTATATATATAAATTAAACAGATCTTACTAACCTTTGTGTATCGAAGAACCTCCGCAACCTATGAAGAGAAGTAACGTTCTAGAAGAGCCTCAACCAACTGGTATTCTTTGCTATTCTCTATCCACGATCAGAGTGAGTGTGGGCTCACACGTACAGCTCTTCCACTAGTGACTCTCCTTCCAACCAATCGAGAGAACCCAAAGCAAGTGTTTGTGATTCGTGAACAAAAGCTCTCAGGGAGTTTTCAGATGCTCACCAGAAATGTATCACTCTTAATCTCTCAATTGATCTAAGTAACTCAAGAGACTTACTCCCTTTATATAGCAATTGGTCCTGGGGTCAGTCCTTATCAGATTAGGTCTCAAAAACTCAAAACAGAATCAAGTTTGGATCATTATCTTATAAGATTCATGTGAAAATGTGTAATCTTATCTCTCGCTGATTGGCAGGCCGAACAGGCCCTATAGGCAGGCCGAACATGTAGATCGGCAGGCCAAATTGCCGCGTAAATATCTCATTGAATATTTTATTTTACACTCGAGATTCTATAGGATAAAGTCTCAGTTTTGATTCAAATAACCCAATAGAGAAGTTATCTGATCAAAACAAACTTTATCAAGATAATCTCTAAGAAAATAAATCAATTCACAATAATTCTACAAGTTTATCTTGATTTAATTTATCTAATTAAATCAACCGATAAACAGACAAGAATTATCTGATCCCAATAATTCAACAAGTTTATCTTAAATTAATTTTATTACAAAATTAATTCAACCAATAAATAGACATGAATTATTTGATTCTTTCAAATTTTAAACCAATCTGATAAATCCGACATAAGTCACCAATTATTGAAAAAGCACGCCGTATTATTACAGGGTTTTGTGAGCTAGCAAAGGGGACCAAAATGGACCTACAAAGTTCAAGCTCATGATAATTATGAAACCAATATCCTAGATATAGATTTCACAATTATCAACTCCAACCACTAAAAGCTTGGAGCTGCACTCTCGAACTTTATAGAATTACGAAGCCCGTATAGCTAAGTCTCCATGACATATCAAAGTGTATCATATCCCCATATGATAATCCATAATCAGCTTAAGGACAAGTTCTGTCTTACCTTCCTGGTTATTTTATCTTACATTCCATTATCCACGATTAGAAAACTTACCATCCAAAGATAGTATACCATTCGGTTACACCTATGTATCCAAATGGTTGAGCGCTTCAGTTTTTCAATTACAGGATAACACATATAAGAGGATATCATTACTCCTAAAGAGGAGCTATGGATTTCATATCTATGAATAACAAGTCTATGCCATCAAGAGTCATGCCTCCAACGTGCCGGCATGCATACCACAATTGAGATGCCGGAGTCACCCTTTGGTACATCAAAAGACACAAGTTGAGACAACGGGCCCACTATCCATCTCAAGATTAAGATACAATACAATTGATTGTCTAAAGTGAATCGATTTGCCAAGACAAAATTATTAATCCAAATCAATTCACTTTGTGTCCCGATCCAACACATCATCACCTATGACAACCTGCCAATGTTTCTATTCACGGAGTCCAACTCCGATGGTCATGACAAACCATCTCCCAATAGGGATATAGACAACATAACAATCTTTGCATGAATAAAGCGCCTAACTTTATTCCCTCGATTGTGGATCATATGTTTTAGACTGTCACCTTAAGAAGCGTGTCTTCCGCATAATCAGTCCATCATATGCTTAATTCTTAAAGGTTTAGACCAACAGTCTCAGATTACTATTTGCTTAACATACATTCAACAAATATGAATGTAAAGAGGACAAGATTTGGTATATATAAATGAATAAATTCTTTATTGATAAAAATCTCTCCAAAAACGTATTACATTTTTACTCCTTAGGGAATACATGTCTAACAAGCTATACGGTTGGGATTGTAAGTTGTTTTCAGGCGGATCCAGGACCGAACCACTGGATTGCGGTAAAGCATATTTTCAAGTTCCTGAGAAGAACTCGAGGGTATATGCTTGTATATTCAGGTGAGGACCTGACTCCTCTAGGATATACTGACTCAGATTTTCAATCCTGTCTGGATTATAGGAAATTGACTTCGGGGTTTTTGTTTACTCTAGACGATGGTGCCATCAGTTGGAGAAGTATGAAGCAAGATTGCATTTTGGATTCAACAATGGAGGCCAAGTATGTGGCAGCTAGTGATGCTTTGAAAGAAGCAGTGTGGCTCTGCAAGTTCCTTGGGGATCTTGAGGTTGTTCCTGGCATGGATAAGGCAGTATCACTGTACTGTGATAACAGTGTGGTGGTAGCTAATGCTAAGAAACCAAGATTTCACAAGAAGAGTAAACATATTGATCAAAAGTATCATGTGATAAAGGACTTCGTTGAGGGCAGGCATGTCATAGTGTGCAAGATCGATTTTTCGTATCACTGATCCATTTACGAAGACACTTACTAGGAGAGTCTTCGAGAGGCATGTGGAAGCTCTGGGGATGCAAGATTTTTCATATTTACTCACTTAGTGCAAGTGGGAGATTATTAGACATGTATGCCCTAAGGAGTAAAAATGTAATACGTTTTTGAAGACATTTTTATCAATAAAGAATTTATTCATTTATATATACCAAATCTTGTCCTCTTTACATTCATATTTGTTGAATGTATGTTAAGCAAACAGTAGTCTGAGACTGTTAGTCTATACCTTTAAGAATTGGGCATATGATGGACTGATTATGCGAAAGACGCAATTCTTAAGGTGATGGTCTAAAACATATGATCCGCAATAGAGGGAATAAATTTGGGCGCTTTATTCATGCAAAGATTGTTATGTTGTCTATATCCCTATTGGGAGATGGTTTGTCTTGACCATCGGAGTTGGACTTTATGAATAGAAACATTGACACATTGTCATAGGTGATGATGTGTTGGATCGAGATGCAAAGTGAATTGATTTGGATTAATAATTCTGTTTTGGCAAATCGATTCTTAGACAATGATTTGTATTGTATCTTAATCCTGAGATGGATAGTGGGCCCGTTGTCTCGACTTGTGTCTTTTAATGTACCAAAGGGTGACTCCCACATCTCAATAGTGGTATGCATGCTGGTACGTTGAAGGCATGACTCTTGATAGCGTAAACTTGTTATTCATAGATATGGAATCCATAGCTCCTCTTTAGGAGTAATGATATCCTCTTATATGCGTTATCCTGTAATTGGAAAATTGGAGCGCTCAACCATTTGGATACATAGGTGTAATCGAATAGTATACTATCTTTGGATGGTAAGTTTTCTAATTGTGAGATAATGGAACGTAAGATAAAAATAATCGGGAAGGTAAGATAGAACTTGTCCTTAAGCTGATTATGGATTATCATATGGGGATATGATACACTTTGATATGTCATGGAGACTTAGCTATACGGGCTTCATAATTCTATAAAGTTCGAGAGTGCAGCTTCGAGCTTTTAGTGCAGTAGCGTTGGAGTCCATAATTATGAAATATATATCTAGGATATTGGGTTTCATAATTATCGTGAGCTTGAACTTTATAGGTCTATTTTGGTCCCCTTTGTTAGCTCACAAAATCCTATAATGATACGGCATGCTTATTTCAATAATGGGTGACTTATATCGGATTTATCAGATTGGTTTAAAATTTGAAAGAATCAAATAATTCATGTCTGTTTATTGGTTGAATAAATTTTATAATAAAATTAATTTAAGATAAACTTGTTGAATTATTGGGATTGGATAATTCTTGTTTGTTTATTGGTTGATTTAATTGGATAAATTAAATCAAGATAAACTTGTAGAATTATTGTGAATTGATTTATTTTCTTAGAGATTATCTTGATAAAGTTTGTTTTGATCAGATAACTTCTCTATTGCATTATTTGAACCAAAACTGAGACTTTATCCTATAGAATCTCGGGTGGAAAATAAAAGATTTACGGAGATCTTTTCTTGGCAGTTTGGCCTGCCGTTCTACGTGTTTGGCCTACCGATGGGGCTTGTTTGGCCTGCCAATCAGCGAGAGATAAGATTACGCTTTTTCATGCGGATCTTATCAAATATTGATCTGAACTTGATTCTGTTTAGAGTTTTTGAGACCTAATCTGATAAGGACTGACCCTAGGACCAATCGCTATATAAAGGGAGTAAGTCTTATAAGTTACTCAGATCAATTGAGAGATTAAGAGTATTCTCTGCTAAGTGAGAATCTGAAAACTCCCTGAGAGCTTTTGTTCACAAATCATGAACACTTGCTTTGGGTTCTCTCGATTGGTTGGAAGGAGAGTCACCGGTGGAAGAGCTGTACGTATGAGCCCACACTCACTCCGATCGTGGATAGAGAATAGCAAAGAAGACCAGTTGGTTGAGGCTCTTTTGGAACGTTACTTCTCTTCACAGGTTGCGGAGGTTCTTCGATACACAAAGGTTAGTAAGATCTATTTAATTTATACATATAGCATATCAAACTTGTGTTTTGGAAAAATACTCTGATGTTAAAATTTTTAAAATTCCCGCTGCGCACCTCACATTGTTTTTTCTAACAATCCAACCTTATAAGTTTTGACTTTTCCATTTACTCCTCTCTTTCTCTTATAGATCCACTTACACCCTATGGGTTTTATCCCTTCGAGAAGATCTACAAGCTCCCAAACCCGATTAGTCTCCATGGACTTCATCTCAATGTTTATGGCCTCTGTCCAAAGTTTTGAACCAACATGCCCCATAGCCTCTTCGGAAGTGTAAGGATCCCTGTCATGTTTAACTAGTTTAGAGAAGATGGCCTTACCATTGAACATATGCCTCTCGGGTTGATGCCCAATCCTCTCAATATGCCAAAGCCTTGATGGGGTTAATTGGTTTTTCTACACTGATTGGAATGGTTTCATTCGAAGCCCTCAGAGTGATTGAATCACTCGCCAACTCCTCAAGCACCACTTTACTTCAAGGCTTAAAGTCGTCCATGTAACTTTCCTCAAGGAAAGTTGCATTACTTAAAACCATGACTTTATTTTCCTTTGGGTTATAGAAATAACCCCTTTTAGTCCCTTTTAGATGTCCGACAAACACACAAACTTCTAAACATGCTTCCAACTTCTTTGCTTCCTTAAACAGGACATGAGCTGACATCCCCATATGTGAATATAGTTTAAGGATGTCTTCTTGCCCTGCCACAACTCATGAGGAGTTTAGGAACCGATTTTGAAGGCACATTGTTCAGAAGATAACATGTGGTTTGTAGTGTTATAAAGGCAATGATGAATAACTCATCATGGACCTAACCATATCCAACAAAGTCCTATTCCTTCTCTCAGCTGTGTCATTCCACTGCGAAGTGCCTGACGTAGTCAAATGGGATAAAATTTCATTCTCTAATAAGTCTTCCAAGAACTTATTAGAAAAGGTATTCACCACTTTCATCGGATCAAAGTGCCTTTATGGGTCACCCAATTGCTTTTCTACTTTAGCCCAAAACTCCCTGAACTTGTCATAAGTTTAGCTTTTATGGTGCATTAGGTACACATACCCATTCCTAGAGTAATCATCAATAAAAGTGACAAAATACTCGTACCCTCCTCGTGCTCTAATGTTCATAGGTCTGCAAACATCACAATGCACAAGTTCTAGAACCCCTTCGGCACTATTGCCTTTAGACCTAAATGGTCTTGTGGTCATTTTACCCTCTGAACAAGATTCACACTATGGTATAGATTCCACCTTTTAATGACTTAAAGGTCCATCCCTTGCCAACCTTTGAATCCTATTTAGGTTAATATGACCTAGTCGCAAATACCAAAGATAGGTCCTATTAGAGTGAGAAGCCTTAAGTCTTTTAGAGTTATTATCATTAACCTCAATGTTCCATCTTAGGTTTGATAAAATATAGATTATTTTGCATCTATTTATCACATTTAAAAATTTGTTTTTACGAATTACCACTTTATTATTAAAAGAAACTACATAAGAGTCTTTAAATAACAAGCGACAGAAGTTAAATTTCTTTTAAGTTTAGGAACATAAAAACAAACTCGCAAAATAAATTCTTATAATTATCAACGTAAAGATGGACGTCTTCCACTGCTTTAGCCTACACCAAGGATCCATTGCCCATCTAAAGCGTGGATTCATCATGCAATAGACTTCTCGTTTCTTTGACCCCTTCAGAGAAATACAAACGTGATTAGTTGCTCCAGAATCTATGACCTAAGTGTCACTTGATTCCTCAACCAAACAAGTTTCAACAACCAGAAGATCACACCTACCTCCTTGGGAAAGGAAGTGATATGGACCCTCTAGACCAATGCGACAAGACCCGACACCAAATCTAGAATCGAACCCCTAACCCCGTAAGACACATGTTTGTTAAGCCTTGACCCGTAATCTAGTGAGACACGAACCAAGAACCACGGATAGGAAGACGCCACACCTAGAATTTCAAGAACACTTAAAAACCCTAGATGATAAGTCAGTTTGTTGAACGCCACAAGATTAATCTTGATAAGTTCAGAGAGTCTTCTCAAGAAAATAAGAAGAATGCAAGAAAGCCTCACCAATTCGTGAATAATGATCTGATTGATTAATTTTCAAAATAACAAAGTGTTTACAATTATATGGGAACGATTTTTAGCCTAAAAGAATGCCTAAGCGAAGGTTGACTTAGAAAATACCTTAATTGGCACTTTCTCATGCAAAATTAAGCCCTAAAATCTGACTTTTCTAACTGTAATAACACAAAAGGAAAGTAGCTAATCTTATCCCTTAAAATGCACCAAATCTATTCTAGAAAAGGGAAAGTATCCAGGTTTGTTTTCATGCCTAACAAAACTGAATTTGACAACTAAGAAAATATGAAAATTACATAAAAAAAATAAATTGATGACGAGGCTCAAACTTCATGACATGGCGCCACGTGTGGTTCCAAAATAGGAAGGTTTCTTGAAATTACAAATCTGACAAATTGGCCCTACAATTTACTTGAATCATGCACATCATCAATGTGAAGCTTCTAGAATCTGAATCATCGTGATTAGGCTCTCTTGAGATTGACTTGGGCCTATGCCAGGGCTCCATTTATGTGACACATTGCAAAATTGTTGAATGAGCCCGTTCAATGCTTCCTTGAATCGTTGGCCTTAGATCTCGTGATTGGACCACTTGAATGGCTTAAGGGATCACGAACATGGCTCCTAACTTGTTCAGCTCTATTGCTTGCATCATTCTCCCCCTCTTGAAAAGGATTTGTCCTCAAATTGTCACCTGCATCAAAAGGAGTTAAGTCAGAAACATTAAAACTAGCACTAACACCATACTTACCTAGTAAATCAAGTTTGTAGGCATTGTCATTAATGCGTTCCAACACTTAAAATGGTCCATCACCCCTCAGAAGGAGTTTTGAACACCTTTGTTTGGGCAAACGTTCCTTTTTCATATGCAGCCACACCCAATCTCCTAGTTCAAACACGTGCGGTCCTTATTGGCTTGTCTTGCATATTGCTCGGTATGCCTCTCTATGTTCTGTCTTGCCTTCTCGTGAATTTGCCTAACAAAATCAGCTTTTTTCTTGCCATCTAAGTTAACTCATTCATTCAAAGGTAAAGGAGTTAAATCCAAAGGAGTCAATGGATTAAAACCATAAACAACTTCAAACGATGAAAACTTAGTTGTAGAATGAACACATCTATTATAAGCAAATTCAACATACGGCAAACAATCTTCTCAAGTTTTCAAATTCTTTTGAATGATAGCACGTAATAGAGTAGATAAAGTCATGTTCACTACTTCAGTTTGACCATCAGTCTGCGGGTAACAAGTAGTAGAAAATAATAGCTTAGTCCCCAAATTTGCCCACAAGGTCTTCCAAAAGTAACTCAAGAACTTTGCATCTCTATCAGAAACAATACTCCAAGGCATCCCATGCAACCTAACAATCTCCTTGAAAAAGAAATCGGCTATATGTGATGCATCATTGGTTTTATCACATGCAATGAAGTGTGCCATCTTAGAAAACCTATCAACTACCACAAATATAGAACTCTCCTCCTCTTAGTCCTAGGTAACCCCAACACAAAATCCATAGAGATGTCAACCCAAGGCTCTCTAGGAATAGGAAGTGGCATATATAATCCATGTGGTTGTAGCCTAGACTTATCTTGTCTACATGTAGTGCATCTCCCACGAATCCTCTCAACATCACGCTTCATATGTGGCCAAAAGAAATGCTCATGCACAACACCTAAAGTCTTAGCTATTCCAAAGTGCCCCATCAAACCACCGCCATGTGCTTCCCTAACTAACAACTCACGCAAAGAAGAATGAGGAATGAAAAGTTTATTTTCTCAAAACAAGAAACCCTCATGTAAGTAGTATTTCCCACATGCCCCCTTTTTGCAATCTTTAAACACAACACCAAAATCAAAATCGAATGCATACAATTCTTAATGTACTCAAATCCAAGCAACTTAGCATCAAGGGTTGAAAGTAAGGCGTACCTACGAGATAGTGCATCAGCAACTACATTTTCCTTACCTTGCTTGTATTTGATCACATATAGGAATGTCTCATGGCATTTATTCAATTTGTGCTGCCCCTTTAAATGCTTCAAGGATTCATGATCCATGTGAATCACAAACTCCTTCGGCCAAAGATGGTGCTGCCAAGTGTCTAAAGTTCAAACCAATGCATACAACTCCTTATCATAAGTGGGATAATTTTGAGCTACCCCACTCAACATTTCACTATAGTATGCAACCAGTCTTCTTTCTTGCATCAAAACGCCTCCAATGCCTATACCTAAAGCATCACACTCAATTTCAAATGTTTTAATAAAGTTAGGTAAAACAAGTTGAGGTGCATTTGTTAACTTCTCCTTGATCAGTTTGGATGCCTTTTCTTGTTCCTCTCCCCACTTAAATGGAACATTCTTCTTGATGACTTCAGTTAAAGGTACAGCAAGGCTACTAAAGTCCCAAACAAAACGCCGGTAGAAACTAGCCAAGCCATGAAAACTTCTCACCTACCCTATGGTTGTAGGAGTTGGCCAATCTTGGATTGCCTTCACCTTTTCTTCATCAACCTGTATACCTTGCGCACTCACAACAAAACCAAGAAATGCAAGCTTATCTATGCAAAAGGTACATTTCTTGAGGTTAGCAAACAACTTTTCTGTCCTTAAAACATCTAAAACAAGTTTTAAATGTTCAACATGATCATCCAAGTTTTTGCTATAAATCAGGATATCATCAAAGTAGACAACTACAAATTGACCAATGTAAGCATGCAAAACATGGTTCATAAGTCTCATGAAAGTGTTAGGCGCATTAGTTAATCTGAAAGGCATAACTAAACATTCATACAAACCATGTTTTGTTTTAAATGCAGTTTTCCACTCATCACCTTCCTTCGTCCTAATTTGGTGATATCCACTCTTAAGATCAATCTTGGTAAAAACACAAGAACCATGTAATTCATCCAGCATATCATCTACTCTAGGAATGGGATGACGATACTTTACCATAATGTTGTTGATGGCTTGGTAGTCTACACACATTCTCCATGTCCCATCCTTCTTAGGCACTAGCAACACCGAAACCGCACAGGGACTCATGCTTTCATGCACATATCCCTTCTCCAATAACTTGCCTACTTGTCTTTGAAGTTCCCTTGTCTCTTCAGGATTACTCTGATAGGCAGGCCGGTTTGGAATTGAAGCACCAGGTGTGAAGTCAATTTGATGCTCAATTCCTCGAATTGGAGGTAAGCCTAGAGGCAACTCTTCAGGAAATACATCCTTGAATTCCTACAAAAGGGAAAAAACATTGCTCGGTAAAGAACCGACAAAATCATTAGTGTTTAAAAGGGCCTTCTTGTACATTAGTACTATAAGGGGCTGATGGGAAATTAAAGCTCTCTTGATCTCACTTTTCTTTGGAATGAAATTGTATTTTTCCTCTCTTGCACACATTAAGGTTGAACTCTCTCCTTCCTCTTTTTCTCTCTTATTTTTCACACTCACTTTTTCTCTCCTCTCTTTTTCTTTTCTCTTATGTTCAGCCTCCCTCTCTTTCTCTTTTCTTTTTTCACTCACTCTCTGCATTTTTAATTGATCTTCAATAACTTGTTTTGGAGTCAATGGTACAAGTGACATTGGCTATTTATTCATGGTAAAAGAGTACCTATTGGTGAAACCGTCATGTGTGGTTCGTCGATCGAACTGCCACAGTCTTTCCAACAAGAGGTGACATGCATACATGGGTACAACATCAGAAAGCACCTTGTCCTAATACTTTCCAATAGAAAACATGACCATCACCTATTTAGTAACCTTGATCTCACCACAATCATTCAGCCATTGAAGCCAGTATGGCCTTGGATGCTTCAAGGTCGGTAACGCTAATTTCTCCACTAACTTGGTGCTAGCCACATTTGTGCAACTTCCTCCATCTATTATCACACTACAAACCTTGTTTTTCACAAAAGACCGTGCGTGAAACAAATTCTCTCGTTGATTATTCTCTTCTTCTTTAGCCTTTTCACTGAGAGCTCGTCTTACCACTAATGACTCCAACTACAGCACACTCCCCTTCATAGGCATCTTCAAGTGATGTCATGTCATCTACTTCTTCTTCTTCTTTATCCTCTGAAACAATCTCTCCTTGAGCTGTAATCACCATTACTCTCTTTTTTGGACATTCGTGAGATATGTGACCCCTGCTTGACATTTAAAGCACTTAATGTCACGACTTTTTCAGGTTGAAAATTCAGTATTACCTTGTTTAGGTGCAACAACTTGTTTCGCAACTTTAGAGGGCTCGGTCTTTGGCTTGTTTGCTGGAAATTCATCCCATTTAGGGGCTGGTCTCCATGTGTTTGAGGTAGCCATGCTAGATCCCCTCCTAGCCATGTTTCTTTGCTTCAACTGTTGCTCCACTTTGATGGGTTGGTACACCATATCTGTCAGCTCCTCATAATGTTGCATTTTTAGCACATCTGTAATCTCACTATTTAAACCATGCAAGAACCTAGCCATAGTAGCCTCCCAGTCCTCCACTACATTTGTATGGATCATGGCGGCCTCCATCTCTTTATGATATTCATCAACACTCCTATTACCTTGTGTGAGACATTGAAGCTTATTGTACAACTCCCTATGGTAGTAACTCGAGATGAATCGTCTACGCATGATTGCTTTCATTTCCTCCCATGTCTCAACAGTTTGCTCTCCGTTTCTTCTTCTATCCTTCAACAACTGATCCCACCAAACAATAGCATAGTCAGTGAATTCAATTGCAACAAGCTTTACCTTTTTCAACTCAGAGTAGTTGTGGCAATCGAAGACCATCTCCATCCTCTTCTCCCACTCTAAATACAACTCAGGATCATTTTTCCCTTGAAAGGATGGAATCTTCACCTTGATGCTTCCTAAGTTATCATCCTGCCTCTGCCTATCTTCTCTATTCCGTAAACCACGCCCAAACCTGCCCTGGTTATTAGGTGGATCATCAAACTCCTCCCAATCATCATCATCCTCTACATCCCCCCATTGTTCACCATGGTGCACTCGTCTAGGTTGTCTAATGAGATTATTTTGGTGCTGCTCCCTAGGTGTTCCCTCTTCCAACCTATCCATTCTCTCATGTAAAGGTTCCAATTCAGCTCTCATCATCTGTCTCAATTCCCCCATCAAAGTTTGTAATTATAGGTTCGGAATGGTTCATTGTTGGGCCTCTTCAGTTGAATTATCTTCTTGATTATGAGACATGTTTTAGAGTCTGCAATAAAAGGTTAGGAACCTCACAAGCACTCCCTCACGTCTTTCACTGAAGAATGATTTGCTCACACTCATGTTTTCACTCAAATTGGCTTTTAACTTAATGTTCTCACCACTCTTGCCTTTTTCCACTCGTTGTGTCTTCTCAAATTCTTAATCAGACTCAAGAAACACACAAGATTCAAGCAGCAATTCAAACAAACCAGGCTTTGCATAAACAATCGACAAGATTTGACATGCAATACATAGAATGACAAATGAAGACTCAAGAACAAGGATGCTAAATCACAAGAACATGTAAAATGAATGGCTGAATTTTTTTATTTTTTTAATTATGGAGTAAAGTGTGTTTTGGGCTTATGGAACCCTATAGAGATGAAAACGAAAAGTTTAAGATGAATTTTTTATTTTTTTTTTCAAATCCTCTTACTGTCTTCTTTATCATGTTTTCTTTATTTTTCTTTTCTTTTTCTTTCTTTTCTTTTCGGATCCCCCTTTTTTTTTACACGATAAACAAATAAATGAATTCAAATCAAATGGAAACTAACTGAAAAAGTACTCAAAGCAAACGGAATTGGCGAAATTCAAACAAGAAAAGGAAGGGAAAAAAATTTAGCCAAGAAATTCAGGCCTTAAACCATAAAGAATTTTTTTTTTTCAGGACTCTAAATTCAACTAAATAAGAGCAAGAACATAAGATAAGGGATAGTCAAACCTGCCATGGAACCTAAGCTCTGATACCAACTGGTATGGACCCCACCGACTAATGCGACAAGACGCGATGCTAAATCTAGAATCGAACCCCTAATCCCTTAAGACACACGTTTGTTGAGCCTTGACCCGTAATCTAGTGAGACACGAACCAAGAACCACGGATAGGAAGACACCACACCTAGAATTTCAAGAACACTTAAAAACCCTAGATGATAAGTCAGTTTGTTGAATGCCATAAGATTAATCTTGATAAGTTCAAAGAGTCTTCTCAAGAAAATAAGAAGAATGCAAGAAAGCCTCACCAAATTTGTGAATAATGATCTGATTGATTAATTTTCAAAATAACAAAGTGTTTACAATTATATGGGAATGATTTTTAGCCCAAAAGAATCCCTAAGCAAAGACTGTCTTAGAAAATCCCTTAATTGGCACTTTCCCATGTGAAATTAAGCCCTAAAATCTGACTTTGCTGACTGTAATAACACAAAAGGAAAGTAGCTAATCCTATCCCTTAAAATGTGCCTAATTTATTCTAGAAAAGGGAAAGTATCTAGGTTTGTTTTCACGCCTAACAAAACCAAATTTGACAATTAAGAAAATACTAAAATTACATCAGAAAAATAAATTGATGACGAGGCTCGAACTTGATGACATGGCACCACGTGTCGATCCAAATAGGAAGTTTCCCAAAATTACAAATCTGACAAATTGGCCCCCTAATCATCAATGTGAAGCTTCTAGAACCTTAATCATCATGACTAGGTTCTCTTGAGATTGACTTGGGCCTATGCCGGGGCTCCATTTATGTGACACGTCACAAACTTGTTGAATGAGCCCGTTCAATGCTTCCTTGAATCGCTTGGCCTTAGATCTCATGATTGGATCACTTGAATAGCTTAAGGGATCATGAACATGGCTCTTAACTTGTGCAGCTCCGTTGCTTGCATTAGGAAGTCCTTGCAATTCTTCTTGGTGTGCCTAGCCTTCCCATAGAAAAAGCATTTGAGCTTCTTCGGCTTCTTCTTTTTCTTCTTCTTGTTCTTGCCATTTGTAGGAATAGAAGAGTTCCTATTTTTGGTTGTTGCTTCTTTCCATTCCCTCGGTTAGAATTGGAACCAGACGCAGCCACCAAGTTGGCTTCGCCACTAACAGGAGTTTCCCTGGTCAAAATTTTGAACTCCTGTAATTGCTTCATCAACTTAGTTAAGGTCATATCTTGTCTATTGTTTAAATTAAATATAGCTCTAAACGGAATAAACTCCTTAGACAGAGTCTCAAAGACAACAGTCATCTATGTTTCAGCATCTATTTCAACTTTATTTGTTTGAGCCTCAGCGAGGTAACCCATGACTAACATCATATGCTCCTTCACAGACATCCCCAACCTTTGTTTACAGTTTAAGAGTTTTTAAAATGCCCCTTGTTGTTTTGTTAGGGCCTGGCCTCCAAACATGTCTTCAAGATCATCCAAGATTTACTTTGTAGTCTCATAATCTTCATGTTGAGCCTGCAGTACATTATTCATGCTGGCCATAACATAACAGCGGGCTTAATCGTTAGCATCCTTCAGCGATCATACGGTTGGATTTGCTCATTAGTGGAATCTCCCATAGGCTCAGGAGGACACGGAGTTATCAACATAAATTTTAGTTTCTCAATGGATAGAACGATGTTTAGGGTCCATTTCCAATCATTATAATTCTCACCGGTTAATTGGTTTTTGTCAAGTATTAATGATAAGCATTTTTAGACATTTTTAATCTACAATTAAGAATCATATACAAAATATAAGCAAACATACCATAATAATTTAGTAAGATAACACAATTATGTAAAGCATACAATGTGTTTATGTGTCAAAACCTTACAATGATAATTCCCAACATAAAATTCAACAAGCCGCCTAGGAAAGACTAGCCAAACTCAATTAGGAACATGGATTCCCTCCTGATTAATATATGCCATCCAAGGACCGTATGATACAGTATTTAATGCCCCCTTACGGACGTCACAAATGTCATTATTTTAACCCTTGTTATCATTATTTTAAGGTAAACAATTTAAAAATAAGTACAGTTTAATAAACTTGTCCTAGGAATTCATGAATTCATTTTTTTATACTTTGAAACTAAATATATATATATATAAAATAATCTACTAATACCAAAATAATGAAACAATAATTTAAATAAAACTTAATGCAATCATTCAAATCTGCTTTTCTAGTTTGGTAGGCTGAACTTCAGGCACCAGCAGTTCGAACATGATCGGTAATCCAAACTTCAACCATCAATAGGCCGTCTGAGGCTTTGCAAATTCAGAGTTTTAAAACACCTAGATCGGCAAGCCATTATAGGGTAATCGATGGGCCGACACTAACATTGGCAATCCGACCAATAAAAATCAGAAGGCCGATCTACTGCAAACTTGTGGATACTTGGCTCTTATTTCATCTTCACGTTCCCATGTAGCTTCTTCCACTTGGTGATTTCAACATAAAACCTTAACCAAAGGAATTTTTTTATTCCTCAAGATTTTAGTCTTTTGATCTAAAATCTCAACTGGCTTTTCTTCATAACTAAGGTCTTATTGTATTTCAACCACCTGTGGCTTGATCATCTGTGTAGGATCCAAGACATACTTTTTGAGCATTGAAACATGGAAAACATCATGAATTGATGACATCTCATATGGCAAACTCAACTGATAAGCTACCTTGCTGATCTGCTTCACTATTTCGTAAGGTCTGACAAACCTCAAGCTCAACTTGCCTTTCTTTCTGAACCTTATAACTCCCTTCATAGGTGCAACTTTTAAGAACACAAAATCGCCTATAGCGAATTCCAAAGGCCTTCTTCATTTATCAACATAGCTCTTCTGTCGGCTTTGAGCGATCTCTATTCTCTTTCATATCAATTTTATCATCTTAAAAGTCTCGTTGACAAAATCAGTTTTTTCACCGCTAATGCTTTACAACATCTTCTTTTCACCAACTTCATGCCAACATAAAGGCGACCCACATTTCCACCCATATAAGGCCTCATAAGGTGCCATACCAATCGTCGCCTGATAGTTGTTATTATAAGCCAATTCCGCTAATGGCAACATTTTACACCAACTAGTCTTGTAATCTAAGGTACAAGCACGAAGCATATCCTCTAAAATCAAATTCATCCTCTCCATTTGGCCATCAGTCTGAGGATGAAAAGCTATGCTAAAGTGCAACTTAGTTGCCATCGTAGTCTGTACACTTTTTAAAAATTTGGATGTGAACCTGCCATCGCGATCAGAGATGATAGACTTAGGAATTCAATGAAGTGACACTATTTCCTGAACATAAAGTTCTGCTAACTGTTCCATAGAGTAAGTAATCTTAAAGGGAATGAAATGTGTCATCTTCATCAATCGGTCGACAACAACCTAAATGGCAACAAATCCATTCATAGTTTTGGACAAACCGGTAATGAAATCCATCACATTTTCTTCCTATTTCCATTCTGATATATGAATTGACTACAAATTGTAGCCAGGTCTTTGGTGTTTAGCTTTGACTTGCTAACATGTCAAACATTTCTTTACATAATTGGCAACATCACATTTCATTCCAAACCACCAAAAGCCATCCTTTAGATCATTTTACATCTTTGTTGCACTTGGGTGAATTGAGTAAAGAGTGTCATGAATTTCCATTAATATCTTTTCCCTTAGGCCATCAACGTCGGGAACACATAAGCAGCTCCTGAGATATAAGGTTCCATCATTAGCAACATGAAACTATTCACATTTTCCTTCATCGATTTCCAGCTTGATCCCCGCAAGACTTACATCTTTGTCTCATTTACTTCGAATCTCATCAAACAATGTTGGAGCAAGATTCAGTGCTAAAAGCTGTCCCGATATCAATTCCAAACCGAAGTCTAGAATCTCTTTCCTCAAATGCTGAGATGTCACTTGTAATGACATCAATGCTGCAACGGTCTTCCTACTCAGAGCATCAGCCATGCAATTAACCTTTCCTGGATGATAAAGGATTTCATAATCATAATCCTTCATTAACTCTAACCATCTCTGCTGCCTCACATTTAGGTCCTTCTGAGTGAAGAAGTACTTTAAACTTTGATGATCAGTGAAGATCTTACATTGAACTCTATATAAGAAGTGTCTCCAAATCTTAAGCGTAAAAACTACTGATGCCAACTCAAGATCATGGGTAGGATAGTTTTTCTTGTAATCTTTCAACTGTCTCGATGTGTAGGCAATTACTCTATCATTTTACATCAATACCACACGAAGGCCCATCTTGGAAGCATCATTGTAAATTACAATTCCATCATTCCCTTCAGGAATTTCCAAAACTGGACTATAGTCAACCTTTCTTCAATTCTTGAAAACTCTTCTCACATGTATTTATCCATTCAAACTTCTTTCCTTTGCGAATTAACTTCGTGAGAGGCGCTGCTATCTTGGAAAAATCTTCCACAAACTTTTGGTAATAACCAGCTAGTCCTAAGAAGCTCCTTATTTCACTTGAATTCTTTAGTTGCTTCTAATTAAATACAGCTTTGACTTTTGCAAGATCCACCATTATTCCATCCTTTGACACAACATGTCCAAAGAAAGATACACTGTCAAGCCAAAACTCACACTTCGAGAACTTCACATACAACTTATGTCTCTATAAAGTCTCCAACAAAATCTTTAGATGCTCAGCGTGCTCTTCCCGAATCTTTGAATAAACAAGAATATCATCGATAAACGCTATGACAAATTTATTGAGAAAATCCTTGAATACCCAATTCATCAAGTCCATAAAAGTAGTAGGTGTATTCGTTAGACAGAAAGGCATAACCACAAATTCATAGTGACCATACCTTGATCTAAAGGCTGTCTTGGGGATGTCCCCTTCTTTTATCTTCAGTTGATGATATCTTGACCGCAAATCAATCTTTGAAAACACCGATGCACCCTTAAGTTAATCAAACAAATCATCGATTCGAGGCAACGAGTACTTATTCTTGATCATCACTTTGTGTAGCTCTCGGTAGTCGATGTAGAGTCTTATAGAACCATCCTTCTTCTTAACAAATAAGCCTGGTGCTCCCCATGGTGAGTGACTAGGTCGGATGAAACCTTTATCAACAAGGTCCTTTAATTGAGCATGTAACTCTTTGAATTCTGCTAGAGCCATTTCATATGGTGCCTTGGAAATTGGTTCAGTGCCTAGAGCAAGCTCAATCTTAAATTTGATCTCTCTATTCGGAGGTAAGCTTGATAGATCATTTGGAAATACCTCTGGAAATTCTCAAACCACCGCAACATCTTCCATCTTTGCCTTTTCTTCTTGACCTTTATCTACTATGTTTGCCAAGTAACGCATGCAGCCATTTGCTAATAACTTCCTTGCTTTTATGGCTAATAGAAACATGCTGGGCTTCTTTTTTGACTCCCCTATATACATGAATCTTTGTTCACCTTTTGGATCAAAAATCACGTTTCATTTTTAGTACTCAATAGAAGCATTATACTTACTCAGGAAATCCATCCCAAGGATCATGTCATAGTCATACATATCAATTACAATAAGATCAATGAAACGTTCCCTTTCAGAAATCCACAAATGAACCATACGCAAATAATGCGTAGACATTATCACCTCCCCGAAGGGTAGTGTCATAGTAAACCCTTGTCTCATAGGCTCTAGATGTGCTCCTAACTTCTTAGCAAAAGATGAGGATGCAAATGAATGCGTAGCACTTGTATCAAATAGAGCATGTGCATTATAAGAAAGACTTGAAAATGACTTGTGACAACATTAGAGGTTTTAGCAGCCACTAGCTCTTTTGTCATTGCGTAAATGCTGGCATTGGTAGGTAGGGCTTTAGGTGTTCCTTGATTTATCAGTGGTCCTTCTAAGGTGGCTTGCATTTGATGAAGTTGAGCATAAGGAGCTCTCTGCTGAGCTTGAACATTAGCCTGGTTGTGTAGTTTTTGGCAAAGTGGTCCTCGCGTACACAAATAAAACACTGGTTTGTTCCAAGATGGCATTCACCTGGGTGCTTGTTTCCACATTTAGCACATAGTTGTTTCTGCCTGTTATTGTTGTTATACTAGCCACTGCCATGTTTCTTGTTGCTTTGACCCTACTAGTTCTGGAAGTTGCCTTTTCTCTTGTTGCTCTTCTAGTTTTGGTTGTTGTTGTTGTTGTTTCTGCCTTGTGGTTGGTTCTGAGTGTTTGCATTATTCACTAGTTAACCTAATTGAGGCTGGTTTCTTTTTAACCTTGAGAAGTAGAATTTAGTTCGTTGTGCCTTCAAAACAACCTATTCTTGGTTTCTAGGTGGACTCGCCCCATCAACAATTGCTGCAATTTCTAGTCGGAGAACTCTGATCAACCTTCTGACCCTTTCAATTTCATCACTGACCATTCTTGGGCAAAGACGTGCTAACTGGTCAAATTTAGCAACCACGTCGATGACTAACATATCTCCTTGGCACAAGTTCTCAAATTCATCGTAATGTTTCCGAGTGATGATCATATGGAAGAACTTCGTGTTGAATTCCTGAACAAAATTTGCCTATGTTATCTCGTCTACATTCTTACTCTGCTCAATCCTATCCCACCAGATTCTAGCCTCCTCAGTACGAGGCACAAAGGACCTTCTCGTTTTCAGTGAAACCCATGAGCTTTAATGTAACGCCCCCTTACGGCCGTCACAATAATTGTTACTTTTACAGTTATTATCATAATTTAGAGATAAACAATTCAAATAAAATACTTATACATAAACAAATATCCTAGGAAAAACATGCATAATTTTTTTTTGAAACAACTTATCGACTTTGCTTCTCTCGCCTCGATTAGCCTAACGAAATACCTATAGTGTTCGGCTAATCGATCACCTATAGAAATGGTTAGTTTACAATACAATTATTTACTAAATTATAGATACACAAAACTTCAAACAATGTTTAAGTCTCTTGCGAAAAATACTTTATATCCAAATATTTTAACCATACAAAATAAAAAAACATGGCGTAGTCCTCAAGAAACCACAATTAAAGAAATATTAACCAATCTCAAAAGTCTATAGGAAAATAAATTAAGTTTTGAATCAACATCAGTGTAGAAAATAAAAAATAAAATTAATAATAAAATCATTGTTCAAGTAATTAATTTTTTTTTGGCGTGATTTCGTTTCCAATCTAGCACTCCTAGCACACACGCCCATTTCCGTCCTCCACCTATTTCATATGCCTTTTACCTTTATCTACAACATGATATAAAACTAAGTAAGCATAAGCTTAGTAAGTACACTTTCTCATCTCACAACATAAAATATTTCATAAAAAAATCATTACATAATATCGTAATCATAATCATAGTAGTGCACAAGGCACAAGATTATATAGAACATATCTTTTCATTTAAACTTCCATATTAAAATATCATTCATTTTATCATTAGGGGCCTAAGTGTTGCACCATAAACATAAACATCATAAGCGCGCCATCATGAAAGGAGTGGGATAGCTAGTCCCAAACCAAACATGACAAGTCCAACCTTTAGGACATCATAAACATAACCAGAGACATAGGGTGTACAACACTTAATATATATATAAGCTTTAACATACCTCATCATTAAAACATCTTTTAAACCTTCTTGTTGCAACAAGAGCTTTTTTGAGAAGACATAGGGTGTGCAACACTTAATTAAGTGATACATATATATATATTTATATAAGCTTTAACATAACATCTTTTAAACCTTCTTGTTGCAACAAGAGCTTTTTTGAGAAGACAATATGTAAAAACAAATTTAAAAATTATCATAAAACATGTTCTCAAAACTTTTTCACAAACTTTTATCATGTTGCAGGTGAGGATGTGCCTACTTGTCTTGCTTGCTTACTAAACCTTAACTTGGGTGACGTTGCCGCAGTTCTCAGTGTACTCGTCCTTTTGGACTATTCATGTCAGTCATTTATATGATACATAAAATTAATATTCCTCTTCATAATATCATTTAATACCATATTACATCATCATGTATCATTCTTAACAAAACAAAGCATCTTTGAGTCACAAACATGCACTTAAGGTCAAGAAACATAAAGATAGAAAACTTGGCCTTTAATGACTTGGAGAAATTAATCCCAACTTATAAGCACGAATAAAGTGTAAGATTATTCCATAACATAGCTACCATATATAAACATCACTCAAATTTTCTTCTCGTGAAAATATTAATCTAAAATATCTTTTTCCAATTTTTAAAACATTCAAGTAAATCTATCAATAATAAAAACTGCCTAACCTTTAAGGATTCATAACCCTATTTCTTTCAATTCACACTCAATTAGAGCACCAAAATTTGCAGGAACAAAGTTAACATATATATATATATATATAAAGTCCAGATTTTTGTTTAGCCATAAAAATTTCATTTGATAATTAAAATAAATCACATATTCAATATCATAAAATCTGCAAGCAAAGTCTAGGCAGTGAGTAGTCCAAATTAAAAGTTATGTATTAAATTATATATGCCACAAAATAATCTATAAAAATTACCACATATAATAAACACATAAGATTATAACATATCCAAAATTCTGCTTCAAATAAATTCGGAGTAATTCAAAATAAACATTCAAATTTAGAGTTAATATTAACATCAGACACACTAGATAGCGAACATGTTCCATTCAAACATTTTTACAAAATCAAATATGTATGATATGCTTCTAAAATTTTTATATGACATGGTTAACATATAAATATCTCATACTATCATCGCACATCACCTTATCATGTAATAACATGAAGAAGCACAAAATCACAATTTATGAACCTAGGGCATTGTTAGGGGTGAGCTTGGTGCCACCGCCGAGTAGCCTTACTTTAGGTGGTCCAGCTCGACAAAATTGTGGGGAGCTAGCAACAGATCTCGATGAACTTAGATCAGTTATCTAAGGTTCTTTTCAGGGTCCCTTGTGTCGTACTGCAACTGGTCGCCTCCTCTAGTCAAGCACTAGCTCAATTCGGATTCTTTTCACTTGGAAGTAGGCTACTACTAACCATCATTGGTCAATAGATGGCAGACAACTCACCGTCAGATGGGAAGCAATCCCCCGATGGAGGGCATGACACTTGTCTTTTGCCTTCTGACACGCCTTGATGTGACACATGGGTCGTGGGCAAAACCCACCTAACACCCAGTCCAAGTGGCAACTTATAAATAGGGTGTATTTATTGCATTCAGCATGTATGCTTCTTCCCACCTAACAAGTTCCTGTTCTCTGTCGAGCAACTCCTTCCTTAAGAATTAGAGAGCCCTTGTCTATTGACTAACCCATCTCTTCTTGCCTTCGAAGCGTCCCTTCTCTTGTTGCAGGTCCACTCGATCAGGCAGAGTCAGACAGGGAAAAGCTGTCCACCATGCGCAGCCACACGTGGTGTTAAATCGCCACCCTATTACTATAATCATTAACATTTGGCATTAGAAGGAGGGCACCTGCGCCTTCACTCGAAATTACTAACCACAGCAGGCCTATGAACCAAGATGGTAACTCGAGGTAATGCCCAGGATGAGGGTGCCCGATAGGAGGGGTTGGGAAAAGCCTGAAACCAAAACCAGAATCTGGCCAGACCCAGGGGCCATCCCAAGCCATGAGATTCCGTTATGGGGGTTAGGGAAGAGTAGTGAGGGCCAAACAGGTGTAAGATCTGGTTGTCCAAGACCCTATCCAAGAGCTGGCCAATGCTATTTGGATACTTACTCAATAGCTCGCACAATAGGCTCAGTGCCAGGTGGCTCTTGGCCTCCTACCTCCAGCCCTGACTTACCAAGATGGGGGTCGAGCAAGACGGGATGCCACCGACCCTAGTAAAGCTGACTCCGAGCGCTCCAGAAGATCTATGGATGGTGTCTTGGCAAACAATAGGCTTGTCCGAGAGGGACGCCTTGGCCCTTGGGAAGCATGGGCTCTGTCATTGTAGGGCTCCCAAGCTTCTGTTTTTTATCGGCTCGGGTGCCAAGGGGAAGCACTACAAGGTTGCCACCCCAGAGTAGGTGACAGGGTTGAGGGCAGAGCACCTTATAGGGCTGAACTACTCGAAGATACTAATAATCGCCAGTTTCGAGAGTTGCAACACCAAATTGATGAAATCTGCAACAACCGTTTCAGTTTGAAAGATGTCGGAGCCTTAGATCCGTCGTTTACTGACGCCATCATGCAAGCCCCGATGCTGCCCAAATTTAAAGTCCCACAAACCAAGGCCTACGACAAGACCGCAGACATTGACGAGTATGTCAAATTGTATCGAGGACACATGCTCCTACAAAACACCAACAATGTAACCATGTGCAAGGCTTTTTCTTTGACCATGACTGGACCAGCTTGGCATGGTTCTAATGACTTGAGTCAGCTTCGATCACTTCTTTTCGATAGCTCTCTGACACCTTCTCAGCAGCTTTCTCCACAGCAAAAAGAAGAAGAAAGGAAATAACCTATTTATATGCTATTATGCAAGGAGATAGTAATGTCAAAGAATATATAAACCGATTTAGCCGAGTAGTGCTCGAAGTTAAGCACGTCAAAGATGAGACCCTAAAACATGCCTTCATTGGGGGTCTTCAAGATGAAAAGCTAACCTGGTCACTAGTATTCGAGTGGTCGAGCACATTTTCTCATATGCTCGGCTATGCACAGAGGTATGCTGACGTGGCTGAATATATGAAGAGCTGTAGAGAAGAAGCTAGCAATAGCGGCACAAAGAAGGAGAAAAGGCAGAGGAAAGCACCCGAACAGTCTGGCATCGAGTAGAACAAGAAGTAAAAGAAGGACAAAAAGACCAAGAAGTCGAAAGTGCCAACCGGGAAATTCCAAAGCTATACGCCCCTGGTAGCGAGTATTGATGAGGTACTTGCCCAAGTGAGCATAAGGAACCTACTGGTCGACCCGCCCAAGCTCAAGGGTAGCAAAGCAAAGCGGGACCAAAGCAAGTACTACAATCTTTACAAGGACATGCGACATAACACCTGTGACTGCATTCAACTCAAGGACCAGATTAAGAGACTAGTATGAGACGGACATTTGTGGGAGTTTGTAGAACGAGTTTTGACTTCGAGCTCCGCAGCTAGGAGAGATGACCAACCGAGTTGAGATGCACTGAACCACACACACAACGATGGTGGGAATGCCTCGGAACCCCTAAACATTGTTTACATAATTTTTGGAGGGCCTGTCACAGGGGACACATCGAGTGGGCGGTGGGCTTACGTCCGAGAAGCTTGACTGGTCGAGAGAGGCAAACTCATTAATATGTCCAAGCACGTCAATAAAATTTGCCACCAGCAAGAATGCCGATCACCTTTATGGAAGAGGAGGTGGATAAATTAATCCATCTACACAATGATGCTCTTGTGTGTGAGTTGCACATCACCAATAACAGAGTGCGGTGTGTGTTGATCGATAATGGTAGCTCTACTGACATCCTGTTCAAGCAAGCGTACGATAAGTTGAAGATCAACAATGCTACCCTTATCCCGGTTCAGATGCCACTTTACGGCTTCATGGGTGAATGCGTCCAAGCAGTCAGGAAGGTTGGCCTACAGGTCACCTTCGGTGAGGGCGCTGCTCGGGTGACACGTATCGTTGACTTCTTGGTCGTCGACAAACCCTCCCAATACAATATTATTATTAGCCGTCTGACATTAAATGCATTGAAGGCTGTGGTCTCCACCTACCACCTGGCCATGAAGTTCCTAACGTACAACAAGGCCAGAGAATCAAGTCACAACAGAAGGATTCCTGAGCTTGTTATGCTAATGCTGTCAAGGTTGCATCAGCTCGGCAATTGGACATCTTAGCCATCTACAAGGTTGACAAAATACAATTCCCAGTTGAGCCAGCACCTAAGATGCTCTGTGACCTTGACCCCTGTATGCCTAAGGAGGAGGTGAGGGCCACCCCTATCGAGGATTTGGTGTCATCCAGCCTCATTCCAGCACATCCTAACCGATGGTCCAACTCGGCTATCAGCTGAAGCCTGAGATCCAGGCCGACCTTAAAAAGCTTCTTGTAGAGTATCGAGATGTGTTTGCATAGTCTCACAAGGACATGCCCAGCATTGATCCCAGCATAATCCATCACTGTCCTAACATCCAACTAGAGTACAAGCCAGTTATTAAAAAGAGAAGGCCTTTAACCCGAAAAGGTATGTCGCCATTAATGAAGAGGTTCAGAAACTGCTAAAGGCAGGATTCATCTAAGAAGAAAAGTATCTAGAGTGGTTGGCAAACATGATCCTTAGTCAAGAAGGCAAATGGGAAATGGCGGGTTTCTATAGACTACACCAACCTAAACAAAGCCTATCCCAAGGACTATTTTCTACTGCCTCGAATAGACCAGCTCGTTGATGCAACTACCAGGCATGAGCTGCTCAGCTTCATGGATGCCTATTCTGGCTATAACCAAATACGGATGGCCGAGGAAGATCAAATAAAAATAGCCTTGGTTACCGACCAAGGGCTATACTGCTACGTAGTAATGCCCTTTGGACTTAAGAATGCCAGGGCTACCAACCAACGCCTAGTCAACAAGATGTTTGATCGGCTGATCGCCAAAACCATGGAGGTCTATGTGGACAATATATTGGTTAAATCCATCCGAGCAGTGGACCACATGGCAGATTTCTGAGCAAGCTTTGACATTCTCTGGGAGTATGGGATGAAACTCAACCCAGTGAAATACATGTTTGGGGTTAACTCGAGCAAATTTCTCAGATTTTTGGTCAATCAAAGAGGAATCGAGTCAACTCGGCCAAGCCTCAAGCTGTTATAGACATGTATTTGCCTCGGATAGATAAAAAAGTGCAAAAACTTACCGACATGGTAGTGGCTCTCTCCAAGTTTGTCTCTCAGTCTACCAACAAGTGCCGTCCATTTTTTCAGGCGCTTAAGGGGAGGTTTGAGTGGAGCGGGGAGTGTGAGGAAGCCTTCTAGAATTTAAAGAGGTACTTAGCCACGCTCCCATTCCTATCCAAACCTTTACCGAGGGAAGTATTGTATGCCTACCTCACCGTGTCTGAGAAGGTGTTAGCTCGGTACTCATCTGAGAAGAAGACAGAGTTTAGAAGCCCGTCTACTACACAAGCCATACGTTTCAGGATGCTGAGGAGAGGTATCCCCCACTTAAAAAATTGGCTTTCGCCCTAGTCACTTCTGCTCAAAAATTACGGTCTTATTTTCAAGGGCACACTATCCGGGTCCCAACAAAATTTCCTCTTCAGTAAGTTTTTTAGAGCCCAGAGATATCAGGATGAATGGCCAAGTGGTCGGTTGAACTCGGCCAGTATGACATTCATTTTGTACCAAGGACAGCTATCAAGGCCCAGGCCCTCGCAATTTCATTGCCCAGTTCACTGATAACGAGCAAGGCACACCACTAGCCAAGAAGGCAACTATGGAAGTCCTAGATGCCTTTAGCTGTAGTAAAGGCGATCATGCCATGTTAGAACCAAAATGGAAGCTCTTTGTAGATGGATCTTCCTGGGTCAAAGGTTCGGGTGCTGGGCTGGTTCTGACAAGCCTAGATGGATATAAGATAATCTACGCACTTCGATTCAATTTCAAGGCCTCTAACAATGAAGCAAAGTATGAAGCACTCCTGGTCAGACTCAGAATCACTAGGGATCTCAGGGTAGACTGCCTAGTCACCATAGCGACTCCATGCTTATCATCCAACAGGTCACTTGGGGTGTTTCAAGCCTGAACGAAATCCATGACCACGTATTTACAAGCGATCAGGACATTGCTCGGGCAATTTAAATCTTACTTATTCAAACAGATTCCCAGATTTGAAAACTTTGAGGCTGATATGCTTGCTTGGCTCGCCTTAGGCTTGGGTGATAGTGAGTTAACATTGGTCCCCATTAAAAGATTAGCTGAGCCGATTATTAACAAAGAAGTGGCATGTGTAGCCGAAGAGCAGGAGACCACTTGGATGGACCCGATCATCTGATACCTGACCACAGCCGAATTGCCTGGTGACCGAGAAGAGGCGCGCTAGATTTGTAACAACTTGGCCTGGTATTTGATGATCGATGGAAAGCAATATAGGTGAGGCTACACTGCACCGTATTTGAAGTGTGTAGGGCCCAAAGAAGCTTAATATCTGCTGAAGGAAATCCACGAGGGGTTATGTGGTAATCACTTTGGGAGGCGATCCTTGGCCCAAAAATTCCTTCGACAAGGCTATTATTGATCATGGGGAAAGACTGTAAAGACTTTGCATGAAAATGTTTAAAATGTCAGCAGTCCACGAGAGTGCTCGGACACCCCGCCGAGCCACTTAGCTCAGTAAAATCAGAATGGCCTTTTGCTAAGTGGGCCATTGATTTTATCAGGCCCCTTCCCCAAGCCCAGCCTCAGTTTAAGTACTGCATTGGAGCCATCAACTACCTCATTAAATGGGTGAAAGTGGAGTCGTGTATGAACATGACCGAGGCAAAATGCATAAACTTTGTATGTATAAACATCATTTGTCGGTTTAGGATCCCGCATACTATTGTGACCGACAACGCAAAGTAATTCAAATCCTCGAGTCTTCTCTGCCTATGCAAGCAGCTTGGCATCACGAAGGTCTTCATTTCTCCAAGCTACCCTCTGAGCAAAGGGCAAGTTGAAGTGGTCAATAAAACGATCAAGGACAATCTAAAGAAGAAACTTGAAGGCCTTAAGGGGCATGGATTGACGAGCTCCCAAAGGTGCTCTAGGCTTATCGAACAATGGCCCAAACTACCACTAGGGAAACTCCATTCTCTCTTGTATACGGGGCTGAGACTATCATCCTGGCGGAAGTAGGGCTGCCAAGCTTTAGGGTCGAACAATACAAAGAAATTTGAAATGTTGAGGCCATGATGTCTGAACTTGATTTGCTTGAGGAGAAGAGAAACTGTACAGCGATTTGTAATGCAACTCGGAACCAAGTCATTGCTTGGTACTATAACAAATGGGTATTACCAAAGAGCTTCAAAGTTGGAGATTGGGTGCTAAGGAAGGTCACCATTAGCAGCCTGGGTTAGGGTCCTTTGGTCCAAAGTGGGACAGACCACATAAGGTTATTGAAATTGTCCAACCAGGCACCTACAGGCCATTGGACATAGAGGGCAACCTGCTCGGTCATCCTTGGAACGCCGAGCTCCTAAAAAAGTTCTTTTGCTAACCGACGCTAGAAACTTTTTTTGATATCTGGCTACATTCTTTTTGTAACTAGGCCTACTAAATAGGACGAGAATGTAAATATTATACATCAATGAAAATGTTAAATCCTATATTGTTCCATTGAGAAATGCGTGTTAAGGAAGATACAATCTTGAAAAAGGATGCATAACTCCAACCAGGTGGGCCAGACGCTAAATCCCGAAGAGGGAGAGTCACCCCAAACAACCGAGCTAGGGGCTGGTCTACGTAATGCTAACCATTAGTTTGTCGCCATATGGACCACCCAGACAAAGTCACCCTAGCATAACTATGCCCGACCAACATTAGACTTGTAAAAGTTCTAATGAACTTAAACAAGTCTAACGGGGCGATAGGGTATAGGGTACCACACGCCGTTGTGCTCTGCCTGACCGAGAAATAGGCTTTCCCTACTCGGCTAAACTCGTTAATGCTTTTTCCCATGAAGTTTCTTCCCAAGGAATGCTTGGAAAAGTAAGACATTTTGTCATCAAAATGCTGAACTCGACGAGAAACATCCTCTCCCAAGGAACATTTTGTCAATAATTGGGAAGATGAGTTTAGAATCTCTAATTCAAAAACATCCTCTCCCAAGGAACATCCAACTTAGAAAATCCTCAACTTAATTCCTCTCCCGAGAAGAGCCTAACTTTGAGGAAGGAGGTTCAAACTTTGTTCTCGAGGAGCCGCCCCATAAGCTTTCAAAGAACAAAATTTTTAATCAGAGGACAGTCACACTTAGGAAAGAAAATTCAAAGATTAAAACTAAAAGAAAATACCAATAAGCGATAAACTTCAGGGAAAATAAAAATTTCATTATAGGAAGCGGTGGGGAGGTACAAATAACAGGGCAACTCCAGAGCCCAAATAAAGAAAAAGGCAAGAAAATAAAAACTAAGCCTGGGCCTCATCCTTGGCGTCATCGTTTCCGTCGTCTCTGCCCTGGTCGTCCCCATCATCTTTGCCGTCCACTTTGATGACCTCCTCTTGTTCGGGCTACTGTGCTCTACCCTGTTCTGGCTCGATAATGAGTGACCAGTCGAAGCCTGCTGCCTCAAAATGCTTCCTAATGAGGTAGTCCCGGAGGTTAGTTATGCCAAAGTAGCAGTAGTCGGTGTACTCTGGGGATGCCTTGAATTCCTCCATGGCCTGGGCGAGACAACTAGGCAGTTCCTCCCAGAGTCGTTAGTGCTTGGCCTGGGAGGCCTGCAGTTGATCCCTAAGGTGGATGACCTCAACCTTTGATTGGTAAGCCTCATTCCTGGCTGCTTCGACCGCCTTCCTCGCCTCCTCCGCAGTTGCCTTGGCTTGCTGGGCCTCTTCCTTTGCCTTTCTGGCCTCATCTTCGGCCCGAGCAAGAGCCTCCTTGATTTGATCAAGCTATATGTTCTTGGCATCGAGCTCCTTCTCAGCCTCAATTTTTTCGAGGATGGTCTTCTTATGCCTCTCCTTCTCTAGGTTCAGCTCCTTCCGCCCGACCATGTAGGCCAAGTCTAAGAACAGCACGCCTGAAAAAATAGAGGTCAGAGCACAAAAGGAAGACAAATGGAGTTCGATTCTAGATTTTTTAACTCACCTTGGCAGTAGAGCAAAAGGAGTGCTATATAGGCCCTTGAAGTCCTCTCCTCAGAGGTTCTACAGGAACGATTCCTCAAGAACAACCTCTCCGAGGTGTTCGAGGATATGACGGTAGTAATTTGGTCGCCTCCTCGAAGGGTCTCCCATGGAAGGCACCATGGCGGTTGTGACGGTGGGAGGTTGGGGTTGGCTCGAGGAAGCCCCAGTCCTCGTTGGCGAAGGTGGGGGATCTTAGACTGTTTAGGGCAAACGCTCAGACCACAGTGGCAGCTCTGGCCTTAGGGTCCTATTTTGTTTCTTCCCAACCACTGCCTTCCTTTTTGAATGACAAAGGCACTCCATCATAGCACACCTTTCTTCTGCGTTGCTCAGTTGGGAAGACATTTCTGTAGAACCAAGAAAAATCTCCCCAAGTCAAGTCGAGTAATGCAAAAAAAAAAAAAACTCAAAGCTCACCTCTAATCCAGAGCTGGCCGGATGGGTACAAGAACTGAATCACGTCCATGAGGTCCTCGTTTGCTACAGGTGGCCCTAGGTCAAAGGAGCCACTTGAGAGTCCTCGACGGCCACCCGGATCTAGAAATGCTCAGCCCTAGGATGTCGGCGACGCTTGGCCTTGCCACCATCACCTGCCTAGTCGTTCGAGCAGGTTGGATGTTGGAAGGGGGGATGGTTATGCTGGATTCCCCAAACTAGCCATAACAGGAAGGGTCTCTTTCCTAAGCAGGAAAGACTGCTACTGTATGGACTCCGGCTTGGAAAACATGTCCTCTACTACTCTAAGAATATAGGTCGGTGCCCATGGCCTCTTAGACCACAAATGCCCCTGCTGAAACATCCTCGAAATGCATTGGTCCTCATGGACGGCCTCATCGGCCTGGGCTAGATAACTTCCCCCGCATAGAACCACTCAAACTTCCAAAGCTTGTCCAAGTTGAGGTTGTCTAGGACAAAGTCCTTCTTGAAGCTGGTGACGTAATACCAGCTAGACTGCCGAGGAAGCTTCTTCATCTTATACACCTATTTAAAGGCCTCCCACGGCATCTTAGTAGCCCGATGGTACCTCCATAACACATACATCCCAATCAGTGACCTATAGTTGTTCGAGTTGAGTTGGGTCGGGCAGACATTTAGGTTGTTAAGTGCCTGATTGAGGAATGGGTGGAACGGCAAGTGCAGCCTAGCCTTGAAGAACTCTGCATATAAGGTAATACACCCCTCAGGTGGAGTCAGGGGTGAATCATTCTCCTCGGGTACGATGAGGACAATGTCACTAGGATATCAAATTCTTGACATAGGTCCTCAAGCCAGGATTCTATTATTACGCTGGAGTAGGCCATTGCTAATGTTTACCCCAGCCGAGATATGTAATAAACAGTCACTCCTGGACTCGAGTGACCACAACCCCCTCAGCCTCATATTCGATGACGTTCCCCTCTGGCTCTGCCTCCTCGACTGCTTCTTCTTCGTCAGAGATATCGACAGTTACCCTACCCATGACCTAAACAAGGGCCCTAGAGTCTCGACCGGAGGTACTCGACACAATGGCGGCTACCACCACTTGGCCCACTCCTAGGCTGTAACTCGGGACGTGATAGCAGTGGCTGCCCCGATGTAGGGATCTTCGTCCCTACATGGTCTCATCGGGTGCCCCCCGTCCAGCAAATCAAGGTATTCCTACTTAGGTACCCTCTCAACATTGACCCTTAGTATTTCGGCCAACCGGCCTGCTCCGTGCTACTCTCTTGACAATCCTTCTATGTCAACCTCCATGGAGGTCGACTCATTGGTCTCGGCACTGCTGTCCAACCAGGAGATATTTATATTCTGTGAGTTAGAAAGGTCACTCATGCTGTCGCATACTTTTTGGGAAGTTACCTAATCGAGTTATGGAAGCTTGGGAAAATAAAATCCTTAAGTTGGTAACTATAACTTGGTAACTAAAACTCAAGAGTCGCGAAGTCTGGCTTCGATTGCACGTGAAAATGATAAGGAGTAAAACCTTATTTATAGCTGCCTCAAGTATGAAACTTAGGCACAAAAAATGAAGAGGCACGATGATTACGCCTGTTAGAGAAACATCTAGTCGCCTTTCGACACATTTCCCTCCAAGCTTCATCGCGTGGCCTTCCATCTCTCGCCACCTCGAGACTCCGCTTGGGCTTCATCCTTAGCTGAGCTCACCCTCTCGGCATAGTCCACCCGGCCGAGCATTGACCAAGTGAACTAGGGGGCTACTACTGGGGGTGATCTCGATGCCACTGTCGAGTAGCCTTACTCTAGGTGGTCCGCAACCCAACTCGGCAAAGCTGTAGGGAGCTAGCAACTAATCCTGACGACCTTGGATCACTTGTCTGAGGTGCTTTTCACGGCCCCTCGGGCCACACCGTAACTGGTCGCCTCCTTGGGTCAGGCACCAGCCCAGGTCAGATTCTTTTCACTCGTAAGTGGGCTACTACTCACCATCACTGGCCAACAGATGACGGACAACTCACAGTAGGATGGGAAGTAATCCTCCAGTGGAGGGCATGACACTTGTCTTCTGCCTTCTAACACGCCTTGATGTGCATATAGGTCGTGACCAAAACCCACCTAACACCCGGTTCAAGTGGCAAATTATAAATAGGGTGCATTTATTGCATTCAGCATGCATGCTTCTTCTCACCTAACAAGTTACCATTCTCTATCGAGCAACTCCTGCCTTGAGCGTCGGAGAGCCCTTGTTTATTGAATGACTCATCTCTTCTTGCCTCCAAAGCATCCCTCCTCTTATTACAGGTCCACCAGATCGGTCATAGTCAAATAGTGAAGAGCTCTACCATGCACAACCGCACGTAGTGTTGAATCGCTGCCCTATTACGGTAAGCATCAATAGGCATAATTCCCAAAAGTAGGCAGAATGACCTTTATTCACTTAAAAATTCATAATAATTTAATCTTAATACCAAATTAGTTAAAACTAGTGGCATTAGAAACTAGACTCAGAAAAAAAAAGAATTTGATATATTATATACATATTTTGACAACAACTTGCATAAAGAAAAAGTCCTTGAAATTCAATCTAAATTTCGGGTTTGTGTAAAACTACACAATTTTTAGGGTCAACTTCGAAAAATCATAATTATTTAATGAAAACTCCAATTCAAACGATTCAAAAGCCAAAAAAAAGCTCAAGATGCTTAGTATCTGGGAAAAATATAAGAAAAATATAAACAAAGCAATACAGAATCAAAAATTACTAAAATATGATAGCTATTAGGTGTTTGTATGAAAAGTAGGCATAAGGCATCAAAAAATATGACGCTAATCCATAAACTAATAAAACCTCAATTAAAATTGCAAACACATAATTGACATGACGCTAATTGATAATAAAATATACCCATAAAGATCTACATAACAAAAATATGAAAATCTATAATATCTCCAATATAGGGTTTAATAAGAAGTTAGTCAAAATAATTAAATCATCAACTCTTTTCAATCACCAATTGACATGAAATACATATGATAAAAGAATCCATATGATGATAATAATAATTCTAACACTAGCATAACAAACCAAAACATCAAACAAACAAGTTAAATGATTGATACACTTACCGAGATGAAAGAAATTAGAGAGATTAGAACTCTTGATAAAGCCAAAAAAAACCAAGCACAAAGCCAATCAATGAGAAAAGAATGAAGTGTGAGTCTAAGGTTACTATTAGGAGGCCTTTATATAGATTTTATGTATGGGCTAAAACCCTAAGAAACTCACTTTTTTTTTACGTGGAATCTCTCTTTTTTTTTTTTTTTTTTGCATGCCAACTTTGCCGTTTTTCTCTTTCCATGCCTTTCTTTACGTTTAAACAACATATACATATATATAATAATATAATATAATATAATATTAATATTAATATAATATAAACGTATAATATAATATAATATAATATAATATAATATAATTGTAATATAAAATTATTTATACACAGCAATAATATTTGCTCCCATAACCCCCAAAAATATTAATTTACACATTATTTTTTTAGGCATTTTATATTATCTAACTTCTTAATGCCAATACAAAAAAATTACTACACATGTAATTATCATGACATTATTAATATTATAATATGTAGCAAAATTTACGTCATCATTAAGAATATAACGTTAGGGCATTATAAAGATTATAAATTTAGAGCAAGTTGAAACCCTTAAAAAAACAATAAATGCTTTAAGCTTATTATCACTTTTGACATAAACATCCCAAACACATAGATCCCACATGGCCGTCGCCTGTGACATTACTAAATAAAAAGTGAATTTACTTAACATAAATAATAATAGCACTAAAATATCTCATTCTAATGTTAAATTAACATGAGTGTCTATCGAAGAAAACATCGGGCGTTACACTTAGAATGGCCTTGATTGTCTTCAACTATCCTTGAGCGACTAGGGGATCCCTAGAATCACAAAGTCTACTGGCTTGACGCGTTTCCATCTAACCAATAGCGGTTCCTGATAGACAGTTCTTGCTTCTGGAGTAGGAGCTAGGACTTCCTCTCTTTGTAGCTAAGGAGAAGGTAGCACGTTTTCACATTGACCCCCTTGACTCCTAGCTTTAAGTTCCTCGATCTCTCTTCTTTGATCCTGGAGTTCCCTTTGCAATTTGGCAATCATTGTCATCAATCTTTCATTGGTTTAGTTATCATTAGCGGTAGTGGCTTGATCACGAGTTTGAATGCTTCTACGGCCTTGCATCTTTGACTTCCTAAAAGGATTATGAACTTAGGAATAAACTTCCAATTTTATCATATGAGACAGGATTTCACTACTAAATTATGCACTAGAGCAGTTATCACTTTACAACTAAATCTTATACTTATCCATAAACTTACATCCATATTATTTAACTTAAAACATACTTGCTTGGAGGACTTGAACTGACGTGTGGCGATGTGAATTGGAAAAAAAAATTTGTTCTAATACCAAAGCCTACAACGTCCCCTTATGCACATCACAGATATCGTTACTTTAATCTTATGTTATCATTATTTTAAGGTAAACTATTTAAAATAAAGTACAGTTTAATAAACTTATCCTAGGAATTCATGCATTCATTTTGTTTATAATTTAAAACTAATTAAATCTATTTTTTAAATAATATCCTAATACTAAAATAATGAAACCATAAGTGAAATAAAACATAAAACAATCATTCAAATCTATTTTTCTAGTTCGATAGGCCGAACTTTAGGCACTGGCAGTCTGAGCATGATCGGCAGTCCAAACTTCAGCCATCGGTAGGCCATTCGAGGCTTTGTAAATTCAGAGTTTTAAAACACCTAGATCGGCAAGCCGTTATAGGGTAATCGACAGGCTGACACTAACATCGGCAATCGACCTATAATGATCGGTAGGCTAATCTAATGCGAACTTTAAAAAAAAAAAACTTAAACCAAGTCTTAAAACAATATAGTGTAGAAAATTATCATACAAACAATAAAACCATCGTTTAGTAGCTTAAATTCTTTTCTTAATGTTCTTTTTTTTTCCAATCCATCATTCCTAGCACAAACGCTCGTCCTTGTCCTTCACCTATTCCATAGCTCTTTTACCTTTGTCTGCAACATGATATATAATTAGTAAGCAAAAGCTTAGTAAGTACACATTCCTATCTCACAACATAAAACATCTCATAAAATCATAATGTAACATCATATTTACAAACATCATCATCATAGTAGTGCATTTGGGACAAGTTCATATATAACATATCTTTCATTAAAACTTCCATATTAAAACTTCATTCATTTTATCTTTAGGGGCCCAAGTGTTGTGCCATTCATCATCATCATAGGCGTGCCATCATGATAGGAAAGGAGTAGCTAATCCCAAACAATCGTGACAAGTCCAACTTTTGGGCAACATCATAAACATAACATTGGGTGCGCAACACTTAATTAGGTGATATATATTTATATATATACTTTTAAGTTATGACATACGTCATACCAAACATGCATTAAATCTTCTTGTAACATCAAAAGCTTTCATGGTAAAACCTTATATATAAGCATCATAGAAATCATCATAAAACTGTTAGACATGTATGCCCTAGGGAGTAAAAATGTAATACGTTTTTGGAGACATTTTTATCAATAAAGAATTTATTCATTTATATATACCAAATCTTGTCGTCTTTACGTTCATATTTGTTGAATGTATGTTAAGCAAACAGTAGTCTGAGACTGTCAGTCTAAACCTTAAGAATTGGGCATATGATGGACTAAATATGCGAAAGACACGATTCTTAAGGTGACGGTCTAAAACATCTGATCTGCAATCGAGGGAATAAAGTTGGGCACTTTATTCATGTAAAGATTGTTATGTTGTCTATATCCCTTTTGGGAGATGGTTTGTCTTGACCATCAGAGTTGGACTTCGTGAATAGAAACATTGGCACGTTGTCATAGGTGACGCTGTGTTGGATCGGGACGTAAAGTGAATTGATTTGGATTAATAATTCTATCTCGGTAAATCGATTCACTTTAGACAATCATTTGTATTGTATCGTAATCCTGAGATGAATAGTGGGCCCGTTGTCTCGACTTGTGTCTTTTGATGTGCCAAAGGGTGACACCCACATCTCAATAGTGGTATGCATGCCGGTACGTTGGAGGCATGACTCTTGATAACGTAGACTTGTTATTTATAGATATGGAATCCATAGCTCCTCTTTAGGAGTAATGATATCCTCTTATATGCGTTGTCCTGTAATTGGAAAACTGAAGCGCTCAACCATTTGGATACATAGGTGTAACCGAATGGTATACTATCTTTGGATAGTGAGTTTTGTGATGGTGAGATAATGGAACATAAGATAAAAATAATCGGGAAGGTAAGACAGAACTTGTCCTTAAGCCGATTATGGATTTTTATATGGGGATACGATACACTATGATATGTCATGGAGACTTGGCTATACGAGCTTCGTAATTCTATAAAGTTCGAGAGTGCAGCTCCAAGCTTTTAGTGGAGCAGCGTTGGAGTTGATAATTGTGAAATGTATATCTGGGATATGAGGTTTCATAATTATCATGAGCTTGAACTTTATAGGTCCATTTTGGTCCCCTTTGCTAGCTCACAAAATCCTGTAACGACACAGCGTGCTTTTCCCATAATTGGTGACTTATGTCGGATTTATCAGATTGGTTTAAAATTTGGAAGAATTAAATAATTCATGTCTGTTTATCGGTTGAATTAATTTTGTAAGAAATTAATTTAAGATAAACTTGTTGAATTATTAGGATCAGATAATTCTTGTCAGTTTATCAGTTGATTTAATTTTGGATAAATTAGATCAAGATAAACTTGTAGAATTATTGTGAATTGATTTATTTTCTTAGAGATTATCTTGATAAAGTTTGTTTTGATAAGATAACTTTTGTATTGGGTTATTTGAATCAAAACTAAGACTTTATCCTATAGAATCTCAGGTGAAAAATAAAAGATTTATGGAGATATTTTTGCGGGAGTTTGGCCTACCGAATAACATGTTCGGCCTACCGCTGGGGCCTGTTTAGCTTGCCGATCAGCGAGTGATAAGATTACGCATTTTCACGCAGATCTTATCAGATATTGATCAGAACTTGATTCTGTTTCGAGTTTTTGAGACCTAATCTGATAAGGACTGAGCCTAGGACCAATAGCTATATAAAAGGAGTGAGTCTCATGATTTGCTTAGATCAATTGAGAGATTAAGAGTGATACCCTTCTGGTGAGTATCTGAAAACTCCCTAAGAGCTTTTGTTCACAAATCACGAACACTAGCTTTGGGTTCTCTCTATTGGTTGGAAGGAGAGTCACCGGTGGAAGAGCTGTACATATGAGCCCACACTCACTCCGGCTGTGGATAGAGAATAACAAAGAAGACCAGTTGGCTGAGGCTCTTCTAGAACGTTACTTCTCTACACAGGTTGCGGAGGTTCTTCAACACACAAAGGTTAGTAAGATCTGTCTAATTTATACATATAGCATGTCAAACTTGTGTTTTGGAAATTACTTTGATATATAAAAATTTTTAAAATTTTGCTGCGTATTGTTTTTCTAACTATTGGCATCAGAGCCATGGTTTTTACATAAATTTGCAAGTTTATGATCATGTTATATGCATAAATTTTGTGATCTTAATCTCTCCTATGCTTGAATTGAATTTTATAGAGAGATGGCTCTCTAGGTTTTTATAAATTATATATGTTGTCATGGATTATGTGGTAAATGTTCATTAATTAATTATGGTTGATTAAATCATTGTTTAATTATTTATTAATTAATTAATTTATACCAGTTATGGTTCCTTAGAGGTTAGAATGTGTATCTAGTTTTTTCATGTAATTAGATGGCGAACTATCATCTCCGTCTAGGAATTATTATTTTTTTAAAATTTGTAAAAATTTTGTAATTAAATAATTATCCGGAGAAGATGAATCTAGAAGAATGATGATGGTGCCCCCAAGGTATTTCCTGAGTCTCTAATTTTATGTTTTTGAATTGTTGAAAATAAAATTGATGAATTGCATTAAAATTGTATTTTCTGGAATGGGATTTATGCTCAGTCGGCATGCCGGACATCACAGTTCGGCAAGCCGATGGTTACAGATCGGCAGGCCAGACATGTGGTCCGACAGGCCGACAATGGGGCAGAAATAGGCTAGTTCTGTCGGCAGGCTGAACCTTCGTGGATCAGCAGGCCGAAGAAGCAAGACTGGTAGGCCGATCACCTAGATCGGCCTGCCGACCGAGAGCTGAAAAATTTCCAGAAAAGGTGCAATTTTTGTGATGCAGTTTTAATTTTATTTTTGGGACGATTCTGAGAAACATTAAATTTGGATATGACTGGAAATATGAAGTATTCGACTCATACAGGATTGAAGACTTGAATATGGATATTACATGAAGAAGGATACAGCTTAAGGATTCAATGATGAAGAATCGATAAATGTCTCGATTATTCTCTTGTAATCTTAGTTTTCTATTCTCTAGGGTGGAACCATAATATTATGGTTATTATTATTATTTTGCTTGTAGCTTTGCTTGATTGCTTTGCTTGTCTGCATTATAATATGATTTGACATGTATATTGATAACATGTCATATAGAATAGGGAGTGCCGCTCATATTAAAAATTGTTCATGCATATTCTTAAAATAAAACCTTGATTTCAAAAGATTGAGTGGGAGAAGGTTTTCGAAGAGAGGACCTAAGGCCTCCATCATTGGTCCATAGGCAGAACATGGTGGTCCCGACCCCTAGGAAGGGATTTCTATCATGTACCAAATTGGATCTCTGAAAGGATATGGTATTTTAGTATGATTTATAGTTGCACACCCCTAGGTGGTGATTATAAATCATGGATAAAATATTTTAACGATGGTTATGTTAGACATGTATGCTCAAAGGAGTAAAAATGTAATACATTTTTGGAGACATTTTTATCAATAAAGAATTTATTCGTTTATATATACCAAATATTGTCCTCTTTACGTTCATATTTGTTGAATGTATGATAAGCAAACAGTAGTCTGAGACTGTCAGTCTAAGCCTTAAGAGTTGGGCATATGATGGGATGATTATGCGGTAGACACGACTCTTAAGGTGATGGTCTAAAATATATGATCCGCAATCGAGGGAATAAAGTTGGGCGCTTTATTCATGTAAAGATTGTTATGTTGTCTATATCCCTTTTGGGAGATGGTTTGTCTTGGCCATCGGAGTTGGACTCCGTGAATAGAAACATTGGCGCGTTGTCATAGGTGACGATGTGTTGGATCGGGACATAAAGTGAATTGATTTGGATTAATAATTCTGTCTTGGCAAATCGATTCACTTTAGACAATCATTTGTATTGTATCTTAATCCTGAGATGAATAATGGGCCCGTTGTCTCGACTTGTGTCTTTTGATGTACCAATGGGTGACTCCCACATCTCTATAGTGGCATGCATGCCGGTACGTTGGAGGCATGACTCTTGGTAGCGTAGACTTGTTATTCATAGATATGGAATCCATAGCTCCTCTTTAGGAGTAATGATATCCTCTTATATGCGTTGTCCTGTAATTGGAAAACTGGAGCGCTCAACCATTTGGATACATAGGTGTAACTGAATGGTATACTATCTTTGGATGGTAAGTTTTCTAATGGTGAGACAATGGAACGTAAGATAAAAATAATCGGGAAGGTAAGACAGAACTTGTCCTTAAGCCGATTATGGATGATCATATGGGGATGCGATACACTATGATATGTCATGGAGACTTAGCTACACGAGCTTCGTAATTCTATAAAGTTCGAGAGTGCAGCTCCAAGCTTTTAGTGGAGTAGCGTTGGAGTTGATAATTGTGAAATGTATATCTAGGATATTGGGTTTCATAATTATCATGAGCTTGAACTTTATAGGTCCATTTTGGTCCCCTTTGCTAGCTCACAAAATCCTGTAACGACACGGCGTGCTTTTCCAATAATTGGTGACTTATGTCGGATTTATCAGATTGGTTTAAAATTTATAAGAATCAAATAATTCATGTCTGTTTATCGGTTGAATTAATTATGTAAGAAATTAGTTCAAGATGAACTTGTTGAATTATGGCGTTCGGATAATTCTTGTCTGTTTATCGGTTGTTTTAATTTTGGACAATTAGAACAAGATAAACTTGTAGAATTATTGCGAATTGATTTATTTTCTTAGAGATTATCTTGATAAAGTTTGTTTTGATCAGATATCTTTTCTATTGGGCTATTTGAATCAAAACTGAGACTTTATCCTTTAGAATCTCGGGTGGAAAATAAAAGATTCGCGGAGATTTTTTCTCGGCAGTTCGGCCTGCCTATCAGAAAGTTCGGCCTGCCGAACTGGCCAGTTCGGCCTGCCTATCACACAGTTCGGCATGCCGACCGCGACAGTTAAGATTACGCGTTTTTCACGCGTATCTTATCAGATATTGATCCGAACTTGATTCTGTTTCGATTTTTGAGACCTAATCTGATATGGACTGACCCCAAGGACCAATAGGTATAAAAAGGGAGTGAGTCTAATGATTTACTCAGATCAATTTGAGAGATTAAGAGTGATACTCTTCTAGTGAGCATCTGAAAACTCCCTGAGAGCTTTTGTTCACAAATCACGAACACTAGCTTTGGGTTCTCTCTATTGGTTGGAAGGAGAGTCACCGGTGGAAGAGCTGTACGTGTGAGCCCACACTCACTCCGGTTGTGGATAGAGAATAGCAAAGAAGACCAGTTGGTTGAGGCTCTTCTGGAACGTTACTTTTCTACACAGGTTGCGGAGGTTCTTCGGCACACTGAGGTTAGTAAGATCTGTTTAATTTATACATATAACATGTCAAACTTGTGTTTTGGAAATTACTCTGATGAAAAATTAAAAAAAATTCCGCTGCGCACTTTGTTTCCAACAGGTTATACACTCACGTTAATTTTATTATTAACCACCCTTAGGAGCTCTGTTAATAAAATTAATGGCCAAAGAAATGATTATTAATATATATTGGATCATACGGGTCCTGGATGGCATATATTAATCAGGAGGGGATCCGTGTTCCTGATTGAATTTGGCATGACTCCCCTCGGAGCTTGTTGAATTCTGAGTTGGGAATTATCGTTGTAAGGTTGTGATATTTTCAAGGTTTTGACACATAAACACATTTGTATGATTTTACATGATTGTGTTATCTTACTAAATTATTATTATATGTTTGCTTATGTTTGGTATATGATTCTTTATTGTAGATTGAAAATGTCTAAAAATGCTTTATCATCGATACTTGACAAAAACCAATTAACCGGTGAGAATTATAATGATTAGAAACGAAACCTAGATATCGTCCTATCCTTTGAGAAATTGAAATATGTCCTGATAACCCCTTGTCCTCCCGAGCCTACAGGAGACTCAAGTAATGAGCAATTCCAAGCATACGATGGCTGGAAAGATGCTAATGATCAGGCCCGCTGCTATGTTATGGCCAGCATGAGCAACGTGCTGCAGGCTCAACATCAAGATTATGAGACTGCGAAGCAGATCTTGGATAATCTTGAGGACATGTTTGGAGGCCAGGCCATAACAAAGCAGCAAGGGGCGCTTCAAAAACTCTTAAACTGTAGACAGAGACCGGGGACATCTGTAAAGGAGCACATGATGTTGGTCATGGGTTACCTCGCTGAGGCTCAAACCAATGGAGCCGACATCGATGCTAAAACTCAGATGACTATGGTCTTTGAGCCTCTGTCTAAGGAATTTATTTTGTTTAGAGCTACTTTTAATTTAAGCAACAGACGGTATATGACCTTAACAGAACTAATGAAACAGTTACAGGAGTTCAAACTGCTAATCCGGGAGTCTCCTGTTGGTGGTGAGGCCAACATGGTAGCTGCTTCTGGTTCCAATCCTAACTCAAGGAATGGAAAAAAGCAACGGGCTAAGAATGGGAAGTCTTCTATTCCTACTACCAAGATCAAGAAGAAGAAGAAGAAGAACCTAAAGAAGCTTAAGTGCTTCTTTTGTGGAAAGGTCGGGCATACCAAGAAGCATTGCAAGAACTTCCTTTCCAAAGGAGGTAGGTGTGATCTTCTATATTTAGAAACTTGTTTGGTTAAGGAATCCAGTGACATCTGGGTCATAGATTCTGGTGCAACTAATCATGTTTGTGTTTCTCTGCAGGGGTTCAAAGAAACAAGAAGTCTGCTTCATGAGGACTTCACGCTTCGGATGGGCGATGGATCCTTGGTCTCAACGGAAGCAGTGGGAGACGTCCATCTTTATTTTGATAATTATAGGAATTTATTTTTGCAAGATTGTTTTTATGTTCCTAAATTCAAAAGGAATTTAATTTCTGTATCTTGTTTATTTAAAGACTCGTACATGGTATCTTTTAATGAAAAAGTGATGATTCTTAAAAACAAATCTTTTATCTGTTCTAGATGGATGCAAAATAATCTATGTTTTATCAAACCCAAGATGGACTTATTGCTTAATGATGAGATAAATGATAATTACTCAAAAAGGCTTAAAACTTCTCACTCTAATAAGACTTATCTTTGGCATTTGCGCCTTAGTCATATTAACCTGAACAGGATTCAAAGGTTGGTAAGGGATGGACCTTTAAGTCACTTAAAGGTGGAATGTATACCTCAATGTGAATCTTGTTTAGAGGGTAAAATGACCAAAAGACCATTCGGGTCTAAGGGCAATATGGCCGAAGGGGTTCTAGAACTTGTGTATAGTGATGTTTGTGGACCGATGAACATCCGGGCACGAGGAGGGTATGAGTACTTCGTCACTTTTATTGACGAATACTCAAGATATGGGTATGTATACCTGATGCACCACAAAAGTGAAACTTTTGACAAGTTCAGGGAGTTTTGGGATGAAGTGGAAAAGAAATTGGGTAGACCCATAAAGGCACTTCGATCAGATCAAGGTGGGGAATACCTTTCTGATGAGTTCTTGGAACACTTGTTAGAGAATGGGATTTTATCCCATTTGACTGCGCTGGGCACTCGGCAACAGAATGGCATAGCGGAGAGAAGGAATAGGACTTTGTTGGACATGATTAGGTCCATGATGAGTTACTCATCATTACTTTTATCCTTTTGGGGATATGCACTACAAACCGCATGTTGTCTTTTGATCAATGTGCCTTCAAAATTGGTCCCTAAAACTCCTCACGAGTTGTGGACAAGTAGGAAGACATCCTTAAATCATATTCGCATATGGGGATGTCCAGCTCATGTCCTGTTTAAGGATCAGAATAAGTTGGAAGCACATTCGAAAGTTTGCGTGTTTGTAGGATATCTAAAAGGGACTAAAGGGGGTTATTTTTATAACCCAAAGGTAAATAAAGTCGTGGTTTCAACTAATGCAACTTTTCTTGAGGAGAGTTTCATGGACGACTTTAAACCTCGAAGCAAAGTGGTGCTTGAGGTGTCAAGGGGTGATCCGTTTACTCCAGAGGTTCCGAACGAAACCATTTCGATCGGTGTAGAAAAACCAAATAAACCTGAACAACAACCTCAAGGGCTTCGGCGTAGTGGGAGGATCGGGCGTCAACCTGAGAGGTATATGTTCAATGGGGAGGTCTTCTTGGCTGAACCGGATGAACATGACAGGGATCCTTATACTTACGTAGAAGCTATGGAGGATGTTGATTCAAGACTCTAGACAGAGGCCATGAACATAGAGATGAAGTCTATGGAGACTAATCGGGTTGGGAGCTTGTGGATCTTCCCGAAGGGGTAAAACCCATAGGGTGTAAGTGGATCTAAAAGAGGAAAAGAGGAGTGGATGGAAAGGTCGAAACCTTTAAGGCTAGACTGGTAGCTAAGGGTTATACGCAAAAGGAAGGAATCGATTATGAGGAAACCTTTTTGCCTGTAGCCATGCTTAAGTCCATCCGGATTCTCTTGTCCATAGCTGTCGCTCTCGACTACGAGATTTGACAGATGGATGTCAAGACAACTTTTCTAAATGGCTATCTTGATGGGTCCATTTATATGGAACAACCAGACGGGTTCAAGGTCGCAGGTCAAGAGGGTAAGGTTTGTAAGCTGCTAAAGTCAATTTATGGACTTAAGCAGGCTTCTCGTTCTTGGAACATAAGATTTGATCAAGTGATCAAGACTTATGGGTTCTCACAAAATGTGGATGAATCATGTGTTTACAAACACATTAAGAATGGGAAGGTGGTTTTTCTTCTGCTCTATGTAGATGACATTCTGCTAATTGGCAATGATGTTGGGGCATTGTCATCGATCAAATTATGATTGACCAAGCAGTTTGACATGAAGGACTTGGGTGAGGCTAATTTTGTTCTCGGTATCCAGATCTTTCGGGATAGGCAGAACAGAATGATAGCTTTATCTCAGGCTGGGTACATAGATAAAATTCTCAAGAGGTTTACAATGCAGGATTCCAAGAAAGGTGGGCAACCATCTAGATCTAGAATTACTCTTTCTAAGAAAGACTCTCCAAAGTCTTATGAAGAAAGAGAATACATGAAGAAGGTGCCTTATGCTTAGGCAGTGGGTAGTCTCATGTATGCCATGCTATGCACACGACCGGATATTAGCTATGCGTTCGGGATTGTAAGTCAATTTCTGGCGGATCCAGGACCGAACCATTGGGTTACGGTAAAGCATATTTTCAAGTACCTGAGAAGGACTCGAGGGTATATGCTTGTGTATTCGGGTGAGGACATAACTCCTCTAGGATACACTAACTCAGATTTTCAATCCTGTCTGGATTCTAAGAAATCGACTTTGGGGTTTGTGTTTACTTTGGGCGACGGTGCCATCAGTTGGAGAAGTGCAAAGCAAGATTGCACTTCGGATTCAACGATGGAGGCCGAGTATGTGGCGGCTAGTGATGCTTCAAAAGAAGCAGTGTGGCTCTGCAAGTTCCTTGGGGATCTTGAGGTAGTTCCTGGTATGGATAAAGCAGTATCATTGTACTGTGATAACAGTGCAGCGGTAGCTAATACTAAGAAACTAAGATTTCACAAGAAGAGTAAGCATATTGATCAGAAGTATCATGTGATAAAGGACTTCGTTGAGGGCGGGCATGTCACGGTGTGCAAGATCACGTCAGAGGACAATTTAGCTGATTCATTTACAAAGACACTTACTAGGGATGCGCAATTTGTTGTATTTACTCACTTAGTGCAAGTGGGAGATTGTTAGACATGTATGCCCTAAGGAGTAAAAATGTAATACGTTTTTGGAGACATTATTATCAATAAAGAATTTATTCATTTATATATACCAAATCCTATCCTCTTTACGTTCATATTTGTTGAATGTATGTTAAGCAAACAGTAGTCTAAGACTGTCAGTCTAAACCTTAAGAATTGGGCATATGATGGACTGATTATGCAGAAGACACTATTCTTAAGGCGACGGTCTAAAACATATGATCCACAATTGAGGGAATAAAGCTAGGCGCTTCATTCATGTAAAGATTGTTATGTTGTCTATATCCCTTTTGGGAGATGGTTTGTCTTGACCATCGGAGTTGGACTCCGTGAATAGAAACATTGGCACGTTGTCATAGGTGACGATGTGTTGGATCGGAACGTAAAGTGAATTGATTTGGATTAATAATTCTGTCTCGGTAAATCGATTCACTTTAGACAATCATTTGTATTGTATCGTAATCCTGAGATGAATAGTGAGCCTGTTGTCTCGACTTGTGTCTTTTGATGTGCCAAAGGGTAACACCCACATCTCAATAGTGGTATGCATGCCGGTACGTTGGAGGCATGACTCTTGATAACATAGACTTGTTATTTATAGATATGGAATCCATAGCTCCTCTTTAGGAGTAATGATATCCTCTTATATGCATTGTCCTGTAATTGGAAAACTAAAGCACTCAACCATTTGGATACATAGGTGTAACCGAATGGTATACTATCTTTGGATAGTAAGTTTTCTGATGGTGAGATAATGGAACGTAAGATAAAAATAATCAGGAAGGTAAGACAGAACTTGTCCTTAAGCCGATTATGGATTTTTATATGGGGATACGATACACTATGATATGTCATGGAGACTTGTCTATACGAGCTTCGTAATTCTATAAAGTTCGAGAGTGCAGCTCCAAGCTTTTAGTGGAGTAGCATTGGAGTTGATAATTGTGAAATGTATATCTGGGATATTAGGTTTCATAATTATCATGAGCTTGAACTTTATAGGTCCATTTTGGTCCCCTTTGCTAGCTCACAAAATCCTGTAACGACACGGCGTGCTTTTTCGATAATTGGTGACTTATGTCGGATTTATCCAATTGGTTTAAAATTTGGAAGAATTAAATAATTCATGTCTGTTTATCAGTGGAATTAATTTTGTAAGAAATTAATTTAAGATAAACTTGTTGAATTATTGGGATCAAATAATTCTTGTTTGTTTATCAGTTGATTTAATTTTGGATAAATTAGATCAAGATAAACTTGTAGAATTATTGTGAATTGATTTATTTTCTTAGAGATTATCTTGATAAAGTTTGTTTTGATCAGATAACTTCTGTATTGGGTTATTTGAATCAAAACTGAGACTTTATCCTATAGAATCTCGGGTGGAAAATAAAAGATTCGCAGAGATATTTTCGCGGGAGTTTGGCCTGCCGAATGACGTGTTCGACCTGTCGATGGGGCCTGTTCGGCCTGCCGATTAGGCTGTTCGACCTGCCCATCAGCAAGTGATAAGATTATGCATTTTCACACGGATCTTATCAGATATTGATCCGAACTTGATTCTGTTTCGAGTTTTTGAGGCCTAATCTGATAAGGACTGACCCAGGACCAATAGCTATATAAAGAGAGTGAGTCTCATGATTTGCTTAGATCAATTGAGAGATTAAGAGTGATACTCTTCTAGTGAGCATCTAAAAACTCCCTGAGAGCTTTTGTTCACAAATCACGAACACTAGCTTTAGTTTCTCTTTATTGGTTGGAAGGAGAGTCACCGGTGGAAGAGCTGTATGTGTGAGCCCACACTCACTCCGGTTGTGTAACGCCCCAAAACTTATTTAATGTTATTGTAATATAAATGATGGATTAGTGCGCCATAATTGATGTTTTAACATTAATTTGATTACTTGGTTGGATTTTGAATTTTTGGTTGTTTTGTTAATTTAATGAATTCAAATGATTTCTTATTATTTTAAAATGATGTTTCAAGTTTTAAAACAAAACAATTTGTAAAATGTTAAAAATACTCTGTTTTACAAAACCGTGGGCAGCACATGACTTTCGCACAGTAAAACCGCCCACCGATTTCCTCTATTTATTTCCTTTCTCTCCCTCTCTCTCTTCACTCTGCTCACTTCTCTCTCTCTATCATCATCTCTCTCGGCTCCTCTCTTCTCTCCCTACTTCTCTCTCAAATTTTTGAAATCAAATTCAAATCCAAGCTTCAGGTTAGCAAGGAGGAAGCTCAGGGACGTGAGTTAGCAACCGAGAACACGGATTTAAGCTTTGATTCGAGGTTAGTTTTGAAATTTCTAAAATTTTTTCAAAATTTTCAATTTTGTACATTTTTGAAATCTAGGTTTGTTTAAGCTTAGAAAACCTTGGATTTGAGTTAAATGAACTTAGAACAACTAGAATCGAAGCTTAGATTGAAGAAAAACGGATTGAATTCAAGATTTTTCATTTTTCTCCTTATTTTCTCATTTTCGAATTTTTGAGTTTAAATCTTGTTTAAATGAGTCCAAATGTGTTCTACTATGTTTTTCTATCAACTATGATTGTTTTCTATGCCTAGGATTTGAGAAAAACAGGTTAAATCAATATTTGTGTTTTGGGGATCGGGAAAACCCGTGGCTGAATTTTTGGGTTTTCCTAATTCAGCAGGCCGGATCACGTGTTTGGCAGGCCGAAATAGGGATCGGCAGGCCGGTGTTCTTCCGTCTGGCAGACCAAACCTGGGGAAATGACCGGCCGACCGGACCTAGCTTCCAGCAGGCCAAACTGTACAGTTCGGCCGGCCGAAGCAGGGAGTCCAGTAGGCCGGCCGAGGCATGGAAAATTTTGTGATTTTCACCCGTTTTTACTGTTTTGAACCCTGATTTAAATTCCAACCTTATAGGATGATTTTAAAGGTACAAATGGCACACTAGGACATCATGAAATGGTTTAGTAACATAGAATGTCTTGAACTAGATATTGATCGACTTAGTTTGTATCTAGGATCGTTCGTGATTCCACGGAGCTAACGTATAGCGGACCGGGATTACGATGTGGGGCACCGGCATGAGTATCGAGGTAGGACTTCTACCCCATTTCTTTGGTAGCCTGGTTTTGAAATGATTTGGCTTTCAAAAGGATTTCTATTAAAATGTTTTCAACGGTTGTTTGAAAAATGAATTTATCGGTTATATTTTAATAAACCGTGAACTGAAATGAACTTCATAATGAATGTAAATGACAACACTCGGTAATTGGGTTTGAACGATAATGATAATAAACATATAGGCATGATGCCATATCAGAGATCGGGTCGTGTAGCGATCGACCTTAGGGACAGGTCCTGAAACTCAGCTCGGCCACTACGGTGGTGATATTATTATGGTTTGCCTAAGAAAAAGAAAATGATATTTCTGGTTGTCCAAGTAAACTGTTCTGGGTAAGGATGGTTTTACTTAAATTTGCTTATTTATTTATTTACTCAAAGTTTCTTTTAAATAACTCCTGAATAATGTCACGTTTCTTTAAATTAAATTATTTTATAAAACTTAGTCCTACTGAGCCTTTCACTCACGTTTTATTTGTTTTAAATTTCCCCCTTTAGGTGGTTTTCAATTTAGGTTTGGAGAGGAATCTTTGGACAGGACTCAGGAGTAATAGAAGAATTAATTTATCTTTTGTATCATTTAATCAAGACATGTAAGATCTTAACTTTATTTGTACCTGGACTGTGATTGTATTTATGATATTGTCAGTACCATGTGTGTGCACAAGTTGTGGGTCTGTGGGACCCATACTCGCGGCTTTATTGTTTAATTATTATTCGTTTAATGTTTTAAATTGCTTAGTGAATATGAACTCTTTATAAAGTGTTTTAATGAACCCCACATTTTATACTTAATTCAACCCCTTAAACTCTGGATTTTAATTAAATTCTCCTTTAATTAACTTAAATAATCCGCCACGTCACCTCCCGTACCCCGGGACGTGATAGGTTGTGGATAGAGAATAGCAAAGAAGACTAGTTAGTTGAGGCTCTTCTAGAACGTTACTTCTCTACACAGGTTGTGGAGGTTCTTCAACACACAAAGGTTAGTAAGATCTGTCTAATTTATACATATAGTATGTCAAACTTGTGTTTTGGAAATTACTTTGATATATAAGATTTTTTAAAATTCTGCTGCGTATTGTTTTTCCAACAAAAACATACTTTCAAACTTTTCATAAACTTCATCATGTTATAGGTGAGAATGTACTTACTTGACTTGCTTAGTAAACCTTAATTTTAGATGACGTTGGCGCGGTCTCGATGTGCTCAATTCTTGGAGTGTTTATGTCATTCATTCATATACACATAAAATTAATATTCATCTTCATGAAATCATCCAATACCATAATACATTATCCATGCTTTCATCTCTAGAAATACTAATACAAAAATACATTTTACTAACTTTTAAAACATTCAAATAAAATTGTAATAGAAAAACTTGCCTGACCGTTAAGAATTCACCACTCAATAATTCACAATTCACATACTATTAAAGCATAAAACTTTGCAAAGACCAAGTTAACATATATATACATTACTCTAATTTTTCTTTAGTCATAAGAATTCCATTTGACAATTAAAACAAGTCACAAAATTCATAACATGTAATCTGCCAATATAAACAGAACAGTAAGCAGCCCTAAATAAAATCTATATAATAAATTATCTATATCATAAAATAAGTTAATAAAAATTCCTACATATAATAAACACATAAAACTACAACATATCCAAAATTTAGCTTCACACATATTCGAAACAATTCAAAACATACATTTGAACTCAAGAGTAAAATTAACTTTACATACATAAGGCAGTGAACACCATTAGATAAGCATTCTAAAATAAATTAAATAAAATTACTTTGACCCTGAATTTTTTTTTGGCAATCTATAAACACATAAATACAATACCACACAAAGTTTTGTTATCAAATAAATTCATTTAGCCATAATAAAAAGTCACATAGTCAAGAAGGCTAGAATTTACAAGTCTGACAACAACAAAAACCTAACTAACAAAATTTTCAATAACTCTTAAACTACTCATAGAAAAGCTATGAAACTTTCCAGATCATAACCTAACATATAAATGAATATTTCTCCAAAATTTCATATAAATCACTATTCATTTGCCCCAAGAACATAGACTACAATTTTGTAAAACCTAACCTATCAGCAACAACTTGAACATGGGTGGCAGAGAATAAAAACTCAATATCTTCGCATAGAAAACTCCAAATAATGTGAACTATGAGGAACATTATTAACATATATATAAACATCATACTAAAATCTCATAGAAATTGGACACTTGTAGACAGAGTTATAGGAGACGGAATTATAGAGAAAATGCAATTACAGAAATAAACCTAGAATGCATTCTTACCTCAATAAGGACCTTCTCTAACTTTTCTTTGAATTTGGCTAAAAGAAAACCTTGAGATTCCTTGATATTGTCCATGACCCTACAACAAATATGGAGGAGAAGAAGATGAAGAAAACATGAATACTTTAGGTTGAAGGAGTAGAGAGATATGTGAGGAATGGAGGAGTTTGAATGAAATTGTTTGGTGTTCTCTTTGGAAGTAGAAATTTTTTTTGAATTGGATGAGGAGAATTCTTGATCAAGGAGGAGAAAATAGAGAAGATGGTCTAAAAATAATCAGGAACACAATGATGACATTTTAACCAAACATACATAGGATTTCAAATGAGACAACAAATCAATTATTTCAGAAATAGAAGGACAGAAGAGAAAGTAAAATTCCTAAATTTGCTCCACTTACCTAATTTTATTTGTCAAAATAGGAAACCTTATCATAAAAATCCAATCACCATAAAAAGTCAAATATTCCCTCACATAAAATAAGGAAATAATAATTATAGGCCAATCAGACAAAAATTACAACCCATTAATTTATAATCATCATTGCTACATTTTTTTTGAGATTTTTTGCATATTGCTCGTCAGTAGTCCTCGACTTGCCGACTACCAGGATCGGCCTACCATTACATGCAAAATGGCAGGTGTTGCACAGCATAAATTAATAATCGTTTCTTTGGCCATTAATTTTATTAACAGAGCTGCTAAGGGAGATTAATAATAAAATTAATATGAGTGTATAACCATCGTTTCACTATTTCATCCATGATTTATAATCACCACCTAGGGGTGTGCAATGATAAATCATGCTAAAATACCTTATCCTCTTTGAAATCAAACTGGTCCATGATGAAGTCTCTTCCTAGAGGTCGGAACTACCATGTGCTACCTGTGGACCAATGATGGAGGCCTTAGGTCCTTTCTTTGAAAACCTTCTCCCACTTAATCTTTTAAAATCAAGGTTTTATTTTAAAAAAACATACATGAACAATTTTTAATGAGCGGCACTCCCTATTTTATATGACATGTTATCAACATACATGGCAAATCATATTATAATGTAGACAAGCAAAGTAATCATGCAAAGCTACAAGTAAAATAATAATAAATAGTCATAATACCATGGTTCTACCCTAGAGAAAAGAAATCAAAGATTACAAGAGATAAATCGAAACATATTACCAATTCTTCATCTTGAATCTTCAAATTGTATCCTTCTTCATGTATTATTTATCTTTAAGCCTTCAATCTCGCATAGATCAAATATTTCATATTTTTGGTTATATCCAAATTTAATGTTTCTTATAATTGTCCCAAAAATAAAATCAATACTGCATTGAAAAATACACCTTTTCTAAAAAACCACAACTCTCTACTAGTATATTGATCTGTGTAATTGGCCTGTCAATCACAACCCTTTAGCCTATCGACCCTCATAGTCCAGCTTGTCGATCATGATAGATTGGCTTGCCAAACTTGAAAGTTGGCCTGCCGCTACAACCATTAGAATTCTACCCCATGAATGGCCTGTCGATCCTAGAGGTTTAGCCTGTCAAATTGCGACCATCGACCAGCCGAACTTGAGGGTTTGGTCTGCCAACCGAGTAGAAATCACAACTTCTAGAAAATGTAGTTTATGCAATTTTTTAATCTTATTTTTAGCAATTCAAAAACATAAAATTAGAGACTCAAGAAATACTTGTGGAACGCTATCATCCATCTTCTACATTCTTCTTCTCTGAATGATTACTTAATTACAAAATTTTTACGAATTTAAAATTAAAAAATAATTTCTAGATAATGATGATAGACCACCATCTAATTATATGAAAAACCTAAATATAGTTTCTAACCTCTAAAGAACCATAACCAACACAAATTATTTAATTAATTAATAATTAAATAATAATTTAATCAACCATAATTAATTAATAAACTTCATAATATAATTCCATGACAACATAAATATATAAAAACCTTAGAGTGCCAGCTCTCTAAAAAGTTAAATTCAGGCATAGAAGAGACCAAGATCACATAATTTATTCATATAGCATGATCATAAACTCGTAAATTTATGTAAAAACCTTGCTCTAATACCAATTGTTGGAAAAACAATACGTAGTAGAAATTTTAAAACTTTTAATCAGAGTATTTTCTAAAACACGAGTTTAACATGCTATATGCATAAATAAACCAAATCTTACTAATCTCATTTGTTAAAGAGCTCCCGCAATCTATGAAGAAAAGGTTATTCTAAAAGAGCCTCAACCAACTGGCCTTCTTTGCTATTCTCTATCCATGATGAAGTGCGTGTGGGCATACGTCGTTCAACTCTTCCCTAGTGACTCTTCTTCTAACCAATTAAGAAAACCCAAAACTAAGGTTCGTGATTTGTGAACAATAGCTCTTCAGGGGAGTTTCAGAGACTCACAGTATAGAGTGCTCACTCTTAATTTTTCAATTGATCTTAATAACATAAAAGTCTCACTCCCTATTTATAGAGTTCATCCCTATGTTGGTCCTTATCAGATAAGGCTTCAAAAATTTAAATTTGGATCAATATTTGATAAAAAAAAATGCATAAAAATGCGTAATCTAATTATTGTTTGGTCGACAGGCTGAACTGGCAAATCGACCTACCGAACTTAGTCCATCAGTATGCCAAACTAACGATAAATGATCCCCATAAATCTTTATTTCCCACTCAAGATTCTTAGGATAAAGCCTTAGTTTTAATTCAAATAACCCAATAGAGAAGCTATCTAATCAAAATAACCATGTCTAGATAATCTCTAGGAAAATAAATATTTTCGATAATTCAACAAGTTTATCTTGAATTAATTTTTTACAAAATTAATTGAACCGATAAATAGACATGAATAATTCAATCCTATCGAATTTCAGCCAATCTAATAATTTAACATAAGTCACCAATTTATTAGAAAGCATGCCATATTGTTACAAGATTTACTATAAGTGAGCAAAGGAGACCTGATGGACCTAAGTTCAAGCTCCCGATAATTATAAAACCTAATATCCTAGATATACATTCAATAATTATCAACTCTAATGCTACTCCACTAAAAGCTTTGAGCTGCACTCTCAAACTACATAGAATTGTGAAGCCTAAATAGCTAAGTCTCCATGACACATCATAATGTATCGTATCCCTATAGGATTATCCATAATCGGCTTAAGGATAAATTCCATCTTATCTTCCTAATTATTATTCTCTTATGTTCCATTATCTCACTATCAAAAAACTTACCATCCAAAGACAGCATGCCATTTGGTTATACCTATGTATCCAAATGGTTGTGCGCTCTAATTTTTCAATTATGGGATAACCCATATAAGATGAGATCAACTACTCCTAAAGAGAAGCTATGGATTCCATATCTATGAATAACAAATCTATGCTATCAAGAGTCATGTCTCCAATGTACCAGAATATGTACCAACATAAAGTGTGGATGTCACCCTTTGGCACATCAAAAGACATAAATCAAGACAACAGGCCCATTATTCATCTCAAGATTAAGATACAACACATATGATTGTCTAAAGTGAATTGATTTCCTGAGATAGAATTATTAATCCAAATCAATTACACTTTATGTCTCGATCCAATACATCATCACCTATGACAATGTACCAATGTCTCTATTCACAAAGTCCACCTCCGATGGCCAAGACAAACCATCTCCTATTAAGGATATAGAAAACATAACAATCTTTCCATGACTAAAGTGCCCAACTTTATTCCCTTGATTGCGGATTTTATGATTTAGACCATCACCTTTAGAATCATGTATTCCGCATAATTTATCCATCATATGCCTAATTCTAAAGGCTTAGACTAATAGTCTCAGACTTTTGTTTGCTTATCATACATCCAACAAATATGAACGTAAAGAGGAAAACATTTGGTATATGAATAATAAATAAATTCTTTATTGATAAAAATGCCTCCAAAAACATATTACATTTTTACTCCTTAGGTCATACATGTCTAACAATTTTTAAGTTTGAAATGATTAAGAGTGTTTATTAAGAAAGGAAAGAAAAACACACCAAGGATGAAAATGTCAAGACCTTCAAATTACAGATCAAAATTGTAATATTTTAATAAAATGAATCTCTCACGAAAAGAAAACTGATATTTTATTTTTCATGTCATTACGAGTTGCAAGGATATGTAAGTTTTATTTAAAATTGGTTATGATAGTTTTCTATGACCCCTTAAAAGCAAATGGTCATTTTTCATAAAAGGCCAAAACAGACTCTGAAATACCCGAATTAGGAAAACACCTCTTAGTGGGAATTTTTCTATAACCTAGAAGTATTAGGATGGTATAGTAAAATAGGAAGCTTAGTAAAGTTACAAGGCGTACGAAAAGCCCGTTAAGAGTAAAATCATCATTTTTAAAGAAACTGTTAGAATGGAACTAAGCCCTCCAAATTAGCAAAACGTCCTTAGGCAAAAAATGATCCGTATCACATTAAGTAACATAACCGTCAAGTAAGTCGGGAAATTTGACTAAAGGACATATAAGTTAGGTAAAGAAAAAGTAAATCGATAAGTTACGAGGTTAAATACAAGGAATGAATTGTTTACATTCCGTAATCGATCGAGTAGGTCGACAATAAGAAAGTTAGCTAATAGTCTAGTGTCATTTGAATAGGACACAAAGGCAACTAATAGAAGGGAAAGGATGGAGTTGGAATGCTAGAGTTATAAACAGGTAAGTTTCAAACCTCACTATAGCACGATGGAAATGATTTTCAATGCTTTGAATATGTTTAAAGTATGTTTGCATTTATTGTGCATAATGTTTTAAAAATTCAAGTTATGATTTGTAATATGTTTGCAATTGCTATGTTTAATGATTTAGACATAGAGTCAAGTCATGCTAGTGCTTACTAAGATTACAAGGTTGGTAATCGAAACCTACATGTTAAAGATAAGTAAGTGCATACCAACCTTCTTAACATGAGGCACATAAGTTATATTAAAATTATGACCTCGTTGTTCGATGGTCTTAAGTCTTCCACAAGAGAAGCATTATATTTATGATCTCATAATTGTGATGTTGGTACAAAAACTTAAGCCTTCAAGATAAAGAAAAGATAAGAATGATGATTAGAAGTTCAAGCAAGTTAAGGATGATAATAAGAAGCTTATAATTGAAAGTCCATAGTTGAGCATAAACAGAATCATATAGTATGATATTGTGTATATTCCCCTAAGTAACGATTTTATGAGGAATGTTTTATGAAAAGCATTTTATCAGAATGCTTTTACAAGAAATGTTTATGAAAAACATTCATAAAAGTTGTTTTATGAGAAAGCTTTTAAAATAAAAGCTTTATGATGAATGTTTTAATGTTTTGTAAGATTATGTTTGAGCTTACTGAACAAAAGTTCATTATAAGTTTCTTCATACTGTAGGTAATCTTACAAGAAACCAGTATGACTACTGAAGAGCTCAGTGTTGCGGCGACAGATGCGAAGGTTGGGTATGGATACCACTACAGCAATTTTTTTGCTATCCTAAAAAAAAGTTTTCCACTATTGGAATGGTATATTAAAAGTTTCCACAAAGTAAATGTTTATGTAAATGTTTTACGAAATGTTTTGAACAATTATAAAGTCAAGTTTTACACTCATGTTTCAATTTACGTTGCCATGGAAGTCGCAACAGTTTTAAGAATGTTTCCAAGTATGTTTTGAAGAAAAAAATTTTACTTAGTATTTCTCTTAGAAAGTAAGATCAAGTTTAAGAAATGATGTTTAAGTTGTACCCAAAAGACGGGTCGTTATAGTACCATCTCCTCTCTCTACCCAATTTCTTATTTCAAGATTTAACCTATCTATAAAGACTTCTAACAGGTATTTCCTAGAAAGACCATGGTGAAAGTACCTATCTAGCAAATCTTTATATCTCCACCAAATACTATAAAACGATTCCAAGTGTTTTTGAGAAAAACTTGCGACAAAATGTCGATCAATTTTCCTAAAACATTTTTTTATTATTTTATTTTATAATTTTTATTTCATTTATTATTTTATTTTATTTTATTTTTTCAATTTTTGAATTTACAAGAAAAAAAACAAGATGCTTAGCTTTTCTTCATTTGGGGAGAATAAAGTATTAAGTGAAAAGCATCCACCTTATTTATTTTGTAAATTTTGGGAATTATATGCTTTAACGATGTTCCTAGAAAAGATTGGTGAGGCAAGGCCTCTTTAAAAACCAACCTCTTAATGAAAACTATGTTCTCGGAATGACTAGTGCTAAAAAAATCTCCAAAAGTAACTGGTTATGGGAAAAGTTTCTGAATCAGTACCAGCCTCCAGACATTACTTCCTCAAAGGATACATTTTACAAAACCACAATTTATTTTATTAAAAACCTAAATCCAAAGTTTTATGAAATTTTATTTCTAAGTTCAAAAACTAAATTTAAATTTAGAACTAAGAAACAACAATATTATACAAACTATAATTAAATAGAAAAAATTTTTAGCAATCTGATAAAGTGACGGCACCTCCCCGACAACAATGTCAAATTTTTGTTGTATTCCCCAAAATGTTTTTTTTATAAACACAGACATTTGTAGTATAGAAAGGGTTTGTCGTATCTACAAAGAGATGGGTTTTTAAATAATAATTGAACAATTGAAAAGGCAAGGGTGATTTTAACAAAATTTTAAAGAAAACAGTTATTCTTGAAAATTTTAAAGAAGATTTTAAAACACAATATTAAAACAATAAAGCTTTAAGTGTCCTTTATAAGTTTTTGTAACTAGTATGAAATTGTAACTCTAATTACAAATTATCTAAAGTATTTGACTTATTTTATCTTTTATCATTAATTGCAAGCACTTTTTTTTAATTTTACAAGTCAACCTAAAGCAACAATATAACAAGCTATAATGCAGTAAAGATTTTTCTATAAAAGTAGCAAAATAATCATCTCAGTAACGATTTTGTACACTAATTAAGAAAATTATAACTATTATCACTACTATAATTGAAATAATTTTAAGATAGAAAAGATAATAACAAATCAAAAATTTTTATCTTTAAATGGAATAAATTTTTGCATTAATTTCGACAGAATCTCATCTTATAAAATATCTAAAATTGACATCATAACAAGTCATATTGTAGTAAAAGACATTCCACAAAATATAAACATGACTGAATTTAATTACATAATCAAAACATGACTGAATTTATGTAAAAATGGGCAACATAATAGTACTAACAATAATTACTAAAAGCTTGAAACCTATAATTTATTCAATAAAAATATAAACATTACAAAAGAGATATAGAGTTAAAACCATACCAAAGTATTATGCATACAAGATTATCTTTCTGTCTCACTAAACTTTCTACACTAATTGAAGCATTATTTTAATATTAAAAGTAAGGTTAGAGGAGTGCCCTAACAGCATTTCCTCCAAAAGTGAAACTACTCAACAGATGAAGAAATAACAAACAAGGAAAGAAAGGCCAAAAGGTCTAAGATGTGTGAAATGTTCCAAGGGGTTATTTATAGTACTAAAAAACTACTATTTTACCAAATTTTTTATTTTTTTTATTTATTTTTTATTTTTTTATTTTTTTTTCTATTGCATCTGATTCAGATGCATGATATGAAAATTTTTTATTTAATTTTTTGTTTCTTTTCTTCCTTTCTTTGCCACCCAACAAATCAATGCTTTAAAGCTGATTTTTATTTTTATTGTTAACTTTTTCTTTTCATGTGAGACAGCTCGTTAATGTGCAAAGATTGGTTCGGCATCTGGTGCGGCGCCAGTTCATGTCAGATAAACAAAGGCTGCCGGATTGGATGACTTGAATTGATGCTGAGATAAAGTTGGGACCGAGGCTAGGCTGGATATCATTCCAGTATGCCAATCGGATGGTGAGAAAGTCCGCGTATGTAGAACTGTAACACACAATCCGGAGCACTTCTTGGGACAAAGCTGACACGCAGTAGGCGATCCAACAATTGAGATTTAATTGGCGCCTTGATCGAACAGTGGACAGCGTGCCACGTGTCTCTTCTTGTGCATTTGAGGCCATTTGCATGCTTTCGTGCTGTTTTGCTTTGTTTTTTCTCCAGTTTTCAAACTATAAATTAACAAACACACTAAAATTAATTATTTTATAAAAAAATACTTACAATAATTTAAAAATATTTATTTTACAATTCAACATAAAAAACACACTAAAAATAAATAAAAATTTCTAAAATTAATAAACCTTAATATATATATTATTTAATACTCGAAAATATCTTTAGAAATTACTAAAAATACAATAAAAGATATTTACAAACTCAAAATTTATTCATAAACACTTTAAGACTAAAAACATCACACAAAATTATTTTTATTGTTTTAATTATTTACAAGCTAATTAATCAGTAAACACGCAAAAAAGACTCTAAAAATTACTAAAAATATTCGTAAACATAAAACACACTAAAATTATATTTTTAAACATATTTACACACTAAGACACAAAATTGCTATAATTAAGAGATTTAGCGAGAAAAGTAAATGCAAAATCATGATATTTAGTCTTAAGAAATGTTAATTCTTACAGTCTCATCAACAGCGATGGTGCCTTTAGAAGGATCCAATGCATTGTCATTGGGCCCCAGCATTATATAGCCAAGGCAAGATGAGCCAAAATACTCATTGAATTTCTTGTAAATGACACCGTGGTCACCTTGGATCGAAATGCAACTACCACGAGATCTTCATCTCCCAAGGTCAAGAGAAGAAAACTCTTCGTCTTGAGATCTGCTTGTGGAGCTTTTATCACATTCTTAAGACTAGAAGACATCCTTCTTACCAAATCAGTCTTGTCTGAGTCCTCATCATCTATCTCAAGGTCTACTAGGTGCTCATCAGAGTGTCTGATGATTTCTTCAAGATCAACCTCTAGAGTAGCAGCTTTTCTTAGTTTCCTACGACGAGGCCTGAGTGGAGTTTCTTTGATGACGGCTCCTTTCAAATTCGAAATTAACATATTCCCCAAGGTGCTGGGTTGGTTAGTAAATTCAGTTCTTAAAACTCTAGCCCTGTTGGCTTCTCAACCACTATCAAGATCTTTAGTCATGTTATCTTGTTAGAAAATAAGTACGCATCATATTTTCAAATTTTTTAGTTACAATGTTTTTCTAAAACAAGTCAGACATAATGTTTATATAAATTACTAAAAGAACTTTTGCACCTCTTAGTAGACCCAAAAACTATAAGAATTGTAATGAGAGAAATCTACCGGAAGGGTCTCAACCACCTAGTCTTCCTTGCTATTCTCTTTCCACGATCGGAATAAGGGTGGTTACACGTCATTTAGTTTTTCCTCAAATAACCTCTCCTTCCAACCACTTAAGAAAACCAAGAGCTAAGGTTTGAGATGTTAAATAATAGCTCTATAGGAGCTTTAGAGCTTTTCTAGCAAAATACTCTTCTTTAAATTTCTCAAGTGATCTAAAAAACAATGGAAAATTGTTCTCCTTATGATTGGGGATAATCCTTATCAAATTTGGCCTCACAAATCAAATCAGACTCAAAATCTGAGCTATTGTGTTCATGTGTTTTGCTAAAAAAACAGACACAGTCGACCGCACCTGTGTATAGCGGTCGACCGCGAAGTAGTGGCCGAGTTGGCAAATGCATTTTCTAGGTTCTTAGACTTATTTGATTCCCCAAATTTGAATCGCTAAGGTAAATCCTATCTTATTTGACCTAGGTATCCTTTATAGAGGCCCAGTTTTAATTTAAATAACTTAATAGAGAAGTTATCTAATTAAAACAATCATATGCAAATAATCTAATACAAATAAAATCTATTTTAAATAATTCAACATGTTTATCTTAAATTAATTCAAAAAATTAATTCAACCAATAAACCAACATGAATTATTAAATCCAATCTATCAAATTTTAGCCAATCTAATAAATAACATAAGTTACCAACCAGTAAGAAAAATATGCCGTATTGTTGCAGGAAATATTATGAGCTAGTAAATGGGACCTGATGGATATATATAGATTAAGCTCTTATAATTATAAAATAACATATCCCTGACACTAATATTTTATAATTTATCGACTCTAAAGCTATTCCACTAAAAGCTTTAAACTGAACTCTTGAACTATATATCAAATTACAAAACTGTAACACCCGTATTTTAACGAGCATGATTTTGTAAAATTTAATGAATAAAATATAACAATTTAAAATTTTATAGTATTTAAAATTATCAAGTTTGTCTATGTTGTTTCAACCATTAAAAAAAAATAATATGCCACCTTAGTATTTTCTTACCAAGTCTCCATAGGAAACATTCAAAATTTACCAATACTCACTTCTACTAATCTTGTCTCTCTAAATTAATGCTTAATTATGTAGCCTTCTTCTCATTTTGCTAAAAGTCTCCGAAGGAGACATGAAATTAATTTTCCCTCAATTAATAGAAGACATGGAGATATTTTCTCAACCACCTATTTAATTCTTTCCTCATCTTCTTCCATAACTCACTCCAATTGTCCCCTCAATTATGTTGGCATTACTTGCTAAAAGTCTCCATGGGAGACATGATGATATTTTCTTTTAATGCTCTTTTGTTTCTTCTTACAACTTTCCCTGTAAACTTTCCCTTCCTCTCAAACATTTTGATATCTTTTTATTTAACCATCACCACCTTCTTCTCTAGTTTCTCATTCTCTCCCTTTCTCACTTCAATTTCTAACTAAAGACATAGAGCACAAAGCTCTCTTTATAGCCAAGACAATTATAATTCCCAACCATGGTCGAGGCGGTTTTAGAGTTAATTCAAGCTTGATTTTTAACCCAAACTTTGGCACTTTTCAAAGGAGTTATGAGATAGGTTATCTTTAATCTAAACTTGGTTTTTAGTATGTGTTTTCTCAATGTTTAATGTATAATTTTCGTGTTCAAAATTTATTGCAAAAATTCTAGTTATGTTGACATGCATATTGAACATTTATGAACAAAAACATGAGTCTTGAGTTGAAATCAACAACTAACCTTTATTTTAGTTTGATAACAATATTACAAACATGCTAGGAATCTTTAAACCGGTTTCCATAATTATAAGATTGATGTTTTAATGTTTTGAGCTTAAAAAGCAAACTTAAGCATGTTTTCATCATTATTTACAAGAAAGGCTAGAGATATAATTTGATAATGATTTTGGTATAAAACTCATGAGAATATGTTTATTGTGATTATATAATGCATGTTGCATATTTTGGAATAGTTTTGAGATTTTGAACAAGGATAATATGCTTTGAGTTAAAGAAAAACTTGACATTCCATAAACTTTGTAATACCTCTACAGGCAATGGCTCTTTCATAAAATTTTGAAGTTAAATGAAAATAAATTTTGTAAATTGGCTTGTATATTTAAAAAGTAGACATCATAAGCTTTCCAACGAGCTATCATGAGCCTAAATTAGAGTTGTATTTTAATTTCTATGAATTTTTTAATTTTTAGATTGGAAACTAGTAAACCTACCTGTGGTAGTAAACCACCCGTCTACCTTAAGTAAACCACCTGTTAACCCGTGTGTTGATTGTAGATAGTGAACCTGTCTTTTTACAAAAGTATACCACCAATTTACCATGGTATACCAGCTGTTAACTTGAACCAAGAACCCAACTTTGCTCACCTTCTAGTCCTTTAATGTCTTGCAACCTTTCCAATACTATCCTAAATGATTTATGAATTCTTATTAGAGACTAAAACATATAGATTACTTGTATGTATTTTATATTGTGTTTAAGATAAAAATTGTTTACTTGGTATTTAAAGAATAATTGCATAAAAAACTTTAATGGTACTAGTGAGATGGGTTTACACATAATTCACTTATTTATGTGATTATATGTTGTGTTTTAGTTTTAATTGTCCTTATGCATGCCTTAGGGTCAAGGATGTGTGGAGCTAACATTAATTAATTCTGAAATTAAAAGATTTTTGTTAAGCTTTGAAGGTAGGGATTCTATTACTCATCTTTTGTGAGGTTTTGGTAAATTAAATTTGGTTGTTTTATGTTGTAAAATGTGTATATTGTATAGCGAGGAATATAATGATTTGACAAAGGTTATAAATTGAGAAGCATGGTTAAAAAATTGACTGTATAAATAAAAATTGAATACAAAGGAATAGTGAGATGTAAAAAAGGCAGCGATTACGTCTTAAAGCATGAATACCCTGAAAGGTAAAATAGGGGGAAGGTGATGACGCTTCCTTTGGTTGAAAGTCCCAGAATGCACTGTACAGGAATCGACTTAGTGAGGACTCGGGGCTTGATGTCCCCTCACCAGAACACCCTTGGAATGTTTAGAGGGTGGCCAAGTGCGCCCATTTAAGTTTCGATGAGTTGAGTGATACTCTATTTAATATGGATACCTAAGAACAATGATGAATGGTAATATTTGTATAAATATATAATTATGAAGCTTGGCAATGATTAACTTTGGTATCTACGAGATGTGATCATAATAAACCTTATAATCTAGAATATAACATAACTTAACTAACCATGTAGTTTTAATGTGGTAATGGATAAACCATAAGGTGAGTCATGATTTTCCATACTGGGCATGTCGATGCTCATCCCTATCATATCTTCATCTCTGAAGTAGAACTCAATGCAACATATCTAAAGAGGAATAGGCAACAACAACCCTGTTGTTTTCGTGTTAGAAGATCTTGTTTATTTGTAACTTGTCTAGAACATGTAAGGTTTGTATTATATTTTTTTATGATGGCAGTGTTAAGTAATTTGGAAATTGTACTATGATGATAATGACTATACTATATATATTTGATGCTACACTAAAAACTGTAGTTTGTATTTAAACATTTATTTTTATTTTTGTTTAAAGACCCATGGGCATTGTTTAATTGATTTAAATAATATTGAATTTAAAATTAATTTTTATTTATTCCATACTACTAACCCCCACATAGGGGTATTATAGAATTTTTGGTATCAGAGCCTAGGTTCGGTTAACCTAGGGGGTGTAGCACTACCCTAAAAAAAGAAAAAAATTAATCTTTTGAAATGGCTTTAAAGTTAAGTGTTAATGTCATCATCATTTGGTACTGATCCTGGTTAAATTTTCGCAGCCAGTAGAAACTAGGCCACCAAGACGTCAAATGCAATCGTCTGAGCAGTCACCACCGGTCGAACATGCTCAAGAAGTTGAGCAACCAGAACCGATGGAACAAGCTCAAGAAGATGAGCAACTACGATAGGCAACACAATCCCCGCCAGCTGCACCAAAACTGAATAATTTAGGGCAAATTCTTCAAGCCTTGTAAAATGTGCAAAGACCTGTGGAGGTTCGTGATCCCGAGCAACGATATCTAACTTTGTTGAAGGAGTTTATGAAGCCGAAAGCCCCCACAATTAGTGGAGAACCTAACCCTTTCATAGTAGAACAATGGCTAAAGGCGGTCAAAAAGAAGTTGGATACTTTGAGGATTCCACGGGAGTATTGGGTTAGCTTTTCAACATATATATTTGAGGGTAAAGCCGAAGAATGGTGGGATCTTTAGAAAGACGACTATGACATGCCGAATCTAACATGGGAGCAATTCGAAACTATATTTCGCAACACCTATATTCCTCAGAGCCATATGCAAGCAATGATGCAAGAATTCGAAAACCTAGTGCAGGGAGATACAACAATTGCTGAATACCATGCTCGATTTATAGAATTGTCTCGCTACAATCCCCGGGCTGTATTGAATCCATATGAGGCTTTATATGGTAGGCCTTATAGATTTCCATTGTGTTGGACTGAAAAGGATGAGCGTCTTGAACTTGGGCCTCAGTTTATCAGAGAAACAATAGACAAGATCTAGATTATTCGCGAACGTCTTCAGATAGCTCAAAGTCGATAGAAGAGTTATGCAGATAAGAGGTGGCGACCTTTAGAGTTCATGATCAGAGACTTTGTGTTCTTGAAAGTGAAACCAAAACGTGGTGTATCTCGATTTGGTCACCACGTTTTGGTGTTAAAGGAAAGTTAACACCAAGGTATACAGGACCGTTTGAGATTGTGGAACGCATTGGAACGTTGGCATACCGTTTAGACCTGCCACCACAATTGTCTTATGTACATAATGTGTTCCACGTATCGATGTTGAGAAAGTATGAACCCGACCCTTCACATGTGATCATGTGGACAGATGTGCCAAGTCAAGGAAATACAACCTATGAAGAAATTTTAGTTCAGATACTGGATCGTGAAATAAAAATATTACATCGTCGTGAAATTCCTCTGGTGAAAGTGATGTGGCAATATCATGATGTGGAGGAAACCACATGGGAACTTGAATCTGAAATGAGAGAGAAGTATCCACATTTGTTTTAACATTGTAATCAGTGTACGAAATTTCAAGGATGAAATTTTTATAGGAGGGGAGAGCTGTAACACCTGTATTTTAACGGGAATAATTTTGTAAAATTTAATGAATAAAATGTAACAATTTAAAATTTTATAGTATTTAAAATTACCAAGTTTGTCTATGTTGTTTCAATCATTAAAAAAAAAATATGCCACTTTAGTATTTTCTTACCAAGTCTTCATAGGAAACATTCAAAATTTACCAATACTTACATCTACCAATCTTGTCTCCCTAAATTAATGCTCAATTATGTAGCCTTCTTCTCATTTTGCTAAAAGTCTCCAAAGGAGACATGGAATTAATTTTCCCTCAATTAATAGAAGACATAGAGATATTTTCTCAACCACCTATTTAATTCTTTCCTCATCTTCTTCCATAACTCACTCCAATTGTCCCCTTAATTATGTTGGCATTACTTGCTAAAAGTCTCCATGGGAAACATGATGATATTTTCTTTTAATGCTCTTTTGTTTCTTCTTACAACTTTCCCGTAAACTTTCCCTTCCTCTCAAGCATTTTGATATCTTTTTATTTAACCATCACCACCTTCTTCTCTAGTTTCTTATTCTCTCCATTTCTCACTTCAATTCTAACTAAAGACATAGAGCACAAAGCTCTCTTTGTAGCCAAGACAATTATAATTCCCAACCATGGTCGAGGCGGTTTTAGAGTTAATTCAAGCTTGATTTTTAACCCAAACTTTGGTGCATTTCAAATGAGTTTTGAGGTAGGTTATCTTTAATCTAAACTTGGTTTTTAGTATGTGTTTTCTCCATGTTTAATGTATAATTTTTGTGTTCAAAATTCATTGCAAAAATTCTAGTTATGTTGACATGCATATTGAACATTTATGAACAAAAACATGAGTCTTGAGTTGAAATCAACAACTAACCTTTATTTTAGTTTGATAACAATATTACAAACATGCTAGGAATCTTTAAACCGGTTTCCATAATTATAAGATTGATGTTTTAATGTTTTGAGCTTAAAAAGCAAACTTAAGCATGTTTTCATCATTATTTACAAGAAAGGCTAGAGATATAATTTGATAATGATTTTGGTATAAAACTCATGAGAATATGTTTATTGTGATTATATAATGCCTGTTGCATATTTTGGAATAGTTTTGAGATTTTGAACAAGGATAATATGCTTTGAGTTAAAGAAAAACTTGACATTCCATGAACTTTGTAATACCTCTACGGGCAGTGGCTCTTTCGTAGAATTTTGGAGTTAAATGAAAATAAATTTTGTAAATTGGCTTGTATATTTAAAAAGTAGACATCCTAAGCTTTCCAACGAGCTATCATGAGCCTAAATTGGAGTTGTACTTTAATTTCTATGAATTTTTCAATTTTTAGATTGGAAACTAGTAAACCTTCTAGTGGTAGTAAACCACCCATCTACCTTAAGTAAACCACCTATTAACCTGTGTGTTGATTGTAGATAGTGAACCCGCCTTTTTGCAAAAGTATACCACCAATTTGCCATGGTATACCAGCTGTTATCTTGAACCAAGAACTCAACTCTGCTCACCTTCTAGTCCCTTAATGTCTTGCAACCTTTCAAATACTATCCTAAATGATTTATGAATTCTTATTAGAGACTAAAACATATAGATTACTTGTTTGTATTTTATATTGTGTTTAAGATAAAAATTGTTTACTTGGTATTTAAAGAACAATTGCATAAAAAACTTTAATGGCACTAGTGAGATGGGTTTACATATAATTCACTTATGAATGTGATTATACGTTGTGCTTTAGTTTTAATTGTCCTTATGCATGCCTTAGGGTCAAGGATGTGTGGAGCTAACATTAATTAATTCTGAGATTAAAAGATTGTTGTTAAGCTTTGAAGGTAGGGATTCTATTACTCATTTTTTGTGAGGTTTTGGTAATTTAAATTTGGTTGTTTTATGTTGTTAAATATGTATATTGTATAGCAAGGAATATAATGATTTGACATATGTTATAAATTGAGAAGCATGGTTAGAAAATTGACGCTATAAATAAAAATTGAATACAAAGGAATAGTGAGATGTGAAAAGGGCAGCGGTTACGTCCTTGGGCACCAATACCCGAAAAGGTAAAATAGGGGGAAGGTGATGATGCTTCATTGGGTTGAAAGTCCCAGAATGCACTGTATAGGAATCGACTTAGTGAGGACTCGGGGTTTGATGTCCCCTCGCCAGAACACCCTTGGAATGTTTAGAGGGTGGCCAAGTGCACCCATTTGGGTTTCGATGAGTTGAGTGATACTCTATTTAATATGGATACCTAGAAACAATGATGAATGGTAATATTTGTATAAATGTATAATTATGAAACTTGGTAATCATTAACTATGGTATCTACAAGATGTGATCATAATAAACCTTATAATCTGGAATATAACGTAACTTAACTAGCCATGCAGTTTTAATGTGGTAATGGATAAACCATAAGGTGAGTCATGATTTTCCCTACTGGGCATGTCGATGCTCATCCCTATCATATCTTCATCTCTCAGGTGGAACTTAGTGCAACATATCTGAAGAGGAATAGGCAACAACAACCCTATTGTTTTTGTGTTAGAAGATCTTGTTTATTTGTAACTTGTCTAGAACATATAAGATTTGTATTATATTTTTTTTATGATGGCTGTGTTAAGTTATTTAGAAATTGTACTATGGTGATGATGACTGTACTATATATATTTGGTGCTATGCTAAAAACTGTGGTTTGTATTTAAATGTTTATTTTTATTTTTGTTGAAAGACCCTTGGGCATTGTTTAATTGATTTAAATAATATTGAATTTAAAATTATTTTTATTTATTCAATACTGCTAACCCCCACATAGGGATGTTACAAAAACACTAATAAGTTTATTGTCTATGGCATATCATAATATGTAATGTCCTATGTGTAACATCCCCATAGGATATTCATAATCAGCTTAAAAATAAATTTTGTTTTACTTTTCCAGTTACTTTTATTTTATGTTCCATTATCTCACCATTGAAATACTTATTGTTCATAACCAATAAGAAATGGTATACTATTTGATTACACATATATATCTAAATGGTCGAGCGCTTTAATTTCTAATTATAGGATAATGCTTATAAGAGAATATCATTAACTCTATAAAAGAGCTATGGATTCTATATCTATGAAAAATAAGTCTATGTCAACCAAAAGTCATGTCTCTAACATACAGATATGCATACCTTCATATAATTCAGGATGCCACCATTTGGTATATCAAAAAACACAAGTCAAGAATACAGACCCATTGATTCATTTCAGGCTTAAGATGTAACACATAATTGTCTAAAGTGAACTAATTTAAATAAACAAAATTATTAATTGAGTCAATTTATCTTTCGTCCTGATCCAATATATCATTACCTATAACAATATACCAATGTTTCTAACTCCGATGACCAATATAAGTTATCTCTCGTTAGGGAAGTAGACAATAATCTTAACATGAATAGAGTGCCTAACTTTATTCCCTCGATTGTGGATCTTATCATTTAGACTATCACCTTTAATATTCATTTCTTCCACATAATATGTCCATCATATGCATGATCGTGAAGGTTTAGACTAACAGTCTTAGAGTTTTATTTGCTTATCATACATTCAACATAAATTAACATAAAGAGAACAACATTTGATATATTAAAAAAATAATAAACTTTTTATTGATTAAATATCTCCAAAAACTATTACATCATTTAATCCTTAAAACACCTAATCTAACATATCCGTCAAGATTAAACAAACAAGAGCAAAAAAAATGCTTAAGCCCTAATAGACACGAAGCCTCTACCTACAAAAAAACTATAGTTTTTGCCTAAATATGTCCTCAAGTTCATCCGTGAGTTTAAAATTAGTTAAAAAACCCAAAAACGAAAACACTCCAAATAATTTTAAAAGGTGAAAAATTTTATATGAGGACTTGCAGATCACTCCGAAGGAGTCAAACAAGAAGATTCAAGGCTAGAAAACATGGCAGAATTAAGTAAAAATCATAGACAGAGTTAAGAAGCCAAAAAGTTACCCTTTTGATGTTGATTCCTTGAAATTGACGTCGTGTCTCCTTTGGACAAGCTTTAAATGCTCTAGAACTGCTTTTCTTGAAGAAATTTGAGGTAAAAGATTGATTGAAATAGATTAGGGAACTTTGGAGAGATTTTGGCAGAGTTTTGGCTTCTAAAACTTTCGAAAAAGTAAAAATGAGTTAAACTTTTAGGGCATGTTTTGCATATCGTATTGTATTGCATTGCATTGCATTATATTGTATTGTATCATATACAGAAAATGCAATGTAATATAATATAATACAATACAATATAATATGTCAGGCAAACCCTTAGGTATTTATACCAAAGGGCATCTTGGATATTGACCGTACAATGTACAAGAAAATTGATCCAATAGTAGGAAGAAAGATCCTCATCCAACGGTTGAGATTTGTGCAGGAAAATGCCTCTTCAAATTAACAGCTCAAATGTATTTCCCTGACATATGATGTGGCATTCGACATGCACGATTTAACAGCCCGATAATCAAGACGACTTCTTAGCTCCACTACCATCATTAAATATTAGAAGCCTAAGAGACTTCTCCAAGACGTTATTGAATAGTTGAGCCTTTGACGACCTTGAGGCATTTCGGCTACCAACCTTAGAAGTACCGCGAGCTAGGGGCAAATGTTGTCGAGTCACCGAGTTAGGCCTAGTCAAGTATTGGGCCTAGAAAGGCCCTAGATGATCTTAGCCCATATTGCCTCAGTGTATTTTAGAAGCTTCTTTCTAGATGATACCTAAGAAGGATAAAACAGTCTATTCATATCCAAATTTAAATTGGAAGATCTCCAAAATGATGATAAGCACTCAAGCTAATCATAATCTGTCGAATCTAAGATACTCATAAGGAGATAGATCCTATAAGATATCACAGTGATGACGTTTAGCCAATAGGAGATAAGATTATTGTGTATTTGAATTTGGATTAAGCTTAAGGGGTAAGACATTGATCATCTCCAAACACTATAAATAAGGCCAACCTTAGAAGGCAACCTTAAGTCCAATTCTTGACATAAATCTTTTGTACTATAATTTTCTTATAGTGAAACTCTATCACTCGAGAAACTAATAGTGGATATAGCCTTCAATTGAGGTGAACCACTTTAAATTCTTGCGTTCTTTCCTCTCTCTTTTTTTTTTTTGTTTTTTGCTATTTTATTTACTTAGTAGGTTGGGATTGTTTCGGTGAGGAATTTAAGAGATTATTTGTTAGACGAATTTTGCTCGTCAACAGAAAGCATCTCCTTCGTTTTTGTAGTAGACAATTTTTACAAAGAAAATGCCTGAATCATGTACAACAATAACTTGTCCAGAAAAGGCCTCATGGGAATGAAAGATGTCACGAAGTCACCTAATATTTTTCTTAGTAGCCCTACAAAAAAGAATGATGTTATGTACAAAAAGAATACGAGAAGGAATGTTGGTAACTCAGGATGCTTAGATTAGAGTAAGATCTCCTTCACCTAACTCTCCGCTCAATAAGCCGGCTTACGAAATCCTCTACGATTCAGGGAGGAAAAAAAAAGTGGGCATAAAGGATCAACTTTTTGAACTCTTCTATTGACTTAAAAACTCCTCAGGCTATGCATTAATTGGTATAGAAAGATCGGTGGATTTCGAATCCATTTTTAAAAATAAGGAGGCAATACCAAAAGCTTCAGCCTTCAAGACACGAGTAACGCAAATCCTAATCTATGATGTCAAAAGCTTTTCGAATATCAACTTTCACTTTCATATTCCCTCATAATTTTTCTTATCAAGTGCATTTATAACTCCCTCGGAAGCTGGCATGATGCAATTTGAATTTGCAGATCTAGATCAGATTGATTCTAAGATGAAATTCTGCTAGCAATGTTCCCCAATTTATCTACATAAATCTGGGCAATAATTTTCAAAAACTAATATTGTCAATAGGATAAAAAGCATCAACAGAAAGGGCTTCTTTAACTTTCAGGATTAGAATAACAATAAATAGAATTCGTCATGTGGCACATGACCAGTCACGAAGAATCCATGAATAGTAGCCACTGCATCACGGAAATAATGTCCCAGACATTAAAAACAAAAAAAAACAAAAATGCTTAAGCGATCAAGGCCTTTCTCCAGAGCCCAAGAAGCATCCAATGGAAAACTAATGCCTTGTTTGGTTCATTGGTTTGAGTTATGTTAGTTTAAACTTTTTTAATTTGAACAAAAAAATCTAAATTGTATAGTTTAAATAGTAATCAAAACTAGCTTTTGGATATATAGTTAAAGTATTAATTTGAACAGGATATTCAATTTAAATTTGTGTTTGGATAAGTATTAAAAATTTTAGTTTGAAGCATGAAAAAATTATTAAATTAGAGAATATATATGAAATATGTAAAAAGAAGTTATTTAATTCAAAAATAATATGAAATAATAGTGTTAAATTATAAATACAAATATATGAACGTGAAATCACTGTTTAATATTTGTACGAAATGCTGAAATAGTTTTACTCTCCCTCTCCCTTTTTATTTCTTTCCCTCACTCTCTCCCTCTCATTCTCGTTCTCTCTCCCTCTCTTCCTTTCACGCCCTCTCTCTCTCTGCCCCGCTCTTGCTCTTTTCTCTCTTTTGATTCCAAAAAATTTTTAGTTTAAACTTCAAACCTCAGTCAAATTGGAAGCTTGGGAATGTGATTTAGCAACCACAACTTCGATTTAAGGCATAAATCAAGGTTGGTTTTCAAAATCTTAAACTTTTTGTAAATTTCTCAATTTTCTTCGTATTTTGAAATCTAAGTTCGTTTAAGCTTAGAAAACTTTTAATCCAAGTTAGAGAAACTTAAAACATTTAGAATCTAATCTTAGTTTGAAGAAAAACATATTTGAATCAAGATTTTTTATTTTTCCTCAATTTTTTTCTATTTTCGGATTTTATTGGATTTTTCTATGTAAATCTTGTTTAAACTGGTTTAAAATTTTCTATTATATTTTTCTACTTTCTCTAAATGTTTTTATGCTTGAGAATTGAGAAAAATAGGTTGAAATGAGGAATTGAGCTCAAGGAGTCTCAATTTTAGAATTGAAAAATTTTAGACTCGGGTTTTGAAAAATTCTAAAATTTTCTAGTTTGGCAGGCCGAACTTAAAGTTTGGTAGGCCGAATTTATGAGTTCGGCAGGCCAGATTCATACATCCTATAGGCCGAACCTGAAAAACTCTGGCAGGCCGGACTTGAATTGTCGGTAGGTCGAACTTCACAGTTTGGTAGGTCGAATCAGGAAGACCGACAGGCCGACCGGGTATAGTGAAAATTTGTCATTTTTCACCTGTTTCCATTGTTCTGAATCATGATAGAGATTTTAAACTTTCAATATGATTTTATAAACATGAATGGCACACTAGGACACATGAGATAGCTTAGCAACATAGGATATTTTAAGCTAGATACTGATAGACATAATTTCTATTTAAGGTTGTTCATAGTTCCGTGGAGCTAACGTATAGCGGATCGGGACTACGATGTTGGATATCAGCACGGATATTGAGGGAGGACTTCTACCCTTTCCTTGGTAGCCTAATTTTTTAAAAAAAAAAAGATTTTGGCCTCAAAAAGGATTTTAACAAAATGTTTTCAATGATTGGTTGAAAAAGAATTTTTATTAATTGTTTTCATACACAGTAGATTGAGGTAATTTTCATAACAAACCTCATAATGGATGTAAATGAAAATACTTGGTAAAAAAAGATTTTAATAATTAATAGAAATATATAAACAGGCATGATGCCAAATCAGAAATTGTGTCATATAGCGTATGACCTTGGAGGCAAGTCCCGAAACCCAGCTGGGCTACTTCGGTAGTGTTATCTATGGTTTGCCCAAGAAAGAACAAGGCACTTTCTGGACGAACTATTTTCAATAAGATTTATTCAAGTGAATTTATTTATTTAACTCTATTTTCTAATTATTTCTTTGAAAGGAAATTTTACATTCAAAATTATTTATCTGTTTTTAAAACATAGTCCTACTGAGTCTTTCGCTCATGTTTTATCTGTTTCTTTTAAATTTTTCCCCTAGGTAGAATACAGCTTAGGATTGACAAAGGGTCCGCAGGCTAGACTTGCAACTAGTAGAAGACTTGAGTAGGTTATTTGTATACATAAACAAGGCATGTATTATTTTAATCATTCTTTCTATTTTGGACTGTGGTTGTAATTTAAATATTATCGATACTGTGTGTGTGCACAAGTTATGGGTCGGTGGGACCCAACACGTAATTTTCTCTTTCCTTACTATCTTAACTCTGATTGTTTATCTTATTTGTTTAATTATTATAAATGCTTGCTTAAAAAGGGTTTTAAATTATCACTTATTTCTTAATTAATTAGATTCTTTAACCTGTGTTTTAATTAAATTTTCATTTAATTAACCTAATTAAACTGTAACGTCACCTCCCATGCTCCGGGGCATGACAAAAAATGATTGAGAGGTACTATAAAAAAAATTATAGTTGAGATGGGTAGAATGAAAAAAAAAATGGAATATGAATTGATACATTTGAGAATTTTTTTCAATAAGGGAAATAAAAAATAATGGAAAGAAACTAAAAAAATAAAAAGAGGCGGAGACACATGGTACATGTTGAGGGAAGTATAATAGGCATTTTTATATATGTAAAGATAAAAAAGAACTATTCAAGGGATGGTGTAAAAAAACTTTTAAAAGAAGACACATTTCAAGAAAAAAATTGTTATAGTGGACCAATTAGAAAAACTTAACAACATATTTTTAATTAGAGCAAGTGAAAGAATATGAAAAGTACTTCAAAAAATCATATAGAAAATGAATTTACAGAAAAAAAAAAGAGAGGGAATAATGAAGAATCATAACCAAAAAAAAGTCAAAAAAAATAAAAATGCAAAGAGGGATGGAGAGAGGGAGAGAGCACTTCACAATTACTTCAATTATAAGAAATTAAAGGGAATGCTTTTTATTAGGAAAAATAGATAAAAAAGATAGAGTGAAAAAGCTTTTTAAAAAAGAGACATTTTAACATAAATAAATAAATAAAATTGTTGTAGTGGGAAATTTAGAAAATCCCAACGAAGTATTTTGTAAGAGTAAGCGAGAGAAAAAAAATTAAAAAAGTTTATAAAAATAAAATTGTAGAATAACTAGGGACACATTTGAAATAAGTTATTTTAAGGGAGGCAAAATGAAAGAATAATAAAGAAGTAAAAAAAAAAAACAATGAAAACTCAAAAAAGAAAAGAAAAATGTTTTGCCTAAAAAAACTAGGATGAAATACGTCGTTCCATCTGACTCAAGGTTGAAACGTTTCGATCCTTTATGGGAAAGAAACTTAAGGCGATTAAGTATAACATATTTTGGGAACAAAAATTTTGATTGAGATTAACATAAAATTAATTAGGAGAACATGTGACAAAGAAAAAGACCTTCAATCAAATGTTTTAGGAAAATAATAATTTTTAACACAAGAACTATGAAAACAAAAATAGCTACGAAGATCACTTTCCATATACTAATAAAACAACCTATATTGAAAAGAAATTATTACATTATAGGGATAACTTTGAAGAAAAAATATTTTAATAGTATACTTCAAAACAAAAGATATAAGATTGTAAAAAGTAAAAAAGGCATAAGAAGAAAAACATTTAAGATTGATATGAACCCCGCCGACTAACACGACAAGACCTGACACCAAATCTAGAATCGATCCCCTAATCCCTTAAGACACACGTTTGTTGAGTCTTGACCTGTAATCTAGTGAGACACGAACCAAGAACCACATATAGGAAGACGCCACACCTAGAATTGCAAGAACACTTAAAACCCTAGATGATAAGTCAGTTTGTTGAACGCCACAAGATTAATCTTGAGAAGTTCAAAAAGTTTTCTCAAAAAATAAGCAGAATGCAAGAAAGCCTCACCCAATTCGTGAAAATGATCTGATTTCTTCTCCTCCTAAAATAATAAAGTGTTTACAAATATATGGGAATGATTTTTAGCCCAAAAATCCCTAAGCAAATGTTGACTTGAAAAATCCCTTAATTGGTGCTTTCCCATGTGAAATTAAGCCCTAAAATCTGAACTTTGTTGGCTGTAATCGAACAGAAGTAACATTAAAGGAAAGTAGCTAATTTTATCCCTTAAAATGTGCCTAACCTAATCTAGAAAAGGGAAAGTATTCAGGTTTGTTTTTATGCCTAACAAAACTGAATTTGACAACTAAGAAAATACAAAAATTACATCAGGAAAATAAATTGATGACAAGGCTCAAACTTGATGACATGGTGCCCACGTGTCGATCCAAAATAGGAAGGTTTCCTAAAATTACAAATCTAACAAATTGGCCCCACAATTTACTAGAATCCTGCACCATCATCAATGTGACTCTTCTAGAACCTTAATCATAGTGACTAGGCTCTCTTGAGATTGACTTGGGCCTATGTTGGGGCTCCATTTATGTGACACATCGCAAACTTGTTGAATGAGCCCGTTCAATGCTTCGTTGAATCGCTTGGCCTTAGATCTCGTGATTGGACCACTTGAACGGCTTAATGGATCACGAACATGACTCCTAACTTGTGCAGCTCTATTGCTTGCATCATTCTCCTCCTCTTGAAAAGGATTTGTCCTCAATGATATGTCATGGAGACTTAGCATATGAGCTTCGCAATTCTATGTAGTTCGAGAGTGCAGCTCCAAGCTTTTAGTGGAGTAGCATTGGAGTTGATAATTATGAAATGTATATCTAGGATATTGGGTTTCATAATTATCGGGAGCTTGAACTATATAGGTCCATTTGGTCCCCTTTGCTAGCTCACAACATCCTGTAACGACACGGCGTGCTTTTTCAATAATCGGTAACTTATGTCGGATTTATTAGATTGGTTGAAATTTGGAAGAATCAAATAATTCATGTCTGTTTATCGGTTGAATTAATTTTGTGATAAAAATTAATTCAAGATAAACTTGTTGAATTGTAAGGATCGGATAATTCTTATCTGTTTATCGGTTGATTTGATTTTTGGATAAATTAGATCAAGATAAACTTGTAGAATTTTTGGGAATTCATTTATTTTCTTAGAGATTATCTAGATAAAGTTGTTTTGATCAGATAACTTATCTATTGGGTAATTTGAATCAAAACTGAGACTTTATCTTATAGAATCTCGGATGAAAAATAAAAGATTCACGAGATTTTTATTCAGCAGTTCGGCCTGCCAATGGACGTGTTCGGCCTGCCGATCAGGTGGTTCGGCCTGTCAATCAGCGAAGGATAAGATCACGCATTTCCACACAGATCTTATCAGATATTGATCCAAACTTAATTCTGTTTTGAGTTTTTGAGATCTAATCTGATAAGGACTGACCCCAAGACCAATCTCTATATAAAGGGAGTAAGTCTTAAGAGTTACTAAGATCAATTGAGAGATTAAGAGTGATACTCTGCTAGTGAGAATCTAAAAACTCCCTAAGAGCTTTTGTTCACAAACCACAAACACTTGCTTTGGGTTCTCTCGATTGGTTGGAAGGAGAGTCACCGGTGGAAGAGCTGTACATGTGAGCCCACACTCACTCCAGTGTGGATATAGAATAGCAAAGAAGACCAGTTGGTTGAGGCTCTTTTGGAACGTTACTTCTCTTCACATTTTGTGAGGGTTCTTCAGCACACAAAGGTTAGTAAGATCTAGTTAATTTACATATATAGCATGTCAAACTTGTGTTTTGGAAAATTACTCTGATGTAAAATTTTTAAAATTCTACTGCGCACTCTTTTTCCAACACCCATGTGGTTGCAGCCTAGACTTAGCTTGTCTACATGTAATGCATCTCCCACAAACCCTTTCAACATCACGCTTCATATGTGGCCAAAACAAATGCTCATGCAAGACACCTAAGGTCTTAGCTACTCCAAAGTGACCCATCAAACCACTGCCAAGTGCTTCTCTAACTAACAACTCACATAAAGAAGAATGAGGAATGCAAAGTTTATTTTCTCGAAACAAGAAACCCTTATGTAAGTAGTATGTCCTGTTGAAAAAAAGAGTGCGCAGCAGAATTTTAAAAATTTTATATTAGAGTATTTTCCAAAACACAAGTTTGACATGCTATATGCATAAATTAACCAAATCTTACTAACCTTTGTGTGCCGAAGAACGCTGGCAAAACATGAAGAGAAGTAATGTTCTAGAAGAGCCTTAACCAACTGGTCTTCTTTGCTATTCTCTATCCACGATTGGAGTAAGTGTGGGCTCACACGTACAGCTCTTCCACCAGGTGACTCTCCTTCCAACCAATCAAGAGAACCTAAAGTTAGTGTTTGCGATTCGTGAACAAAAACTCTCATGGAGTTTTTCAGATTCTCACCAATAGAGTATCACTCTTAATCTCTCAACTAATCTGAGTAACTCTTAAGAATTACTCCCTTTATATAGAGATTGGTCCTAGGGTCAGCCCTTATCAGATTAGGCCTCAAAAACTCAAAATAGAATCCAGTTTGGATCAACATCTAATAAGATCTGTGTGGAAACGCGTGATCTTATCCTTCACTGATCGGCAGGCCGAACCACCTAATCGATAGGCCGAACAGGCCCCATCGGCACGTCGAACACGTCCATCGACAGGCCGAACTGCCGAATCAAAAATCTCGCGAATCTTTTATTTACCACCCGAGATTCTATAGGATAAAGTCTCAGTTTTAATTCAAATAACCCAATAGAGAAGTTATTTGATCAAAACAACTTTATCTAGATAATCTCTAAGAAAATAAATGAATTCCCAATAATTCTACAAGTTTATCTTGATCTAATTTATCTAAAATTAAATCAACCGATAAACAGACAATAATTATCCGATCCTTATAATTCAACAAGTTTATCTTGAATCAAATTTATCACAAAATTAATTCAACCGATAAACAGACATGAATTATTTGATTCTTCCAAATTTCAACCAATCTAATAAATCTGACATAAGTTACCAATTATTAGAAAAGCACGTAGTGTCGTTATAGGATGTTGTGAGCAAGCAAAGGGGACCAAATAGACCTATATAGTTCAAGCTCCCGATAATTACGAAACCCAATTACCTAGATATACATTTCATAATTATCAACTCCAACACTACTCCACCAAAAGCTTGGAGCTGCACTCTCGAACTACTTAGAATTGCGAAGCTCGTATAGCTAAGTCTCCATGACATATCATAGTGTATCGTATCCCTATATGATAATCCATAATCAGCTTAAGGACAAGTTTTGTCTTACCTTCCCGATTATTTTTATCTTACGTTCCATTATCTCACCATCAGAAAACTTACTATCCAATGACAATATACCATTCAATTACACCTACGTATCTAAATGGTTGAGCACTCCAGTTTTCCAATTACAAGATAACGCATATAAGAGGATATCATTACTCCTAAAGAGGAGCTATGGATTTCATATCTATAGATAACAGGTCTACGCTATCAATAGTTATGCCTCGAAAGTACCGGCATGCATACCACTATTAAGATGTGGGTGTCACCCTTTGGTACATCAAAAGACACAAGCCAAGACAACGGGCCCACTATTCATCTCAGTATTAAGATACAACACAAATGATTGTCTAAAGTGAATCTATTTGCCGAGACAGAATTATTAATCCAAATCAATTCACTTTATATCCCAATCCAACACATCGTCACCTATGACAGCGTGCCAATGTTTTTATTCATAGAGTCCACCTCCGATGGTCAAGACAAACCATCTCCCAAATGGGATACAGATAACATAACAATCTTTGCATGAATAAAGCGCCCAACTTTATTCCCTCGATTGCGGATCTTATGATTTAGACCATCACCTTAAGAATTGTGTCTTTCACATAATCCGTCCATCATATGCCCAATTCTTAAGGCTTAGACCGACAGTCTCAGACTATTGTTTGCTTAACATACATTCAACAAATATGAACGTAAAGAGGACAAGATTTGGTATATAAATAATAAATAAATTCTTTATTGATAAAAATGTCTCCAAACACTTATTACATTTTTACTCCTTAGGGCATACATGTCTAACATGTCCCACATGCCCCCTTTGTGCAATCTTGAAACACAACTCCAAAATTAGAATCCAGTGCATACAATTCTTTAATGTACTCAAATCTAAGCAACTTAGCATCAAGGGTTAAAAGTAAGGCGTACTTGCGAGATAGTGCATCGGCAACTATGTTTTCCTTACCTTGCTTGTATTTGATCACATATGGGAATGTCTCAATGAATTCTACCCACTTGGCATGGCATTTATTCAATTTGTGTTGCCCCTTCAAATGCTTTAAGGATTCATGATCCGTGTGAATCACAAACTCCTTCGGCCAAAGATAGTGCTGCCAAGTCTCTAAAGTTCAAACCAATGCATACATCTCCTTATCATAAGTGGGATAATTTAGAGCTACTCACTCAACTTTTCACTAAAGTATGCAACCGATCTTCCTTCTTGCATCAAAATGCCTCCAATACCTATACCTAAGGCATCACACTCAATTTCAAATGTTTTAGTGAAGTTAGGTAAAACTAGTAGAGGTGCATTTGTTAACTTCTCCTTGATCAGTTTGAATGCCTTTTCTTGTTCCATTCCCCGCTTAAATGGAACGTTCTTCTTGATGACTTCAGTCAAAGGTGCGGCAAGGTTACTAAAGTCTCAAACAAAATGCTGGTAGAAACTAGCCAAGCCATGAAAACTTCTCACCTGCCCTATGGTTGTAGGAGTTGGCCAATCTTGGATTGCCTTCACCTTTTCCTCATCAACCTGTATACCTTGTACATTCACAACAAAACCAAGAAATACAAGCTTATCTGTGCAAAAGGTACATTTCTGGAAGTTAGCAAACAACTTTTTTTTCCTTAGAACATCTAAAACAAGTTTCAAATGTTCAACATGATCATCCAAGTTTTGGCTATAAATTAAGATATCATCAAAGTAGACAACTACAAATTGACCAATGTAAGCATGCAAAACATGGTTCATAAGTCTCATGAAAGTACTAGGTGCATTAGTTAATCCGAAAGGCATAACTAACCATTCATACAAACCATATTTTGATTTAAATGCAGTTTTCCACTCGTCACCTTCCTTCATCCTAATTTGGTGATATCCACTCTTAAGATCAATCTTGGTAAAAACACAAGAACCATGCAATTCATCCAGCTTATCATCTAGTCTAGGAATAGGATGACGATACTTTACCATAATGTTGATGATAGCTTGGCAATCTACACACATTCTCCATGTCCCATCCTTCTTAGGCACTAGCAACACCAGAACTGCACAAGGACTCATGCTTTCATGCACATATCCCTTCTCCAATAACTCACCTACTTGCCTTTGAAGTTCCCTTGTCTCCTCAGGATTACTCCTACAGGCAGGCCGGTTTGGAATTGAAGCACCAGGTATGAAGTCAATTTGATGCTTAATTCCCCGAATTGGAGGTAAGCCAGGAGGCAACTCTTCAAGAAATACATCCTCGAACTCCTGTAAAAGGGAAACAACATTGCTCGGCAAAGAACCGGCAAGATCATTAGTGTTTAAAAGGGCCTCCTTGTACATTAATACTATAAGGGGCTGATAAGAAATTAAAGCTCTTTTGATTTCGCTTTTCTTTGCAATGAAATTGTATTTTTCCTCTCTCACACACATTAAGGTTAAACTCTCTCCTTTCTCTTTTTCTCTTTTATTTTTCACACTCTCTTTTTCTCTTTTCTCTTTTTCTTTTCTCTTTTCTTTTTTCACTCGCTTTTTGCATTTTTAATTGATCTTCAAGAACTTGTTTTGGAGTCAATGGTACAAGTGACATTGGCTGTTTATTCATGGTAAAAGAGTACCTATTGGTGAAACCGTCGTGTGTGGTTCATTGATCAAACTGCCATTGTCTTCCCAACAAGATATGACATGCATGCATGGGAACAACTGTGGCGTACTTGGCCCCACTCAAGTCCCCATAAGGCCCGTAGGTCGGCCCTTGGCATAATTGGCTCTTATTGCAGCTTATCCAGGCCCACTCATCCGTACTGTCCCCTCTAGGACCCACTGGTCCCTCAGGGTTTTATTTCATGTCGCTCATGGTTCAAACCTCAAACCTCCCTTAAGAGGTTCTTATTTCCTTCATGAGTACCAATTGAGCTAAGCCTGTAACGCCCCCCTTACAGACATCACAGATGTCATTACATTCATACATTCTTACTTGTTTAAGCTTTAAACATAATTATAACATACATAACCAAGATCCGTTCATTTTTTTTTTCCAAACATTGCTTAACTTGTTTCGTACCATAATTAATTCAATTATACTTAAAATTAATCATAAACTTATTTTTAATAAAATAGATGTACCAAGTTGTAAAATCATAACTTATAAAAGCATCACATCATAACTCATTTAATCATCACATAATTTAAAAATCACTTGCTCCCACAGTTCGGCAGGCCGAACTTGGGACTTCGGCAGGCCAGACATGATCGGCGGGCCAGAGTTCCTCAACCGACAGGCCGACAGAGGCTTTGCAAAACTGGCTTAAAAACTTGTCATCATTCGACAGGCCAAAAATGTGATCGACAGGCCAAACTTTCAAACATCGACAGGCCGAACAATGATGTTCAGCAGGCCGACCGAGCCAAAATCCATGAGATACTTAATTTGTAAAACAGATTTAACTTTTCATAAAAATGCAAAAGGTCAAAATTCTTTAAAATGATAAAATAAAATATAAAACCATAGTTCATGTATTCTTAAAACTTAACATAAAAATAATGTTCAAAACATAAAACTTGATTTAAAACATAAAAACATTCTTCTTGGCATTTTTTTGGTTACAATTCATAGTGCTTAATGCTCACATGCCTTCCCATGTCCTCTGCCTATTCCATGATTTTCTTACCCTTATCTGCAACATGACATAAAACTTGATTAAGCTAATGCTTAGTAAGTACATATAATTCTCACAATTTAAAACATTTTATATACATTATCATCATCATCATATCATAAAAGTGCCTTAAGTACAATTTCATAGAAACATATCTTTCATTACATTGACCATATTAAAACTTATTCATTTTATCTTAAGGGCCCAAGTGTTACACCATAAACATCATCATAGGCGCGCTGTCATGAGAGGAGAAGGGTAGCTAATCCAAAACCAAACATGACATCATAACATATCATAGCATAACATTGGTGTGCAACACTTATTAGGTGATACATATATATACATAACTTTTCATACTTTGAAACATGTCATCATCATACATGCATAACTTTAAATCATGAAAATCTTTCATAAGAAATTCTTTAAGGAAAATAACCATGAAATCATCATGAATATCATTGTGAACATAACATCAAACCTTGTAAAACGTGTCATGTTGTAGGTGAGAATGTACTTACCTTAAAGCTAGCTTACTTAACCTTAATATGCTTTGGTGACGATGCCGTGGTCTCGATGTGCTCGTTCCTTTGTGTGTTCATGCCATTTATCCATTAAAAATATAATAAAATTAACACTTATCATAAAACATCCATTCATATATCATCACATATTCATTCATCTCATTTACAAACACAAACACAATTCATAACCATAATTATCAAAACATAAAATTATCATCACATAAACATGTTATCATGATTTTTTCTTAAATCATAAAAATTACCTTAAACATGTAAAAAAAACCATACATTTTAAAATTCATATAAACATCTCATTATCATGCATTTCAATATCATAAAATTATTTCATCATCAATAAAAATCATTTAAACATATAAAACATTTCATAAAACAAAAAATCCAAAAATAACATTGTTAAAACAGTTTTCTTGACCTAACCTCCTAAAAATTTCATAACATAAAATACATTCATCAAAACATTACCAAACTTTGCAGTCAATATCATAACATATACATGAACATTCTTGTCAACTTTCATGAAAAACATCATTCATTTACCCCTTGAATAAAAATTACATTTTCATACATCATATCCAAATAACAATATTTCACTGTGAAGGGTAGAGGATAGAAAATTCATATTTTATCATAGAAACAATGAAAAGACTTGAAACTTGGAGAAACATCACATAACACATACATGCATAACATATTAAAAATTCAGGACAAAATACAATACCTAGAGAAAGATATTGCAGACGAATTGAGGAGGAGAGATACTTTTCAGAATTACTGGAAAAATTGAGTTCTTACCTTGAGAATTTATTTTCAAAATCCTTGAATTCGACCAACAAAATATAACTTTTCTTTCACTATTTGCAGAGAATTTTCGAGAGAGAAGAAATGGAATTCGTGGAGAAGAGAAGAGGAAGAGAGGATTGAGAAAACGTCTCAGAAACTGAGAGAGAGAAGAGTGACAAGATGAGAGAAAAAGATGGAAAAAAACGTTAAAAGTTTTTTAACATAATGAGCATAATTGAAAAATTCAATACCCTCTATTAAGTCAGAATTTTTTGACTAATTGATGGCTATTGGCGTGGAGGAAGGAGAGAAGAAAGGGAAAGTCAAACAACCACTCATCACTTACCATGTTTTGCCCTCTTAAAATGGAAAACCATTTAAAATCATGCCAATCAATGCGAAGCCAAACCTTTTATTTCCTTAACTAACAAAATTATTCCATTATTATGCCAATTAATCACATTAAATCACCCATTTAACGTAATTATCTTAGCCATAAATTTGGAGACATTTCTGCTGACTGCTCGTCAGCTGTCTTCGGCCTGTCGATTTTCCCCTTCGGCTTGCCGATGGTTTCCATCGGCCTGTCGATCTTCGGCAGCCTTTTCGGCCTGCCGAACTATCTTTAAATGCCATACATTAAAACATTCAATTCATCATTGCATCATAATTAAACATACATTATAAATCACATGAACACTTGAGCACAACGATTTCATGCGGTTGTCACCTGTCATAAAACTTGAAATAAAAGCTAGTAACATTAAAATCATATATCATAACATGTCACATAAATTATTAATAAAATTTCCTTAATGTCTTTACTAACTTAACGTGACCTATTACATAAAATAGGTGGGTGTTACAACAACATCACAAAGCACCTTGTCCTTATACTTTCCAATAGAAAACGCTACCATCAACTGTTTAGTAACCTTGATCTCACCACAATCATTTAGCCATTGAAGCCGGTATGGCCTTGGATGCTTCAAGGTAGGTAATGCCAATTTCTCCACTAACTCGGTGCTAGCCACATTTGTGCAACTTCCTCCATCTATTATCACAATGCAAACCTTGTTATTCATAAAACACCGTGTGTGAAACAAATTCTCTCGTTGATTATTCTCTTATACTTTAGCCTATGCACTGAGAGCTCGTCTTGCCACTAACGACTCTTCAACTACAGCACACTCCCCATCATAGGCATCTTTGAGAGGTGGCATGTCATCTATTTCTTCTTCTTCTTCATCCTCTGAAACAATCTCTCCTTGAGCTGTAATCGCCATTACTCTCTTGTTTGGACATTCGTGAGATATGTGACCCCTGCTTTGACATTTAAAGCACTTAATGTCATGACTTTTCGAGGTAGAAAATTCAGTGTTACCTTGTTTAGGTGCAGCAACTTGTTTGGCATCCTTAGAGGGCTCGGTCTTTGGCTTGTTTGATGGAAATTTATCCTGTTTAGGGGCTAGTCTCCATGTGTTTGATGTAGCCATGCTAGATCCCCTCCTTGCCATGTTTCTTCGCTTCAACTGTTGCTTGACTTTGATGGCTTGGTGCACCATATCTGTCAGCTCCACATAATGTTGCATTTCTTCCACATCCACAATCTCATGGTTTAAACCATGCAAGAACCTAGCCATAGTCGCCTCCCGGTCCTTCACTACATTTGCACGGATCATTGCAACCTCCATCTCCTTATGGTATTCATCAACACTCCTATTACCTTGTGTGAGGTGTTGGAGCTTGTTGTACAACTCCCTATGGTAGTAACTCGGGATGAATCATTTGCACATGATTGCATTCATTTCCTCCTACGTCTCAACAGATCGCTCTCTGTTTCTCCTTCTATCCTTTAACAACTGATCCCACCAAACAATAACATAGTTAGTGAATTCAATTGCAACGAGTTTTATCTTTTTAACTTGGAGTAGATGTGGCAACCGAAGACCATCTCCATCCTCTTCTCCCACTCTAGATACACCTTAGGATCATTTTATCCTTGAAAGGATGGAATCTTCACCTTGATGCTTCCTAAGTTATCATCCTACCTCTACCTACCTAGCTTCTCTTCTCTATTCCTTAAACCACGCCCAAACCTGCCCCGGTTATTAGGTGAATCATCAAACTCCTTCCAGTCATCATCATCCTCTACATGCCCCCATTGTTCACCATGGTGTACACGTCTAGGTTGCCTAATGGAATTATTTTGGCATTGCCCCCTTAGGTGTTCCCTCTTCCAACCTATCCATTCTCTCATGTAAAGGTTCCAATTCAGCTCTCATCATCCGTCTCAATTCCCCCATCAAAGCTTGTAATTGTAGGTTCGGAATGGTTCGTTGTTGGGCTTCTTTGGTTGAATTATCTTCTTGATTGTGAGACATGTTTAGAGTCTGCAATAAAAGGTTAGGAACCTCACAAGCACTCCCTCACATGTTTCACTCAAGAATGATTCGCTCACACTCGTGTTTCAGTCAAATTAGCTTTTAACTTAATGTTCTCACCGCTCTTGCCCTTTTCCACTCGTTGTGTCTTCTCAAATTCTTAATCAGACTCAAGAAACACACAAGATCAAAGCAGCAATTCAAACTACCCAAACAACCTAGAAGATTTAACATGTAATACATAGAATGGCAAATGAAGACTCAATAACAATGATGCTAAATCACAAGAATGTGTAAAATGAGTAGCCAAATTTTTTTTTTTGTGTTTTTTTTTTTTTTTTTTGCTATGGAGTAAAGTGTGTTATGGGCTTATGGAACCCTATAGTGATGAAAACAAACAAAAAATTTTAAGATGGGTCTCCAGACTTTTTTTTTCTTCCGGATCCTCTTGTTTTCTTTGTTTTCTTTCCTTTTTCTTTCTTTTCTTTTTAGATCCCGCTTTTTTTTACACGAGAAACAAATGGGAACCATCAAATTTAAATCAAATGGAAATTAACTGACAAAAGTATTCAAAGCAAATGGAATTGGCAAATTTTGAACAAGAAAAGGAAGGGAAGAATTTGGCGAAGAAATTCATACCTTAAACCAGGAATTTTTTTTTTCAAGACTCTAAATTTGACTTTTTTTTAGGACTCTAAATTTGACTTTTTTTTAACAAGAACAAGAACATAGGATAAAGGATAGTCAAACTTGCCTTGGAACCAATGCTCTAATACCAACTGATATGAACCCCACCGACTAACGCGACAAGACGTGAACCAAATCTAGAATCGAACCCCTAATCCCTTAAAACACATATTTGTTGAGCCTTGACTCGTAATCTAGTGAGACATGAACCAAGAACCACGGATAGGAGGACATCACACCTAAAATTGCAAGAACACTTAAAACCCTAGATGATAAGTCAGTTTGTTGAACGCCACAAGATTAATCTTGCTAAGTTCAAAAAGTCTTCTCAAGAAAATAAGAAGAACGTAAGAAAGCCTCACCTAATTTGTGAAAATGATCTGATTTCTTCTCCTCCTAAAATAACAAAGTGTTTACAAATATATGGGAACGATATGCAGCCCAAAAATCCCTAAGTAAATCCTGACTTGGAAAATCCCTTAATTGGTGCTTTCCCATGTGAAATTAAGCCCTAAAATCCAAACTTTGCTGGCTGTAATCCAACAGAAATACCATAAAAGGAAAGTAGCTAATTTTATCCCTTAAAATGCCCCTAACCTAATCTAGAAAAGGGAAAGTATCCAGGTTTGTTTTCATGCCTAACAAAATCGAATTTGACAACTAAGAAAATACGAAAATGTCATCAGGAAAATAAATTGATGACGAGGCTCGAACTTGATGACATGGTGCTCATGTGTCGATGCAAAATAGGAAGGTTTCCCAAAATTACAAATCTGACAAATTGGCCCCACAATTTACTGGAATCATGCACCATCATTAATGTGAATCTTCTAGAACCTTAATCATAGTGACTAGGCTCTCGTGACATTGACTTGGGCCGATGCCGGGGCTCCATTTATGTGAAACGTCGCAAACTTGTTGATTGAGCCTGTTCAATGCTTCCTTGAATTGCTTGGCCTTAGATCTCGTGATCGGACCACTTGAATGGCTTAATGGATCACGAACATGACTCCTAACTTGTGCAGCTCCATTGCTTGCATCAAAGATTATTTAAGGAAAAAAAAAGAAGAAAAAAAAAAGCAAAACAAAAATAGAAATATAAATGAAACATGGTAAATGCAAAAGGAGAGAGAGAAATTCTTGTGATGTAACCTTGAAGAATGAAACGGATACATGTTTGATGTTTTACACGTTTAGTATATGCTAATGAGTAATGATAAAGATGTTATTCTGTACAATTTTTGCAAAAGGAAATAGCGAAATAACACTCAAAATGGTGTCATTCACATTTGTTCCCTAAAAAATAAAAAATAAAAAAGGGTATTGCCCCCCAATTAAAAAGGAAAATTTTGATAATTGATATCTTTTAAGATTTACTTTTTATAAATACCACACATCTTTGTTTGTGGTATAACTTAATATATAATATGAATGATAGTGTGACATAACTGTTTCTAAGTGTAGCATAAATAAAAATAACTTTTAAAAGTGTGGCATAACATGTAATTTCCTCTAAAAAATTAATATACTAGATTACCAAAGGAGATGCCAACATAAATAGAAGTGACTGACAATGATCTCTATCATTGGTGTCGATCACTGAAGAGTAATCTCGTAGAATATTTTTAGTAATCAACTAGATATTTTTTTAAATGGTGTCATCGCATATAGATCTGAAAGTTTCGTGGCCAAGCTATTTGGTGAGTGCAAGCTTTGAATTGACGATCATTGAGTGTGAGCTTCATAGACATTCTCTGCTGCAATCTTTGGTTCTTGATGTGAGCTTTAGCGGCAAGCAAAGGTAAAGAGAGATGAGAAAGATACAGGAAGAGAGATGCAAGAAAGAGTTTTGGTTTTGTTAGTTTAAATTGGGTTTAGAAAACTATATTTAAATAATTTAGACTAATCACTTATTAGTGGCATCATAAACCTCCACCACTCATATGTGCCGGCATAAATACTGAGACTAGAAATCAAGTCAAAACCCAGCTAATTATCTCGATGAATTTTAAAGGAATATCATGTTGCAGATGGTGGATTTTGTACAATATCCGTTTGAAGGTGAAAACCCAAATTCCGTCATATGATGTAAATGGGTTCACTTTGTGGACCCAAACTGGGCTTGGGAAACTCTATGGTTTGTAATTTTGATGGATCAAGAATAATTAAATGGGCTCATTTATTTTCGGTTCAACTTAATATTAAATCCTACATTTGGGTTAAGGGTGAACGGATGGTGGAGAAGTTCCAATAGCCTTCTTTATTATCATTGTTAGACCAAAAAACCCAAAACTTAGATCCTAGAGGCTTTCCATGAGCTAAAAAGGATTAAAAAACCATTTTAGACCATGCTACAGACGCACTCTAACACGCCTCCAAAGGTGCCCTGCACCTAGTGCTAGAATCAAATGTTTAGCCAAAATTAGAGGGATAAGTGACAGCAAGCAAGTTTGATGACTGTCAAACCTTCGAAGATCAAAATTCCGGTACATGAAACTTGGTCAAACTATGCATAGAGCCTCGTAAACCAAGGGAATATGCCAAATAAGCTAAAATTGGGGAATTTGGTTAAACTATTTTTGTATTATTGCAGGAGCATGCTTAGAAAGTTCCTGGAAGCTCTTGCTCTAGTATAGGAATGGATCGTTTTAGTGGTTCTCCAGAGTACAATGGCAGGTCCTCTAAAGCAAAACACTACACTCTCCCCTGCAAATACCCCTTTATTTCCAACCATTTCCATGACAGTTTACAACGCCTATCTCACCAACCATCTTTCTTAATTTCTCTCGAGTTTGTGCCTTTCAAACTTATCATTTTCTTTAAGTATGCATTTTTTGAACTTGAAATTTCCTCAAATGTTCTCAAAAACATTCCTTAGGCCCACCACTAAAGCCTTGCCAGCCTTAGGAAATCTTTAAAATACTAATTGAAAGCACTTGTTAGAGAGTTGGGTATAATAATCTATTATAGACACATAGACACATCTTAATATACATGTAAGGTTATAAGAATTAAAAAAATAAAAAATAAAGAAAGAATGAGATATAATATCTTGAAGGAATAAAGGAAAAAAAAGAAAAAACATAACGAAAGAAAAAAAGCAAAAGGAGTGAAAGAAGAGCCAGATGGAAACAAAAAAAAAAAAAAAAAAGGAAGAGACGAAGAAGTGTTATTGGCACTTTTCTATATGTAAGGAGTATTACACCTCTATCATCTTTTGTTACCATCTTTACCATTAACGAATCTTGAAGTTTTTGGGATTCTTCTCGGTAGTTCCACACTTACCTTTAGAGATAGTCTAAGATCATCTCTAAAGGATATTTAGGAATCACTTAAAGCCTTTTAACTTCATCGCCTTCGTCGTTGTCAGAAGGCTTTGAACTTTGCCATCACCAGTAACACTCAAAAATCATTTACAGAGACCACTTAATTTCGTCTCCGGTGCTTTGGTTAAGTCTGCCTCCAGAGCTTGTCCCAAGTAGTCTCGAGAGCCAGTCCTGACCATCTTCGAAGCTCACTAGAGTGATCTTTAGAGCCCGTATCTCTACAAACCTTATGACTACAAAGCTCCTTATTACATCTCCATCAACCATATGGTTGCTCCATCTTCCAAACTTCACTAACTCTTTTTATTTGTTATTGTTGTTGCTGCACTTCATTTCAGTTGCTTGGCAACAAAGTGGGCCCCAAGAGTTGTTCTTCTTAGGCTCACTTTGGCCATGACCGACCCCATCATTATGTTAAAGGTCAAGTACTGAGTCTTTTGACCACGTTAAAATTACTGCCATTGAATCAAGAATTACTCATATGCTACCTCGACAAGTCATACCCTTCAAAATCTAACAGACCCCAACACATGTTTATAATTTGGTTATATGCTACTTTCGAAAACTGGTCATTTTCTTGCGTCATTTTGATGTAAAAATTAAGCGTAAAGAAGGGTATGATGCTGATTATATTCACGCCTTGATGGGGACAATTATACATACCCATTAGCTTTCGCTATTGTTGACTTGGAAAATGTTGTTTATGGGAGTGCTTCCTTAATAAATTAAGGGAGGAAATTGGGCATCATGAGAGTCTGGTTGTTAATTTTAATCCACGTAAGTAGCATTGCAAAGACATTTATTGATGCACACCATGGAATATGTGTTTATCATAATCTGAAGACAAAATTCAAGGAGCCCAAATTTTCATGCTAGAGCGTTTAATACAACAATGTTTAGAAGTTATTGACTACGAGAGATGGACAGATGTCTACAGGTAGTGATCAATCGAGAAATTCTAGTAATGAGGGCTAATTATAACTAAAACAAAAATTAATCAGAGCCATAAATTAACTTTTGTAATTTTAGTGGAGTTCACATGTCTACTACACTATAGAACACATATGCATATAGAGTTTTTGAAAATAAATAAAAAAATTGGTGGGGGCTTAGGCCCCACTTAGCCCTAAATGGCTTTGTGCATGGTGACATGTATGTTCTCATGACCACGTATGTTTCTAAATCTTTTAACAATGTATTTAGAATGGGAATGGAGTTGTCTGTTGCAAAAGTGATTTGTCAATAGTTTCGATGTTGGTATGTTCAACTGGTTTAACAAGAGAAAGGAACACGACTGTAAGCACTTTTATGGAAGTAACAAAATGGTGCACAAGAAATTGAGCAACTCCACTAAGGCTGCAATATCTATGTGAGTTTGTTTAAGCAAGTTTGTCGCTCTCTATTAATCATGTTTGAATATAAATTTTATAGTTAATCGAAACGTGGCAAGTAATGAGAATCAAATTACCAGAATGCCTATGGTGGAGGAGATATGTTTACAACCCATTTATTTGATCGGTTCAGTCGAGTTCAGCTCAATTTGAATGACAATTACAGTTTAAATTGGCGTTTGAAAAAACATTTAATTCGAATTAAACTAATTGTTCAAACTGAGCTAAATTGCCTAACTTAAAGTTCAAACACTCCTTCTAAGTTATGGCGCACCACAATATATTTATGATTTGTTTTCTTATAGGTTAAAAATTTTAGTTTTAAGAAAAATAAGCCATTATGCTACCAAAATTTTGTTAGAATTAACTAATATGGGTAGAATGATTCATGATGGGTTTTAATAGTAATGGGGGTCATAACTAAATCCTATAAATGTTGAGACTTTACATGGCATTGTCGGATAATTTTTTTGAGGCCATCCAAAGTATTTATCAAAGTGATATCCTACGGGGTGCTCCTTTATTGGGCACCACTGACATACATATTTTGGTACCATTGATGCTATATGGCCTATTTCATGGGGTGCTCATTCGGGGCACAACGGACACAGAGTGCTCATTTAGGGCACGACATAATTTATTATGATCTTTCTTTCTTTCTTATACTTCACTAACAATCTGGGATGTTTGTGGGAGAAATTTGAGCGACAATTATAAAGTTTGAGTTGTCAATTAGTTTGATAAACTGTGAACATGATGAATTTTTCTTATATTGATATGAGATTTTGTTTTAATAACTTTATAAGGATTTTAAAAATGATGTACGAATGGTATGAAAAATCGAGAGGCAAGTAATAGATTTCCAAAAATGTGCACTATGTGCTCACCTAATGTGCACTATGTGCTCACCCTCTTTTTTGCTTTCCCTTTCGGGCTAATCAAATTGATACTTGACATCTGGGAAGGCCGTTGATGCCCCTCGTTGTACGATTGGTATTCTCCCTTTAATTTTCTTAGTGCATAGATGATACATGGAATAAACACTCCTAGGAGATAATTGGTTATTTATAAACCTTGTTTTATTTATTGTTTGAATTTATTTTATTTATTTTGACTAAAATTATGCAGTTGTATTTTTTATTTATTTGATAAACATTCATTTAAATTGTGTATATTTTTATTTTAAACCTTCTATTTGTATTTTATCTTTTATTTTAAAGACTCTAGAGCATATTGAATTGTTTTTTAGAATTTATGGGCCCCACTATAGTTTCCAAGTGTTTTGGCTTTCTAGATCTTCAAAAACATTTATTTCAATTTAGTCACTACCCTCATATTCGGGTCGTGACAATTAAGGTATCAGAGCGATGGTTTTAAGGTTTTTGGAATTACCCTGTTGGGTTTTGAATGGTTTGAGCGAACTACTAGGAAGTAATCATTTGAAATGTAAACTCCGTGCACTAAGTAGTTAGGCTAATGTGTTTGATGTCCACATTCGTAGTTGATTTTTGCATATCCATTGGCCTTATCTTGTACTTCCCCTACGAGAATTTAATTTCTCTTGGATTTTCATCTTCTATTGATGATGTTGTTCATGTTTTTTTTTTTAGGTATATTTTTGAATTTGAATGAAATTCAATTGGTTTTGAAAGTCTATTTACTTATTTTTATGTTATGTAGCGATTTATAGTTCCAAGCGACACTAGTTCCTTATGTAATGCATTTTCAACATGTATTTTGGGTTTAATAATTATTTAGGTGAAGAAGAGATGAGTGAAGCGTGTCCATAGATTTTGTTCTTTATGTTGTGAGAAGAGTATCCATGAGGTTTAAATTCATTTTGATTAAGTAATGAACTTCAACTTGCAACTCTTGGGACTAAGAGATTGATAAGTTCATGGTAAATGTTGGATGAGATAAGCGTTGATGAAAATCTTGGAGACATTTTGATTTATTGATTTTGATATTCCCAATCTTTAGTGTGGTGATTGAGATTTTAGGGGTCTAAGTCTTATTTTAAAAGTTGGAAAATTCATAGATGGTGATTTTATTTGACTATATTGAGTTTAGGCAAATGAAAAATTGTTCTTTTGTGAAATTTGGGGCTTAGAAATACATAATGAGGAAAAACCATGTGCCACCCACGGTTTTAAAAAAAGGACATGGTTGGCATTTGACAAATTGTTTTGTTTAAAAATTTAAAATAACAAATAAAAATAATTAAGAGTAATTAAAAATCATTAAAATAATCAAAAATAACATTAATTTAGAAATTTCACAAAATGATCAAATTAAGTTTAAAACATTCATCATGGCACACTAATCCACTATTTATCTACTAAAAACCACTTAATTAATTTCAGGGCGTGACATTTTTTTGCCGAAAAATTTTTCAAATACTTATTTCTATTACATATAAAAGTGATGATGTATATTTTCATCACACCACGACTATCTTTCATTTTTTTCATTTGCTTTTCTATCTTTGATCTTTTTTTGTTCTTTTTCTTTGTTCTTCTCTCTATTTTTTTGTTTTTTACAAATCCTTATAACCTTATATGTATTTTAAGATGAGTTTATGTTATGTGTCTATTATCAGTTATTGTACTAATATATATATATATGACGAGTAAAAAACACATGCTACTCATCTTGAGAAATACATTCTCTCTAATTTAAATTTGTTGAAGAAAATTTGAATTGTCTTTTTGTTTTACTTTACTCATATTAACATAGTTTCATTCATACATGTCATCACTTAATTTTTGGGTTTTTTTATTTTCATTTTTCCAAAAGATTCACTCTAATATGATCCTTTTTTGATGTTCTTCATTTAAAAGTTTTGCTCTACATAATATTATTAAAATATATATTTTTAGATGCGAACCTATTTAATTTTTTTGTGAAATGGTTATTATTTTAAAAGGGATTCTAACAATTTTTTTTAGTTATGCATTAACTAACAACTAACTAAGATCTTAAATAAATTAAGAAAATAATAGCATGGTAATCAAAACTTAACACGTAAATAAAACATATAAAATTTCTCTACCTGTGCATAGCATATGGGTTTAACTAGTAAAACTTAAAAAAAAAGGAAATAGCATGGCAAGAGAAGAATAAAAAATAAAAAATTTTTGGAAAAACAAATTTCAAATATAGAGAGTGCGATTGAAGCATCGTTTGCATAGGCCTGAAAATCCCATTTGTTAGTTCGTTTGGATGGTCTTTGTTGTCTCAAGCGTTTTATTAAAGGAAGCCAATTACTATAACAAGCACAAGCTCACTGGTGCCTTTTGTATCTTTTCCGGTGCCAACTCGATTAATGACGATCGCCGTTGCGATTCACCCATCAAGAAAAGGTCCAATCTCATGGGAGGTTGATAGATAGCATGACATCGTAGGTTTTTCATTGTTGTGGTTGATTGTTTATGGCATCATAATTTTTGGAGATGGCAGAAAAAAGGAGGACAAGTGGCAGCGCATCATGCATGATGGCTGCGAGATGATCGTTGTGATGATTGTTGGCTTCTTGAGGCTTGCACAGCCTTGTAATGATTAGGGCTTATCGATAATCTTATTTGTCACAGCCTTAGTACTATCATTGGAGTGTAAGAGGAAGGGAGAGGGGAAGAGATACAGGGGGAGAGAGATGAAGAGAGAAAGTAGTAAGGTAATTTTAGTATTTTCTTGTATGGAAAATGTTATTTATCCTTTCCTCTATTCTTCTAATTTTTAGAATTAATTACAAAAATTCATCTTTAACTATAACACTTATAATAATGTGCTCTTCGAACTTCAAAACGAAACATGTGTTCCTCTGATCTATGAAAAATTAACGAAAACCCACTTTTGATAGAATTTTTAATAGAAATAGGTACATAATTAAGATTCAATAATAATATAGGAGTATTTTAGGAAATATATTAGATTTTAAAATTAATTTGAATTTAAAAAGTTGATATAATTTTAAAATTTTAATTGTTAAAAAATAAACTAAAAAACCTTTAAAAAATTTTTTAAAAAATTCTTCTTTTACTTTAATATAACTGCATTAAGAAAAACAAACAATGTAATGTTTCACTGAACTGTTCAATAATCCTCATTGTTCTAGTGATATTGTGTCACTTTTATTAAAAACTATAATTTAAGAAGTTTTTTTCGTTAATATTTAAAAGATCAGTGGAAACAAATGTTACATGTTGAAGATTACAGGCATATTATTACAAGGGTTATAAATGAAGGAGAATTTTTGTAGTTAATAATAATTTTTAATGATCCCATTCCATTTCCTTTAAGTAGGAATGAGGGAAATTACATAATTTAGGAAAACATTATGAAATCAAATTTTTAGTATAATAAAATACCAAATTACCCTCTCTTTCTCTCTCCCTCTCTGTTGCCTTTTCTCTTTGTTACTGTCAGGAGTTACCATTGCCAATGGTCCTTGCTAGATTGTTGTTGTCACGAAGCCCTAAAATTGTTGAATTCGTCCTTGTTTGACATTGAACTCATCTTCTCCAGCAATGGTAATGGCCATTAGACCATAAAACATATGCAAATGTTCAAATCATGCAAAGCCTCTAAGACGTAATATCTTCAAAATTACTAATTGATTATTAGGAGTAAGAAGTGTAAGTGACGATAGTATTTGTTATAATTAAGTTTTAATAATGTTTATAGAGTATTGTTGCATGTGATAGTGGCAAAGGACTTATGCGCTTGAGGGAGTTTTTGTCAAAATTATCAGGTTTGATGTCATGTGATGAAAAATGTGATATTATGAATTTTGATATTTGATGATTTGATTAAAATAATATGTTTTATAAATGCCTAAATGAGATAAAATAATGAATAACTCAAAAAGTGAAGGGGTCAGAGAGGGGGAGTTTGCAAGGTTTTAGGATAAAATGTCAGGGCTAAGGCGCTAAGGGCTAGGGCACTAAGGCGTAACCCAAGACCTACAACTAGGCGCCAAGGCACCATCCACAAAGTACAATCAAATTTTTCTGTTGTTGTTTTTTTAGGCGTTTATATTCTATTTTCATTCTTTTAAGCCCAAATTTGATATTCAAAACTCTCTAATTAAATCCCAACCCTTATGTAATTTCTATACATTTAATCTTAACTTTTGAGGGCTTAGGAACATAATATAAATAATCTAAGCTAGAAGGAAACAATCATTCTATACTTAGCCACAAAATTCTAGTTTTCTCTCTCTCACACCAACTCTCTTTCGTATCAAGAGGCAAGGAAGCCAATCTCTTCTCCTTTTCATTATCTATATTCTCCAGCAAATAAGATAAGCTAAATTTTACTTGTTTTCAATGTTTTTAAAAAAGGATGATGGCTAGGGTTTCATGTATTTTAGGGGATCTTGATAAGAAGTCATAATATGGTTATGGTTGGTGGAATTTGTGATGATCATAGTGTAAAGATTAATCATGGAAAAATGGCATGATATAATTAATAGAAGCATGAATTAGGGTTTTCTTAATTTTCTTGAAGACATAAATTAAGGTTTTATAGTTTCTTGGATTTTTATACCATAAATATTAATTATGTGATATTATGACATAAACACTTTCAAAGAAGTGAGCACATCGGTCTCAAAGTGTTGTATCACTTTAAGTATGGTATAATAAGTCCACAAGTCAGATAAGTACATCTCTTAGTTGCAATATGTTTGTTCAAAGTATGAATTGCATGGTGTTATGAATGTTCCAATGAGGATTTTATGAAGAAAGTTATGATAAGTATATTTATGTTATGCTCTTCATAGTTATGAAAGAGGCTAATTAAGAGTTATCTAAGATAAAAGATGTTTAGGAGGTGCATACTAAGACAAGTCCCATATTTTACCAAGTTGCAAGGTGCTCAAAAGATGGTGCCAAGTCAAGTCCTATAAGATACTTGCCTCGACAAGTTTGAAACTTGTAATCCCATTCTCATCATGGTTGTCCGCATTAGTACATTGCCAAGGGCCCAAATAGTAAAAAGATAAGGAAAGAAAATAATGCTATAAAGAATGTTTTTAATAAATGATTTTATGATGTTAATCTATTTTCCTTTCATATTCTTACATATTATGTGAATACATGGAGAACTAAAGATAAATGTTTTGTGAGATTTATGAATTTAATTAATAAGTTATTTGTTTTTTCTAGTTTATTTGCATGTTGTGGATAAAGGTAAGAACTGAACTCAAAGGTGTAGGAGGCTTGGCGTAGATGTGTATACATGTGGTGGTGGAGCGAGTTATCAGATTAGCCTAGTTTATATTTATGTTAGAATTTATGTTTTGGTTATGATTTACGAACTTCTAGGTTTTGATTGACACATCTACGTTTACATCAAATTAAGATGTTAGTTATTTGCTTTATTAAAAAATCTATTTAATGCTCTTTGTTAAGTTAAGAATTCTACAATTTTCATTAAAATACGAGAACATTAGTTATGTCTTAAAATTTTAAAATTTGTTCTAACCTTTTGATGACACTAGTAATTGCCTAATTATTGTTTACATGTCTTCCACAGTAGTAATTTAAGTATTTCTCTATAATAAGTGGCATTAAGTAGAAAAATCATAGCATTCCACTAAGGGGTGTTACACGAGACCACTAGAGCTTGTCGAGAGCAGCAAGATCTTGACGACGGTTTCATGATGGTAAGCAGACACAATCTCCATCACTAGTCAACTTTTCCCCATGCTCTCTAATCATAAGCTATAGATCCGACGATGACATGTGATGGGCGATGAAGCTCCATGCGTCTTCTATGACGGGTGCGACGATCTAACTCCATCGACTCCTCAAAGCTTATGACAATGAGTGATGATAAAGCCACCTCCAAGAATAATGTCCTTTGTTGTCGGTGTTGCAAAAGTGGTTGATGAGCACCAACTGTTAGGATAGTACTTCATTTGCATTTAATAACATTTTGGATTAAATGAATAAATAAGTAATAATGCGAATATTTCATGTGTTAATAATGGTTCTTATATTGCTTTCATTATCATGTTTAAGCATTTAAGCAAACATGTATTCCATGACTATTATAACCAAATCTTGGGGTCAGGTATATATGGAGTTTATATGTGGTATAGATAGGAGACCAAGATAATAGTCTACATTATATAGTCTGCAGTCTATGTATTTTAGTTGGGTACTTTATACATGATGAGACTGTATTGGGGATTTATGTCCAATTGGGTAGACAGTTTATCTAGGATATCAGAGCGGATTGACTCCATTGTAGACACATGGTGTAGTAGACCTAATGGTGGTTGCACACTGGACTGGACCTAAAGTATACTTGATTTACTAATAATTCTGTTTATCTTAAATCAATTCACTTTGACAATCATCTATGTGTGATCTTAATCCTAAAGTCGATTAATAACTCTATGTTTGTAGCTTGTATATTTTGATATGCCAAAGGCAGGAGTTCCAATGACCGAAAGCTCCAATGTCGGTACTCCAATGACCGAAGACTCAATTGTCGGTACATTAGAGATGCAACATATATTCGATGAGAGCATAATCCATAGACATGGAATCAATAGCTCTCTAACAAAGAGCTAATGTTATCCTCCTAAAGGTATTATTTAGGAATTTGAAAAAGAACAAGGCCTTTGTTATCTGAATATTTGTGGTGACCAGATGATTTTTCATTTGTGTTGGTCATAAATGGAATTTTCTAAATAAGCGAAATAATGGAACTTTGAGATTATTGAAAGATAAAATAGAACTGAGTCCTTCATCCTATTGTAGATATCCTACGGGAATACACATATACATGAGAGGTCATGGACAAGACTAATAAATAAAGTCTCATAATATGATATATTATCAAGAGAGTAGATTTGGTTCTTTAGTAGAGGGACACCAAAGTTATAATGAAATAGGTAATTAATCGAGGATTAATTTATCTATTATTATTAGAGCTTGATAAATATATGTCCATCGGGTCCCAATACTAGCTTACGAATTCTTTGACTAGTTGTATAGAATACAATTTACCACAGCTATTATAGGAGATTACACAAAATGGGTTGTTGGACCTATCAATATGCAAGCCCAACAGTTTAGTTGGACTCTGTGTGGCACCAGGGATAGTCCATTTAGACCATTGGCACCTATCAGAAGGAATTGGAATTAATTATTTAATTAATTAATTTCAAGATAATATTTATTCAAATTTAATTATTGGGATTTTGTGACAATTCATTATTTTGTATAATTAATTTAAAAATCCTAATTGTATTTAAATTTAGATAAAGGATAATTATTTAAATTAGATAATTATCTATAATAATTAAATTTTAATTTAAATAGAATTATTTGAATGATAATTATCTTAGATGATGCAGATAATCACATAACCCTACACTATGATTAGATCAAATTCAAATTCTTCCCTATTTGTAGTTGGCGTGCAACACTGGGATAAGGCCCAATATATGTGGTGTGTAAAGTAGGTAGAGGAGAGAGAAAATACTCTCCTAATCTAGATAGACTTCTATCTCCTCTTGCCAACACTATACATAGAGGTCTCTAGTCCTCATTTATTCTTAGACTGTTATTGTGCAACTTTTAAAGAGTTGAGCTTTGATCTTTCTCCTTTCGTGTTCTTAGTTCCTCAAGCACATAGTCCAGTTGTAAGGAAAGAAGCTGTGGTGAGATTATACTGAGTTGTGCCCACACATACAACAAGTAGAAGGAAGAGCCATAGCTTTGAAGATTTGAAGGTAAAGATTTTCCTTTGATTAGCCAGACGTGCTACTTCTCGTTCATCAAGAGGTGCATTTTGAATAGAATTCTATTTTTTATTTATAGCAATTTGAGTAAGATTTTGGGTAATTAAATAAAAATTTTAAAATTCCATTGCATCACGAAGTTGATTTTTCCAATACCAATAGGGACAAAAATGAAATTAACTTTTATTGAATGTCTAATAACCAAAAAGTATGTGTGTGTGTGTGTGTTGTGTTTTTCAATTATTTTGGTACTGTTATTCACTATAAACAAGTTTAAAAACTAGCCATCCTTTATATTTTAAGAAGAATGAGGGAAATTGGCCAAATAAAAATATGAATAAAATTTTATAGACCAAAGTTTTACAAATGTTAGCATATAGTATATTCTGATAACAATTAGACTCTTCATCTATTAAAGACTCAAAAATACGCCTACTCAATTTCATTCTCTCTCCTCCTCTCTTTCTTCCCTTTTCTCTATCCTCATACTCTCTTTACCGCTTTCTTTCTGCAACAGAGCACCTCCTAAAGGAAAAACTAAAGACTTGCGAATGAGGCTGGCGAAAAGGCTAAACCAAACTTACAATGAAGACAATAATGGCACCTTGCGGTTGCCAGCATCGTGACGAACAGAGGTAATCTTCTCTCCATGATAATGACAAACAAGTGCTCAAGACGTCGATATTGTTGTGACCTCTAAATGCTTTTGAGCTTCTCCATCTTCTCCACATAGGTATCTAGCATCAAAAAGGTCTCTGATGGTGATAGCGTGCGAGTCCATTTGAGGATGGTGTTTGGCTTGGAGAGAGAACAGACAATAACAACCTAGATTCATAGAGGCAGTGGTGGGGTTTTGAAGATCGTCACATCATTTGGGAGGGTTGTAAGCAGTGGCACGTTGAGGCGGCACATGGAGGTGACACAACGGCAGTCCAACGGATGAGAAATTAGGGACAGAGAAATGTAAAAAAGAGAAAGAAAAGGGTTAAATAGGAAAACAAAAAGGTTTTAATTTTAATGAGGCCTATTAATTACTAATCCTTAATATATAGGCTATTTATTTTTAAATGTTTGATTAGTTGGCCTTCTTTTTAATTTAGGAAAATTCTATTTACACTCCGTAATTTTAGTAAGGCACCCAAAATATTTAAAATTTAAGATTATTTTCTTTTTAATATTAAGATCTTATATAATTCCACAATTGCCCTTTTACGCACCCCTTGTGTTTAAACTATTTTGTTAAAAAAAATTTACTTCCCTTTCTTTTTGGCTACTTTTTCTTTTAATTTTATTTGAATTTGAATAATTTCCTTAAAATCAAAATCTTTTGATTGCATGTTAAAAAAATCTTGCATTATATATATTTTTTTTTCTACAACATTGTTTTTTTTACATTTTACATTTTTTTTATTTTTCTTAATATGTTTAGTATGCACATGCTCTACGCGTGCTTTTCCGCTAGTGGAAAGAAAAAAGAAAAAAAAAAGAGTTGTTCGGTATTGTTTTTAAAATATGTGAAAATGTTTTTGTTTTAAAAAATAAGAATTTTTTTACAATTGTGCTGAGAATTTTTTTAAAATTTTTGCCTCAAAAAGTGTACAAAACCATTTTTTAAAATTCTAAAAACAAAAACAAACGGGAAGAGTTGCTCGTGTTACGATGAACAAAGCTACATCAAAAGAATATTTTTTTCCTCTAAAGAGATTTTTTTCTTTCTTTTTTAAGAAAAAGCAAAACTAACTTTAAAATACATTTTTGCCAAAAAAAACTTTAAAGTTCAAAATACAATAAGAAATCTTTGAATACTTGATTAAAAAAATTATGATTTTAATGTAGTTTGAAATAAAAATTTGAAGTTACTAAAAAAAAAAAAAGGGAAGTTAGCCCAAAAGTAAAATCTTTTTATGGTTAATAGCTCTAATAGTCTCTAAGCTTTTAACATTATGACAATTTGGTCCTTGAATTAATTTAATATGCTAAAATATTCCCTAAACTTTTTATATTGTGGCAATTTGGTCATTAAACTAATTTAATAGGTTGAAATAGCCTATGAAATAGCAAAATTAGTCCTATCTATTAGTCACTATTAAAATTTGAATAGAAAACATCATAATAGTATTCGCCCTATGGCACTTATCTCCACAATACTGACCTCACGTCACCCCCTTACTACACCCTCTTTGCAACAAAACCACTCTGTTGCTGCTCCTACCAATTACCTCACCCGACTAGCCACGCTGCAGCACTATGCCGTCATAGTGCCACTGCGTTTGCCATTTCTATTTTAGCATATCAAATTAATTTTAAGACCATATTGTCGCAATGTTAAAAGTTCAAAGACTATTCTAGCCCATTAAATTAATTTAAGGATTAAATTGTTCCAATATAAAAAGTTCAAGGCCTCTACACTATTTACCCATCTTTTTAACACAATGGGCCGTATGTAAGGGCAATTATCCTTTGATTTATGTTAATAAGACATGTAGCCCTTTTGTCTTTGTAGAATTAAAATATGTCACAGTTCATGAATATTTTTATATGTCACAATACATATGCATAAAAACATTATGACCATAATAATGATATTGTTAGTTTTAATTTATTTTTTTAGAATAACTATAATATACATATTTAAGATTTTAAACGGATTATGATATCATTATATTTGAAAAAAACCCTAAAATTAGGGTATTTATTCCTTAAATTTAAATTGGTATCTAAAATAACAATTTTAAAATTCCCTAAAAAGATGAAATTTTTTTATCGACAAGTTGAATTTACTGACAAATTGGAATTAAGGTGTTGTAACTAAATTAATGATATAGTTTTATTGACAAATTAAAAATAGGCATTGTAATTAAATTAATGACATAGTATTATTAAGTCTTTTTATGTGTCTTACTAGTTAAATAATTGATATATCATTAAGTTAATGACACGTAATGATAATGATATGCAATGACATTTATTTCTTAAGACTTTGAGTGAATGATTTTTTCTTTTTTTGTCATATGTAATTAAATTAATGATCTAGACGGTCTGCATATGATTCTTGATTGATATCCTTTTATATTAAATTGAGTTTTTATTGATTGTCTTATACTATATTCTTTTGCAGTTGCAGGAGCAGCATAGGATGTTGCAATCTCCTGATGACATGGTTTCATTGCTTACTGTGCTTGCTAATCAGAACTCAGTTTTGTGAAAAATAGTGGAGCTCGGTAGTTGTGGGAGTATTTTTTTAAAATACTTTGACCGACACATATGGTGGTAATATTGTAAGATTTCTCATTATTATGCAAATTGAATTGCGTTACTAATTTTATTTCGTATGTCAAGTTTTGAAATATAAAATCGAGGGGTTTGATAATTACTTGGCATTCTCTCTGATACCTTTTTTATGTAATTGAAAGAAAATGGATAGCATAAAATCTTTTTTGAAAAGGGTCTTGTTTGTCATTAAAACGCAGATGTGTGGTCGGTGAAGTTGAGCCATCTGTTGGTCGAACTTGCTGGAGAGGTGCTTCGGTTTTTGATTCCTGGGGAGCTTCTTTGTTGGTGAATACAAACGGAGTTGCTGTGACTGTTGTGTTTGTCATCTTTGAACGACTGGTACAATTGCAAGAGAATGGTAATGACTCTATTTGCTTCTCTACTTGCACCATGGTGCCGGTGACATCGTTACATTCCTGCGACGTCATTGCTGATTGGATATGTGGCTTCCTTAAGTGTCCCAATATGTGTTTGCGATCGTGTCTAGCATTGCAGTTTTCAGGAATGGCTATCTGGGACGAAGCAGTGAGCAATTCTTGATTTTCTGGTAACTTAAGTCGGTATCAGGATTAAAAAAAATAAAAAATAAACTATTAGTGCCAAAAAAAAAAAAAAGAAATCATAATGTACACTTTTGATATACCTAAAGGTGTACCAAAAAAGTGAACCGCTGCATAAATAAAAGTAACCACTGGTTACCAGATGGAAGTCTCTCAATCCAGGCATTTTGTATGGTAAGATGGATAACTTCGAGAGTGAAGTAAATGGTCCGACTTCCTAAACGACCGCAAAAATCTTCCAAAAGTAATTCAAAATATTTTAGTTGGCTAGAAATCATGGCTTTTGCTTGTCTGGGACTGGGATGCATTTGGTTTGCGGAAATTAAAAGCCCATTTAGTTTTCTAGTTAAAGGGCGTCAGGTTTCTCACACTAATCTTTTAAGCAAGGGCGAAGTAGAGTACAATGTACGCCTAAACATTACCAAACGATGTAAATCGTAAAACGATTTTCAAACAATTCGATACAATCATGTGATGGTGCAGGTCCGAGCTGCGATAGTATACCACACACACGTGTGATGCGATTAGACAAAGATTGACCAAAACCAGAAAATTAGCTTTAAATGGCAATGTTTTTGCTAGTGTCATTTTTACATCTATAATTAAAAACAATTTTGTGTCCTGTTTGCAAAATTTGTAGTTAATTTGACGGTTGAAAAAGCAATATCTATTGTTAAAGTAAAAATATATACTTTACCATAAAAGCTCTCTAGTTGTTATGGTGGAATACCTGCTAGTAGCGACCTCATTCTCTTTTTAGCCACTCACTCATTCTTATTTTTTAAAAAAAATAAATAAGAGAAGAACTTAAAAGTTGGAAAAAATATTCTAATCAAATTATAAAATTATCAGGTGGTACAATCTTGTTTAAAATTAGTCGCTTTATTTTTATATCACCAAGAGCAATAAAAACCATAGAAGAGCAAAGAAATAAGAACACACAAGTAGTTTTGTAATAGTTCACCTTTAATGGGGGAGTTAATATCTATTTTAAATAGCTTCATTCCTCTTATAAAATATTCCTAAAATGGGTAACCCCTTCATATGAGGGAAACCAAGGCACTGCAATCACATATGTAAAATCCGTAAACTCTACTTGATAAAATGGACTAGACGATGGGCTCCAAAACTTAACAAATCTATTATCCAGAAAAAGAGGCGTCTTATTAAGACCCCCAATAAAATCTCAAGGGAAAAAACGTGACGGATGGAAAACGAGTGCATGTGATGTCAAATTCGGTCTTCAAAACATGATAAAGCTGTGAGACTTTCACTCAAAAGACTACCCCATAAAAAGAAAGAAAGAAAAACAAAATCTTTCTTAAGCTATGTTTTGAACGGAAGAAGCAAAAGACAACTCCTTTTTGGACAAATTTAGCATTCAGAGTCAATGTCAAAAAAATACGGCTCTCCTTTCACTTTATGGCCGTTTACAAATGCTGAAAGTAATCAAACGTCTTATCCATGGTCAGACAATGGCCTACCAATCACTAAACAAGCATTGTTTATTATAGGGCTGGCAATTTGGGTCAGGACACGATGGTATGACGCGAACCCTACACGAAAAATGCGGGTTAGGGTTGGGAAAATAGGCCTTAGGTTAGAATTGGGTCGAACCCGCCTGACCCGCAAAAAAAAAAAAACAGGTTGGGTTTGGTTCAACCCGAATCAACACGAAATCAACCCGAAATAACCCGCCAAAAATGTGTCGAAATCAGGTTGACCTGAAAATTGTTAATCAACCCGTGTAACCCAAATTGAACTCGTGTGACCTTAATATAACCCATAGAACCTGAAATTAATTTTAATGTGTCACATTAGTCTAACATTTGTTGTATATCTAACTTGACATGATTCTAATTTCTAGCATATTTGTTTTTGTTAAACTTATACAAAGTTCTGTTAACTTTTTTGATGGTTTTGTTTTGTTGGGTTATTGTTTATTTTGTAGGCTTATTGTTGGGTCTATCGTGTTGCGGGTCTATCGGGTTTAGCGGGTCAGTGTGTCGTGTCAACACAGCATGCACAAAGTAGCATATTTCAGGTAGCACGGGTCGGGTCGGATCAACCCACCTACACGTCAGGTTGTGTCCAGGTTGGGCTTTTTTGACCTGTTAGGTCACGGGTCAGGTTTGGGTTTGGGTTGGCAATTTATATAAGGGCTTAACCCGACCCAAACCCGACCTGTGGACCCAAATTACCAACCCTGGTTTATTAGCATCTAGATTTTCCATTCAATCAGTTAGTCAATAAAGAATTCTATCAATCTTTTTCCTTTATCGAGAGGTAGAAATGTGCTTGTGGATCCCAAAGGCCCCACTAGACTTCCAAATAAGGACTTCTTTTTTTTTTAAGTGAAGAGGATTTTTTGTGATCTTCCTCCTGTTGGAAACGTAGTATGTTGGAAACAAAGTGCGCAGCGGAATTTTAAAAATTTTTCATCAGAGTAATTTCTAAAACACAAGTTTGACATGCTATATGTATAAATTAGACAGATCTTACTAACCTTTGTGTGAAGAACCCCCGCAACCTGTGTAGAGAAGTAACGTTCCAGAAGAGCCTCAACCAACTGGTCTTCTTTGCTATTCTCTATCCACAATCGGAGTGAGTGTGGGCTCACACGTACAGCTCTTCCACCGGTGACTCTCCTTCTAACAAATAGAGAGAACCCAAAGCTAGTGTTCGTGATTTGTGAACAAAACTATCAGAGAGTTTTTCAGATGCTCACTAGAAGAGTATCACTCTTAATCTCTCAATTGATCAGAGTAAATCATGAGACTCACTCCCTTTTTATAGCCATTGGTCCTGGGTCAGTCCTTATCAGATTAGGTCTCAAAAACTTGAAACAGAATCAAATTCGGATCAATATCTGATAAGATCCGCGTGAAAATGCATAATCTTATTTCTCGCTGATCGGCAGGCCGAACTCCCGAGAAAAAATCTTCGCGAATCTTTTATTTTCACCCGAGATTCTAAAGGATAAAGTCTCAGTTTTGATTCAAATAACCTAATAGAAAAGATATCTGATCAAAACAAACTTTATCAAGATAATCTCTAAGAAAATAAATCAATTCACAATAATTCTACAAGTTTATCTTGATCTAATTTATCCAAAATTAAATCAACCGATAAACAGACAAGAATTATCCGATCCTAATAATTCAACAAGTTTATCTTAAATTAATTTTATTACAAAATTAATTCAACCAATAAACAGACATGAATTATTTGATTCTTACAAATTTTAAACCAATCTGATAATTCCGACATAAGTCACCAATTATTGAAAAAGCACGCCGTGTCGTTACAGGATTTTGTGAGCTAGCAAAGGGGACCAAAATGGACCTATAAAGTTCAAGCTCATGATAATTATGAAACCTAATATTCCAGATATACATTTCACAATTATCAACTCCAACGCTACTCCACTAAAAGCTTGGAGCTGCACTCTCAAACTTTATAGAATTACGAAGCTCGTGTAGCTAAGTCTCCATGATATATCATAATGTATCGTATCCCCATATGATAATCCATAATCGGCTTAAGGATAAGTTTTGTCTTACCTTCCTGATTATTTTTATCTTACGTTCCATTGTCTCACCAATAGAAAACTTACCATCCAAAGATAGTAAACCATTCGGTTACACCTATGTATCCAAATGGTTGAGCGCTCCAGTTTTTCGATTACTAAACAATGCATATAAGAGGATATCATTACTCCTAAAGAGGAGCTATGGATTCTATATCTATGAATAACAAGTCTACGCTATCAAGAGTCATGCCTCCAACATACCGGCATGCATACCACTATTGAGATGTGGATGTCACCCATTGGTACATCAAAAGACACAAGTTGAGACAACGGGCCCACTATTCATCTCAGGATTAAGATACAATGCAAATGATTGTCTAAAGTGAATCGATTTGCTAAGACAAAATTATTAATCCAAATCAATTCACTTTATGTCCCGATCCAACACATCATCACCTATGACAACGCGCCAATGTTTCTATTCACGGAGGCCAACTCTGATGGTCAAGACAAACCATCTCCCAAAAGGGATATAGACAACATAACAATCTATTCATGAATAAAGCACCCAACTTTATTCCCTCGATTGCAGATCATATGTTTCAGACCATCACCTTAAGAATCATGTCTTCCGCATAATCATCCCATCATATGCCCAATTCTTAAGGTTTAGACCGACAGTCTCAGACTACTGTTTGCTTAACATACATTTAACAAATATGAATGTAAAGAGGACAATATTTGGTATATATAAATGAATAAATTCTTTATTGATAAAAATGTCTCCAAAAACATATTACATTTTTACTCCTTAGGGCATACATGTCTAACAATCTCCCACTTGCACTAAGTGAGTAAATACAGCAAATTTTGCATCCCCATAGCTTCCACATGCACCTCGAAGACTCTCCCAGTAAGTGTCTTCGTAAAAGGATCAGCTAAATTGTCCTCTGACGCGATCTTGCACACCGTGACATGCCCGCCCTCAACGAAGTCCTTTATCACATGATACTTTCGATCAATATGCTTACTCTTCTTGTGAAATCTTGGTTCCTTAGCATTAGCTACCGCCACACTGTTATCACAGTACAGTGATACCACTTTATCCATACCAGGAACTACCTCAAGATCCCCAAGGAACTTGCGGAGCCACACTGCTTCTTTCGAAGCATCACTAACCGCCACATACTCGGCCTCCATCGTTGAATCCGAAGTGCAATCTTGCTTCACACTTCTCCAACTGATGGCACCGACACCCAGAGTAAACACAAACCCGAAGTCGATTTCCTAGAATCCAGACAGGATTGAAAAGCTGAATCAGTGTATCCTGGAGGAGTTAAATCCTCACCCGAATACACAAGAATATACCCTCGAGTCCTTCTTAGGTACTTGAAAATATGCTTTACCGTAACCCAATGGTTCGGTCCTAGATCCGCCTGAAATCGACTTATAATCCTGACCGCATAGCTAATATCCGGTCGTGTGAAAAGCATGGCATACATGAGACTACCCACTGCCAAAGCATAAGGCACCTTCTTCATGTATTCTCTTTCTTCATAAGACTTTGGAGAGTCATTCTTAGAAAGAGTAACTCCAGACCTAGATGGTTGCCCACCTTTCTTGGAATCCTGCATTGCAAACCTTCTGAGAATTTTATCTATGTAGCAGGCCTGTGACAAAGCTATCATTTTTTTCTTCCTATCCCGAAAGATCTGGATACCAAGAACAAAATTAGCCTCACCCAAGTCCTTCATGTCAAACTACTTGGTCAACCATAATTTGACCGATGACAATGCCCCAACGTCATTGCCAATTAGCAGAATGTCATCCACATAGAGCAGTAGAAAAACCACCTTCCCATCTTTAATGTGTTTGTAAACACATGGTTTATCCACATTTTGTGAGAACCCATAAGTCTTGATCACTTGATCAAATCTTATGTTCCAAGAACGGGAAGCCTGCTTAAGTCCATAAATTGACTTTAGCAGCTTACAAACCTTACCCTCTTGACCCGCGACCTTAAACCCGTCTGGTTGTTTCTGTTGGAATTAAAACATGAAATGCAGTGGAAGGAACAGATCGTTGACAAACAAAAATTTTCTGAAAACTTTGTTCATCGGGAATAGATATATAATTTTAATTACAGAAAGCTTCAGCAATTTTTTTTACTAACCTTTTGAAGACTATCAGGGTATCCTAGCTTTCCTCTTTGACACCACGATCTTCCAAACCAGGCCTCCACACCAATGGAAAGACGAGTGGGCGTCAAACTGCAAGAATAAATTTTCCTCACACTTTTCTGAATCTGCTATGTACTCAACACATGAGATAGCAGACCTTTTTCTTTAGAGAAGAACTCTCAATTTTCTCTCTAAAAATTATGTGAATAAAAATTACTGAGATAACAGTTATCTCTCCCTTTTTATAACTGAGCCATTAGTAATTTTTTCTTTTCTTTTTCTTTTCCGTTCCTTTTTCTTCTTTTCTTTTCCGTTTTCTTCTTTGTTTCCTGAATAATTTTTTTTTTGTGAGATTCCTTATATATATATATATATATATTCACGTTTACGGAATGAAAACGTTGCCTTTTTTTTTTTAGGAACCGAATCAGATTCGGTTCCTTATTTTTATATATATATATATATATAAAGGGGAAACGTGACTTTCACGTTTCCTTCCCCTTTTTTTTATTTATATTATATTAATATATGTATATATTAATATATTATAAAATCTTATATATACATATATATAAAAAGATTTGCTTCAAAACCATATATATATATAAATCTCAATTCAAAAATAAATCACATTTATTTAAGAACAGATTTTAACAACAATCAATTAATTAACTAATGCTCAGTTAAATATGATAACATTTATCACATTACATTATGTGTCATAGAAAACATTTTTCTGTGTCACGTTAATAATTCAAGTGTGAAAAAATTAATTCAGAATTCAAAAATTCCGAATTAAACATGTATAATTCATTCTATGCAAAAATCCAATATAGTGTTACAGAGGTGGTAGTGGGGATCTATGGACCAATAACCCAAGCTCCAATAAATTTGACATTTAATCAAACTCTTTAATTAATGTGCCAAATTTATTAGTTTCAGTGTTGCTCCACTAAAAATCTGAAACTGAACTCTTGAGATTACAGTAAAATTACTCAAAGAAAATTAACGAGTAGTCCATTGATATAATCATTACATATAAGTCAGTCCTCCATAAATAGTTCATAATAAGAGCTAGGTTCAATTTCCGTTCACCTCTCTTATTACATCTTTATCCTTGAGTTCCAATAATTCTCTAATGAACAATTAATTCATAATCTTATTATGAACGAGCGCTCTATTGTTCAAACCTTGAATTATCACTCAAGAGAACTATTTTTATAACTTCCTTAGGGAAGGAATGGATTTCATATCTGTATAATATTATTCCCAGCCATTTATTACTTTATGTTTCCAAGATGCTAAGTTATAATCTATGCTTGGACAAATCTCACCATGTAAGTCAAAAAACATAATGTAATAAATAGGAGTCTAATAAATACTCAGGATTAAGACTGTCAAATATATGATCATCATAGTGATAAATTTGAATACTCTATTTGTAACGGATGATTATTAGAGATTCATAATTTATCTGGTCCAGTCCTATATAATCTCATTATATAAAGTACCTCCAATCCAATGTCTCTACATTAATAGTCCGGATAATGACTATTTTATTTTAGATGAGATTGGACCGTACTTGTAATTTTTAATTAAAGATCCCAAACTTTAATTAATTATTACGGACTATTTAGATTATTATCTATAAATTTTATCCCTAAGTAAATAACATTTATATGCTAAATTTATAGTCACATAAATAATCATGGAATTTTCTTGATGTTTATAAATGTATTCATAATACATATAATCAACCAAAATAATAATAAATGTCATTTTATTTATTTATTAGCAATATGTACAATGTCACAGCTTTTAGGGCACCAAACCCAACAATCTCCCACTTGCCCTAAAGCAGGTGAGACATGTCTCTAAGTCCTAAGCCTTCCAAGTGTCCCTCAAAGCTCTTTGCAGGTAACGTCTTGATGAAAGGGTCGGCAAGGTTGTTTTTCGACGCTATCTTCACAACTTCCACATCGCCTCGATGCACTAGCTCTCTAATCAAATGATATTTTCTTTCTATATGCTTTCCTCTTTTGTGGCTTCTAGGTTCTCTTGAATTTGCCACTGCACCACTGTTGTCACAATACAGTGTGAGTGGTTTATCCATGCCTGGAACTACTTCCAAATCATTTAAGAACTTACGGAGCCAAACAGCTTCTTTAGCTGCTTCACAAGCAGCCACATATTCTGCTTCCATTGTTGAATCAGCAATACAAGATTGTTTGATGCTTCTCCAAACTATGGCTCCACCACCAAAAGTAAACACTGATCCAGACGTAGATTTACGTGTGTCTTTGTCTGATTGAAAATCAGAATCAGTGTATCTAATGGGAATCAAATTCTCACCAGAATAAACTAGCACATAGTTTCTCGTTCTCCTATGATACTTGAGAATATGTTTAACCGCTACCCAATGATCTAATCCTGGGTTGGATTGATACCGACTGACTATACCCACCGCATAGCAAATGTCAGGTCTTGTACACAACATGGCATACATTAGACTTCCTACTGTAGATGCATAGGGTACCCGTCTCATATTTTCTTCCTCTTGAGGTGGCATAGGACACTGCTCTTTTGAAAGATAAACTCCATGACGTGTAGGCAAATTACCTTTCTTGGAGTTTTGCATCGAAAATCTGATAAGCACCTTATCGATATACGATGCCTGAGACAGCGCCAACAGTTTGTTCTTGCGATCTCTTATGAGTTGGATTCCAAGAACATAACTTGCTTCTCCTAAATCTTTCATTTGGAAATTGCTGGCGAGCCATTTCTTTACATCAGAAAATACGCCTACATCATTCCCAATGAGTAGGATATCATCTACATAAAAAACCAAGAAGACCACCTTCTTATCTTTGATGTACTTGTAAACACAAGGTTCATCAGTATTTTGATCGAAACCATAAGATTTGATCGCTTCATCAAATCTCAAGTTCCAAGATCTTGAAGCTTGCTTGAGTCCATAGATGGACCTCTGCAACTTGCAAACTTTTTGCTCTTGACCTTTGACTACACACCCTTCTGGTTGCACCATATAGATGCTTTCCTCAAGATAGCCATTCAAAAAAGAAGTCTTGACATCCATTTGCCATATCTCATAATCAACACAAGCAGCAATGGATAAAAGAATCCAAATGGATTTAAGCATAGCTACAGGTGAGAAAGTTTCTTCATAGTCAACTCCCTCCTTTTGGGTATAACCCTTTGCCACAAGCCTAGCTTTGAAAGTCTCAACTTTCCCATCCACTCCTCTTTTCTTCTTGTAAATCCATTTGCACCCTATGGGTTTTATCCCTTCAGGTAGGTCTACAAGATCCCAGACCAAATTGGAGTACATGGACTCCATTTCAAGGTTCATAGCCTCCCGCCATTTTTCCTTCTTAGAAACTTCCATTGCATCACGATATGTCAATGGATCATCTTCACCATTATCAGAGATAGCAACATTTGCTTCTCCAAGTTCCCTGTAGCGAGTAGGTGGTCTTACGACCCTCCCACTACATCGAGGTGGTATGACATTTTGATAGGAAGATGTGGTCTCCTCATTTTGTCCTTCGACAATAGTTGTCGGTTGCAGTCTGATCTGATCAGAAAGTAACTCTTCAAGTACAATTTTGCTCCGAGGTTTATTGTTTGTCATATAATCATTCTCGAGAAAAGTGGCATTTGTCGATACAAATACTTTCTTATCCTGTGGACTATAAAACAAACCTCCCCTTATTCCCATTGGGTATCCCACAAATAAGCATACTTCAGAACGTGGTTCCAACTTCCTAGTCTTACCTTTCAGCACATGTGCTGGACACCCCCATATACGGATATGTTGTATACTAGGTTTGTGACCATTCCATAACTCTAAAGGTGTTTTTGAAATAGACTTAGATGGAACTATGTTTAGAAGATATACTGCAGTTTGTAGTGCATATCCCCAAAATGAAGTGGGTAATGATAAGTAGCTAAGCATGGATCTCAGCATATCAAGCAACGTTCTATTTCTTCTCTCTGCAACACCATTTTGTTGTAGTGTTCCAGGTGCGGTGAGTTGTGATAGAATACCATGTTCTATCATATAATCCTTGAATTCAGTATCAAGGTATTCTCCTCCTCAATCATATCGAAAACTCTTCACCGTCTTTCCTAATTGCTTTTCAGCTTCCGCTTGGAATTCTTTGAACTTTCCAAAAGTTTCAGATTTCCTTTGCATTAGGTATATGTAACCATACCTTGAATAATCGTCAATAAATGTGACGAAATATTCGTAACCACCACGGGCTTGTACATTCATTGGACCACAGACGTCTGAATGTATTAGCTCAAGTGGTTCCTTGGCCCTTTCGCCTTTTGTAGAGAAAGGCCTCTTAGTCATTTTACCTTCAAGACAAGATTCACAAACTGGTAGAAAACTAACTTTTAGCTCTTTTAAAGGACCTTCCTTTATCAGTCTGTTAATTCTGTCAAGGTTGACGTGACCTAATCTAAGGTGCCATAGGTATGTTTCATTATTAGAAGAAATCTTTTGCTTCTTGGGTTTAGGTTGTTCAACTTTGAACATTTTGGTATTGAGCAGTGCTTTTTCGTTGGGCCTTAAGGTGTAAAGCCCATTTTTCAGATGTGCAGAACAAATATCCAAACCATTTCTAGAAACATTAACATAATTATTATTAAAAGAAACATTAAACATTTGTTCAAACAACCTGGAAACAGAAATCAAATTTCTGCGAAAACAAGGAATGTAATTAACATTGTCTAAAATTAAAAACTTATTTCTAAAATAAAGTTTAACAACTCCCACTGCTCTTGCCGAAACAACCTCTGCCGTTCCCACTCTCATCGTTTGTTCCCCGTCGGCAAGCTCCCTTGAAGAACTAAGCATCTGCAAAGAAGAACAAACATAGTTAGTTGCCCCTGAATCAATTATCCAAGGTGAAGTATCATCTTCAACTAAACAAGCTTCTAAAACGAGTAAATCTGATTTACCGTTGTTCTTCTTTTCTTTGAGCTCCTGAAGATACTTCTTGCAGTTTCTCTTCCAGTGCCCAACTATGCCGCAGTGGAAACATTTTCCTTTAGGCTTCTTTTGGTTGGAGCTCTTTATGTTGTTGTTGCTTTTGTTCTTCTTAGGTTGCCCTCCATTCTTAAACTTACCACTTCCTTCAGTCCCCTTCCTCTTCTTATTTTTTTGGGCAGAAGAGGAGGGTTGAGCTTCTGCAACATTTGCCTCAGCTTCTTTAGTCTTTTCTTTCGAAATAGACTCGAAGGTTTGAAGCTCATTAAGCAACTCAGTCATGTTATATTTCAGCTTGTTAATGAAATAGTTGCTTTTGAACTGAAGGAACGCAGGGGAGAGGGTTTCTAAAATCATCCCCACTTGTGTGGCTTCATCTATCATAGCCCCGTTGACCTCGGCCTCATGGAGATAGTTAACCATGTTGAGAACATGTTCTCTGACCGAAATCCCTGCCTTCATTTTTGCATTCATTACTGCCTTAACGGCTTCGTGGCGAGCCTTTTCAGAAGGTTTACCAAACATGTCTTGTAGAGACTGCATTATCTCATAAGCGGTCTCCATGCTTTCGTGCTTCATCCTAAGCACGTCAGACATCCCAGCCAAAAGAAAACAGCGGGCCTTGTTGTTTGCCTGAATCCAACGATCATATGCTTCCTGTACATTACGAGGAGCATTGGCAGCAGGCTCTGGAGGACATTCCTCCGTCAGGACAAACTTGTAACTTTCGCAAATTAGTACAATGTTCATGTTACTCTTCCACTTGACAAAATTATCTCCGGTTAATTTTTCATTTGAGAGAATTGCGATGATTGGATTAGACATTGTTGCTGTAATAAATAAATAAAATAGCATAAATTAAAATGGCTGCATAAACATCATAAATATATGTTTTGGAATAGTAAACGTGATGCATGATGCATATGAAAAACACAAAAAATATTTTACTAATTCCACGATTATTCAATTTTAATAAATAAAGTGCCGCCATAGGGTAGGTCAAATTATTTATAAATTGAATTGAGACATTCTCAATTAATACATATATTCAAAATATATCATATTTTCTATATTTATTAATAACCGTTTATTTTGGTCAAGATATAATTAACAATTTAATTATGTCTTTATGAGTGTAACCCACTATTTTGGATTTTAACAACTTAACTTAAAATTACCGCTGTAGGGTAGGTCAATTTTGAAATACATTATAAAATCCTATCTCAAGGAAGCCAACCTTGATATTGATTTAAATGGACACCCTCCATAGGGAGGATGAAATCAAAGCGTCGCGAGGCGCCACCTAAATCTCACGGTGTTGTACTAATAGTGGAGACCGTAGGTTATATTGTCATATTACCTTCTCCCCACTCATTATTTTAAAAGATGTGTTTTATCTTATAAAACATCATATGTTTCATAATTCTAGTAGATAAAAACAATTTTTTTTAATTACTAGATTATATTATGTGTTAATAGAATCTCATTCTATTTACACTTAAATAAATTACCAGATTTTCTAAAAATCCAAATTTATTATAAATTGTCTGAGTTACCAAATATTAAACAATTTAAAATTAGATAACTTAGAATTAATGTGAATTTTACCAAGTCTTAACTGTTAAAACTAAATTCACATTATTTGGTTGATTAATAAATTAAGATTCTATAAAACCAACCTAATTAATTTAATCTCATTAAATTAATGCTAACACATATTAAATCATTTTATAAACTCCTTTATAAAAATAATATGCTAAGCGTATGCATGTCATGTTACAATAACTATAAGTGGGCACTTTCCTAAATGACAGGTTATCATGCATGAACATGTTATCACAATCATCACATGAAAATAAAAATGAAAATAAACAATGAATTTTTGACAGGGTCCTTTTGGATAATTAAAATTACAACCCGAAAAAAATAAAAAATAAAAAATAAAATTACAGGGGTCTTCTTGTAATTTATACATAATTCCCTGCTCCAATTTTGCAGTCTTCATCAAATGGTTTATTGTGCAACAATTTGCTGGATTACCTTTGAAATCTGATAGGCCCACAGTTCTCAACTGGGCCAAAAAATCCAATAGACATATTTTTCTTCATCTCTCCACGTGTAGCAAGTGAAATAGAGGAGAGAAGAAAAAATAATAATAATAAATTACAAAAAGCCTATACCCCTTTATGGGTTTACACAGATTGATCTAATCAAACTGAAAATAAAATTATTAATCCAAAAGAACCATATAATTAACGACCAAAAATCCTTTCATTAAACAACCATTCATCTCATGAATAAAAATTAACAAAGATGCAAAGTGCCCACAAACATGCATCAAAAACATGATATCATCAAAATAAAATCATGTTTAATTAAAATTATATATGCTATAACCCGCTCTGAAGACATTTGTTGGAATTAAAACATGAAACGCAGCGGAAGGAACGGATCGTTGATAAACAAAAATTTTCTGAAAACTTTGTTCATCGGGAATAGATATATAATTTTAATTACATAAAGCTTTAAGAATTTTTTTTACTAACCTTTTAAAGACTATCAGGGTATCCTAGCTTTCCTCTTTGACACCACGATCTTTCAAACCAGGCCCACACCAATGGAAAGACGAGTGGGCGTCAAACTGCAAGAATGAATTTTCCTCACACTTTTCTGAATCTGCTATGTACTCAACACATGAGATAGCAGACCTTTTTCTTTAGAGAAGAACTCTCAATTTTTCTCTCTAAAAATTATGTGAATAAAAATTACTAAGATAACAGTTATCTCTCCCTTTTTATAACTGAGCCATTAGTAATTTTTTCTTTCCTTTTTCTTTTCCTTTCCTTTTTCTTCTTTTCTTTTACGTTTTCTTCTTTGTTTCCCGAATCATTTTTTTTTGTGAGATTCCTTATATATATATATATATATATGTATTCACGTTTACGGAATGTAAACGTTGCCTTTTTTTTTTTTTGGAACCGAATCAGATTCGGTTCCTTATTTATATATATATATATATATATATATATATAAAGGGGAAACGTGACTTTCACGTTTCCTTCCCCTTTTTTTTATTTATATTATATTAATATATATATATATTAATATATTATAAAATCTTATATATACATATATATAAAAAGATTTGGTTCAAAACCATATATATATATAAATCTCAATTCAAAAATAAATCACATTTATTTAAGAATAGATTTTAACAATAATCAATTAATTAACTAATGCTCAGTTAAATGTGATAACATTTATCACATTACATTATGTGTCATAGAAAACATTTTTCTGTGTCACGTTAATAATTCAAGTGTGAAAAAATTAATTCAGAATTCAAAAATTCCGAATTAAACATGTATAATTCATTCTATGCAAAAATCCAATATAGTGTTACAGAGGTGGTAGTGGGGATCTATGGACCAATAACCCAAGCTCCAATAAATTTGACATTTAATCAAACTCTTTAATTAATGTGCCAAATTTATTAGTTTCAGTGTTGCTCCACTAAAAACCTGAAACTGAACTCTTGAGATTACAGTGAAATTACTCAAAGAAAATTAACGAGTAGTCCATTGATATAATCATTACATATAAGTCAGTCCTCCAAAAATAGTTCATAATAAGAGCTAGGTTCAATTTCCGTTCACCTCTCTTATTACATCTTTATCCTTGAGTTCCAATAATTCTCTAATGAACAATTAATTCATAATTTTATTATGAACGAGCGCTCTATTGTTCAAACCTTGAATTATCACTCAAGAGAACTATTTTTCTAACTTCCTTAGGGAAGGAATGGATTCCATATCTGTATAATATTATTCCCAGTCATTTATTACTTTATGTTTCCAAGATGCTAAGTTATAATCTGTGCTTGGACAAATCTCACCATGCAAGTCAAAAAACATAATGTAATAAATAGGAGTCTAATAAATACTCAGGATTAAGACTGTCAAATATATGATCATCATAGTGATAAATTTGAATACTCTATTTGTAACGGATGATTATTAGAGATTCATAATTTATCTGGTCCAGTCCTATATAATCTCATTATATAAAGTACCTCCAATCCAATGTCTCTACATTAATAGTCCAGATAATGACTATTTCATTTTAGATGAGATTGGACCGTACTTGTAATTTTTAATTAAAGATCCCAAACTTTAATTAATTATTACGGACTATTTAGATTATTATCTATAAATTTTATCCCTAAGCAAATAACATTTATATGCTATATTTATAGCCACATAAATAATCATGGAATTTTTTTGATGTTTATAAATGTATTCATAATACGTATAATCAACCAAAATAATAATAAATGTCATTTTATTTATTTATTAACAATATGTACAATGTCACAGCTTTTAGGGCACCAAACCCAACAGTTTCATATAAATGGACTCATCAAGATAGCCATTCAGAAAAAGCCGTCTTGACATCCATTTGCCAAATCTCGTAGTCGAGAGCGACAGCTATGGACAAAAGAATCCGGATGGACTTAACCATGGCTACAGGCGAAAAGATTTCCTCATAATCTATTCCTTCCTTTTGCATATAACCCTTAGCTACTAGTCTAGCCCTAAAGGTTTTGACCTTTCCATCCACTTCTCTTTTCCTCTTGTAGATCCACTTACACCCTATGGGTTTTACCCCTTCGGGAAGATCCACAAGCTCCCAGACCCGATTAGTCTTGATAGACTTCATCTCAATGTTCATAGCCTCAGTCCAGAGTCTTGAATCAACATCCTCCACGCCCGATCCTCCCACTGCGCCAAAGCCCCTGAGATTGTTGTTCAAGTTTGTTTGGTTTTTCTACACTGATCGGAATGGTTTCGTTCGGAACCTCCGGAGTGAACAAATCACCCCTTAACTCCTTAAGCACAACTTTGCTTCGAGGTTTAAAGTCGTCCATATAACTCTCCTCAAGGAAAGTTGCATTGGTTGAAACCACGACTTTATTTTCCTTTGGGTTATAAAAATAACCCCCTTTAGTCCCTTTTGGATATCCTACAAACACGCAAACTTCCAAACGTGCCTCTAACTTATTCGGATCCTTAAACAAGACATGAACCAGACATCCCCATATGCAAATATGGTTTAAGGATATCTTCCTTCTTGTCCACAACTCGTGAGGAGTTTTAGGGTCTGATTTTGAAGGCACATTGTTCAAAAGATAACATGCACTTTGTAGTGCATATCCCTAAAAGGATAAAGGTAATGATGAATAGCTTATCATGGACCTAATCATGTCCAACAAAGTCCTATTCCTTCTTTCCGCTACGCCATTCTGCTGCGGAGTGCCTGGCACAGTCAAATAGGATAAAATCCTATTCTCTAACAAGTGTCCCAAGAACTCATCAGAAAGGTATTCCCCACCTTGATCAGATCAAAGTGCTTTTATGGGTCTACCCAATTGCTTTTCCACTTCAGCTCGAAACTCCCTAAACTTATCATAAGTTTCGCTTTTGTGGTGCATCAGGTACACATACCCATATCTTGAGTGATCATCAATAAAAGTGACGAAGTACTCATACCCTCCTCGTGCCCGGATGTTCATTGGTCCGCAAACCTCACTATGCACAAGTTCTAGAACCCCTTCGGCCCTGTTGCCCCTAGACCCGTATGGTTTTTTGTTCATTTTACCCTCCAAACAAGATTCACATTGAGGTATAGATTCTACCTTTAAGTGACTTAAAAGTCCATCCCTTACCAACCTTTGAATCCTATTCAGGTTAATATGGCCAAGGCGTAAATGCCACAGATAAGTCTTATTAGAGTGAGAAGTTTTAAGTCTTTTAGAGTCATTATCATTTATCTCAACATTAAGCAATAAGTCCATCTTAGGTTTGATAAAATATAGATTATTTTGCATCCATCCAGAACAGATAAAAGATTTGTTTTATGAATCACCACTTTTTCATTAAAAGATACTACATAGGAGTCTTTAAATAAAGAAGATACAGAAATTAAATTCCTTTTAAATTTAGGAACATAAAAACAATCTCGCAAAATTAAATTCCTATAATTATCAAAGTAAAGATGGACATCTCCCACTGCTTCCGTTGAGACCAAGGATCCATCCCCCATCCGAAGCGTTAAGTCTTCACGTAGTAGAGTTCTCGTTTCTTTGAATCCCTGCAGAGAAACACAAACATGATTAGTTGCACCGGAATCTATGACCCATATGTCACTGGATTCCTCAACCAAACAAGTTTCTAAATATAGAAGATCACACCTACCTCCTTTGGAAAGGAAGTCCTTGCAATTCTTCTTGATATGCCCGACCTTACCACAGAAGAAGCACTTAAGCTTCTTTGGGTTCTTCTTCTTCTTCTTCTTTTTGCTCTTGGTAGTAGCAGGAATAGAAGACTTCCCGTTCTTGGCCCGTTGCTTCTTTTAATGCCCTAAGTTAGGATTGAAACCAAAAGCAGCTACCATGTTGGCCTCACCACCAGCAGGAGACTCCCTGATCAGCAGTTCAAACTCCTATAACTGTTTCATCAGTTCTGTTAAGGTCATATCCCGTCTATTGCTTAAATTATAAGTAGCTCTAAACGGAATAAATTCCTTAGATAGAGTCTCGAAGACCATAGTCATCTGAGTTTCAACATCGATGTCGGCTCCATTGGTTTGAGCCTCAACGAGGTAACCCATGACCAACATCATGTGCTCCTTTACAGATGTCCCTGGTCTCTGTCTACAGTTTAAGAGTTTCTGAAGCACCCCTTGCCGCTTCGTTATGGCCTGGCCTCCAAACATATCCTTAAGATTATCCAAGATCTGCTTCGCAGTCTCATAATCCTGATGTTGAGCTTGCAGCACGTTGTTCATGCTAGCCATAACATAGCAGCGGGCCTGATCATTAGCATCTTTCCAGCAATCGTACGCTTGGAATTGCTCATTACTTGAGCCTCCCATAGGCTCGGGAGGACAAGGGGTTGTCAGTACATATTTCAGTTTCTCAAAGGATTGGACGATGTCTAGGTTCCATTTCCAATCGTTATAATTCTCACTGGTTAATTGGTTTTTGTCAAGTATCAATGATAAAGTGTTTTTAGACATTTTCAATCTACAATAAAGAATCATATACCAAACATAAGCAAACATATATAATAATTTAGTAAGATAACACAATCATGTAAAATCATACAAATGTGTTTATGTGTCAAAACCTTGAAAATATCACAACCTCACAACGATAATTCCCAACTCAGAATTCAACAAGCTCCTAGGGGAGCCATGCCAAATTCAATCAGGAACACGGATCTCCTCCTGATTAATATATGCCATCCAGGGCCCGTATGATCCAGCATATACTAATAATCGTTTCTTTGGCCATTAATTTTATTAACAGAGCTCCTAGGGGAGGTTAATAATAAAATTAACGTGAGTATATAACCATTGTTTCAATATTTTATCCATGATTTATAATCACCACCTAGGGGTGTGTAACCATAAATCATACTAACATACCTTACCCTTTCAGAAATCCAATCTGGTACATGATAGAAGTCCCTTCCTAGGGGTCGGGACCATCATGTTCTTCCTATTGAGCAACGATGGAGGCCTTAGGTCCTCTCTTCGAAAACCTTCTCCCACTCAATTTTTTGAAGTCAAGGTTTTATTTTAAAATTATGCATGAACAATTTAATATGAGCGGCACTCCCTATTCTATATGACATGTTATCAATATACATGGTAAATCATATTATAATGCAGACAAGCAAAGCTACAAGAAAAATAATAATAACCGTAATATTATGGTTCAATCCTAGAGAGTAGAAAAAATAAGATTACAAGAGAATAATCGAGACATTTATCGATTCTTCATCCTTGAATTCTCAAGCTGTATCCTTCTTCATGCAATAACCATCTTCAAGTCTTCAATCCCGTATGAATGAAAAAAAAACTTCATATTTCCGATCATATCCAAATTTAATGTTTCTCAAAATCGTTTCCAAAATAAAATTAAAACTGCATTGGAAAGATTGCACCTTTTCTCGACACTTGGTAGCTCTCGGTCGGCAGGCCGATCTGGGTGATCAGCCTGCCGGTCATGCTTCATCAGCCTGCCGATCCATGAAGGTTTGGCCTACCGGCAGAGCACCCCAATTTCTGCCCCACTGTCGGCTTGCCGGACCACACGTCCGGCCTGTCGATTTGTGACCTTTGGCCTACCAAACTGTGATGTCTGGCATGCCGACCGAGCAGAAAAACTTATTCCAAAAAATACAACTTTAATGCAATTCATCAATTTTATTTTCAGTAATTCAAAAACATAAAATTAGAGACTCAGTAAATACTTGGGGGCACCATCATCATTCTTATAGATCCGTCTTCTCTGAATAATTATTTAATTACAAAATTCTACAAATTTAACATTAAATAACAATTTCTAGACGGAGATAATAGTCCGCTATCTAATTACATAAAAAACCTAGATACATATTCTAACCTCTAAGGAACCATAACCAGCATTAATTAATTAATAAATAATTAAACAACGATTTAATCAACCATAATTAATTAATAAACTTTACCACATAATCCATGACAACATACATAATTTATAGAAACCTAGAGTGCCATCTCTCTATAAAATTTAATTCAGGCATAGGAGAGATAAAGATCACAAAATTTATGCATATAACATGATCACAAACTTGTAAATTTATATAAAAACCATGGCTCTGATACCAATTGTTGGGAACACAGTGCACAGTGAAATTTTAAAAATTTTTCATCAGAGTAATTTCCAAAACACAAGTTTGACATGCTATATGTATAAATTAGACAGATCTTACTAACCTTTGTGTGAAGAACCCCCGCAACCTGTGTAGAGAAGTAACGTTCCAGAAGAGCCTCAACCAACTAGTCTTCTTTGCTATTCTCTATCCACAACCGGAGTGAGTGTGGGCTCACACGTACAGCTCTTCCACCGGTGACTCTCCTTCCAACCAATAGAGAGAACCCAAAGCTAGTGTTCGTGATTTGTCAACAAAAGCTCTCAAGGAGTTTCTCAGATGCTCACTAGAAGAGTATCACTTTTAATCTCTCAATTGATTTGAGTAAATCATGAGACTCACTCCCTTTTTATAGCCATTGGTCTTGGGGTCAGTCCTTATCAGATTAGGTCTCAAAAACTCGAAACAGAATCAAATTCGGATCAATATCTGATAAGATCCGCGTGAAAATGCGTAATCTTATTTCTCGTTGATTGGCAGGCCAAACATCCGGATCGGCAGGCCGAACAGGCTCCATCGGTAGGCCGAACTCGTCATTCGGCAGGCCAAACTCGTCATTCGGTAGGCCAAACTCCCGAGAAAAAATCTCCGTGAATCTTTTATTTTTCACCAGAGATTCTAAAGGATAAAGTCTCAATTTTGATTCAAATAACCCAATAGAAAAGATATCTGATCAAAAAAAACTTTATCAAGATAATCTCTAAGAAAATAAATCAATTCACAATAATTCTACAAGTTTATCTTGATCTAATTTATCCAAAATTAAATCCACCGATAAACAGACAAGAATTATCCGATCCCAATAATTCAACAAGTTTTTCTTAAATTAATTTTATTACAAAATTAATTCAACCAATAAATAGACATGAATTATTTGATTCTTACAAATTTTAAACCAATCTGATAATTTCGACATAAGTCACAAATTATTGGAAAAGCACGTCGTGTCGTTACAGGATTTTGTGAACTAGCAAAGGGGACCAAAATGGACCTATAAAGTTCAAGCTCATGATACTTATGAAACCCAATATCCCAGATATACATTTCACAATTATCAACTCCAACGCTACTCCACTAAAAGCTTGGAGTTGCACTCTCAAACTTTATAGAATCACGAAGCTCGTGTAGCTAAGTCTCCATGACATATCATAATGTATCGTATCCCCATATGATAATCCATAATCGGCTTAAGGACAAGTTTTGTCTTACCTTCCCGATTATTTTTATCTTACGTTCTATTGTCTCACCATTAGAAAACTTTCCATCCAAAGATAGTATGCTATTCGGTTACACCTATGTATCCAAATGGTTGAGCGCTCTAGTTTTTCGATTATAGGACAACGCATATAAGAGGATATCATTACTCCTAAAGAGGAGTTATGGATTCCATATCTATGAATAGCAAGTCTACGCTATCAAGAGTTATGCCTCCAACGTACCGGCATGCATACCACTATTGAGATGTGGGAGTCACCCATTGGTACATCAAAAGACACAAGTCGAGACAACGGGCCCACTATTCATCTCAGGATTAAGATACAATGCAAATGATTCTCTAAAGTGAATCGATTTGCTAAGACAGAATTATTAATCTAAATCAATTCACTTTATGTCCCGATCCAACACATCGTCACCTATGACAACGCACCAATGTTTCTATTCACGGAGTCCAACTCCGATGGTCAAGAAAAACCATCTCCCAAAAGGGATATAGACAACATAATAATCTTTTCATGAATAAAGCGCCCAACTTTATTCCCTCGATTGCAGATCATATGTTTCAGACCATCACCTTAAGAATCGTGTCTTCCGCATAATCATTCCATCATATGCCCAATTCTTAAGGTTTAGACCGACAGTCTCAGACTACTGTTTGCTTAACATATATTCAACAAATATGAACGCAAAGAGGATAAGATTTGGTATATATAAATGAATAAATTCTTTATTGATAAAAATTTCTCCAAAAACTTATAACATTTTTACTCCTTAGGGCATACATGTCTAACACCTCCAAGATACAATTGTCGTGCAATATGTGTGGATATATATATATATATATATTCTGAAATACACTATGACCTACACTGATGTCATTAGACCTTAGATAATATGGCATGTTGTGCACTAATCTAGATAAATATTAAGTAGTTTATCTCTCATAGATGTGGTAATAATTGAATACTTGCATAAAAAAAAGTGCAGAAATACATGGTCACAAATTTGACTATTAATCATTGATTTATCATGTGAGTCTACTTAGCCCACACCATGATACAGTCTAGTAAATAAGCAGTTCAAATAATTTGGAAATTAATACCTGCTTGGGATGAATAGAGTTTTTGTTTTATTTTTGAAAATTTTTACAGTAACAACTGTCCGTTTTTATTATTGGAAAGAAATATTGGTTTTAGTCTTTGAATTAATTTTCAACTGTCTAATCTACGAGCAGGAGCAATTGTGTGTCACATGCTATAAATTTTGAATATAAATGCGCACAAATCAAATCGTTGTAAAATTATTCCAAAGGCTGGGAAAAAAAGTTTTTATAGGTGAAAAAAATATTTTTTACCATGAAAGTTTCCTTTTTTTTTTTGCCAGAATAAAATGACCTTCATTAAAAGAAATTGTTATGATAGGAATTATTTTTTTATTCTTTAAGTATATATTATTATTTTAGATGTTAAATTAATTTCAACAATTTAATTTGTAAGTATTTATATTAAATATAAATTATATGTGAGAGAAACTATTTTTAGTGAAAAATCAAACGGTTGGAATGGTAATCCAACAATTGAAACAATAGTTATTAGCCGTCGACAAAAAGGATATGGTAAAAATTTTCCTTGTTCAACTTCAAAAGTAAGAGTCATGAAACAGTTTGAACCTCAAACACATCACTTATGCTTTCTGTCCTTGAAATGCTTAAACAGAATAGAAACTGACGAACTGACAGGACATGTGCATCGCTGAAAGATTAGTGAACCTCCTTCACTTTCCAAATAATGATATGCTTTTCTGGCCCTACTAACGGTCCTTTTTTGCAATATGCAATTCTATTTGTACTTAGTATCATTTCTAAATCATATCTGCTTACTGCTGTAAGATAATACAAAATTGATCTCCAATAGTAACCCATGAAGTCTCTTTTGTTAGGCGTACTGGCCTTATTAAGAGCAAATGAAATTTACACCCCTTTTAACTTTCTTTTAATAGCTGAGAGAGAGGAAATTAACATAAAATAAATTAATACATCTCAATTAAGTTGACACCTGCTAAATGATTTATCTTCGATTAAGTTCTCCACTCTATTTTATTAAAAAAATAAAAATGATAAAAAAAATTTGATAATTGTTTATATGCGTGCGTATCGTTCATGGTGCTACTTTTTTTTTTTTTTGGGTGAACAGCCTCATCCAAGAAAATAGCAAGAAAAATAAAAAACCAAAAAAAAAAAAAAAGTAGAGAGAGATCAGCCTCTAGCTACACCTGAACATGAATATTACATCCTATGATTAAATTATGTGATCTTCTTAGGATTTAGTGGAATCAAGATGCATGTAATTGTCACTACAATGGTGATATTTGTGGCAATCATCCTACGTTGCCAACTGGCTACGTTTTTACACTTAAGCACGCATAAACTCCAAAAATAGAAGTTGACCTTTGAATAGACCACCAAAACTCAATAATCAAACGAATAATAATTTGTGGAGACCAGAAGTAAACTTCTCACCTAGTTTTCTCTAACTCCATATGCTTGTTTGATTCATGACCCTCGAGGTGGTGAGGGAGATATACATAAAGGGAGGCATGGACCTTTTATAACAAAAAGTTGGACAAATAAAAATACCAAAACCCACTTGGATAGTGGATCTTGTCTACTTTTAACTTCCCATATTTCCCTTAAATTAGAAGCCCTGAAACCAATTCAAAGTATCCTATTTACTATGACACCTAATACGGGAAAGACCAATATTTCATATTCTAAAGGACATAGAGCTTTTTTTTTTTGTCTCTTTCCTTTTGGCTTTGATTTATTCATCATTGATATTCTAAAACCAGAACCCGTTTAGATTTTCAAGAATCTGTATGTATGATATAGTGGGGAGTAACTTGTAAACTTCAGTGCCAAAACAGCATCGAGAGCTAGGGACAGAATAAGGTGGATATGATCTGCAGGTTTTGGTTTGGAGGACTATAATTTAGAAAGATTGAAAAGCGTATGCCCCTAAAGTGGAAGTGTCGTATGGGTGGAAAATTATATGGTCCAACAACGCAAAGGATGTCTTACCCCAAAAAAAAAATAAAAATGCAAAGGATTGCAAAACAACATACCATTTGCAGAGTCTTTACCATTGTGTCCCATGTGCTTTTTCCTCTCTCTTTGATTTCTCTCTTTAGTCCTGTACAATTATTTGATATATCATTATTATAGTGTAATAATTTTTTTAACACCTAAGGATACGAATCACGCCAACAACGCGACGAAACCCGATACCAAATATGGAAAATTCGAACCCAAGATCTCTCAAGTTTGATGGAAACCACGACCCGTTGCTTAACAAAGCAAGAACCTTGGTATGGTGTAGACGCCACAAATGGGGTGGAAAGTCCGTTTGATAAGTCAATTTTGAATGCCACAAGAAATCCTTGATAAGTTTAGATAAGTTTCTTTAAGAACTTAAGAAGAATAACTCTCAATATGAATGAACATCAAAAACTGAATTGCATAATCTGAAAGATGGCCTTGTATGGCCAAAATTCACATAGGGTTTATTTTAAATATAAAATTCCTAATCTACCTTGAATGAAAGAAACGCCTAAATAAAGCCCTAGGATGGAATCAAATTTAACTCAAGATTCCTTCCTCCTATTCATGCCTCTAATAAAGTCTAAACAAAGATTCTAAATTTCAAATTGTGAAATTGAAACTTAAACTAAAATAAGATTACAAAGAATTCAAATGTTGATTCTTTGCTAGACACACCACTCCTACATGTGTATGTGTATGGAATGGGCATGCAAGTTGGCCATGCAACGACTCAATGTGCGTGTACGGCTGATTGGCTCCCTTCTGGATCAACTTTGATGAGTAAAACCAGCCTTTGTTCACCATCAGTAGTGAACATACTCTCTTCTTGTTGTAGAACTCTCCGGACCAAGTTATTCAGCTCTTCTTTGAATCTTTTAGCTCAAGCCCTCGTCATCGGACCAACTGGAACTTAAATTGGATCATGAAAATTCCTTGCAGCATTGATGTCCTCGTCACCTAACCTCCCATAAATATCAATATCATTAGCCAAAAAAAACCTAGTCGAGCTATTGCATATTTTGTAAGAACTAAATTTTATAGAAAATGCATGCAAAGATTTTTTTTTATTTTAAATAAAGTGTTGAGAAATGTAAGGTAAATTGAATCATAACCATTTAAAAATTAGTGTGGGTTCACAAATACTTTTTGAAAAATTTTCATAAATACTATCTTTTGAAACTTATTTTCTATAAATTCGACACATATTTAAATATGACACAGCTTAAACATATAATATAAATGATAGCATGTCACAACTTTTTTAAAGATAACATAAATAAAAAGATTTTTTACATGTGTGGCTTAACATTTAATTTTCTTTTTCTCTTTTTTATGTGAGGTGGGACTTATGACTCTCTCTTTATTAAGAAGAAATGAGACTTTTAAACTTCATACTTTGGTGAACATACACCTAACAACTTGAGCTAAACTGAAATGGCTTTTAATTAATGCATTGAATTCACTAACAAGCAATGATGCACAAAATAAATTAAAAAAAATTATCACGAACAAGTTGAATCTGTTAAAAATTTTGATTGCCACTTGGTAACTTGGTAACCGCTAGCTAATAGCCTTTCTTACATGGTCCAGACCTACTGACACCACACAACGATATATAACCCACCAACGTTCCTAGCCCCTCATGTCTTGGTGACATGTATCCATCAACAAACCTCTCGTAGAGATGCAACAATGGGCCGGGGCCCGTGGGCCGGCCCGAGCCCATCCTGATACAGTGATGGGCCAGGCCGGCACGGCCTGACACTGTTCACGGTGGGCCAATATATGTTGGCCCATGGGCCGGCCCGGCACGGCCCATGGAAAATCATGGGCTGGGCTGGGCATGGGCCAGGCTGGGCTGGGCATGGGTCAAGCCGGCCCGTCTAGGCCCACAATGGGTCGGCCCATCCCAGCCCATCCCGGCCCACAACGGGCCGGCCCATTCCGGCCCACAATGGGCCAGCCCATCCCGCCCAGGTTGGGCCAGCCCACCGGCCCAGGTTGGGCCGGCCCATCTAGGCCCATACAAGGCCATAATGGGCCAACCCATTGTGGCCCAATTTTTTATATATATATATATATATTTAGACATATTTTTTCATGTTCATTCACGGGTGAACATGGCTGAGTATGGCCTTCCCCAGTAAGTCATGTATTATCACATCAAGAGACTATACATTTAATATATATATATTATTTAATACGTATAAGAATTAAATATTATATAATATATATACATGCCATATTCACCTGTGAATGAATAATTGAATATGCCATGAGATTTCCCCAATGCAATCACATCACAATACATCTGCCAAGTTCTTTTTCTTCTCTTTTCATTTCTTTTTATTTTTTTATTTTTTCCTTGTAGGCATGCTTTGCTTTTGAGAAGTAAAGTTGAGAATCAGATGCTGAATCTATAGGTTATGTATTATCACATCAAAATACTATACATTTAATATATATATTATTTAATACATGTAAGAATTAAATATTATATAATATATATACATGCCATATTCACCCGTGAGTGAACATAGCATTAGATCCCCCATGCACATCACATTGCAATAGGCCTGACAAGCTCTTTTTCTTTTCTTTGCATTTTTAAATTTTTTTTCTTGTAGGCATTGTTAGTATGTGTGGAGATTAATTATTACCCTGACGCAGATTGCCCCTACGCAGAGGTTGTAGGTGGATCGACCTTCGCGGTAAGGTCGACGTGGGGGTTGGAAAGGGGGTAGTAAACACCCCCTCCTGGGGGTTGTAGGGGGCGGAGCCCCCTGGGCAAAAATTTTATATGCAAGTTTATTTTACATAGAGGTAGTTTAGGTTTTTCACATAAGGCATGCTTTGCTTTGGAGAAGCAAAGCTAAGAATCGGATATTGAGTCTATAGGTCATGTATTATCACATCAAAATACTATACATTTAATATATATATTATTTAATACATATAAGAATTAAATGTTATATAATTTATGAATGCCATATTCACCCGTGAGTGAACATGGCATTAGATTCCCCTATGCAATTATAAAGGGGCAGGCCTAACATAGAGGCTCAGAAGGAAGGCCTGTAATGTGCAAAGCTGAGACGTTAAGTCTTCAGCGAATTGTCTAATCAAGTTACACTTGAAAGAAAAAATAAAAAAAGATTTAAAAAATAAAAAAATAAAAAAATAAACTTTTTTACCTATAAATAAACGCAGAACATTCACAGAGATACTCATTCAACAAACTTCTAAGATCTTATGTATTGTCTTGTTTTTTAGATTACTTAGAGTTCTTTAGAAAGGAAAAAAAACTTGAAGGTATAATTTATTTCATTTGTAGTTCATTAATTTTGTATTGTTATAAGTTAATTTTATTGTGTAATTATTTTATTTAATTTTTATGTTACGTTAATTTATTATTATTTTTTATTGAAGCTATGGCATCATCACCTAGAGGGAGAGCCAACATTTCACATTTGGTGATCAACGAAGAAGAACAATTTAATGATCCACTGGAAGAAATTGGAATTGACTTGCTATCTCAAGTTGATGGCTCCTCTGAAGTCACTCGTAAGGGCAAAAGGAAAATTCAATGAACTTCACCAGTTTGGAATTACTTTGATCTTGTAACACGTACAAACGAGCATGGTGTAACAGAAGAGCGTGCAATTTGCAAAGTATGTAAACAAGACTACACAGGTAAATCCTCTTCTAGCACTGGTCACTTAGAGAGGCATCGCAAAAAATGCGAAGCTAGGCATGGTGTAGGTAGTGTTGATTGTCGTCAACAAACACTTCAATTTAGCCCTGATGGTAGTGTTACCAATTGGTCATATGACCAACAAAGAGCTAGAGAATGGCATGATAGATATTTGGCTAGTGCTCAACAACCAATTAGTCTTGCTGATGATCTAGCCCTTGAGGAGTACATTCAAAATGACCAACAAAGGGGGCCTTATCCGCATGATGCCAAGGCCATTCATGATGTCATCATGGAAGTTTTTGATTTTTATGGCATTGAAGAAAAGGTTTTGAGCATCACATTTGATAATGCATCTGCTAATATTGCTGCTATTAACCTTTTCAAAACAACATTGAGACCACAACATGGCGAAACACTTTTTCACCAAAGATGTGCTTGTCATATTTTTAACTTGTGTGTTCAAGATGGCATGAAATTTTTTGAAGGTTATTTGGAAAATATTCGAACGGCCTTGGGTTACATAGCAAGTTCTGGCTCTCGAATTGAAGAGTTTGCTAAGCTTTGCAAGAGTGCAAGCATGAAACCCAGAAAACTTCCAACTGACATAGGGCACCGGTGGAATTCAACATATTTGATGCTGAATGCATGCCTACCATACAAAGAGGTCATAACCGCGTATTACAACTTAAAGAATCCAACTGAGCTACTTCAAGAATTTGATAGGCAATTGCTTCATGCTTTTACAATTTCTTAAAGGTTTTTTATGAAGCCACTCTCCAACTCTCAGGTGTGTACTATCCCACCTCTCCTCATGCATTACATAAGTTGTACGACATTGCTGCAACCTTTGATATGCATAGAGATTTTGACATGTTTAAGGAATCTGTTGAGTTTATGGAACAAAAATTCAAAAAATATTAGGAGCGTGTTCCACCGTTGTATTGCATAGCCGCTGTATTGGATCTGACAGTTAAATTAGCTGGTGTTGAATATTTGCTTAAGGGTATAGGGGAAAAATTAAGGGTGCATTCTGACATCATAACCATTCAAAATGTGCAAGCAAAAGTTAACAACATATTTACTGCATATAATGAAAAATATGAAGGAGGCCAAACAATATCCCCTGCACCTTTAGCAAATACTACTTCTGTACCACATGATTCTTCATGGGCAAGTATGATTAGCTACACCGGATTTGGTTTCGGTGCATCGTCTACGTCTTCAACATGCAGTGAATTGAAAAACTATCTGGAAACAAATTTTGTGGCATTCATTTTCAGTGAGCAAGGTGGTGGTCATGATTTCAATAAGTTTGATCTTTTGTCATTTTGGAGATCACAATCAAGAACTTTTCCTGTGCTCTCTAAAATGGCTTGTGATATACTAACTATACTAGTATCCACATTTGCAAGTGAACAAGTATTTAGTTGCAGTGGTAGAGTACTTGATGAACGGTGTGCACGTATGAGTGACGATATTCTAGAAGCAGTAATGTGCATCAAAGATTGGGAGGATGCTCGTAGAAGAAGCCAAGAAGTTCAAGATGATTGGGTTGATGACTTTGAAAATTTGGACATTTCTGATACTCTCACTGGGAGTAATACGTTGTAATTAATTATGAATAATATTTTTTTATGTTTTTTTTTGTTTTTAGTAATTTTGTAAACATCTAATGTATAATTATCCTGATTGTACTCTTTTTTCCTTACCAAGGTTTTGTCCCACTGGGTTTTCCTTGGAAAGGTTTTTAATCAGGCAATCGTAAATAAAATATCCTTTTTTTATATTTCCCTTAACTATTTAAACTTTTATATTTATTAACTTGTTTAAAAATTCAAAAATAAAAAAATTAAAAATTACATGCTTAGATGGGCTGGCCTATTTAAACCCATGATGGGCCAAGATGGGCCGGCCCATTTAAGGCCCACGGCACGGCCCGACACGACCCACGGCACGGCCCATATAAAATTAGCCCGCGGGCCGGGCCGGGCCAAGTTATTTTTAATATAGGCCGGCCCGGTCCGGCCTACGAAATTCATGGGTCAGGCCGGCCCGGCCCTCGGGCCGTGTGGGCCTAAGGAGAATAGGCCGAGCCGGGCTGGGCCAGGCCGGCCCGTTCTTGCAACACTAACCTCTCGTACATCCATTAAAAAAACAAAAAAGAAAAAAACACAAAAAAAGTATCCTCTCGTACTAGAGAATCTTGGCAGCTTACTCCATATTTATCAATCTAGTTTCTTCTTCTTCTTTTTAAATTTTTTTTTTATTTTTTGTTTGGTGTTAAAAACGAAATTTAAGTCATCGACTTTTAGCAAGCAAAGATTAACATGTTTCCTTCAAATTATAATTTGCCCCTTTCTCTTTTTTCTTTCTTTGTTAAAAAAAGAAACAAAGAAAAAACTTCGGATTAAACACGTGAGAAGTTTTTGAAAACACAAGGTAACATTTCGATTAAACACATAAGAGGTTTTTGTCATCATCCCTTTTAACCTTTTCCCGTTATATATTTTGCACCTTGATATTTAGGATATGGACAATCTACAATTTATAATTAGGATCACAAATCTAGCTATAGGCAACTTCTTTTAACTGTACAAAAGCAGAAGCAGAAAGCTTACAAAATTTTCCCCATTTCACCTTGTTGAGAGGGTAATTCATAATAGGCAAAATTTTACGTGATTATTGCATGTGAACATCCTCCAAAACAAATTAACAGATCACTTTTGCAAAGAAACAACATTAGATGTGTTGTACGATCTTTCTATACTAAAGTAAAGGTAATTAGTTATTAATCTACAATCAGAAAAAGAAAAAGTAGAGATAATAAACTTTAATTATAGATTAATAACACTTCCTTTAGTCCATAAGACACCTTATTGGCAACAGGGGAAAATTTGTTTTTTCCTTTTTAATAACACTTTCTTTAGGCAGGGTAGCAGACGTGGCAGTATGTGATTCATTGGCTACATTGCTAGTTAGAGAGGTTGTTGGGTCGGTAGAGATGGCTCATGTCACTACTACAAAGTAGATATTAGATGAGCCCTATTTAATGGTGTTTTACAAAAAAACAGATGCCTATTATGTTTTAAAAAATGCGACATGGAAAGTTCCGTGTTTTGGAAATTCGTATGAGAACATTACACGACGGTTTTATAAAATCCATCGTCTAAAGTACCACAATAGACGATGGTTTTTAGGAAATTGTAGTCTAATGTTCTCGAATAATAGGCGGGATATTTCCATCTCATTTTTTCTGAAAAATTTTGAATTTTTGTATCCCTTACTTAAATTTCTAAGAATTTCTTCCGTTCCACTCTATTTGGTCTACAAATTCTAAAGTATTCTCTTAATTCCCATCTTTTCTCACTAAGTTTTTTCTATTTCTCTCTCTTTCTTGCCTCCTAACTCCCTCTTTAATTCTATCTTCTCAACACTTAACAATTTTCTTCAAATTCCCTCCCTTATCTCTTCTAAACTCCTCACTTCCTCAACCACCGTCACCAAGATCCTCATATCCGTCATTGTCGCTATCTCTGTCACCATCGTCGTCGCCATCATCGTTGCCACCCTGTTGAGCACCAAAATTTAGGTACTTTGCTTTCTTTGAATTTAAGTTGTTTTTGTTCGAATTTATAGTTTTTCCTTGTATTTGATCAAGTATTTTTTGTTCTTAGATTTTGTAGAGAAACTTTGTTCATGGATTTAGAAATAAATATGTTATATCTATCACCACTACTGTCGTTGTTGCCACCCCGTTAAACACCAAAATTCAGGTACTTTGCTTTCTTTGAATTTAAGTTGTTTTGGTTTGGATTTATGGTTTTTCTTTATATTTGATTAAATATTTTTTGTTCTTAGATTTTGTATAGAAACTTTGTTTATGATTTTAGAAATAAATATTTGAGATATTGTTTTTTGAAAAAAATTAATAGTTTTTGTGAATTTTTTTAATTTTAAAAGCATAATAAACAATAGTTTTTGTAAAAAAAAAAAAAAAAACTGTCGTTTAATGTGCATATTAGATGACGGTTTTGGTTTTATTTAGAAACCATCATCTAAGATAAATAAATAGTGCCCAAAAAGACTTTAGACGATGGTTATGAACCTATAAGGCCCCCTTCCAGAGATCACAAGGAACATTGTTTTTACCATTAAACCTAAGAACTACCGATAAGAAGTTCGAAACAATCAGCAACACTGAGAGAAACATCCTAAGAATACATGCATATATATATATGTATATATCTTAAAAAAAAACTACTTACAAGTTTTAACTTCCCTCACCTCGGTTAGCCCGATGGAACACCTAAGGCATTTGGCTAACGGACCACTTGCAGAAAACTTAGTTTATAAAAACAAATATTTAACAAATACAAACTCGCACACATATAATGTAAGCATTCTTAATTTCTATAGAACAACTAACTAAGACTAATTACAAATAAATGTACTATATAGCATATTCTTTAATAAATAACTTGAGAAACTAAAAATCTTAATACAAATTATACTTAATAAAACATAAGTTTAAAAGAACATAGCACAAATAGGACTGAATCTCAAACAAATAAAAATACAAAATATAATATATTAAATTTTGTTTAAGTTTAAATTCCTTTCATGACATGACTCCATTTCTAATCCAACACTCCATGCACACATGCTCATGCTTGTCTTTCATCCTTGTCAACCTACATCTTATCCTTATCTGTAATATGATATAAGCTAAGTGAGCTTAAGCTTAGTAAGTACACATTCCTGTCTCACAACATAAAACATTTCATAAAAATCATTACATAATATCGTAATCATAATAATAGTAATGCACGAGGCATAGGTTTATATGGAATATATCTTTTCATTTAGGCTTCTATATTAATGCATCATTCATTTTATCTTTAAGGGCCTAAACGTTCCACCATAAACATAAACATAGTTGTATGAGAGGAGTGAAGTAACTAATTCTAAACCAAACGTTTAAGTTCACCTTGTAGGATAGTCTATCTAGTGGGACAAAAATAAACATAGAGTATGCAATGCTTAATTAAGTGATACATATATATAGATATACTTAACATACCTCGTCATTAAAACATCCATTAAACCTTCTTGTTGCAACAAGAGTTTTCAAGAGAAAACAATATCTAAAAACAACTTAAAAATTATCATAAAACATATTTTCAAAAATCTTTCATAAACTTTTATCATGTTGTAGGTGAGAATGTACTTATTTCTCTTACTTGCTTACTAAATCATAAATCGAGTGACGTTGCCACAGATCTCGGTGTGCTCGCTGTTTAAAGTGTTCATGTCAATCATTAATATAAAACATAAAATTAATATTCATGTTCATAATATCATTTAATACCACATTACATTAACATACATCATTCTTAACAAAAACAAAGCATCTTTGAGTCACAAACATACACTTAGAGTTAAGAAACACAAAGATAAAAATACTTGACCTTTAGTCACTAAAGAGAAATTAATCTCGACTTATAAGCATGAATAAATCGTAAGAATTATTCCATAGCATAGCTAACATATATAAGCATCACTCAAATTTTTTCCTCTTGAAAATATTAATCCAAAATACCTTTTTCTAATTTTCAAAACATTCAAGTAAATCTGCTAGTCATAAAAACTGACTGACCTTCAAGGATTCATGACCCTATATCTTTCACGTAATTTGCCCATCATAATTTAAACCTTCACCTTAAGAATCGTGTCTTCCGCATAATGTGTCCATCATATGCCCAATTCTTAAAAGTTAGACCAATAGTCTTAGACTTTTGTTTGCTTAGCATACATTCAACAAATATGAATGTAAAGTGGACAAGATTTGATATATAAATAATAAATAAATTCTTTATTGATAAAAATGTCTCCAAAAACATATATATTTTTACTCCTTAGGGCATACATGTCCAACAGGCGTGATGCATGCACCTTTGTCACCAGCTCCTACCCAAATTTTTGAAGAAGTTTGATAAGGTGTCAGACGTTTTAGACTTGGCAAAAAGGGAGAAACCTTGCACCAAAGGGAATAACATGCCTATCAGCTCTCCAAAAATAGATGGTCAAATCTCTTAGGACAATTAAGGAGTTTTAGAATAGCCATAAGTTTATGCCATTTTAAGCCAACCTCGAAATCAGCCTTTAAAAGTGCTTGATGTTGTTTTCTCTAGAGAGAAATGCAGCAAACATGTGGTGTTAGAGTATAAGGACACTAGATCCAAAACAAACCTTCCACCTCCCCTATAAACACCCCTCATCTTCTTCACTCAAGAGTACATCATCAAAGGGACTTAGGCCCATATTTTCTACACCATTATGCTCTCCATAGCTTCAAAAAATCATCATATCCTTCTTCCAAGTTTGTGCTCTTTGGACTTGGAAAATTTTCCAAAAAAGTACTTTTATACCCTAGTGGTGTTCGCGGCGGTTTTTATCTCCAAACTATTAGCCAAACCAAAATAAATTTTATATTTTGGGTGTTTTGATATTTTTTATGAAACCAAACTAAACCATATCACTCATAAATAGTTTGGGCAGTTTATGCATATGATTAATTTTTTTAATATTTAACAACAATTATAAAAATGTTTAAAAGTTTACCCTAGTTTTAATATAAACCAAAGACCGAACTAAAAAATAAAAAATATAACTAAATAACATAAGACAATACAACGAAATTTCAAACTTGAATTAAAGATTTCTATTGGTGTTGATAAACCTCCGCTCCTACTAATATTCTTAATTGATACTATGGTAAGCTTGGCCGAGAGCAAAGAAAGACATTTTTTTCCGTAAATTGTTCAAAATTATGTAAATAATACATAATTACGAAATCTAAAATATTACGTGCAACTAAAGAGAACAAGAGAAAGAATGCATTAGATATGTGAGAGCTAAAATAACTTTTTATACTTTCTTTTACTTATGGTGGTATATAATACACCTTTATACAACCTCTATTTACAAGCTAAGAAACATAAGGGAGAAGAAGTAACTTATATAAGTTACGCATAATATTAACATGAAAATATGAGAGATAATGCACAATATTAAGCGGATAGTTATAAGGATATTGTGAGGTTGAAAGGAGCAGTGCAATATGCCTAAAGTACATGCATGAAGAATTCGGAATTCCAAGTGGTGGCATCAACCACTAGTACAAACGAAACATCAGACGATGGTTTTAAACCATTGTCTAAAGATTAGATGATGGTCATGCGAATCGTCATCTAATCCAGCATCATAATGTGTGGTATACATTAGACCGTCTAATGCCCAAGTTGTGCGAGTGGAATAACATTAGAGAACGGTTTCTTCTTGTCTAATGTCGTCTAATGCCTTATATTAGACAATGATATATTGATGGAAACCACCATCTAATATCTTGACTTGGGCAAAATATGGTTAGGTTTTATTTCCTCTACCTACAAGTGGACTTCCCATATTAAATTTTATCTAATTTACCTCACAATTTACAAGTGATATAAATTAGCAATACTTTATAACAATTAAACATATATAACAAAATATAACAATCAAAACATAAGAATTCAATTAAATATATTGTTTACACAGTAGCTTATGCATTGTTGTACATATTCCCCTCATTCATCTATTACCTCACTCAAATACTCGTTAGCATAAAATTTTTGGCTTGTTACGGCTTGTGGCCCCTAATTCATAACAATGTCTCTCATGTACCTTAGCATAAAATAGTTGTATTGTTTGTCTCCCTCTTTTTAGGGTATAGTCTAAAAAAGCTATTGGAGAACTACTGTTGGAGATCAAGTCCCTCCACTGTCACCACTTCAGCTTCTTTGAATCTTACAAGATTTCTACCAAAACACTTAGAAGCTATACCAAAACACTTAGAAGCTATACCAAGATCCTTAGCTATACCAAAATAGTTGTATCTTTACTCTTGAACCTATTCCTCCATCAAACATTGACCACTCCTTCTATCATCACCACTTACACTAGTTCCTTTGTTGCTACATTTCTTTGTTTTCTTGGTTGTTCGGCAACAGAGCATGCCCTAGGAACCGCTTCCTTCGATTCGTTCGAAGCTTAACCGTCCCCATCACTTGTTGGAGATCCTACCAAAGTCATATAGTACAAACCATTGGTCGCTCCAGCCATGTCATTATTGACACCAACGAAATAGAGACCAACACGAGTACGACCCTAACAAGTCATATCTCGCAGATTTACCAGATCACAATAGTAATCATCTCTTTAAATATGATCCTATTTTAAACTATTTTATTTGTTAATTACAAATATTTTTACTCTTAATTATAGACCAAATGGTTTAGGAGAGGCAAAATTAAGTGTCATAGTCCGGATCTAGCTTCCACCAAGCCATCGATGAGGCTGCCATTCTTGAAAATATACTGAGGTCGCATAAGAGTCATCCAACTAGAGTGGGACCTAGACTAAGTTAGAGATAGTCAGGTTCTAGTTCTTCCTCTTCTAGATCATAGTCTGGGTTCAAGCATACGTAGTTACCTCCTAAAGTGCAACAAGAGCTTGTACAAATGTACGACGACAACTTGGAGATGGTTGCCGCAATGAGGCAAATAAATCTAGGATTTAATGTAAGCATCCCTCCACCCCCAGCAAGTATTGTGCCTCCTGTTGATGAAGAAGAAGAAGATAATAAAAACATAAACTTAGGGGATTAGACACTCCATATTTTATTATTCTATTATTTTTATTCACTATTAGACCATGTAGTGTGTGTTTTATTTTATGTTATTTTATTTGACTTTATGTACTGTATGTTTATTCTATGTTAAGTTATTTTATCTTAATTATAATATTTTTGTTAATTATTATTACAAATATTTTCAATTAATACTAATTGATATGAAAAAATAAATACAAAAATTTTTAAATAAAAATTTTAATTCAAATCAAATAATTTGGTACAAATAAAATTAATTTGAAATTAATTATTTAAGTGCAATTAATTATTTATTTTCTGTTTTTTTAAAAAGGTTTTGCAATGAAAATGGTATTGAAATTTATAGCGATGACAATTGGACAAGTTGTCACTACAACTTAGCGATGACAGTCTGTTGTTGCTAAAAAACTTTTAGGGATGCATTATTAGCGATAACCCTTTTGAGACCATATGTCTTCGTTAAAATTTTTTTGGGCCATGTTTAAGCGACAACTTGGCTTCATGATTAATTACCGATTATCTACCACGTAGACTTGTTCCAATCGATCATCAAGCAAAATTTAATGCGGGGCATGGAATTGCACCAAAAAAAAAAAAAAAAAAACTGAACTATTTAGTTTATAAGTAAAAAGTGGTTGTTCCCGCGTATATATTGGTAGACAAGGACATATCTTTGTTGTAGAACGACGACCCATATGTTTCAAGCAAAAAATGCTACTACATGTATAATAAGTTCCAGTACATCTTATTTTTCCTTATATTAATCAATTTGTATATATATATATATATATATATATAAGCATATAGCTGTAAGTGGGTGATCCACAAACACATATATAATTGTCACGCCCCGAAGTACGGGAGGTGACGTGGCAGATTATTTCAATTAATTAAAAGAGAATTTAATTAAAAATCCAGGGTTTAAGGGGTTTAGTTAAATATAAAATATGAAAGTTTAAAGAAAGTCATTGCATGAAAAATGAGTATTAAAGATTAAACATAGCGAGTATGAATTCCACAAACCCACAACTTGTACACACACATGGTACTGACAATGTCATACATACAATCACAGTCCAAGTACAATTAAGGTTAAGATCTTACATGCCTTGATTAATTAATACAAGAGATATACTAGTTCTTCTACTGCTCTTGGGTTCGGTCCGTCAAATCCTCTCCGAACCTAAATGAAAAACCACCTAGAGGGGGGAATTTAAAACAAATAAACGTGAGCGAAAGGCCCAGTAGGACTATGTTTTATAAAAATAATTTAATTTAAAGGAACATTTCATTATTTAGGAATTATTTAAAAGAAACCTTAAATAAATAAATAAATAAATAGATTTGAGTAGAACCGTTCTTATCCAAAACAGTTTACTCTGACAACTAGAAATATCATTTTCTTTTCCTAGGCAAACCATAATAACATCACTACCGTAGTGGCCCAGCTGGGTTTCGGGACCTGCCCCCAAGGACGATCGCTACACGACCCGATCTCTGACATGGCATCATGCCTATATGTTTATTATCATCATCATTCAAAACCCAATTACCGAGTGTTGTCATTTACATTCATTATGAAGTTTATTTCAGTTCACGGTGTATTAAAATATAATCGATAAATTCATTTTTCAAGCGACCGTTGAAAACATTTTAATAGAAATCCTTTTCAAAGCCAAATCATTTTGAAACTAGGCTACCAAGGAAATGGGGTAGAAGTCCTACCTCAATACTCGTGCCGGTACCCCACACCGTAATCCCGGTCCACTATACGTTAGGTCCGCGGAACCACGAACGATCCTAGATACCAACTAAGTCGATCAATATCTAGTTCGAGACATTCTATGTTACCAAATCATTTCATGCTGTCCTAGTGTGCCATTTTTATCTTTAAAATCATTCTATAAGGTTGGAATTTAAATTGGGGTTCAAAACAGTGAAAACGGGTGAAAAATCACAAAATTTTTCATGCCTCGGCCGGCCTGCCGGACTCCCTGCTTCGGCCTGTCGAGCTGCACAGTTCGGCCTGCCGGAAGCAAAGTTCAGTCGGCCGGTCATTTCCCCAGGTTCGGCCTGTCGGACGGAAGAACACCGGCCTACCGATCCCTATTCTGGCCTGCCAAACATGTGGTCCGGCCTGCCAAACTGGGAAAACCTAAAAATTCAGCCACGGGTTTCCAATTTCCCCAAAACACAAATCTTGATTCTAACCTATTTTTCTCAAATCCCAGGCATGGAAAACAATCATAGTTGATAGAAAAACATACTAGAACACATTTGGACTCGTTTAAACAAGATTTAAACTCAAAAATCTCAAAAATCCAAAATTGAGAAAATAGGGAGAGAAATGGAAAATCTTGAATCCAATTAGTTTTTCTTTAATCTAAGGTTAGATTCTAGTTGTTCTAAGTTCATTTAACTCAAATCCAAGATTTTCTAAGCTCAAACAAACCTAGATTTCAAAAATGCACAAAATTGAAAATTTTGGAAAAAGTTTAGAAATTTCAAACTAACCTCAAATCGAAGCTTCAATCCACGTTCTCGGTTGCCAAATCACGTCCCCGAGCTTCCTCCTTGCGAACCCGAAGCTTGGATTCGAATTTTGATTCAAAAATTGAGAGAGAATTTGAGAGAGGAGAGAGGAGAGAGAGAGAGCTGAGAGAGTGAGGAGAGAGGAGGAAGAGAGAGAATAAATAGAGAGAAACGATGGGCGGTTTTACTATGCGAAAACCATGTGTCACCTACGGTTTTGTAAAACAGAGTATTTTTAACATTTTACAAATTGTTGTGTTTTAAAACTCCAAACATCATTTTAAAACAATAAGAAATCATTTGAATTCATCAAATTAACAAAACAACCAAAAATTCAAAATCCAACCAAGTAATCAAATTAATGTTGAAACATTAATTATGGCACACTAATTCATCATTTATATCACATTATCATTAAATAAATTGCAGGGCGTTACAACTCTCCACCCCTAAAAGAAATTTCGCCCTCAAAATTTATATCTCATTTCAGAAACAAAACAAATGCGGATACAATTCTCTCATACTCGACTCTAGTTCCCAAGTGGCTTCATCAACCCCGTGATGCTGCCACACGACCTTTACCAACGGTATCTCACGACGACGCAAACTAATTACTTTCCGGTCGATGATCTGAATCGGCACTTCTTCGTACGTCGTATCCTCCTGAACCTGCACATCGCGAAATGAGACTATCTTACCCTGCTCAGGCGGACACTTCCTAAGCATCGACACATGAAACACATCGTGAACATGAGAAAGTTCGGGCGGAAGATCAAACCGATAAGCGACCACACCAACACGCTGAGTGATCTCGAATGGCCCAATATACCTCGGCGCGAGCTTCCCACTCACCCCGAACCGCATGGTTCCCTTACGAGGCGATACCCTCAAGAGAACGAAATCTCCAACCGCAAACTCTAAGGGTCTACGTCTCCTATCCTTCTAACTCTTTTGTCGACTCTGAGCTGCCCTCAACCGATCTCGAATCACCGCGACTTTCTCGTTACTATCACGGATCTCATCCGGCCCAAGAATAACCCTATCTTCTGGCTCGGCCCAACACACAGGTGATCGACATGGTCGCCCATACAACGCCTCAAACGGTGCCATACCAATACTCGCCTGATAACTATTGTTGTATGCGAACTCCGCCTTCCAATTCCCGCCGAAGTCCAACGCACAGGCACGCAACATATCCTCGAGAATCTGAATAACCCGCTCAGACTGCCCATCAGTCTGAGGATGAAACGTCGTACTGAAGTTCAAATCTGTACCTAAAGCCTCTTGAAAAATCCTCCAGTACTTAGCATTAAACCTGGTGTCTCGATCAGAGGTGATGGACAAAGGAACTCCATGCAACCTCACAATATTCTACAGATACAAATCCCCGAGAATCTTCCTTGAACACGCCGACCTAAACGAAATGAAATGCGTCGATTTCGTCAACCTGTCGACCACGATCCAAACTGCATCATGCCGCTGCTCCGTCCTCAGAAAACCTATGAGAAAATCCATCGTCACATGCTCCCATTTCCACCCTGGAATAGGAAGCGGCTGAAGCTGACCTGCAGGCTTCTGATGCTCGGCTTTCACCTAAAGAAACGTCGAACACTTGGCCACGTACTCTCGAACATCTTTCTTCATGCCTCTCCACCAATACTGCCTCTTCAAATCGCGATACATCTTTGCGCTCCCTGGATGAATAGCGAACTGAGACCTATGAGCTTCGTCCAAAACGGCTTTCATCACCTCGATGATAGCTGGAACTACAAGACGTTCCTGAAAATACAACGATCCATCTGCATGCACGCTCCATTCTTCAAACTGCTCCCCATTCTGAATTCGCGACCAAATCCCTACAAATGCCGATCCTGCCACTGACTTTGCTTCACCATCCAAACAAGAGCTGGGGCCACTTCCACATGATATACCGAAACTCGATCACAGTCTTCATGATACCGTAGCCTATACTCGCTCACTGTCGCATCCCTGCTCTAGTCCTCAAAAACCAAACAAGCGAGAATCCCTGAAGACTTCCTACTAAGCGTATCCGCGACCGCATTAGCTTTCCCAGGATGATACTGCAACGCAAAATCATAATCCTCCATATACTCGATCCATCTACGCTGCCTCAAGTTAAGATCCCTCTGAGTGAACAAATACCTCAAACTCTTGTGATCGGAGAAGACCTAAAATGACACTCCATACAAATAACACCTCCAAATCTTCAGCGCGTAAATCACCACTGCGAGCTCTAAATCATGAGTAGGATAATTCTACTCGTGAGGTCGTAGCTATCTCGATCCGTACGTAACCACACGTCCATGCTGCATCAACACACACCCAAGTCCGCGCCCTGAAGCATCCGCATAAACCTCATATGGCTCGTCACTGCTACGAATGACCAACACTGGAGCTGAAGTCAACCGGTTCTTCAATTCCTGAAAAGAAAGCTCACAATCTTCATTCCACTCAAACCTGACATTTTTTTTTATCAATCTTGTCAACGGAGCTGCAATTTTTGAAAAATCCTTTACAAATTTCCTATAATAACCAGCAAGACTTAAGAAGCTATGAATCTCCGCTACATTCCTTGGTCGTTCCCACTCCAATATTGCTTCAATCTTTGACAGATCCACAGAAATACCATGCTCTGAGATGACATGACCCAGAAACTTGACCTCAGTCAACCAAAACTCGCACTTTTCCCTCTTAGCATACAACTGGTGCTCCCGCAGAGTCTGAAGCATGATCCGAAGATGCTGTTCATGCTCCTCCCAAGTCTTAGAATACACAAGAATATCATCAATGAACACGATCACAAACTGATCCAGATACAGCCTAAATATCCTGTTCATCAAATCCATGAAAGTTGCCGGAGCATTCGTCAACCCAAACGACATAACCAGAAACTCAAAGTGCCCATACCGAGTCCTAAAAGCTGTCTTGGGAATATCCTCTTCCTTAATCCTGAGCTGATGATAACCCGACCACAAATCAATCTTTGAGAAGTACCGCGAACCTCCCAAGTGATCAAACAACTCATCAATCCTAGGCAAGGGATACTTGTTCTTCACCGTAACACGATTCAGCTGTCGATAATCCACACATAACCTAAGAGTCCCATCATGCTTCTTAGCAACAAAACCGGTGCTCCCCACGGAGATGTGTTATTCTAAATATACCCTTTATCAGCAAGCTCCTGAAGTTGCTTCCTCAATTCTTTCATTTCTGTCGGCGCCATCCGATAAGGTGCCATAGAAATTGGTGCTGTCCCTGGAAACAACTCGATACCAAACTCAATTTCTCGATGCGGTGGTAATCCTGGCAACTCGTCGGGGAAGACATCCTCAAACTCATCAACCACCAGAATCGCTACACTGCCTCTCAAAGCATAGGGCTCGCAATCTAGGTTGGCTAGAAAAGCACAACAACCTAGATTTCTTTGCCCTCCTAGACACGACTTCATGAGACGCTCACTCATTAACCAATCACCACCACCTTAGTAAGTGATCATCGTCCCCCTATCAGACACTAGGGTCACTTTTCTAAGTTGGCAGTCCACAACAACATTATACCTGAACAACCAGTCCATCCTTAGAATTACATCATAGGAGCTCATGGGGAGTATAATTAAATCACTTTTCAAAATCTCATCCCCAATCTTTATTTTACAAGATTTACACATACAATTTACACACACCCGCCCCAAGGGAGAAGTTATGACTAGGGGTTCATTAAACTCTTCTATCTCTAATCCCAAGGCATGCACAAAAGAACTCGGAATGAGAGAATGAGAGGCACCGGTATCAAATAAAACACGAGCTAAAGATCTAGAAACCAAGATCATACCATCGACAACCGCGTTACCAGTCTGAGAATCTGAACCTCCAGATGCCATTGCATGAACCTGCACTGGCGCCTTCCCTTTTCCTCTACCAACATTGCTGGGTCCTAGATTATTCTACCGATGCTGCTAGGATGGAGATGACTACACACTACTTGTACTTGGCGCTCGATACTGAGGGACACTGAGCTGAAAATGCTGCGGCTACTGCCCCAGTGTCGGATATGAGAATTGCTGAGGAGAGAATTGGGGATACTACAACTGGGGATACTGTTGAGGCGGAGGTAGGGTCTGAGGCTGAGACTGACGACTGGCATCCTCCCCGGTCTGAGATCCAAGACGAGCACCCCTGATCGGGCAATTCCTCTTGATGTGTCCGGGCTGCTGATAGAAATGACAATGGAAGTTGTAGGGATTGCTGCGCCCGCTGCCAGACGAACTGCTGCTACCACTGGTCGCGCCTCCTTGCTTGCCCTTCCCTAGAGCTGGACGACTACTGGTGCTCTTCGTACCACTTCTCTGCGATCCTCCTAAAGCCTTGGCTCGGTCCTCACAATACTGCACATAATCGTTCTCCACAGAGATCACTGATGACACAAGCTCTCTCAAACTCCTAAGCCGCAGAGCAACCAACTGCCGCCGAATAGGAGCCTTGAGTCCTTCTTGAAACTTAATACACTTCTCACGCTCCGATGCCACAGCTGATGGAGCAAACCTAGCCAACTCATTAAACCTCGCCTCATATTCCCGGACTGACATATCACCCTGCTGCAACCTATAAAACTCAGCTGCCTTCTGGTCTCTATACCCTTGTAGAAAATATCGATCATAGAACAGCTCCTCGAACCTGTCCCAACTGATATCGCCACCACGTTCCAAATGCTTAGCCTGTTTCCACCAAGTGTTAGCGCCACCCTCGAGCTTATATGCAGCAAACTCAACACGATACTCCTCAGGCACACCAAGGGTATCCAAATGCTTCAAGACCGAATCCAGCCAATACTCTGCTAACTGTGGATCCCTATTACCATCAAAAGTCAGAATAGATGCATGTCAAAATTCCTTAAAGTGCGCATGCTGACTACCAACATCAGAATCTCCTGGTCTAGCCCTGGCTGCCATCTGTCAAAAAATCGCAAACAAAGAACTCATCATGCCCTCATCGTTTCTGAACTCGGCGTCAGTTGTCGAACTACGTCTATGTGCCGTTCTCTCACTTCTGAAAACAAAATTTGGACTGTCAGAGGTATTTCATTGTCAAACCTATGTGTGCACAATTCCCAAGGTTTATAACCTTGAGCTCTGATACCATTCGGTCACTCCCCGAAGTACGGGAGGTGACGTGGCTGATTATTTAAATTAAGTAAAAGAGAATTTAATTAAAAATCCAGAGTTTAAGGGGTTTAGTTAAATATAAAATATGAAAGTTTAAAGAAAGCCATTGCATGAAAAATGAGTATTAAAGATTAAACATAGCGAGTATGGGTTCCACAAACCCACAACTTGTACACACACATGGTACTGACAATGTCATAAATACAATCACAGTCCAAGTACAATTAAGGTTAAGATCTTACATGCCTTGATTAATTAATACAAGAGATATACTAGTTCTTCTACTGCTCCTGGGTTCGGTCTGTCAAATCCTCTCCGAACCTAAATGGAAAACCACCTAGAGGGGGGAAATTTAAAACAAATAAACGTGAGCGAAAGGCCTAGTAGGACTGTGTTTTATAAAAATAATTTAATTTAAAGGAATATTTCATTATTCAGGAATTATTTAAAAGAAACCTTAAATAAATAGATTTGAGTAGAACCGTTCTTATCCAGAACAGTTTACTCTGACAGCCAGAAATATCATTTTCTTTTCCTAGGCAAACCATAATAACATCACCACCTAGTGGCCCAGCTGGGTTTCGGGACCTGCCCCCAAGGTCGATCGCTACACGACCCGATCTCTGATATGGCATCATGCCTATATGTTTATTATCATCATCATTCAAAACCCAATTACCGAGTGTTGTCATTTACATTCATTATGAAGTTCATTTCATTTCACGGTGTATTAAAATATAACCGATAAATTCATTTTTCAAGCGACCGTTGAAAACATTTTAATAGAAATCCTTTTCAAAGCCAAATCATTTTGAAACTAGGCTACCAAGGAAATGGGGTAGAAGTCCTACCTCAATACTCGTGTCGGTACCCCACACCGTAATCCCAGTCCGCTATACATTAGCTCCGTGGAACCACGAACGATCCTAGATACCAACTAAGTCGATCAATATCTAGTTCGAGACATTCTATGTTACCAAATCATTACATGATGTCCTAGTGTGCCATTGGTATGTTTAAAATCATTATATAAGGTTGGAATTTAAATTGGGGTTCAAAACAGTGAAAACAGGTGAAAAATCACAAAATTTTCCATGCCTTGGCCGGCCTGTTGGACTCCCTGCTTTGGCCTGCCGAACTGCACAGTTCGGCCTGCCGGAAGCAAAGTTCGGTCGGCCGGTCATTTCCCCAAGTTCGGCCTACCGGACGGAAGAACACCGGCCTGCCGATCCCTATTCCGGCCTGCCGAACATGTGGTCAGGCCTGCCAAACTGGAAAAACCCAGAAATTCAGCCACGGGTTTCCGATTTTTCCAACACACAAATCTTGATTCTAACCTATTTTTCTCAAATCCCAGGCATGGAAAACAATCATAGTTGATAGGAAAACAATCATAGTTGATAGAAAAACATACTAGAACACATTTGGACTCGTTTAAACAAGATTTAAACTCAAAAATCTCAAAAATCTGAAATTGAGAAAATAGGGAGAAAAATGGAAAATCTTGAATCCAATCCATTTTTCTTCAATCTAAGATTAGATTCTAGTTGTTCTAAGTTCATTTAACTCAAATCCAAGGTTTTCTAAGCTCAAACAAACCTAGATTTCAAAAATGCACAAAATTGAAAAGTTTAGAAAAAGTTTAGAAATTTCAAAACTAACCTCGAATCGAAGCTTCAATCCACGTTCTCGGTTGCCAAATCATGTCCCCGAGCTTCCTCCTTGCTAACCCGAAGCTTAGATTTGAATTTTGATTCAAAAATTGAGAGAGAATTTGAGAGAGGAGAGAGGAGCCGAGAGAGAGTCACGGGAGAGAGGAGAGAGAGAGAGCTGAGAGAGTGAGGGGAGAGGGGGAAGAGAGAGAATAAATAGAGAGAAACGGTGGGCGATTTTACTATGCGAAAACCATGTACCGCCTACGGTTTTGTAAAACGGAGTATTTTTAACATTTTAGAAATTGTTGTTTTTTAAAACTCAAAACATCATTTTAAAACAATAAGAAATCATTTGAATTCATCAATTTAACAAAACAACCAAAAATTCAAAATCCAACCAAGTAATCAAATTAATGTTGAAACATTAATTATGGCACACTAATTCATCATTTATATTACATTATCATTAAATAAATTTCAGGGCGTTACAATAATATTATAAGATGTATGTACATATTGAACTAAATAGTATTAAAAATGACAAACTGTACTTACAAACCTATCTATATATCATCACATGCAAAATCCAAGTGATTGGTATCTATAAAGAAAAAGAAGAACGACCCAAGTGAACTGGTACGGTGTAAAAATATATAACAAACATATATATATAGAGATATATGTATATTTATATATGCTTCGCTAGAATTAAAAGGGTTTCTTTTGTTAGAAAAAAGGGTTAATAACCCTTTTGAGGAGCTATTTTGAGGCATAATTTTGAGTGGGACCTACTTTATAAAAGTGATGGGTCTTGGTAGATTTGCGTTCTTCGTCACGAGAAGATCGATATCATATGTTTATATGCTCAAAATGGTAATCGGGTGAATGAGAAATTGATGCTCAAAGTATGTCTATTGACATTTGAATTTGTTGGAAAAAAGGCCTAAACATGGAGTCCCACATCCGTTAGGCCTTAAAACTTGACATCCCCTGACATATATAAGTATTAGGAAAGTACCACATCGGTTAGGCATAGAAGTTTGATATCCCTTGACCTGTATAAGTACTAGGGACTTTCTCCACATATAGACATACAAAAAAATTGCACACAAAAATAACACATAGTTTTCTTTTCTCTTGTTTTCAGGTTTTTGTTCTCTTCTTCTCGAGTCTTTCTTTTGAGTCAATTTTGGCGAGTAGTCAATTTTGGTGATAGAGGAAGACGCTGTTCAAGTTTGCTGGAGGCGGTGTTTGAGTGTGCATAGACCATCATCTGTTGTCGTTGTATCTTGGGAGACAGACGTCCATCAAATCATCGTGCACAACCAGATGGGATGAATCTGTTTTAAGGAAAGCGTGAGCTACACATGCATCGACTATCATTTTGTTCCAATTCGGTTTGAAGATTGAGAATTCTATTGTAATGTTTTATTCCTAATTTCATAATAATATTCCTTTTACTGTTTATGTTTACTTTATATTGCAATCGTTTGTTGTTTATCTCTATATATTTCTAACAATCTGAAAATAGATTCTAGATTCCGTTTGACAACGAACAGGTTCATTAGATTTGGAAGGAATTTTTGACTTCTGCTTTGATTTTACTATTCTAAATTTTTTTGGTTTATATATATTATTGGTTAACGTGTATAATATTAAAAAAAGTGAATTTATCTTGGGTATAAATTCTAAGACTTGGATTCTGGTATTTTCAAAAATGGCTAATAACATGAACGTTGTTTCAACTGAGAATATTCCAACTGGGAGCACTTCCGAGACACCGATGCCGTCTCCTCGGGTTCATGCCTCGATCTCAAAGTAGTCTTTATTGGTTTCAGTTCTTGTGAACCACAATGAGAAACCTGAGAAATTCAGTGGTCTGAATTTCAAGACTTGGCAATGAAAGATGATGTTCTATTTGACAACACTGAATCTTGAGAGATTCTTGAAAGAGGATCCTCCTACTGTTAGAGAGGATGAAGCAGATGCTCAGACTTTGCTTACTGTTGAAGCATGGAAGCATTCTGACTTCTTGTGCAAGGATTATATTCTGAATGGCTTGACTGATGCACTTTATAATGTGTATAGTTTGAAGAAAATGACCAAACAAGTATGGGAATCTTTGGACCATAAATACAAAACAGAAGATGCTGGTGCTAAAAAGTTCATAGTTAGATGGTTCATGAACTATAGAATGGTGGATTCTAAGACTGTAGTTAGTGAAGTTCAAGAACTGTAATTACTCATTCATGAAATTCATGTAGAAGGAATGGTAATTAGTGATTCTTTCCAAGTAGTTGCAATTATAGAGATGCTGTCCTCTGCGTGGAATGACTTCAAGAACTATTTGAAGCACAAGCATAAGGAGATGAGCGTTGAAGATCTTATTGTTTGACTTCGCATTGAGGAAGACAATCGTGGATCTAAGAAAAAGCTCTCTAGCAAGTCAGTTGCTAAAGTAAATGTGGTGGAGCATGATAAGAACTCCAAGAACAAGAGGAACAAGTCGGGGTCCAAGCTGGGACCTAAGGGTGGAATTTCAAAGAAGCAGAAATTCCAAGGGAAGTGTTTCAACTATGAAAAAGTGGGTCACAAATCGGCAGATTGTAGGCTGCCAAAGAGGAACAAGAAGAAAGAGGCCAATGTGGTGGACACTATCACATAAGAAGTGTTAGACATCAGCCTTTCTGCTGTGGTCTCTAAAGTCAACATGGTGGACTCTAACCTGAAGGAGTGGTGGCTGGACATTGGGGCTACATGCCATGTTTGTTGTGATAAAGCTACCTTTGTTGAACTTGTGCTATCAGATTCTAGAGAGAAGCTATACATGGGCAATTCAGCTACATCTGATATAAAGGGCCAAGGAATGGTATTTTTGAAAATGACATCAAGCAAAGAAATTAAGCTGCAAAATGTGCTATATGTGCCTAATATCTGAAAGAATCTCATTTCGGGAACTTTGCTAAGTTCACATGGCTTCAAGATGGTTTTTGAAGCTGATAAAATAGTTTTGTCTAAACATGGGGTGTATGTGGGAAAGGGATATGTGAAAAATAGGATGTCGAAAATGAATGTAATGGTTGTTAGGCCCAATTCCATTAATAAAAATAAAAAGTCTTCTACTTATATGCTTGAGTCTTTTAATTTATGGCATGGTAGACTAGGTCATGTTAATTATGATACTTTGTGTAGATTAATTAACTTGGATCACATACCCATATTTGATATTAATCCCAAACATAAATGTGAAATATGTGTAGAGGAAACGCTAACGAGATCTTCATTTCAAACAATTGAGAGAAATACTGAGCCATTTGATTTCATACATAGCGATGTTTGTGATTTAAAATTTGTTCAAACTAGAGGTGGGAACAAATATTTTGTTACTTTCATAGATGATAGCACAAAATATTGCTATGCATATTTGCTTAGGAGCAAAGATGAGGTTATAGAGAAGTTTGCTCTCTATAAGCAAGAAGTTGAAAACCAACTTAATAAGAAAATTAAAATGGTAAGAAGTGACCATGGTGGTGAACATGTTGAACTATTTAGTGAAATTTGTGCACAACATGTACTATTCATGAGGTTACGCCACCCTATTCACCTCAATCAAATGGTGTGGCTGAATGCAAAAATCGTACCTTAAAGGATATGATGAATGCGATGCTGATAAGTTCTGAATTACCATAGAACATGTGGGGAGAAGCCATTTTGTTGGCTAATTACCTTTTAAATAAAGTACCCCAGAAGAAAGAAGACAAGACCCCTTATGAATTGTGGAAAGGTAGAAAGCCTTCCTATAAATACTTGAGAGTGTGGGAGTGTCTTGCAAATGTAATGGTGTCTACACTAAAGAAGATGAGAATAGATCCAAAAACAGTTGATTGCATCTTCATTGGTTATGCCCACAACAATAGTGCTTATCAGTCCCTTGTGTATGAATCTAAAAACCCTGAGATTTATAAGAACATGATAATGGAATCTAGGAATGCATCATTTTTTGAACATGTATTTCCTTATCAATCCAAAGAGGATGGTCCAACTTCATCTAAACAAACGTTTGAGATTATTGGAGAGAGTAGTCAGGATCATCAAGAAGTTCAAACCGAATATGAAGAGGAAGAGCCTAGACGAAGCAAAAGGGCAAGGATAGAAAAATCATTTGGACTAGACTTTCTGACCTACATGCTAGAGGTTGAACCTCAAACTTTCAAAGAAGCTGTAAGCACATTTAGGGGTCCTTTATGGAAAGAACCCATAAAGAGTGAAATTGATTCCATCATGTAGAATCAGACTTGGGAATTAGTGGACCTTCCTTCAAGAAGTAAACTGCTAGGTTCTAAGTGGATTTTCAAACGCAAAATGAAAGCAGATGGAACAATTGACAAGTATAAGGCTAGACTTGTTATAAAAGGTTATAGACAAAAAGAAGGTCTTTATTACTTTGATACTTATTCTCCTGCAACAAGAATAACCTCCATAACAATGATTTTAGCGATTGCCACTTTACAGAATCTTGAAGTACATCAGATGGATGTAAAGACTGCTTTTCTTAATTGAGACCTTGAAGAGGAAATTTATATGGAACAACCAGAAGGTTGTATTGCTCCAAGACAAGAAAGGAAAGTCTACAAATTGGTGAAGTCTTTGTATGGGCTTAAATAGGCACCAAAGCAATGGCATGAGAAATTTGACAATTTTATGATGTCAAATGGCTTCAAAATTAATAAGTGTGACAAGTGTGTTTATGTTAAAAGAATAGACGAAGGATATGTTATTCTTTGTCTGTATGTAGATGACATGCTAATCATGGGTAGCAGTGATCGGATGATCAAGTCTACCAAAGATATGTTGAACTCTAGGTTTGACATGAGATACATGGGACCTACTGATGTGATTTTGGGAATCAAAATTAAAAGGTCACCTGATGGACTCATCTTGGGCCAGTCACACTATATGGACAAGATACTTAACAAATTTAGTGAAAATGACTCTGGCGTGGCCAGAACACCAATTGATATTAGTCAACATCTGTCCAAAAATAGAGAAGAAAGTATATCCTAGGTAGTATACGCTAGAGTGATAGGCAGTTTAATATACTTAATGAATTATGCAAGACCAGATATTGCCTATGCTGTGAGTAGTTTGAGTAGATTCACGAGTAATCTAGGAGATGACCACTAGAAAGCAATTGTTAGAGTACTCAAGTACCTAAGATATACTTTTGATTATGGGTTACACTATACAAGAGATCTTGCTATTCTTGAAGGATATTCTAACGCAAGTTGGATATCTGATATATAGGATTCTAAAGCTACAAGTGGATATGCATTCACTTTAGGAGGCGTAGTCGTTTCATGGAAGTCCTCAAAGCAAACGGTAATAACCAGATCCACTATGGAATTTGAATTTGTAGCCTTAGATAAAAGTGGTGAAGAGGCTGAATGGCTAAGGCATGTCTTGGAGGATATTCCTGAATAGCCTCAACCTATGCCTGCAATATGCATACATTGTGATAATCAATCTGCTATTGGCAGGGCATAGAATGTGATGTACAATGGTAAGTCAAGACATATACGTCGTCGACATAATACCGTTAGATAACTGATCTCGATTGGAGTCATGACAATAGACTATGTAAGGTCTAAAGAGAATATTACGGATCCATTAACTAAAGGACTGAATAGAGATCAAGTTGAGAAAACATCAAGAGGAATGGGACTAAAGCCCATAAAAGACTAGGTCGAAACAATGGAAACCCAACCTTGTTGATTGGAGATCTCAAGATCTAGGTTCAATGGGATAACTAAATTGAATAGACTAAATAGGATCACTATAGGGTTACACTAACCCATTCCTATAATAAAACAGTGATACCCGTGGGGAAAGATTAAGCAGTTTGCTTTTAATGATTCTTATGCATCGAATATGATGGGAATTCGAGTGGAGTAATGTGGGTTACTCTTAAATAAGAAATCAACTATGTGAGAGAGAAGTAGGGCCGCTTCAAAAGAGAATTGCTAGGGTTCAATTCTTTCGAAAATCTTGCAGAACCAGGGAGATGTTCATGGCCAAAATGAACATAACCATGAGAACTAAAACTGTGTCAGGAAAATATCTGTATGAGGTATCTTATTGTTTACATAAACGACAGAACAGTTCAAGGACATCGCATCTACTGGTCAGCTAGTAAAGTAAGCAAGGGAAGGTTCAAAGGTTAAAGCCTACCTATCCTATGCAGGTATTAACCGTAGAACTCTAGAACTCTATCACCATGTAGTGTCTTTGTTTTCTCTTGTCATCAATCAATTTCATTCATGTGGGGGATTGCTAGAAAAAATGGATAATAACCATTTTGAGGCATAATTTTGAGTAGGACCCACTTTATAAAAGTGATGGGTCTTGGCAGATTTGCATTCTCCGTCGCGAGAAGATCGAAATCATATATTTATATGCTCAAAATGGTAATCGGGTGAATGAGAAATTGATGCTCAAAGTGTAACACCTACCTATTTTTATGTAATGAATCACGTTAAGTTAGTAACAAAGTTAAGGGGATTTTATTAATAATTTATGTTAGATGTTATGATATATGATCTTTATGTTACTAACTTTTTATGTCAAGTTTTATGACAGGTGACGACCGCATGGAATCGTTGTGCTCAAGTGTTCACGATTATTTTAATGTATGTTTAATTATCATGCAATGATGTATGAATGTTTAATGTTTGGCATTTAAGGACAGTTCGGCAAGCCAGACTTTTAAGTTCGACAGGCCGAAAAGTATGCCAAAGACCCGCAGGCCGATGGGAACAATCGGCAGGCCGAATATGGTGGAACCGGCTAGCCGAAGGGGTAAATCGACAGGCCGAACACAGCTGACGAGCAGTCAGCAGAAATCTCTCCAAATTTATGGCTGAGATAATTTTGTTAAATGGGGGATTTATTATGATTAATTAGCACTATAATGGAATGTTTTATCAGATAAGGAAATTAAAGGGTTTGACTTCGCATTAATTTGTATTATTTTAAATGGTTTTCTATTTTTAGAGGGCACAAAAAAAATATGGCAAGTAAGACTAGAGTTTGGACTTTCCCTCTTTTCTCACCTTCATCCACGCAATTTGCCATCTAAAAGTTAGAAAATTCTGACTTAATGGAGGGTAATGAATCTTCATAATGCTCATTACGTTAAAAAAAAATGTATGAATGGATCCTGATTAAGTATGTTTAATTATATTTTCAATTTAAAGTATCGTATAAGTTTTGTAATTGCATTTGTGTTTATAGTTTAAACAGGTATAAATGTATGAATGTAAGAATGTAACGACATTTGTGACGTCCTTAAGGGGGCGTTACAGGCTTTGGTATTAGAGCGATTTTTCGATTACAATTCATATTGCCACACGTCAATCCAAGTAAGTATGTTATAAAGTTAGATGTTATGATGCAAGTATGATGATAAGATTAAGGTCTAAATGTTTAATGATTAACGATCTCGTAGTGAAAACCTGTCTCATATTAGAAGATTATTTCTAAGTTTCTAATTCTTTTAAGAAATTAACGATGGACAGCCACAGAAGAATGCAGACTTGCACCCAAACTAACGAAAGACTCATGACAATGATTGCTAAGTTGTAGAGGCAACTTGAGGATCAACGAAGGAAAATTGCTGCGTTAAGGGCCAATGGCCAGAATGACGAACGACGAACGACGAGGCAATGATGTGCCTCCTCCTCCTCCACAGCCATAAGCAAATGTAGTTCCAGCTCCTGCTATTGAACCAAGAGCAGCCTATCAGGAACCCCTACTGGTCAGATGGAAGAAAGTTAAGCCAGCAGACTTTGAGGGTTCAAAGGATCCACTAGTAGCTCAAGGATGGTTGAAGATGATCAAAGCCACCTTGCAACTCATGGATTTCACGGACAATGAAAAGGTCCTCTGTGCCTTGTACTGTCTTACCATGGAGGCCAGAATTTGGTGGGATAGCATTGAAATGAGCAGGAATGTTGAAGAGATGGCATGGGAAGACTTTGTTCATGAATTCAACACGAAGTTCTTCCATATGAATGTTACAAGGAAGCATTATGAGGAGTTTGAGAGCTTACGCCAGGGGGATATGTCAGTCACTGATGTGGTGATGAAGTTTGACTAGCTTGCTCGTCTATGTCCAGGAATGGTTATGGATGAAAGTGAAAGGGTCAAAAGACTGATCAGAGCCCTTAGGCCAGATATTGCTACAATCATTGATGGGGCAAGTCTGCCAAGGACTGAAGAGCAAGTTATTTTGAGGGCTTAACGTGCTGAGTTTCATCTGTCCAAGCTAAGAAGGAACCAACCATAGTTGGGCCAACAGGTTAATAATGCAAACAACCAGAACCGCCCTCCACATAGGAACAACAACAACAACAATAACAATAGCAGCAACAACAACAACCAAAACTGGAGGAACAACAAGAGGAAGGGCAATCCTCAAAACCAGTAGGGCCAAGACAACAAGAGGCAAAATGACGGTCAGCATAACAACAATAACAGGCGGTTTAAACCATGTCCCAAATGTGGAAAGAAGCATCTAGGGGAATGCCGATTGGGGACAAACCAATGTTTCATTTGTGGGCGTGAAGACCACTTTGTTGAGAACTGCCCCAAGTTGATGAATGCTAATGCCCTGCAGAGAGCTCCTCCTCAAGCCCAGCTTCATCAAATGCAAGCCTTCCTTGAAGGGCCACTTATTAGTCAAGGGAGACTTGAAGCCCCTCCAATGAATGCTCGAATCTATGCCATGACGAAAGAACAAGTGGTTGTTGAAGCCTCCAATATGGTCACAGGTCAGATAACAAGTTTATCCAATGATGTTTATGTTCTTTTTGATACGGGTGCCACACATTCTTTTGTATCTATGTCATATGCTAAGAAGTTAGAGGTTCGTTTAGAGCCTATGAGACAGGGATTCACTACGATACTACCCTCCGGGGAAGTGATGTTATCCACGCACTGTTTGCGTGTAGTACCCCTATAGATTTCTGATAGGAAACTTTTTGTCGACCTCATTGTGATCGACATGCATGACTATGACATGATTCTTGGGATGGATTTCCTAAGCAAGTATAATGCCTCTATCGAATGCCGAAAATGAAAGGTGATCTTCCATCCTGAAGGTGATCAGAAGTTCATTTATTTTGGCGAGTCTAGAAAGAAACCCTACATGTTCTTATCGGCAATGAAAGCAAGAAAGTTATTAGCAAGTGGCTGTATAGGCTATCTGGCAAACATTGTAGACAAAAGCCAAGAAGGAAAGACAAGAATTGAGGATGTGCATGTTGTTCATAAATATGAAGATGTGTTTCCTGATGATCTGACGAGTCTACCGCCAGAAAGAGAAGTTGAATTCGAGATTGAGCTCGCTCCAGGCACCGATCCAATCTCAAAAGAGTCTTACGGAATGGCCCCGATAGAATTAAAGGAGCTTCACACACAATTAAAGGAGCTACTTGACAAAGGATTTATCAGGCCAAGTCACTCACCATGGGGCACTCCAGTCTTGTTTGTGAAGAAGAAGGATGGCACTATGAGACTCTACATCGACTACAGAGAGCTAAACAAGGTGACAATCAAGAACAAGTACCCGTTGCCTCGAATCGATGATTTGTTTGATCAGCTCAAGGGTGCATCGGTGTTCTCAAAGATTGATCTACGATCAGGATATCACCAGTTGAAGGTTAAAGAAGGAGATATCCCCAAGACTACTTTTAGGTCGAGGTATGGTCACCATGAATTTATGGTTATGCCTTTCGGTCTGACGAATGCACTTGCTGCCTTTATGGATTTGATGAACAAGGTATTCAAGAATTTCCTCGATAAATTTGTTGTTGTATTTATCGATGATATTCTTGTCTATTCTAAGAATCACGAAGAGCATGAGGAGTATTTAAGAATTGTGCTGGAGACTTTAAGAAGACACCAGCTATATGCAAAGTTCTCCAAATGCGAGTTTGGGCTGGATAAAGTGTCATTGTTGGGGCATGTTATTTCAAAGGAAGGGATTATGGTTGACCCTGCTAAAGTAGAAGCTATTCTCAACTGGAAGCAACCGATGAATGCAAGTGAAATAAGGAGCTTCTTGGGTTTAGCATGTTATTATCGGAGATTCATAGAAGATTTCTCCAAGATAGCGGCTCCACTTACGAACCTGACTCGCAAAGGAAAGAAGTATGAATGGACAGATGCATGCAAGAAAAGTTTTCAAGAACTAAAGAAAAGGCTAACGATGGCTCCAGTGTTGGCAATTCCTGAAGGAAATGTTGGGTTTGTTATTTATAGTGATGCATCCAAGATGGGCCTCGAAGCTATATTGATGCAAAATGAAAGGGTGATTGCTTATGCTTCAAGACAACTAAAGGATTATGAAAAGAACTATCATACTCATGATCTCGAGTTAGCAATAGTCATTTTTGCGTTGAAGATATGGAGACACTATTTATATGGGGTCTAATGTAAGATCTCCACTGATCATCAAAGTCTGAAGTACTTCTTCACGCAAAGAGACCTGAACATGAGACAACGAAGATGGCTAGAGTTGATGAAGGATTACGATTGTGAAAACCTTTATCATCTTGGTAAAGCTAACCGAGTGGCTGATGCTCTAAGTAGGAAGTCAGTTGCCACGTTGATGTCAATGCAAGCAATGTCTCCACCTTTAAGGAAGGAAATTCTAGACTTCGGTTTAGAACTTATAGCAGGCCAGCTATCAGCGCGCTCTCTTGCTCCAATGATGTATGATGAAATTCAGAGAAAACAAGATGACAATGTAAGCCTCGTAAGGATCAAGCAAGAAATGAAAGAAAGTAAATGTCAAGAGTTTCGTATTACGGATGATGGAACTCTGTATCTTAAGGACCGCTTATGTGTTCCCAATGTTGATGGCTTAAGGGAAAAGATCTTGGCAGAAATTCATGACACGCCTTACTCTATTCATCCAGGTGCAACAAAGATGTATAATGATCTAAGGGGTAACTTTTGATGGTTTGGAATGAAACGTGATGTTGCAATGTATGTGAAGAAATGTATGACATGTCAGCTAGTAAAGGCTGAACACCAGAGACCTGGTGGTGAACTGCAGTCTATCCAAATACCGGAATGGAAATGGGAGGATATAGCAATGGATTTCATTACTGGTTTGCCTAGAACTACGAATGGTTATGATGCAATTTGGGTAGTTGTGGATCGACTGACTAAGACGGCGCATTTCATTCCTATCAAGATCACTTACTCTATAGAACGGTTAGCGGAACTCTATTTGAAGGAAATTGTAAGACTTCATGGAATTCCCAAGTCAATCATCTTAGATCGTGATGGCTGGTTCACATCTAAGTTTTGGAAGAGTATACAGACTGTAATGGGAACCAGGCTACATTTTTCGTACAGCTTTTCATCCTCAGATAGATGGCCAAATGGAGAGGATGAACTTGATTTTAGAGGATATGCTACAGGCTTGTTCTTTCGATTTTAAGACCAGCTGATGTAAAATGTTGCCGTTAGCAGAATCTGCTTACAACAACAGCTTTCAGGCGACAATTGGGATGGCACCGTATGAAGCGTTGTATGGACGAAAATACAGGTCACCTATATGTTGGCACGAAGCTGGTGAAAAGAAGTTAATGGAAAGCGTTGATGCTGAAAGAACTAATTTTGTGAATGAAACTTCTGAGATGATAAAGTTGATAAGAAGAAGAATAGAGACCGCTCAAAGCCGTCAGAAGAGTTATGCTGACAAGAGAAGAAGACCCTTAGAGTTTGTCGTGGGCAAATATGCGTTTTTGAAAGTTGCACCAATGAAAGGAGTTATGAGGTTTGGGAAGAAAAACAAGTTAAGTCCAAGATTTATCGGTCTTTATGAAGTTGTTAAGCGAATAGGCAAAGTAGCTTATCAGCTAAAGTTGCATTCAGAAATGTCCACAATGCACGATGTATTTCATGTCTCCATGGTCAAGAAGTATGTTCCGGACCCTACGCATGTGATTTAGCCACAAGTGATCGAGATACGAGAAGACTTAAGTTATGAAGAAAAGCCAATGAAGATACTCGATTAGAAAACCAAGACCTTGAGGAATAAAGAAATTCTATTGGTCAAGGTGTTATGGCGAAATCATCAAGTTGAAGAAGCTACATGGGAACATGAAGATGACATGAGATCTATGTATCCGCATTTATTCTAAGTTTCAAGAATGAAACTTTTATAAGGTGGGAAGAATTGTAACACCCACCTATTTTTATGTAATGAATCACGTTAAGTTAGCAACGACGTTAAGGGGATTTTATTAATAATTTATGTTATATGTTATGATATATGATCTTTATGTTACTAACTTTATATGTCAAGTTTTACGCCAGGTGACGACCGCATGGAATCGTTGTGCTCAAGTGTTCATGATTATTTTAATGTATGTTTAATTATGATGCAATGATGTATGAATGTTTTAATGTTTGGCATTTAAGGACAGTTCGGCAGGCCAAAATTTTAAGCTCAGTAGGCCAAAAAGTTTGCCAAAGACCGACAGGCCGATGGGAACAATCAGCAGGCCAAATATGGTAGAACCACCAGGCCGAAGGGGTAAATCGGCAGGCCAAACACAGTTGACGAGCAGTCAGCAGAAATCTCTTCAAATTTATGGCTGAGATAATTACGTTAAATGGGGGATTTATTGTGATTAATTGGCACTATAATGGAATGTTTTATCAGTTAAGGAAATTAAAGGGTTTGACTTCGCATTGATTTGTATTATTTTAAATGGTTTTCTATTTTTAGAGGGAAAAAAAATATATGGCAAGTAAGACTAGAGTTTTGACTTTCCCTCTTTTCTCTCCTTCCTCCACGCCATTTGCCATCTAACAGTTAGAAAATTCTGACTTAATGGAGGGTAATGAATCTTCATCATGTTAATTACGTTAAAAAAAAAATTAATTAACGTTCTTTTCCTCAGATATTCTCTCATTTTCTCTCTCTCAGTTCTAAGACGTTCTCTCATTCTTCTTCTTCTTCTTCTTCTTCTTCTCTTCTCCACGAATCCCATCTCCTTCTCTCTCAAAAATTCTCTGCAAGTATTGAAAGAAAAAGTTATATTTTGTTGGTTGAATTCAAGGACTTTAAGAAGAAATTTTCAAGGTAAGAACTTTTTCGGCAATTCTGAAAAGAATTCTCCTCCTCCAATTGTCTGCAATATCTTTCTATAGGTATTGTAGTTTCTCTTGAGTTTTTAATATGATGTTCATGTATGTATTATGTGATGTTTTTCCAAGTTTCATGTCATTTGGGTGTTTCTATGAAAAAAATATGAGTTTTCTATCATCTACCCTTCACAGTAAAATATTACTGTTTGGATATGGTGCAAGAAAATGTAATGTTTATTCAAGAGGTAAATGAATGATGTTTTTCATGAAAGTTGTCAAGAATGTGCTTGTATAATGTATGATGAATGTATTTTATGTTATGAAATTTTTATGAGATTACATTAAGAAAACTGTTTTAACAATGTTATTTCTGGATTTTTTTTTGTTTATGAAATGTTATATATGTTTAAATGATTTTATGGTAATGAAATAATTTTATGTATGATAATAAGATGTTTGTATGAATTTTAAATTAAAATATATGTATTTTAATTGTTTGAAAATGTTTTTTAAAAGATATTCATGTTGAAAATGTATAATTTGTTTTTATATGCTTAAGGTAATTTTTATGATTTAAGAAAAATCATGATAACATGTTTATGTGATGATAATTTTTATTATGGTTATGAATTATGTTTGTAATATGTGATGAATGTATACATGAATGTTATATAAATGAAAGTTATGTGAATGGATGTTTTATGATAAGTATTAATTTTATTGTATTTTTAAATGGATAAATGGCATGAACACTCAAAGGAACGAGCACATCGAGACCGCGGCGTCGTCATCAAAGTATATTAAGGTTAACTAAGCGAGCTTTAAGGTAAGTACGTTCTCACCTGCAACATGACACCTTTTACAAGGTTTGATGATATGTTCACAATGGTATTCACGATGATTTTATGGATATTTTCCTTAAAGGATTTCTTATGAAAGATTTTCATGATTTAAAGTTATGCATGTATGATGATGATATGTTTCATAGCATGAAAATTATATATATATATGTATCACCTAATAAGTGTTGCACACCAATGTTATGAAATGAAATGTTATGATGTCATGTTTGGTTTGGGATCAGCTACCCTTCTCCTCTCATAATGGCGCGCCTACAATGATGTTCATGGTGCAACACTTAGGCCCTTAAGATAAAATGGAATAAGTTTTAATATAGTCAATGTAATGAAAGATATGTTTCGATGAAATTGTGCTTAAGGCACTTCTATGATATGATGAAGATGAAGATGTATATGAAATGTTTTAAATTGTGAGAATTATATGTACTTACTAAGCATTAGCTTAATCAAGTTTTATGTCATGTTGCAGATAAGGGTAAGAAAGTCTTGGATTAGACGGAGGACATGGGAAGGCGTGTGAGCACTAAGCACAATGAATTGTAACCGAAAGAATGCCAAGAAGAATGTTTTCATGTTTTTAATCAAGTTTTATATTTTGAACACATTTTCATGATAAATATTTAAAGGATTCTTGAACTATGTTTTATATTTTATTTCATTATCTTAAGTATTATGATCTTTTTCATTTTTTTATAAAAGGTTGGTTTTGTTTTAAAATTAAGTTTTCCCAAAGATTTTTGTCTCGGTCGGCCTGCCGAAGTTTGAAAGTTTGGCCTGCCAATCACGTTTTCGGCCTGCCGGACGATGATGAGTTTTTAAGCCAGATTTGCAAAGCCTTTGCCGGCCTGCCGGTTGAGGGAACTCCAGCTTGCCGATCATGTTCGGCCTACCGAAGTCCCAAGTTCGGCCTACCGAATTGTAAAAGTAAGTAAACTTTAAATGATGTGATGATTAATGAGATATGATGTGATGTTTTTTTTATAAGCCCTGATTTTATAATTTGGTATATCTATTTTATTAAAATAAGTTTATGATTAGTTTAAAGTGAATTAGAATAAATTATGATACGGAATGAGTTAAGTTATTTAACAATGTTAAGTTAAAAAAATTGTATGAATGGATCTTGGTTAAGTATGTTTAATTATATTTTCAATTTAAAGTATCGTATAAGTTTTGTAATTGCATTTGTGTTTATAGTTTAAACAAGTATGAATGTATGAAAGTAAGAATATAACGACATCTGTGACGTCCGTAAGGGGGGCGTTACACAAAGTGTGCCTATTGACATTTGAATTTATTGAAAAAAGGCCTAAATATGGAGTCCCACATCAGTTAGGCATTAAAACTTGACATCCCCTGGCATGTATAAGTATTAGGAAAGTCCCACATCGGTTAGGCACAGAAGTTTGATATCCCCTGACTTGTATAAGTACTAGGGACTCTCCATAACTAGACACACAGAAAAATTGCACACAAAAATAACACATAGTTTTCTTTTCTCTTGTTTTTGAGTTTTTGTTCTCTTCTTCTTGAGTCTTTCTTTTGAGTCGGTTTTGGCGAGTAGTCATTTTTGGTGATAGAGGAAGACGTGTTCAAGTTTGCTGGAGGTGGTGTTCAAGTGTGTATAGATCATTGTCTATTATCGTTGTATCCTGGGAGATAGACATCCATCGAATCCTCGTGTATAACCAGATGGGACGAATCTGTTTTAAGGAAAGCGTGAGCAACATGCACCTCGACTATCATTTTGTTCCAACTTGGTTTGAAGGTTGAGAATTCTAATGTAATGTTTTATTCCTAATTTCATAATAATATTCCTTCTACTGTTTATATTTACTTTATATTGCACCTGTTTGTTGTTTATCTCTATATATGTAACGCCCCTAAATTTTAAAGTAAGGTTAGTTATGTTAAGTTTAATTATTAAGTGTGCCAGTGTAATTTTTTATGTTAATTTTTAGTTATTTAAAATTTTGTTGCATTTGTCATATTTAAAATTGATTTTTAGTTTTTAAAATACCAAATGACATTTTTACCCCACATTTTTCCCATATTTACAAAAACACCCTTGGGCTTTCCTTTTTCTTTTTCTTTTCCCTTTCCTTTTTCATTTTCATGCTCTCTCTCTCTCTTTCTTCCTCTCGTGTTCAGCCCTCTCTTTCTCTTTTTTCTCTCAAAAATTTTGGTTTCAAGCTTCATTCTCATGGATTTGAGCAAGGATTGAAGTTCAATCATCAAGTTTTTCATCCAAAAACGATGATTAAAGGTTAGCCCTTTTTCTCTAAAACTTTTGATTTTCGTTTTGAATCTTTAATGTATTTTGCAATCCGAACTTTATTGAGCTTAGATAATGTTTAATCTAAGCTTATAGGACTTGTTTTACAATGAATCTAAGCTTTATTTGAACAAATTTGAATTAATAAGGTTTTTACATTTTTCTTTGATTTTCAAATCAAAGGTGAAATTAAGTTTAAATTTGGGGAATATGGTTTAAACTTGTTCTATTATGGTTTTCTATACTTTCTATATGATTTTTCATGATCTGTGAATTGAAAAACAGGTTTTAAATTTGAATTTTGAGCTTAGGGAGGTTGAGATTTGAAGTCTCGGGTCCTTAGATTTTGCCAGTTCGGCAGGCCAAATTGATCTTCGGCATGTCGAATTCATCAGGTCGGTAGGCCGAACTTGGAAAAAGTTCGACAGGCTGGTCTGGATGTTCGAAAGGCTGAACTGTGCAGTTCAACAGCCAGACTAGGATGTTCGGTAGGCCGACTGTGGACTTGAAAAATTGTGTTTTTACTTCAGTTTTCAATGTTTAATGATCTAAAATGTTTCAAAAAGGATTATGATTTTGGGTTATGATTATTTTGAGTCAAAAACGCACACCGATAATTAAACTGACATAATGATATTTGTTAAATGTGATTTCTGATTTTAAATACAGTTTTTAAGGTTTTGAACATATATAGAGCGTACGTTGGATTCTATTTGGAGCTTACATTATTGGAATTTCAAATGAGGTAGGATATTTTCACCCCTTCCTTTGGTAGCCCTTTTAAATTGTTTTGGCCAAAGTTTATTTCTTAAATGTTTCCTTTAAGAATGATTTCTATGTTTGATTTTGAAGAATTGTATTTGATATTCCTTTTGGATTTCCAAAACCCGTACGGTGATGTTTTATCAAGTTGCTTTCAAGTAAGAGTTTTTATTGATCTTTTAAGACTTTGAGATTTATATTAATTAGAACGAATTGTGAATAATTCTCTTATCTTGATCACTATATTTAAAACATAACTTGTTTTTAAATAATTATCCTACTGAGCCTTCCGCTCATGTTTTTCTATTTTTTTTAAAAATCCCCCTTCTAGGTTTGGAGAGGAAGGATGGACCCAAGATCGAAACCTGGCTCTTTAGATTGAAATGATATTTTCTTTAGAACTGTGGCATGATGCGTGTACTGTACGACTTGTCCCGATGTTGATGTCATTTTCATCTCTGTTAATTGTATATTTTTAATTTATCTTAGAGACGATGATTTTTAGTTTTTTTTGTATTATTATTCTTGATATTGTATTTTGTTTACCATCCCACCTTCGTGGTAAGCATCCACATGATGGTGAATAAGAATAAGATCTCGGCCTTACTTTCATGGCATTCACGTGACGGTGACGTGACCGTCGATGTTATTATTTATTTCGATGATATTTATTTATTTTTCATGTATATTTATACTTTTTTTCTTTATTTACCTAAAACTCCCAAACCCCCACCTCGGGGTGTCACAAAATGGTATCAGAGCATAGGCTTTAGATCTTTCCGGAGCTGAACCTGTGAGATTTTCCATGTTTTTTTTTATTTTTCAAGTTTTATGTCGTTACAGTTGCATTTGAGTACACAGTGTTATTTTTGTCTTTTTCTTTTCCCTTTCCTTTTTCAATTTCACGCTCTCTCTCCCTCTCTTTCTTCCTCTCATGTTCAGCCCTTTCTCTCTCTTTCTTTCTCTAAAAATTTTGATTTCAAGCTTCATTCTCATGGATTTGAGAAAGGATTGAAGTTCAATCATCAAGTTTTTCATCCAAAAATGATGATTAATGGTTAGCACTTTTTCTCTAAAACTTTTGATTTTCGTTTTGAATCTTTGATGTATTTTGCAATCCAAACTTTATTGAGCTTAGATAATGTTTAATCTAAGCTTATAGGACTTGTTTTACAATGAATCTAAGCTTTATTTGAACAAAATTTGATTTAATTAGGTTTTTAAATTTTTCTTTGATTTTCAAATCAAAGGTGAAATTGAGTTTAAATTTGAGAAAAATGGTTTAAACTTGTTCTATTATGGTTTTCTATGCTTTCTGTATGATTTTTATGATCTGGGAATTGAAAAACAGGTTTTAAATTTGAATTTTGAGCTTGGGAAGGTCGAGACTCGAAGTCTCGGGTCCCTAGATTTTGCTAGTTCGGCAGGCCGAACTTGATGTTTGGCATACCAGATTCATAGGTTCGGTAGGCCAGATTCGTCAGGTCGGTAGGCCGAACTTGGAAAAAGTTCGACAGGTCGGTCTGGATGTTCAGAAGGCCAAACTGTGCAGATTCTACAGGCCAGACCAGGATGTTCGGCAGGCTAGACTAGGATGTTCGGCAGGCTGACTGTGGATTTGAAAAATTATGTTTTTACTTCGATTTTCAATATTTAATGATTCTAAAATGTTTCAAAAAGGATTATGATTTTGGGTTATGATTGTTTTGAGTCAAAAAGGCACACAAATAATTAAACTGACATAATGATATTTGTTAAATGTGATTTCTGATTTTAAATACTGCTTTTAAGGTTTTGAACGTATATGGAGTGTACGTTGGATTCTATTTGGAGCTTACGTTATTGGAATTTCAAATGAGGTAGGAGATTTTCACCCCTTCCTTTGGTAGCCCTTTTAAATTGTTTTGGCCAAAGTTTATTTCTTAAATGTTTCCTTTAAGAATGATTTCTGTGTTTGATTTTGAAGAATTGTATTTGATATTCCTTTCGGATTTCCAAAACCCATACGGTGATGTTTTATCAAGTTGCTTTCAACTAAGTATTTTTATTTATTTGTTAAGACTTTGAGATTTATTAATTAGAACGAATCGTGAATAATTCTTTGTTCTTGATCACTATATTTAAAACATAACTTGTTTTTAAATAATTATCCTACTGAGCCTTCCGCTCAAGTTTTTCTATGTTTTTTAAAGATCCCCCTTCTAGGTTTGGAGAGGAAGGATAGACCTAGGATTGAAACCTGGATCTTTGGATTGAAATGGTATTTTCTTTAGAATTGTGGTATGATGCGTGTACTATATGACTTGTCCCTGTGTTGATGTCATTTTCGTCTTTGTTAATTGTATATTTTTAATTTATCTTAGAGATGATGATTTTTAGTATTTTTTTTGTATTATTATTATTGATATTGTATTTTACTTACCAGCCCACCTTCATGGTAAGCATCCACGTGATGGTGAATGAGAATAAGATCTCGGTCTCACCTTCGTGGCATTCACGTGACGGTGATGTGACCATCGATGTTATTATTTATTCCGATGATATTTATTTTTTTCACGTATATTGATACTCTTTTTCTTTATTTACCTAAAACTCCCAGACCCCACCGCGAGGCGTCACAATATATTTCTTGTTGGGTTTGGTGCCCTAAAAGCTGTGACATTATACATATTGTTAATAAATAAATAAAATGACATTTATTATTATTTTGGTTGATTATATGTATTATGAATACATTTATAAACATCAAGAAAATTCCATGATTATTTATGTGACTATAAATTTAGCATATAAGTGTTATTTGCTTAGGGATAAAATTTATAGATAATAATCTAAATAGTCCGTAATAATTAATTAAAGTTTGGGATTTTTAATTAAAAATTACAAGTACGGTCCAATCTCATCTAAAATGAAATAGTCATTATCCGGACTATTAATGTAGAGACATTGGATTGAAGGTACTTTATATAATGAGATTATATAGGACTGGACCAGATAAATTATGAATCTCTAATAATCATCCGTTACAAATAGAGTATTCAAATTTATCACTATGATGATCATATATTTGACAGTCTTAATCCTGAGTATTTATTAGACTCCTATTTATTACATTATGTTTTTTGACTTGCATGGTAAGATTTGTCTAAGCACAGATCATAACTTAGCATCTTGGAAACATAAAGTAATAAATGGCTGGGAATAATATTATACAGAAATGGAATCCATTCCTTCCCTATGGAAGTTAGAAAAATAGTTCTCTTAAGTGATAATTCAAGGTTTGAACAATAGAGCGCTCGTTCATAATAAGATTATGAATTAATTGTTCATTAGAGAATTATTGGAACTCAAGGATAAAGATGTAATAAGAGAGGTGAACGGAAATTGAACCTAGCTCTTATTATGAACTATTTATGGAGGACTGATTTATATGTAATGATTATATCAATGGACTACTCGCTAATTTTCTTTGAGTAATTTTACTGTAATCTCAAGAGTTCAGTTTTAGGTTTTTAGTGGAGTAACATTGAAACTAATAAATTTGGCACATTAATTAAAGAGTTTGATTAAATGTCAAATTTATTGGAGCTTGGGTTATAGGTCCATAGGTCCCCAATACCACCTCTGTAACACTATATTGGATTTTTGCATAGAATGAATTATACATGTTTAATTCGAAATTTTTGAATTCTGAATTAATTTTTTCACACTTGAATTATTAACGTGACACAGAAAAATGTTCTCTGTGACACATAATGTAATGTGATAAATGTTATCACATTTAACTGAGCATTAGCTAATTAATTGATTATTGTTAAAATCTATTCTTAAATAAATGTGATTTATTTTTGAATTGAGATTTATATATATATATATATATGGTTTTGAACCAAATCTTTATATATATATATATATAAGATTTTATAATATATTAATATATATATTAATATAATATAAATAAATTAAAAAAAAGGGGAAGGAAACGTGAAAGTCACGTTTCCCCTTTATATATATATATATAAATAAGGAACCGAATCTGATTCGGTTCCCAAAAAAAAAGGCAACGTTTACATTCTGTAAACGTGAAAAAATATATATATATATATAAGGAATCTCACAAAAAAAATGATTCGGGAAACAAAGAAGAAAACGGAAAAGAAAAGAAGAAAAAGGAAAGGAAAACAAAAAGGAAAGAAAAAATTACTAATGGCTCAGTTATAAAAAGGGAGATATAACAGTTATCTCAGTAATTTTTATTCACATAATTTTTAGAGAGAAAAACTGAGAGTTCTTCTCTAAAGAAAAAAGTCTGCTATCTCATGTGTTGAGTACATAGCAGATTCAGAAAAGTGTGAGGAAAATTCATTCTTGCAGTTTGACGCCCACTCGTCTTTCCATTGGTGTGGAAGCCTGGTTTGGAAGATCGTGGTGTCAAAGAGGAAAGCTAGGATACCCTGATAGTCTTCAAAAGGTTAGTAAAAATTCCTAAAGCTTTCTGTAATTAAAATTATATATCTATTCCCGATGAACAAAGTTTTCAGAAAATTTTTGTTTGTCAACGATCTGTTCCTTCCTCTGCGTTTCATGTTGTAATTCCAACATCTTTCAATAAACAACATCGCATGTTGACATGTTAGGTTGTGGGGACTCAAGCTGTGTAGAATTTCCGCTCTAATGGTATGTTTTAATTCGCCACCACTTTTTGTGCGTTATTTAGCTGTGCGCCGCACCTCTTGATCATGCGTAAGGCTCGCCGAGATAAAGGACGTTGTCTTCTCAAAACATATATTTCTATAGAAATATAATATGTATATATATACAGACGCACACACATACGTATATATACATATGTATGACCTTTTGCCAGTTAAAGGGTCACATGAAGCTGTCAAAGCCGATCTCTCTTCCTTAATATGTTGTGTACATATGTATATACCAATATTCAAAATTAAGAAAGCTTAGTAAGGTTGTGATAAAGCATAAGTGTGTTTGACATTCTTTGTTTATACAAATAATTCACACGGTTCCAATTATATATATGCGACAATAATACACATAGATTAAGGAGTACTAATGTGGGATTCTTGTTTGTGTTTTCCAAGAGAGTTTCAATTTGTTTTGCACACTAATGTGTCCCCAATTATTAGTTTGAGTTGTCAAATTGGTTCTCTTCTCATTAAAGTGGTACTTGGTCATTCATGCCTGCATGTAATTATATGTATAATTGTAGATCATAGTCAACTGATTTATTAGTTTATTTATTTTTTGGTCAAAATCTCCTGCTTTCTGGTTATGTCTTAAAAATTTAAGAGATTAATTATTTCTTTGTTTTGCGTGAGCAAATTGCTTCCCAGTTACCTCGTGGCCCCCTTTGATATTTGCGCATTATATATATATATATATATTAACAAGTTTTTAGTGGTTATGTCTCTGTTGGTGGTTACTGATCTAATTAGAATAATAACTATATTATCGTTAGTAATTTAATGATGTGGTATTTATATGACCTGCTACAGTAGCTTAAATCTATTAAATCTTTTGTTGACCTTAAAGCATTAATTAAAAGGTATTTTTTTCTTCTTTTGTAGGATAAAAATTCTTTGCTCCTCAAACATTGGTAGCTTATTTATTTTGACCTTAAATTTTAAAAATTGATCTTAAACTTTAAAACGTTATTAATATTACCCCTTTCATTTCTTAGGATTAAATATGTTAACATGGTTGTAATCTTTGATGCTTCTTTTAAATCTTTAAAAAAAATAGTAGCGACAATAAAAGAGGAGATAAAAAATAATAATTCGTAAAAATGATTGGTTGTGACCACCATGCTTCCAGGTGATCCATGGTTTTTTTTTTTACTCTAATGGTTGAAAGTTATGTATACCTTATTGTAAACTTTCTAATATTTAAAAAAGAAAAAAAAAGGGGGAATAAATGCAAAGCCTATGTTTTTCATTTATCTTATTTCTTTTTATTACTATCTATCCTTAATGGGTGTGGCTGCTATGTACTTTGTGTTATTCCAATGGAGGTTATCATTTTCGAGAGTGATTTGCTCTGTTTCAAGCGCAATTTTACTCATTTAATTAACTCAAAGTAAATATATAGAGTAGCATCATATTGATTACCCATACATGAATTTAAATTTTTTTTTAACAACCGTGACGTTAGAAACGAAAACAAGTTAGTTGTATTATCTATTACAGAGAAAAATGCTGGGTTTACGCCTCTTACTTCTCTTCTTGTCATGTATCATCCAACTTCCTTATAAAAAATGAGGCCTAATTATAGACCATTATTTTACTTACTATTACAACTCTGGCACTTTTTGTTATTGCAAAATTATTGTTGTGTTATTCTTTACTTATTTTTTAAAATATTTTTGTACATATTTTTTTTAGCCTTTTCATTTTTTTAAAATGTGTTCATTCCTTTTCTTTATATAAATATTGGACATATTTTCTCATTTTATCAAATCCCTTTACACAATTTTCTTCCAATAGACCTGTAGCTAAATGTAAAGAATGTATATGTTGTTGTTGTTGTTGTTGTTCTTATTATTATTATTCTCTTTTTGCCGTAAGAAATTGAAGATCTAAAAATAATAAAACCTCGTTAATACTGACGAGAAGTGTCCTTCAAAGACTTGAATAAAATGCTCCTAGATTTGCGCCGGCATTGGAGAATTTGTAATATTGGCCGACGGGTGTTTCATAGTATTTTTTTTTTAAATGAGTGCAAAAAGAAAAAGTAAACCTTTAAAAAAAAGCATAAAAATCGGTGATTGTTAAATTTTTTAATTTATATTTCATTATTTGTTTAAAAATAAAAAACCATGTCACGAGGTTATAAACAAATCACCCATTCAAATTATATTTAAGACTTTTAGAATATATTTTTGGTAAATGTCCACTTTGTTGAAAGAGACATAAGATTGAACGAGACAAAAGACATAAGATTGACTATGTGTTGAAAGAGACAAACAGAACGTCGTAAATATAAATGCCCAAAAGGAAAGAAAGAATTAAACTGGCTAGTGATTAATATTTCACATTTATATTTGGGTGAAGCATTATCGAGTAGACAGTCGGCACATACCAATTTCAATGGTCCATAATCCTTTCCTCCGAGAAGCCCAAAGTAATTGCCATTTTGCAATTTTGTTTTCACATTTTTTACATTTCTTTTAGAATTTTTATTACCAATTGTCTTCTGAACTCTAAAGTAATTGGTATGAGTTAATGAGTTGCCAACTAGATTTCAAGTATAGAAGATTGTCTTTTGAATTTAATAGAATTTATGGCAAAGTGCTCCCAAAATTTTTTTTTAAAAAAACTACTATTAACATAAAGTGCTCTGGCCATCATTTAAAATTTTGTAGTATGATCTTTCATTAAACGAGTTTGTGTAAGATGTACGAGGATGAATTCATCCAAATATTAGTAGTCATTATTGATTTTATGACACTTTGCAACACGTCGTTAAATTCAAGAATAGTCTGCTAACATTTTATGGATGTTGGAAAAAAATGGTTAAAAATTCAGGATTAGGTTTTCCAATTGCCTTTGATCTCTTTCAATAATAAAAGAGAGCTAATACATTAGCACAGTTGAAAAAGCAAATATGCCTTTCTTCGAATTAATTTATGCATGATCAAGGTATACTTATAGTATGACCACAATTGGGTTATTGTACTTAAATTTCAACAAAATTAAGTAAAACGACTTAAAGTATCTTGTGATGGAGGGTGAAAATAACGTCATAACGACAATAATAGAAGCCCAAATTGTTAAAAAATTCCTTAACAACAACATATGGCAGTTATGGACCATTTTTCTTTAAATATATATCATAAAAAAAAGAAGAAGAGGGTACAAAAATCAAAGGAGCTAAGTTGCCAGCTTTGTAGATAAGAAAGAATCAAAAGAATCTAGAAAAAAGAAAAAAGAAAAAAAGATTATTATCATTGCTAAGTATTATGTGGCAGGTTAAACAGATTATAAAAAAGGCCAGTGAACCTTGAATAAATAGGGCAATTAGTTACGACAACATAGTCAATGAATTAATTAGTGGCGGTAACTAATATATGAGCCCGTGATCAGAGGATTACGATAATTATAATCCTATAGAATAAGACACAAAAATATTTTTTTCCCGATACAGGGAAGAATTTTCTAAATATATACTGAACGTCACGGTCACTTTGGTGAGGCAAATTGTCATTTGGGCAGGCAACAATGAAAGTGATAATAATTGATTAAGAAATAATGAGGCGTGCCGTTAGTCTTCAAATCAAACACGATATTGTCTAATTTGTTTTTAAAACTTTATCCAGGAAAATACTGTTTGTCTTAATAGAAAATGTAAGGGATTAGCTGACTATTTGAGATGCTTACCTATGTAAGATATATATATATAAACTATTGTATCTTCCGAGCTTCTTCAACGTCACACTAATTAGTTATCCCCTATTCAGTTGACCTTTCAGGGGAGAAATACTAAACATAAGCTAGGTTTTTTTTATCGGGTACTAAATGTTTGTTTTAATGTTATAGTTAGTTCCTCTCTGTGTGTGTATATATATAGGCGTCCATTTTCCTACCTCAAGGGAGAGGGGGGAAAAAAAAGAAAGGAGGCTTCGTGTATGCCTTCTGTTGTTTCGGGGTGCAATACGTTAACTGTTTAATTAAGAAATAAAAAAGAGTATAGAATTTATATCGGAAATTCAATTGAATAATTGATGGAGTCAAAACAATAATAGTATCTAGGACGAAGTTGCAAATAAAGACACATACAAACGGCTCTTTTGACTATATTTTAATTATGACGATGCATAAATATAAATATCTATTTGTATAGTCTGCAAATTAATGCCAGAAAATTGGAGTACTTTTATTATTATTATTATTATCATTATTGTTGATGGTAGAAAATGATTGACTAATAATGTTGACAAATCACTCATGGTTCTTACGAATTAATGTAATAAGAATGAAGGAGAGAAAAATGAAAATAAGGGGCAAATACACGGATTTGTAGTGGTTCACTCTTAAATGAGTTACGTGTAATGGGTTTTCCTTATCTAGAGTTCGTATACAATACACTCAAATTTTTGGAAATTAAAGTGAGAGAATGGAGACAAGTGTTTTTTAATCCGGGGAGAAGATAGCTCGTAATTGTTCCCTCCTCTTCTCTATATGACCCTTTTATAAGGTGTTGCATTATTTTTAAAAATGATTAGAATATTGCTAATGGGGCAGGAATCTTCGTATTTTGTGCCAGCTTTTGTGTGAGGTGTCTCTGTATGTGCAGAGAGGGTATCGAGTCTCATGCTAGTGGTCTTAATTTCAACACATTATCTCAACTACTGGTCTTACCCATTCTTGTATATTCTTCTTGGAATGATGTGCACAATAATGGACAGAGGATACAAAGCTCATTTAAGCTTGACGTCATCCTAGAGCGGTGAGGTAAATCGATCATCTTGACTTTCACTCTATTTAAGATTAATGGGTTGAGTTGGGCTTTTTGTTGGTCTTCTTTTCGAGCCTTGGGCCGTCGAGATCTTCTACAACAATTGCCCTCCAAGCGTGGAGTGACTTGACAAGTTGCTTCGCGTTTTGGCAGTCGAGGATGTGGCAAGTCTCCCGTAACTTGGGAGTTAGGGACATATCCCTTAGAATGGCTTACTGAAGAAGCTTTTGACTGGAGTCATGATTGCCTCTGACATCTAGATTTCTAGGGCAATCAAACAATCTCATCTGTTGGGGCACATGTCATATCCCTACAGGAGGCATCGCATCGTTCTAAGGAGATCTCAATTTGGGCCATTAGATTATCAAGGAGTTTTCCTACCTAAGTTTTGAGTCATTAGATGGCGACCTTTGGTTGCCTTAATCAATAACCGTCGTAGCTAAACAGTCGCGTTTGTTGGGACACATGTCATATCCCTATAGGAGGCGTTGCAGAAGAGCAAGATTTAGATGCTTGAGATCTTCGAGTTGCGTGAACAATGTTACGTGGGTCAGTAGCTAGAATGGACGAGAGAGTTACAGTAGATTCATGAAAAGGATCTGGCTTTAGAGACTAAAGAAGAAGAAGAAGCAAAAGTTTAAGAGAGAGTTTTGGAAGAGTTTGGAAGAAACTGAGAGGCCTCTGAAATCTGGATAGAAATGAAGCAAGGTTTCCAAACCCTTAAGTATTCTTGCAAGGGAGAGATCAGAACGTTTGAGCGTGAGAACCTTTGATTCGACGGTTATGGATTAAGGCAACCAAAGGTTGCCACCTAACAACTCAAAACTTAGGCAATAAAACTCCCTGATAATCTAACGGCCCAAATTAAGATCTCCTTCTAGACTTGAGATTCTTTTTTCTAGCTTTTCGAGTTCTTTCCTTTCGTCTTTTTTTTTATTTAGCATTCTTTCAAATTTCTAGGTTTGTTCCTATGAAACATAGGTCAGATTTAGGGCAAAATACTAGGAAAGGATGAAGCGTATTAGTTTAGGCTATTTGGAGAGGCTTTGTTGTTGTTTTCTGGGACTATTAGACGACCATGCTTGATTCTGGGTTTGGAATGATAAGTCAACTGTCAGATTTATAGGTGTTGATATTGACTGTTTGGTTCATAGTCGATTGTGGACCAAATAGGTATATTTAGTTGTAAGGTTGACCTCTCAAAATAGGGTATTCTTTTGATATTATTTCCTCTTTTATCAGATCATGTCATCATCTAGTGGTTGTCAAGAGGTTGAGTCTTCTTCCTGAGTTCGCCTACGTGCCACCGAGATTGTCGAGACATCCCAGCTACATGATGAGGCTATTCGTAAGGCTGATCCAATTTTTAGGGATATCGATGACTTTGGCACTATCCCTTTTATGAATAATGTTGACGACTTGGTGAATAGTGTCCCCATACAAATCTCTGCCATAATTCTTGTAACACCTACCTATTTTTATGTAACGGACCACGTTAAGTTAGTAACGATGTTAAGGAATTTTATTAATAAATTATGTTATATGTTATGAAATATGCTTTAAATGTTACTAACTTTTTATGTCAAGTTTTATGACATGTGATGACAGCTTGGAATCGTTGTGCTTAAGTGTTCATGATTATTTTAATGTATGTTTAATTATGATGCATGATGAATGGAATGTTTTAATGTATGGCCTTTAAGGATAGTTCGGTAGGCCGAACTTTTAAGTTCGGCAGGCTGAACAGACTGCCAAAGATTGGTAGGCCGAAGGAAACCACCGACAGGCCGAACTTGGTGGAACCGGCAGGCCGAAGAGGAAAATCGGCAGGCCGAACACGGCTGACGAGCAGTCAGCAGAAATCTCTCCAAATTCATGGCTGAGATAATTACGTTAAATGAGTGATTTATTGTGACTAATTGGCACAATAATGGAATTTTTTATCAGTTAAGGAAAATAAAAAGGTTTGACTTTCCATTGATTTGTGTTATTTTAAATGGTTTCCTATTTTAAGAGGGCAAAATATGGTAAGATGTGATGATTTGTTTGACTTTCTTTTTCTTCTCTCATTCCTTCATGCTTTGGGCTATCAAACAGTCATAAATTCTGACTTAATAGAGGGCAATGAATGTTCATTATGCTTGTTACGTTAAATTTTTTTTTTTTAACGATTCTTTTCCTCAGCTTTTCTCCTCTCATTCACTATCTGAGACGTTTTTTGATTTTCTCTCTTTCTTCTCTTCTCCACGAATCCCATCTCCTTCCCTCTCAAAAAAAAAAAAAATTCTCTGCAAGTATTGAAAGAAAAAGTTATATTTTGTTGGTTAAATTCAAGGATTTTGAGAAGAAATTTCAAGGTAAGAATTTAGTTTTTCGGGTGTTTTTAAAAAGAAATTCTCCTCCTCAATTCGTCTACAATATCTTTCTTTAGGTATTGTAATTGTTTTGAATTTTTAATATGTTATGCATGTATGTGTTATGAGATGCTTTCCTAAGTTTCAAGTTGTTTCAACGTTTTTATGATAAAATATGAATTTTCTATCATCTACCCCTCACAATAAAATTTTACTGTTTAATCTTGATGCATGAAAAAAAAGTAATATTATTCAAGGGATAAATATGATGTTTTTCATGATAGTCGTCAAGAATGTCCATGTATAATGTATGATGAATATATTTTATGTTATGAAATTTTTATGGGAATACATTAAGAAAACTGTTTTAATAAATGTTATTTTTGGATTTTGTTTATGAAATGTTATGTATGTTTAAATGATTATATGATAACGAAATAATTGTATGCATGATAATATGGTGTTTGTATGAATTTTTAAAATTAAAATATATATATTTTAATTGTTCAAAAATGTTTTATTTAAAAGATAATTATGTTCAAAACGTATGGTTTGTTTTTATATGCTTAAGGTAATTTTTATGATTTAAGAAAAATCATAATAACATGTTTATGTGATGACAATTTTTATGGTTATGAATTATGTTTGTAATATGAGATGAATGAATATATATATATATATATGAATGATATATGAAAGAATGATATATGAATGAATGTTTTATGATAAGTATTAATTTTATTGTATTTTTAAATGGATAAATGACATGAACACTCAAAAAAGTGAGCACATCAAGACCGCGGCATCATCACCAAAAGTATATTAAGGTTAAGTAAGCTAGCGTTAAGGTAAGTATATTAAGGTTAAGTAAGCTAGCGTTAAGGTAAGTACATTCTCACCTACAACATGACACGTTTTACAAAGTTTGATGATATGTTCACTATGATATTTATGATGATTTTATGGTTATTTTCCTTAAAGGATTTCTTATGAAAGATTTTCATGATTTAAGGTTATGTATGTATGATGATGACATGTTTCAAAGCATGAAAATTATGTATATATATGTATCACCTAATAAGTGTTGCACACCAATGTTATGTTATGATATGTTATGATGTCATGTTTGGTTTTGGATTAGCTACCCTTCTCCTCTCATGACAGCGCGCCTATGATGATGTTTATGGTGCAACACTCGGGCCCTTATGATAAAAATGGATTAAGTTTTAATATGGTCAATGTAACGAAAGATATGTTTTATGAAATTGTGCTTAAGGCACTCCTATGTTATGATGATGATGAAGATGTATATGAAATGTTTTATATTGTGAGAATTATATGTACTTACTAAGCATTAGCTTATTCAAGTTTTATGTCATGTTGCAGATAAGGGTAAGAAAATCTTGGAATAGGCGGAGGACATGGAAAAGCGTGTGGACACAAAGCTCAATGAATTGTAATCGGAAGAAACGCCAAGATGAACGTCTTATGTTGTAAATCAAGTTTTATAATTAGAACATTATTTTTATGTTAAGTTTTAAGAATACTTAAACTATGGTTTTATAAGTTATTTTATCATTTTAATGAATTTTGATCTTCTGCATTTTTATGAAAGTTGGTTTGTTTTAAAAATTAAGTTTTCTCAAAGGTTTTGGCTCAGTTCGCCTGCCGAACATCCTTGGTCGGCCTGTCGAAGTCTGAAGGTTCGGCCTGCCGATAATGTTTTCGGCCTGCCGGACGAAGATGAGTTTTTAAGCCAGTTTTGTAAAGCCTCTACCAACCTACCGGTTGAGGAACTCTGGCCTGCCGATCATGTTCGGCCTGCAGAAGTCCCAAGTTCGGCCTACCGAACTGTGGGAGTAAATGACTTTTAAATGTTATGATCATTGATAAGATATGTTGTGATGTTTTTATAAGTCCTGATTTTACAACTTGGTATATCTATTTTATTAAAATAAATTATGATATGGAATGAGTTAAGCAATGTGATTTAATAATGTTAAGTTAATAAAAAAAATGTATGAATGGATCCTGGTTAAGTATGTTTTACTTTTACAATTAAAAGTATCGTTTAAGTTTTGTATTCATATATATGTTTTGAGTTAAATAAGTAAGAATGTAAGAATGTAACAACATCTGTGACGTCCAAACTAAGGGACGTTACAGGATTTGATATCAGAACGATTTTTCAATTACAATTCATATCGCCACACATCAATCCAAGTCCTCCAAGTAAGTATGTTATAAAGTTAGATGTATTGATGCAAGTATGATGATAAGATTAAGGTCTTAATATCGAATGATTAATGAACTAGTAGTGAAAACCTGTCTCATAATCGGAAGATTATTTCTAAGTTCCTAATTCTTTTAGGAAATTTACAATGGATGGCCACCGAAGAATGCAGATTCGCACCCAGACGAACGAAAGACTTTTGACAATGATCGCTGAACTGCAAAGGCAATTGGAGGACCAAAGAAGGGAAATTGCTACTTTAAGGGCCAACGGCTAGAACGATGAACGACGAGGCAATGATGAGTCTCCTCCTTCTCCTCCGCAGCCACAAGTAAACGAAGTCCCAGTTCCTGCTGCTGAACTAAGAGCGGCCTATCAGGAACCTCTACTGGTTAGATGGAAGAGGGTTAAGCCAGCGGACTTCGAGGGTTCTAAGGACCCGTTAGTCGCTTAGGGATTGCTAAAGACGATTGAGGCCACCTTACGACTTATGGATTTTACGGACAACGAAAAGGTCCACTGTGCATTGTATTGCCTCACCATGGAGGCCAGATATGGTGGAACGGCATCAAACAGAGCAGGAATGTTGAAGAGATGTCATGGGAAGACTTTGTTCATGAATTCAACACGAAGTTCTTTCATATGAATGTCACAAGGAAGCATTATGAGGAGTTCGAGAGTTTACAACAGGGGATATGTCAGTCACCGATGTGGTGATGAAATTTGATCAGCTAGCCCGTTTATGTCCAGGCATGGTTATGGATGAAAGTGAAAGGGCCAGAAGACTGATCAGAGCCCTTAGGCCAGACATTGCTACAATTGTTGATGGAGCTAGTCCACCCAGGACCCAAGAACAGGTTGTCATGAGGGCTCAACGTGTTGAGTTTCATCTGTCAAAGTTAAGAAGGAACCAGCCTCAGCCTGGCCATCAGGCCAACAATGCAAGCAACCAGAACCGCCCTCCCCACAGGAACAACAACAACAACAACAACAGCAACAACAACAACCAAAACTGGAGGAACAATAAGAGAAAGGGCAATCCTCAACAACAGCAGGGCTAAGACAGCAAGAGGCACAATGATGGTCAGCCTAACAATAATAATAGGCAATTTCAACTGTGTGTGAAATGTGGAAAGAAACATCCAGGGGAATGCCGCTTGGGAACAAACCAATGTTTCATCTGTGGGCGAGAAGACCACTTTGTAAAGAATTGCCCCAAGCTGATGAATGCTAATGCCCAGCAGAGAGCTCCTCCTCAAGCCCAGCTTCATCATATGCAAGCCTCCCTTGAAGGGCCACTTATTAGTCAAGGGAGAATTGAAGCCCTACCGACGAATGCCCAGATCTATGCCATGACAAAAGAACAAGTGGCTGTAGAAGCTTCCAATGTGGTCATAAGTCAGATAACAAGCTTATCTAATGATGTTTATGTTCTTTTTAATACGGGTGCCACGCATTCTTTTGTATCTATGTCATATGCTAAGAAGTTAGAGGTTCATTTAGAGCCTATGAGACAGGGATTCACTACGACACTACCCTCTGGGGAAGTGATATTATCCACGCACTGTTTGCGTGCAGTACCCCTATGGATTTCTAATAGGGAACTTTTCGTTGACCTTGTTGTGATCGACATGCATGACTACGACATGATTCTTGGGATGGATTTCCTAAGCAAGTATAATGCCTCTATCGAATACTGTAAACGAAAGGTGATCTTCCATCCTGAAGGTGATCAGAAATTCATTTATGTTGGCGAGTCTAGGAAGAAACCCCACATGTTCCTATTGGCAATGAAAGCAAGAAAGTTATTAGCAAGTGGCTGCATGGGCCATCTGGCAAACATTGTAGACAAAAGCCAAGAAGGAAAGACAAGAATTGAAGATGTGCATGTTGTTTATGAATATGAAGATGTGTTTCTTGATGATCTGTCGAGTCTACCACCAGAAAGAGAAGTTGAATTCGAGATTGAGCTCGCTCCAGGCATCGATCCAATCTGTAAAGCGCCTTACAGAATGGCCCCGGCAGAATTAAAGGAGCTTCACACGCAATTAAAGGAGCTACTTGACAAAGGATTTATCAGGCCAAGTCACTCACCAGGGGGAGCTCCAGTTTTATTTGTAAAGAAGAAGGATGACACTATGAGACTCTACGTCGACTACAGAGAACTGAACAAGGTGACGATCAAGAACAAGTACCTGTTGCCTCGAATTGATGATTTGTTTGATTAGCTCAATGGTGCGTTGGTGTTCTCAAAGATCGATCTACGATCAGGATATCACCAGTTCAAGATTAAAGAAGGAGATATCCCCAAGACTGCTTTCAGGTCGTGGTATGGTCACCATGAATTTGTGCTTATGCCTTTCGGTCTGACGAATGCACCTGCTGCCTTTATGGATTTGATGAACCGGGTATTCAAGGATTTCCTCGATAAATTTGTTGTTGTATTTATGTAGCGACCCATTCCCCTCCACCCCCACTAGGAAAGAGAGGAGAAGAGCGCCATGCATCGTTCGTTTGTGCATGAGAAGATGGGCCAGTTCGGCAAGCTGAACTTTCCATCGGTAGGCCGATCATAGACACTTATAGGAAAAATAACCAAACCTTAACTCAACTTTGATGCAGAAATTATCATATCATTAGCAGCGAAAATAATAAGATTACAACACTTATACAACAGCTAAAAAAAATCCCCTAAATGTCCTCAATAACAATTCTTGTTTCTAATAACATCAAAGGAATACTTAGAAATAAATATTGCATCTTAGACTCATCATGGGACCTTGGACCATTCTTGCTCAATCATCTACATCTTTACTTGGAAGCTCACCTGCATCACGAGAACTATATAAGCATAATGCTTAGTAAGTAAACCATGGTAGTTCCACATAAAAACATACTTTCATAAACATACTTTACTTTTACGTTTTCGGGCTCGTAGCATAACATTAATCTCTAGCAGTCAGAACCCATAACATATATACATGAATGGTCCCTATCTTGGAACTTACTTCTTCCTCAAGGATTTGACCATATAAACATGAATAACGTGACTAGTTCATGACAACAAGAGAGTTCACATCATACTCATGAAAAATCATAAAAACATCTTTAAACATATTCATCATAGCAACATATATAACTTTAAAACATGCTTTAAAACATACTATTGTTCAAGTGATGCAGTGGAGGGTATACTTACACAAACCGTTTAGTCATGATCATCTTAGATTCTATACATCATCATTCATTCATTCATTCTTCACATCACATAATATATCCCATCATATTCCGTTGGAAACAAATGAACATCTTCATGATTTTCTATCCCCTCTTCATATTGTGATTCCTTATTCTATTCTTCATACATATTCTCCTTACATGCTATGATTCTCTATCTTTTCTCTTTGATTCTTTCCTTTATTTCACATGATTTGACTCTCTCTTTACAAAGTCTCTCGTGATCAACCAGCCACATCTTTCTTTCTTTCTTTCTCTATTTCTTTCATTCTTATCTACTCTCACTCTCTCACTCTTCATGCATACATGCATATATATATATATATATATATGAGCTTATGCTCATGTGACAAGACGGAAAGAACCCAGTGACTGGGACCGAATTTTAATTCCTCTCTTACTCTTAGCAGCAAAATGAAAAAGGAAAGGAAGAAAAAGGAATCTTGGAGATTGAGTGATTTTATGAGTATAATGTGAAGAAAGGGAATAAATAAAAATTAAAGGCAGCCTTCTATATGGGAAACAAAATAGATAAAAATGGGGGTTCATACTCATGGAAGGGATAGAGAACTAAGGAGGAAAGTCAATGATTCAACATAAGGAAAATATAATGATTGGATCTTGACTATCCATAAATAGTATTCTAAATAAGTCAACTAATCATCCAATAAAGGAATAAAAGATAAAAGATAATTTAGGATTCCATTATTCACTCCACTTGCCTGATTTAAATTGTCAAAATAGGAAGTCTTATCATGACATCTAATTACCTTTAATAAAGAGTCAACTACTCCCCCACAAGAAATAAGGAAAGAGATAAAATATGCCCATGCATCCTATATCATCAAACAAGACAACTTATCATGTGTACAGTTGTCTGCCATGCACAAATACTAATATAACAAATAATGACTAACAAAACATTAGCTATGCATCATGGGATTTGGCAAATATAGCTGATGCACGGCAAGCAAATGTACATGGCAATTAAGGAGCCTATTTGTCCACTACCTTCCCTCTTCAATACACGGCAATGAAAGGAAGACAATAAAAATTAGTCTTTTACCACTATCTTATATAAAAACATTTGATGATGGTGAAAGGGGTAAATAAACATTAACTAACCAAAGTGAAAAAGGGCACTACACACACATCAATAAGCTTATTCGGCAATTCAAAGGATTTGTTGCCTATATCCTGTATAATAACAATGCATGACATATTATACTTTCCTATCATAGACTTTCACAGCAACTAAGGTTAAGTGCTCATAACATTCATCAAACCATATAACCATCATTTAAGATTATATATATATAACATACAACATAACATATATCATATATTACACTTTACCAAGTGTGTACTTACTTGGCAACATTCTAAATGTTTTAAACAAAGATAATATAATATCTTAACATCATCTATTACCATATAATATGTTATAATATCTAATTAATATATGAAAGGATGCAATAATAAGTGTATCAACATAATAACTAATCACACACGGCAACTTCGTAAGAAAAATAAATAAATAAATAAAAACCTATTATCATAAATCAAAGCGTTAACATATGTGTAAATAAATGCATAAGTGGTAAAAATAAAACACATTCATATAATCTTAACTAGACCACTAGCTTAAATTTTGGGGTGTTACAATTTATCGATGATATTCTTGTCTATTCTAAGAATCAAGAAGAGCATGAGGAGCATTTAAGAATTGTGCTGGAGACATTAAGAAGACACCAGCTGTATGCAAAGTTCTCCAAATGTGAGTTTTGGTTGGATAAAGTGTCATTCTTGGGGCATGTTATTTCGAAGGAAGGGATTATGGTTGACCCTGCTAAAGTAGAAGCTGTTCTCAACTGGAAGCAACCGATGATGTTTTCGGCCTGCCGATAATGTTTTCGGCCTGCCGGACGAAGATGAGTTTTTAAGCCAGTTTTGTAAAGCCTCTGTCGGCCTACCGGTTGAGGAACTTCGGCCTGCCAAACTGTGGGAGTAATGACTTTTAAATGTTATGATAATTAATGAGATATGTTGTGATGTTTTTATAAGTCCTGATTTTACAACTTGGTATATCTATTTTATTAAAATAAATTATGATATGGAATGAGTTAAGCAATGTGATTTAATAATGTTAAGTTAATAAAAAAAAATGTATGAATGGATCCTGGTTAAGTATGTTTTACTTTTACAATTAAAAGTATCGTTTAAGTTTTATATTCATATATATGTTTTGAGTTAAATAAGTAAGAATGTAAGAATGTAACGACATCTGTGACGTCCGAACTAAAGGGCGTTTCAATTCTAGACCCTAGGTATCCTCACCCGATGCTGGTGGACTCCAAAGACCTAAGCTCGTTATCTTATGGAATGGCTGTGTAACACGATGAGCCATTGGTGGCCTACAGTGGTGAGATTATCTCATTGAAGGCTAGGGAGACCGCATCCTACTGTAGAGGCCACAATGTCCACAGGGCATTTGTCGAGGGTAAGGTTAATGATAGGTATTTTAAGTTTATGATACCTAACGAACACCACCACATGGATGCTCCACCTAGACATCTCACCACCTATAGTAGATGTATTATGGCTGGCGAGACCTTCCCTTTCCATCACTTCATTAAGAGGCTATGTTGCGAGTTCAATATCTTGCCGATGCAGTTATAGCCTAATTTTTGGTATATCTTTTAGGGGATGTGGATCCTATCGCATCTTCACTTTGACTCTCCACTTTGCCTGGACGAGTTCTTATGTTGCTATTACATCAGTCAATCTCTGTTCAAAGGCTATTAGTTTACAGAGGCCTACAGTCGAGCCAAGAATAAGATCCCCCCATTGTTTTGGATCCTCCTTCTTCTAGCCACGATTGGAAGAAAATGTTTTTTTTAATACTAAAGGGGGACTTCAACACTCATCCCCTTGACGAGCAACAAAGGTATGGCCCCAAGAAGTATAAAGCCAAGGAAAATCGCCAATAAGTCTTTGAAACCTTATAAAGTTGAAATTTAGGCTCCCCTTATCTTCCCTTAACTTATATTTTTTCTTGTAGAACTTGTCGATCGCCCGTCCTTTCCTGGCAGGGACGGGAGAAAGTTAGGCAAATTACAGGGCTTCTAAAGGAAGAGAGGCAAATCGTAAACCTCCTTATGGAGGAGAATAAAAGGAGTTTAGGGCTGATATTAACTCTCCCTGACCCTTCCTATGTCATCTCTTTTGGTGTAGGGCCCAAGGGTAGGTTTTTAACTTCACATGTACTTAATACATAGTTGACTTATGTGTTTGATAATATGCGGTCGACTTAACTACACATTGATATTTTCTTGTACAAAGATGTCTCCTTTCCAAGATAATGAAGTCCTAGCCCTTGCAGGCGCGTGAGGGGGGGTCTATGTCAAGAGGTGCTACCCCACCAAAGAAGCCTAGCGGTTCAAAGAAGGATTCAAGTCGTTGATCTTCCGACACCCCTCACTCCAATAAGCAACCGGTCAATGATAGCACATCATCGCCTAAACATCAAGAGATGGAGATGGTCAAGATTTTGGATCTTCCTACTCCTCCTCCCAATAAGCAAATTCCCTTCCTACCTGGTGGTCGAGTGAAGGACAGGAATTTCATTGTGGGCAACTTGTTCGATGCGTAGGTGGAAAGTATGCTAGACCTTCCACCTAGATTCAGCCTCGCCTTCTAGGCCGTTTATGAATTCATTTTTGCTAAGGACTAGGAGGTAGCTGAGAAGTCTCTTCTCCTGGAGTGGCACATGGAGCAAATCCACAACTAGGTTAATGTAAGTATCTTCTAACTTCCCTTTGGCTGCTTCCTATATATCTCTTATCTAATCCTTTCTAATTTCGTTGTTTATGTATTGGCTCTGATGATGGCCCTTATCTCCTATAGGGAGATTGAGAAGCTGGTAAACGACTAAGCTGACCCTCGTAAGGAGGTCGAAGCGCTGAAGGCTCTCCTTGACAAGGAGAAATAGGTGGTCGAGGATGCCAAAAACAAGGAGCTCGAGGCTAAATTTCTCCCCCATAAGGAGTAGGAGGACTCTAGGAAGCTCACTGAGACAATCATCAATCTCTCTATAGAGATTAAAAGTGTGATGGAGAAGGCACATCATGATTAGAAGGCTGACCAACAAAAGATCCAAGAGCTGGAAGGGTCAATGCCTGATGTGGCGAAAGAGGCAATCAAGAAATTCCATATATCAAAGGAATGCTATGGAGAAAGGAACCTCGGGCTATTGTATTTCTCTGAAACTTTTGAAATGACTTCCTCCTTTCATAAATGCAATCAACATTTTGTTATCTTCTTTCATACTTTGCACTTATTTTACACATTGAACGTAGAGATAACAGGCTGATCGTAGAGGTAATAGGCTAATTAATTTATAACGTCAACGATTTGGTAACTTAAGAAATATACCAAGGTTTTTTACCTTGTATAAAAGCCCATTGAGGTTTGCCTTATGCAAAAGTATCCATTAGAACCAAAGGATCTGCCTTTTCTACTTCGATAGTTGTAGAGATTTGGTTGCAGAAGTAGACCTTAGGGTGTAGTGTTTAGCCATTTAAGGCAGCAAAGATTTGCCTTGTGCAACCCTATTGGGCATAAGGATTTTAGGGCTTTTTGCCTTGGAGTATAAGGCTTTGAAGCCACCTTGGCTCTCTTGCCCCCTATGTCAAATATAGAGCAACTCTACTATTTGACATTCTTTGAATAATATATATGTGGAGATTTCAATAATTGGGAAACAACTCTTGTAGAGTTTTCTTTTAGATTAAAAAGAATGGTAGTTACATTACTGGTAATAGGGTCGCAGATGCACAGTGTTCCATGGATGCATGACACGTCAACCCATTATTGAGTTTACCATGTAGGTCCCTCGTCTTATGACATCTCAAATTTTATAAGGCCCTTCCCAATTCAGGCCCAAAGTTCTAAAATTCTTTGGTTTCATTTTAGGAGTTAAGCTTCTCAAAACCAAGTCTCCATTGGCATATCTTCTTTCCTTGGCCTTCTTGTTGTAATATCTCACCGTCCTTCGTTGATAAAAGACGAGGTGTATTTGTTAGTCGATCCTCCGTTCTTCTAACAAGTCAAGCTTGGCGTCCATGAGTCTAAGGTTTTCTTCTTCATTGTACCTTATTACTCGACTGGTTGGGGTAGTCATCTCTACCAGCAAGACTGCTTGAACACCATAAGTGAGGGAAAAGGGAGTCTCGCTTGTAGTAGTTTTGCTCGTAGTACTTGTGGTGCCCTTAAATTCTCACATGTAAATTTAGTCAATAATAACATGGTTGCATTTCATTTATAATTATTATATATATGCCTAATTTTTGTTACTAATTTCTTTTTGAGTTACTTGATACAGTGTGAAGGCTCAGTCTCCTCGACTTAGAAGCTCGATGTACTAGAATAAATAAGTGCTATAATTTTGTTTTACCAGTTAATATTTTAATTCATAATTAAATTTTATCATGCTTAAATTATTACAACAGTGATCCATGGTCGGTTATATTTTTTTTATTAAAGTACAAGAGTGATCTATGGCTTTTACAAATTTGAAGTAAATAGTTTAATCTTCACTTATATTACTAGAAGTCTTATATAGATATCCCTAATGTTAAGAGCCAAGTCTTAAGGAAGCAATTGTTTGCACGTGGGAATATTTAGTTGTTTGGGTTTGGAGATGCTGATATATATATATATCTATTATTATACTTTTTTAGATTATAGGTTTGAATTTATAGCAATTGATTAGATATAATTAACCTAATATAAAGATATTTACACACGAATGATTTGTATATGTTGGTTATATCTACTTTTCAATAATACTATAAATATACAATTGGTCGTTTATATACTGTTTTGATTTATGGCAACACAAGTATTTGTGTATGAGAGCTTATATGTGTGTCTCTTTAGGGGTTGATTAATATTGACATATATTAGGTCTTCACTATTTTTGATTTATAGTAATACAAGTATGTGTATGAAAGTTTATATGTTTGTATCTTTATGGATTGAATTATTTTGACTTCCGCACATTATGGGTTGTGGAATACTTATACGCTTGGCTATCTTTTATTATATAAGTGTTGTTTTAATTAAATGTTAGTGAAGTTAATATAGCATATACAGTTATTACTCTACCAATATTCATAAGATATATGTAAATTTACAAAATTGAGTGGTAGGTATCTACGTACATTCTAAGACTTGCCTGAGAAATGGTACATAATATAATTTTGTTATTTTATAAAATTAGGCAGCCTAGCTCAACGAGGACCTTAACGCCTTCCATTTATCACCTCTTCTTTGAAAATGAGGTAAGTAGAAATTCATTTCAACTACATCACGAGATTGTTTATAATGTATATGATTTGCTATATCATTTACTATAATGCCCAGAAAATTTAATTATGCATAAATGGTGATTAGATGGTGAATTAGTATGCTTTAATGAAAACTTGAGCTTAATTAAAGTATTTTATGTTATTTTAAATTTAATCCATCATTTCTTATTTTCATGGGTTATTTTGAATTTTGAAACAAAACAATTTGTCAAATGTCCGATGTGTCCCAATTTTAAAACCTTGTGCTGGGAACACGGTGTTGCTTCCCTCGCTTTTCTATTTATTTCCCTCTCTCTCTCCTCTCCCTCTCTTTGATTTTGATTTAGAAATTTTGAGCTTTGGGCTTGATTCTTAACTGGATTAAAAAGTGAAGAACACAAATTCGGACACCATAAACGTGATTTTGAGCTTTGATTCGAGGTTTGTTTCCTTAAATTTTAAACTTTTAAATTTTTGTCCTAAATCTTTTAATCTCTTAAAAATGTTGTGATTTGAGTTTCTTAAGCTTAGGAAACTCCTAATCTAGGTTGGTAGGACTTGAATCGTTCAAAATTTAGGCTTAATTTCATGAAATTTGAGTTGAATAATGTTTTTCCCTTTTTCTCTCATTTTTGGATTTTCTTGAATTTCGTATGGAAATCTTGTTTAAATATGTTTATATATGTCATACTATGTTTGTTTATCATATGTGATCACTATATTTTCTCTAGGACTTGGAAAAAGTAAGTTTTGATTTGATTTTGAGTATGGGAAGGCCGAGAATAGAAGCCTTGGACCACCCATGATTTTCCAGTTCGGCAGACCAAACTCGGTGTTTGGCAGGTCGGATTCATGGTTCGGTAGGCTGGATTCATCTGGTCGGCAGGCCGAACTTGGGAAAGTTCGGCAAGCCAGACTATGAGGTTCGACAGGCCGGATCAGGGGTTCCGGTAGGCCGACCGAACCTCATGAATAATGGCCTTTTTCACCCGTTTTCGCTGTTTAAAACCTAGAACAAGTCTTTGACCCCATAAAATGATTTTCTGAATACTAAAAGCATATTAAAACACCATGAGATAGCTTAGGGATGTAGGATACCTTAAGCCAGGGATTGGTAAACTTAGTTTCCATTTAAGGTTGTTTGTGGTTCCATGGAGCCAACGTATAGCAGATTGGGACTGCGGTGTTGGACATTGGTACGGATATCAAGGTAGGGTTCCTAACCCTTTCCCTTGGTAGCCATGTTTTGAAAAGAGGTTTGATTTCAAAACCCTTTATGATTTTCAAGAAATGAAGTTCATCACTTATTTTCATTATTGGTTAAATAATGGATGATAAAAATGAATGTAATGAGAACATTCAGCAAAATGAAACATGATGATGTGATGACACTGGACGTGTCGATTGGTACAGTGTGGAATGATAAAATAGAGCATGATGCCATGTACAGAGATCGGGTCGCGGGAAGCGCAACCTTGGGGGTAGGTCCTGAAACCCAGCTGGGCCACTTCGGTGGTGATTCATTTGGCTTTGCTTATAACCTAATAATGAGATTATCTAGGGATGAACAAGGGATTAATCCTGTGTGGATAAATTTAATAAGTTCTAGTTTATTATTTGTTTATTTATTTGTTCTACATTTAGCATTTGTTTAACTATGAAATGTGTGCGTTTAAATTAAATTCTTTAAGAATTAGTCCTATTGAGGCTTTCGCTCACATTTTCTTGTTTTAAAATCCCCCCCCCTCTAGGTGGAGATCAGCTTAGGGAGACTGAAGAACCAAGAAGGAAATTGTAAGATTAGGACATTTTCTTCTAGGGTGTTTAAAACAAGGCATGTAATGTTTTAAATTCTCTTATATTTCCTTGGACTATGGTTATGTACATAATATTGCTAATACTATGTGTGCGCACTAAAGTGGGTTCGGTGGGACCCAATGGGATTTATTTATCTAATGTTTTCTTTTCTATTTATCTGTTTTCGAGTTTCTAATGATTTTACATTTTTTAAATCAATTATTATTACCTTTTTATAATAGTAAATCTTACCAAATTTAATTTATTTAATTTAATTAATCTGCCACGTCACCCCTTAGATTTCAAGACATGACAGATTGGTATCAAAGCCCTAGGTTTATGAACCTTAGAAATTGTGCACACATATGTACCACAATGAGAAACCACTAACAGTCCAATTTTGTTTTCAGAATTGAGGGAAATGGCACCAAGACATCATCCAGCTGCTGCAAATGCGAATTCTGTAGATGAGGAAGGTCTGATGGGAGCCATGTTCACTGCTTTTCGGCAAATGGCAGCGAGGGCTAGGTCTGAGGATTCCAAGGCAAGTCACCGACATACGTACTTTAAAGAGTTCTGTCGTGCATCTATTCTGACTTTCAATGGGAAAGGAGACTCGTAGATTGCTGAATACTGCTTGGATTCTATAATGAAGCACTTGGATACCCTCGGAGTACCGATGGAGTACCGCATTGATTTTGTAGGTTATAAGTTGGAAGGTAGGACAATACATGGTGGAAACAAGCTAAGCGTTTGGAAAATGTTGGGAACATTGATTGGGATAGATTTGAGGAACTGTTCTATGAGCGTTACTTTCTGTTAGGGTACAGGGATCAGAAGGTTACTGAGCTTTATTGGTTAGAGCAGGGCGATATGAAGGTTTGGGAATATGAGGCTAAGTTTAATGAGTTGGCTAAGTTTGCTCTATCGCTGTGGCTTCTAAGTGGCAGAAATGTATCAAGTTCTAGGACGGGCTTAAGGCATCTATCCACTGACAAGTGGTGGCCTTGCGACTCTGAAATTTTGTTGAGTTGGTATCATCAGCTATTTCTGTGGAAAGTGAACATACTCTTTATAGTGAGAATCGGGCAAGGACGTTAGGAGGGCCCCAGAGGAGTAATCGAAGAAATAGTGGTAGTTGCCAAGCCTAGGTGAAAAACCAATAGGGAGATGCCAATAGTGGGAGTGGTAGTTCGTCAGGCAGCGGGCGTAGTAACCCTTATAGTTTTCATTGTCATTATTGCTAGTAGCCAGGACATATTAAGAGGAATTGTCCAATCAGGAACGCTCGGCAGGGATTCCAAGCTGGAGAGGGTATGAGTTGTCAGTTTCAGGGTTAGTCTTCAGTTCCTTTGCAGCAACCTCTTCAACTGCCTTTTTATCAGTCCGCACCTCAACAGATGCAATACCCGATTCAAGGACATCAACAATAGGGTTTCCAGCGAAACACTCCATAGTATCGAGCATCAAGTACAGTTAGTGTGTAGTTGCCTCCACCGCAGCAGTATCGACCAACAAATTTGGGATCCAGTAACGCCAATAAGAGAAAAAGGGAAGTCTCCAGTTCATATTTACACCATGACTTCAAGGAGTACAGACGCTCAAGCTACCATGTTGTAATTGGTGGTATGATTTTAGTTTCTCAGTCCTTAGATACTGGTGCCACTCAGTCCCTCATCTTGAGTTCTTTTGTACATGCCTTGGGTTTAGAGATAGAGGAATTTAATGAGCCCTTGATGATTTCTGCACCTTTGGGGCTGGTGTGTGTAAACTATATATGTAAATCCTGCAAGATAGTGATTGGGGGTGAGACTCTGAGGAGTGATTTGATTGTAATCCCTATAGATCCTATGACGTAATCTTGGGAATGGACTGGTTGTCTAGATATAATGCTTTAGTTGACTGTCAACTTAGAAAGGTAACCCTAGTGTCTGATAGGGGGACAATGATCACTTACCAGGGTAGTAATGATCAGGTGATGAGTGAGCGACTCATGAAACCTTGTCTTAGAGGATAAAGGAATTTGGTTTGTTATGCGCTTCTCCTGAATCTTGAAGAAGAGTCTAGTGCGATAAGGGAGGATGTAGCGATACCAGTGGTTGATGAATTCGATGATGTCTTCCCCGATGAATTGCTCGGATTGCTGCCGCATCGAGAGATTGAGTTTAGTATTGAGTTGTTTCCTAGGACCACTCCGATCTCCATAGCACCGTATCGAATAACGCCGGCAGAAATGAAAGAACTTAGGGCACAACTTCAGGAATTAGTAGATAAGGGGTATATTCAGAATAGTGTGTCGCCATGGGGCGCGCCAGTTTTGCTTGCTAAGAAACATTTCGGTACTCTCCAATTGTGTATTGATTATCGATAGTTAAATAGGATCGCCATGAAGAATAAGCATGCACTACCTAGGTTCGACGAGCTGTTTGACTAGTTAGGAGGTTCCCGATACTTCTTAAAGATTGACTTGCAATCTGGATATCACCAGCTCAGGATTAGGGAGGAGGATATTCATAAGACTGCCTTCAGGACTCAGTATGGGCACTTTGAGTTTTTGATTATGTCGTTTGGATTGACAAATGCTCCTACTGCTTTCATGGACTTGATGAATAGGATTTTCAAGCCTTATTTGGACCAGTTTATGATTGTGTTTATTGATGACATACTGATTTATTCCAAGACCTAGGAGGAGCATGAACAACACCTTAGGATTGTGCTTCAGGTTCTACGAGAACACCAGCTGTGTGCCAAGAAGGAAAAGTGTGAATTTTGGTTAACTGAGGTTAAGTTTCTAGGACACATCATCTTCGAGTAAAGTATTTCTGTAGATCCGTCTAAGACTAAGGTGATAGGACAGTGGGAACGATCTAGGAACGTGGTTGAAATTTGTAGGTTCTTGGGACTTGCCAGGTATTACAGGAAATTCATGAAGGATTTTTCTAAGATAGCGGCTCCATTGATAGGTTGGTTAGGAAAAATGTCAGGTTTGAATGGGATGAGGACTATGAATATGCTTTCCAAGAGTTAAAGGATTAGTTGACTACAACTTCTGTATTAATTATTTCGAGCAGTGATGAACCTTATGAGGTCTACACCGATGCATCAGGACGGGAACTAGGGTGTGTGTTGATACAGCATGGAGAGTTGTAGTTTATGGGTCGCTACAGTTAAGGCCTCATGAGTAGAACTATCCCACTCACGACTTAGAGCTCGCGACAGTGATTCATGCTTTGAAGATTTGGAGATGCTACTTGTATTGGGCAACTTTTTAGGTTTTCTCAGACCATAAGAGCTTGAGGTATTTGTTCATGCAAAGGGATTTGAATCTGAGACAGCAAAGATGGGTGGAATACATGGAAGATTATAATTTCACGTTGCAGTATCATTCGGGTAAGGCCAACATTGTCGTTGATGCACTCAACAAGAAGACTTTGGGATCTCTTGCGTGTTTAGCACTCGAGGATTGGAGGAGAGATGCCATAGTGAGTGAGTATGGGTTGTAGTACTACGACGGTAGCGGTCAGGTTTTAGTATACCATATGGAATCAACACCAGCTCTCGTTCAGATGATAAAGCAGAATTAGTGGTGGGACCAACATCTTTAGGGAATATGGACACGGATCCGAAATGGAGAATAGTTCGAGGAGTGGAGGATTCATCCAGATGGGTTGCTATACTTCAGGGAACGCCTAGCAGTGCCAGCGATCGAGGATTTGAAGAAAGCCGTGATGGACAAAGCTCATAGGTCTCAGTTTGCCATTCATCCTAGGAGCACAAAGATGTATCACAATTTAAGGAGGCAATATTGGTGGAGAGGCATGAAGAGGGATGTCCAAGAGTACATGGCTAAGTGCGTGACTTGTCTTCAGGTGAAGTCCAAACATTAGAAGCCTGCTGGCCAGCTTCAGTCGCTTCCCATTCTAGGGTGAAAATGGGAGCATATCACGATGGATTTCCTCATCGGATTGCCGAGGACGGAGCAAGGACATGATGCCATTTGGGTTATTGTTGATAGGTTGTCAAAATTAGCACACTTTATCCCTTTCAAATCGACGTGTTCGAGTCGTGTTTTAGGAGAGCTATATTTGCATAATATAATGAGGTTACATGGAGTTCGCTTGTCTATTACTTCTGATAGAGACACTCGGTTTAATGCTAGATATTGGAGGAGTTTTCAGGAGGCTTTGGGGACAAACTTGAACTTCAGCACAGCCTTTCATCCTCAAGCCGACGGGCAGTTTGAGCGGGTTATCCAGATCCTTGAGGATATGCTTCGTGCGTGCGCCTTAGACTTTGGTGGGAATTGGAAGAAATATTTGCATCTAGCGGAGTTCGCGTATAGTAATAGTTATCAGGCGAGCATCAGGATGGCACCATTCGAAGCACTTTATGGGCGGTCGTGTTGTTCGCCAGTATCTTAGGTAGAGCCAAAAGATAGGGCTCTTCTTGGACCCGATGAGATTCGTGATAGTAACGAGAAAATCACCGTGATCCGTGATCGGTTGAGGGTTGCCTAGAGTAGGTAGAAGAGCTACGTAGATAGGAGACGTCAGCCATTGGAGTTTGAGGTAGGGGATTTTGTTCTTCTGAAAGTTTCACCATGCAAAAGGCATAGCACGTTTTGGCATAAGTGGGAAACTTGCATCGAGGTATATCGGACCATTTGAGATTACTCAGCGTATAGGTGTGGTCACTTCTCGCCTTGATCTCCCCCTCAGGCTATCTCGCGTTCATGATGTGCTTCATGTGTCGATGCTTCAGAAATGTCCGCTCGAACCAGGCAACAATATTTCATTTCATGACGTGTAGGCTCAGGAGGACACGACTTACGAGGAAGTGCCAGTTCAAGTTATTGATAGTAAAGTGATAAGCTTGCGATGTCGTGAAATACCCCTAGTGAAAGTCATGTGGCAGCACCACGGAGCTGATGAAGTGACTTGGGAGTTAGAGTTGACTATGAGGGAGTTGTACCCTCATTTGTTCTATTTTTAATTTCGAGGACAAAATTTTGTTAGAGGTGGAGAGCTATAACGCCCAGAAAATTTAATTATACATAAATGGTGATTAGATGGTGAATTAGTATGCTTTAATGAAAACTTGAGCTTAATTAAAGTATTTTATGGTATTTTAAATTTAAACCATCATTTCTTATTTTCATGTGTTATTTTGAATTTTGAAACAAAACAATTTATCAAAGCCTGATGTGTCACGATTTCAAAACCTTGTGCCTGGAACACAGTGTTGCTTCCCTCACTTTTCTATTTATTTCCCTCTCTCTCTCCTCTCCCTCTCTTTGATTTTGATTTTGAAATTTTAAGCTTTGGGCTTGATTCTTAGCTGGATTGGAAAGTGAAGAACACAAATTTGGACTCCACAAATGTGATTTTGAGCTTTGATTCGAGGTTTGTTTCCTTAAATTTCAAATTTTTAAATTTTTGTCCCAAATCTTTTAATCTCTTAAAAATGTTGTGATTTGAGTTTCTTGAGCTTAGGAAACTCCTACTCTAGGTTGGTAGGACTTGAATCATTCAAAATTTAGGCTTAATTTCATGAAATTCGAGTTGAATCATGTTTTTCCCTTTTTTCTCTCATTTTTGGATTTTCTTGACATTCGTATGGAAATCTTGTTTAATAATGTTTAAATGTGTCCTACTATGTTTGTTTATCATCTATGATCACTATATTTTCTCTAGGACTTGGAAAAATAGGTTATGATTTGATTTTGAGCTTGGGGAGGCCGAGAATCAAAGCCTCGAACCTCCCATGATTTTCTAGTTTGGCAGCCCAAACTCGGTGTTTGGCAGGCCAGATTCATAGGTTCGGTAGGTCGGATTCATCTTGTTGGTAGGCCAAACCTAGTTAGTCGGTAGGCCAGACTGTGAGGTTCGGCAGGCCAGACCAAGGGTTCTGACAGGCCGACCAAAAATCGTGAATAATGGCCTTTTTCATCCGTTTTCACTGTTTAAAACCTAGATCTAGTCTTTGACCCCATAAAATGATTTTGTGAATACTAAAAGCATACTAAAACACCATGAGATAGCTTAGGGATGTAGGATATCTTAAGTCAGGGATTGATAAACTTAGTTTCCATTTAAGGTTGTTTGTGGTTCTGTGGAGCTAACGTATAGCAGATCGAGACTACGGTGTTGGACATTGGTACTGATATCGAGGTAGGACTCCTAACCCTTCTCCTTGGTAGCCATGTTTTGAAAAGAGGTTTGATTTCAAAACCCTTTATGATTTTCAAGAAATGAAGTTCATCACTTATTATCATTATTGGCTAAATAATGGATGATAAAAATGAATGTAATGAGAATATTCGGTAAAATGAAACATGATGATGTGATGACACCGGACGTGTCGATTGGTACCGTCCGGAATGATAAAATATAGCATGATGCCATGTATAGAGATCGGGTCCGAGAAGCGCGACCTTGGGTGTAGGTCCTGAAACTCTGCTGGGCCACTTCGGTTGTGATTCATTTGGCTTTGCTTATAACCTAATAATGAGATTATTTATGGATGAACAAGGGATTAGTCCTATGTGGATAAATTTAATAAGTTCTAATTTATTATTTGTTTATTTCTTTGTTCTACATTTTGCATTTGTTTAAATATGAAATGTGTGTGTTTAAATTAAATTTTTTAAGAATTAGTCCTATTGAGCCTTTTGCTCACAATTTCTTGTTTTAAAATTTCCCTCCCCATTAGGTGGAGATCAGCTTAGGGAAACTGAAGAACTAGGAAGGAAATTGCAAGATTAGGACAGTTTCTTCTAGAATGTTTAGCAAGGCATGTAATGTTTTAAATTCTCTTATATTTCCTTGGACTGTGGTTACATACATAATATTGCTAATACTATGTGTGCGCACTAAAGTGGGATTTATTTATCTAATGTTTTCTTTTCTATTTATTTGTTTCTGGATTTCTAATGATTTTACATTTTTCAAATCAGTTATTATTATCTTTTTATAATGGCAAATCTTACCAAATTTAATTTATTTAATTTAATTAATCTGCTACGTCACCCCTCGGATTTCGTGGCGTGACATTTAATTCATGGCATAAAGGCACATGTATAGTTTTTAAATGAAAATCATCATACTACGAGAAAGTTTTTTTTTTGTTATGTGCGCTATATAGTTAGCTTATAAATGGCCTTAATTTAGTTCCATAGGGTAGCCTAGGACTCAAGTGGTTTCATGGGAGTGCTCGAGACCATTTTTCAGATCTTTGTCTCATGGAAAAGCCTAAGGCATTATTGATCGATGATGGTTCATTAGTATGCATGCATGCTTGTAATAGGGCTAAGCAGGCGACTCATGGTGTACATAATTATTTGCGCATTAAATGTTTCAATGATATGATATGTATGATGGAAATGTTATGAGCCCATACATAATGCTATTACATTGAATTGCATAGTTTCTACTTACTGGGTATTAGCTCATTTTTATCTTGTGATGCAGATGAGGGTATATCTCAGTAGTATTGATTTAACGATTGGCAAGCATACTCTATGTTCTTGTGACTCCACGTGTATGGACACTATTGACCTTACATGGGCACTTTTTTGTTTAAACTTCATATTTTGGTACTTGTAATTACTATGGGGTCATTATAAGTACGGTTCAGATGGCATTTTCTTGTGAGATGTAAATTACTTTAAATATTTATTGCCACCCATCTTTTGTAAGTATAGACATGTGGTTGTTTTGAAAATTTCAAGGTTTTCCAAAAAGTTCAAATTTACCCAATATCTTGGTTTAAATAATTACATTGTTTTAAAAGAATATGACGCCGTCTAGCTTGATTACATATTGGCAGTGTGAGTAAGTAAGGCAGGCTCCATAGTTTGGTATCAGAGCTTTTGGTTTAAAGTGGTTCTATAGACTGTCCATATATAAGGATCATAGGTAAAAAAGCTCAGTTCACCAGTAAGTTGTTTTTATGTTTTCTATGACAATTGTTATTATTATTGTGCATTGTTATTAGTGGCTATTATTGTTATATGTAAGAGTTAAGAGGTTATTTGCATGAGAAAATAATAATGGTTGAAACTAGGGGCAAACTTTTGCTGAAAGGTAGTGGGATGAGAGAGATTCTTGCATTGAGCGCCATACAAAATTAGTCAAAAAGTTTCTAGAACGAGACGTGAGACAAGAAATGGAGCCTCCACCTCCTCCTCCACCACCATAGCTCTTGTTGAACGAGTTGAAAATGATTTGGTAGCTGAGAAATTTTAGAAATTCAAGCCATCAAAGTTTTCGAGTGGCGCAGATCCTAAAGACGCTAAGAATTGGCTCAAGACAATGGAGAGAATATTTAATTATGGCAAAATTCCCAATGATGAAAAAGTTTCATGTGCTTCTTTTATGCTTCGCAATGATGCTAGTTATTGATGGGATACGATGGCTAATGTTCATGATGTGACAACCACGACTTGGGAAAGATTTAGAGAAATCTTTGAAGTGAAATATTTCACAATGGCTACAATGATGGAAAAGAAGAAAGAGTTCATGAACCTGAAACAAGATAATATGTCTATTGCAGAGTATATTTGAAAATTTGAGGAACTATCTCGTTATGCTCCATAACTAGTGAGTACTGATGCTCTTAAAATAGAACAATTCATGGAGGGTTTGAAACTAGAAATATTCAGAGATGTAATAGTGGCTAGAATAGAAGGTCTAATGTACTTTAAAATAGCAGAAAGAGCTCTGGATACGGAATGTGTAGAAAATAAAATTTGAGATAGAGACAAAAAAGCAAGGGAAAAGGAAATGAAGGAAAAACAAGAAAGTAAGAAGAATTTCAAGCCTAACTTTTAGTATAGTAGAGGAAAGCAACAATGGAATGAGGGAAATAAGAGACGAGTTCCATGGAATCAAAATCAAGCCCAGATCTCTGATAAGTCAAAACGTCCCAAGATTGAAATGACAACACCAAATATTGGTAGGACAAAACCTAAATGTGCTAAATGTGGGAGGTTTCATTTTGGAGTCTGCGTGGAAGGACCCTGAGCATGTTATAACTCTGGAAAAATAGGACATTTTGCAAAAGACTGCAAAGCAAATGTTCAAGATCAGAAGAAAGTTCCAGCTCAAATTTTTGCTTTTACTTAAGAGGATGTAGAGATCAATCCTTTAGTTGTCTCAAGTGAGATTTTAATCTTTGGCATGCATACTCATACTTTGGTAGATTCAAGAGCAACACATTCATTTGCATCTAGTGAGTATGTGACAAAATTAGGTAAACCACCAGACAAGCTTCTTGTTAAGTATAGTGGTAGTATTCCATCTAGAGAGACTCTTCAATCGAATCAAGTCCTTAGAGGCTGCAAAATAATGATTAATGGAAGAAAATTACTTATGGATTTGATTATTCTTGATATGTCAGATTCTGAGGTGATTTTGGGAATGGATTGGTTGTCACAATACCATGCCACTATAGATTGTAGAAAGAATATGGTGATGTTTTGACCACCAGAATAGGATGAGTTTTCTTTCGTAGGAGCTACAAGTAAGTTAAAAACTCTAATGATTTCCACTTTGAAAGCCTATTGATTGCTAAATAGTGGTTGTATTGGTTATTTGGCTAGTGTAGTAGATACACAAGTTAAACAAAAGCTTAGGCCTAAAGATGCACCAATGGTGCAAGAATTTTTAGAGGTATTTTCTGAGGACTTACCAGGATTGCCACTAGATCAGGAAATTAAGTTTGTCATTGACTTAGTTCCAGGCACAACTCATACCTCCAAAGCACCTTATAGAATGGCCCCAATGGAATTAAAGGAATTAAAAGTTCAACTGTAGGAATTATTGGATAAGGGTTTCATTCGTCCTAGTTTCTCTCCTTGGAGAGCTCCAGTGTTGTTTGTTAAAAAGAAAGATGGCACGATGAGGCTATGTATTGATTATAGAGAATTGAATAAGGTGACCATTAAGAATAAGTACCCACTCCCAAGGATTGAGGATTTGTTTGATCAACTTCAAAGTGCGAGAGTATTTTCTAAGATTGATCTTAGATCAAGATACCATCAGTTGAAGATTAAAGAGGAGGATATCTCCAAGGCTGCATTCTGAAAAAGATATGGGCATTATGAATTCCTGGTAATGCCTTTTGGGTTGACTAATGCTCTAGCTGCATTTATTGATCTAATGAACAGGACATTTAAGGATTATCTTGATAGATTTTTATTGTATTTATAGATGATATCCTTATATACTCACATTCCATAAAGGAGCATGTTGAACACTTGAGATTAGTATTGAGTAAGTTGAAGGAAAAGAAGTTGTATATGAAATTTAAGAAATTTGAGTTTTGGTTAGGAAAAGTGACCTTTCTCGGGCATGTTATATCTAAGGATCGTATTTCGGTTGATCCAGGAAAAGTGGAAGCAAGAAGTAAATGGTCATAACCAACTAATACCTTAGAAGTATGTAGTCTCTTAGGATTAGTTGGTTACTATAGGAGATTTTTTGAAGGATTCTCAAAGATAGCTTCAACGCTAACACAATTGACCAGGAAAAAATGTGAACTTTTAATGGATATATGTTTGTGGAAAAAGTTTCAGGAGTTGAAATAAAGATTGATATCTACTCTGAAACTTGCTATTCCATCGCCAAAAGAAAGTTTTGTGGTTTATAGTGATGCTTCCAAAAATAGGCTAGGTCGTGTTCTTATACAAAATGGAAGAGTAATTGCTTATGGTTCTCGTCAATTGAAAGATTATAAAAAGAACTATCCCAGTCATGATTTGGAGTTAGTAGCAGTAGTCTTTGCTTTAAGAACTTAGAGACATTACCATTATGGGGAAAGATGTGAGATTTATACTGATCACAAGAGTCTCAAGTATTTCTTTATGCAGAAAGAGTTAATATGAGACAGAGAAGATGGCTGGAGCTAGTAAAAGACTATGCTGTGTGATCAATTACCATCCAGGCAAAGCTAATGTAATGGCTGATGCTTTAAGTAGAAAATCTTCTACTAGTATTTCTGCTATGATAGTCATTCAGAAACATTTGATATGGGATATAGAAAGGTTTGAGTTAGAAATTGTGCCTAAAGGGTTGATTAAAAGGCTATTAGCCTTAACCTTATAGCCAACAATTCTAGTAGAAATCAAGGAGGGTTAACTTTCAGATCCTTATTTTATTAGCCTATGGAGTGAGATAGAGGCTGGAAAGAGGACAAATGTCTTGATTTTCGATGATGGAATGATTAAGTATGGAAGTAGACTCTGCGTACCAAATGATGAGAACATTAGAAAGAAAGTGTTATCAGAGGCTCACAACACAACTTATTCTTCGCATCTGGTGGCACTAAGATGTATAAAGATCTAAAAAGCATTATTGGTGGCCAAAAATGAAGTCAGGAATAGCCCCATATGTCTTAAAGTGCCTTACTTGTCAACAAGTTAAAGGCAAACATCAATGACCAGCTAGAAAACTGAAACCTCTTTTGATTCCTAAGTGGAAGTAGGAAGATATTGCCATTGATTTTGTACGTGGCTTGCCTCAAACCCAAGAAGGTATAGACTCTATTTGGGTAATAATTGATATGCTTACTAAATCTGCACATTTTATTCTTGTTTGGTCTACATATACAATGGATAAACATGCAAAATTATACATCAAGGGGATTGCTAGACTTTATGGAATACCAGTTTCTATTATGTCAGACTAAGATCCTAGATTCACTTTTACTTTTTGGACGAGCCTTCATAAAACAATGGGTACTAAACTAGCTTTCAGCACTATATTTTATCCTCAAAGTGATGGCCAATCTGAAAGAACTATTTAGATATTAGAAGATATGCTTGGAGCCTATATATTGGATTATCTAGGATCATAGACTAAATATTTACCTCTAGCAGAGTTTACTTACCATAATAGTTATCAATCAACTATTGGAATGACTCCTTATGAAGCTTTATATGGAAGAAAATGCAGATCACCTATTCAGTGGGATGAAGTTGTTGAAAGAAAGCTTTTGGACCAAGATTTGATATGAAAAATAGCAAAAGTTGTAGAGAAAATTCGTGAAAGAATGAAAACAACTCAAAGTAGACAAAAGAGTTATGTAAATAGAAGGTGAAGAGATCTACAATTTTCTATAGGAGACAGGGTGATTCTGAAAATTACGCCAATAAAGGGTGTGCTGAGATAATTGGGCCATTTGAGATTTTAGAGAAGGTTGGAGATGGGGCTTACAAACTAGCACTTCCTCTATCATTACTTGACGTGCATGATGTATTCTATGTTTCCATGCTGAGAAAATATATGTTAGATCCTTTGCATGTTTTAAGCTATGATCAACTGGAAGTCCAAAAAGATCTTAAATATGAAGAGAGACCAGTGCAAATTTTAGACAAGAAAGAGAAAAAATTACGAAACAAGAAAATTCCATTACTTAAAGTTCTTTGGAGAAATCATGCGGTTGAAGAAGTCTCTTGGGAAACAGAAGATGAACTAAGAAGTAAATATCCAAAGTTATTTGTTGAGTAAATTTCGGGGACAAAATTTTTATAAGTTGTAGAGGATTGTGGTGCCCTTAAATTCTCACATATAAATTTAGCCAATAATAACATGTTTGCATTGCATTTATAATTATTATTAAGATGCTTAATTTTTGTTACTAGTTTCTTTTTGAGTTACTTGGTACAATATGAAGGCTCAGTCTCCTCGACTTACAAGCCCAATATACTAGTATAAATAAGTGCTATAATTTTGTTTTACCGGTTGATATTTTAATTATAATTAAATTTTATCATACTTAAATTATTACAATAGGAATCCATAGTCGGTTATTTTTTTATTTTATTAAAGTGTAATAGGTTCTAGGTGTTAATATTATAATTGGATTAATATGAATTACAAAAGAAAAAAAAATAGTTATAACCGACATTACTAAGAAAGTGATAAGCTTAGCTATTTTATCTATGCAGTAGTCTTGCCTTCTCGTTTCTTCTCAGCACCTAAACCTCCTCTTTCAATTGTTCTCCAACTATAACAGTAAACACCACTTCAAAATTGAAAGAGAGAATAAAAAAAAAAAACAATTCAATTATTCCTACCTACTTTGAAGCTTCTTTTTTTCGTGGATATATTTGGAGATGTAGATGCACGTCTATAGCTTTCCATCTTGATTAAGTCAGTAAGTTCCACTTTCTTTCTATAGCTTTTACAAATTTGAAGTAAATAGTTTAATCTTCACTTATATTACTAGAAGTATTATGTAGATATCCGTGATGTTAAGAGCCAAGTCTTAAGGAAGCAATTGTTTGCACGTGGGAATATTTAGTTGTTTGGGTTTGGACATGCTGATATGTATATATATATATATATATATATATATTTTTATATTATCATACTGCTTTAGATTATAGGTTTGAATTATAGCAATTGATTAAATATATATATATATGTATATATTTGTATTATCATACTGCTTTATATTATCATTCACTTATGAATGATTTGTACATGTTGGTTATATGTACTTTCAATAATACTATAAATATACACTTGGTCGTTTATATATTAGTTTTTCACTATTTTGATTTATGGCAATACAAGCATTTGTGTATGAGAATATGACGCCGTCAAGCTTCATTTATGTAGTATCTTGGTTTAAATAATTACATTTTTTTAAAAGAATATGACGCCGTCTAGCTTGATTACATATCTACAGTGTGATTAAGTAAGGCGGGCTCCAAAGTTCTGTACGCCCACAATACCTCAGGCAACTCTTCTACCCATCGGCCCTTGAGGTCTTCCAGGCATGTCTTCAGCATGTGCTTGATGATTTTGCTAACTACCTCGACTTGTCCATTTGAATGTGGATAAATAGCAACTGAGAAATTCTTATGGATGCTAAGGTCTTCATAGAATTTCCTTGTCTTGGTGTTGTTGAATTGCTTGCCATGGTCAGAGATGAACGAAGGGAGAATACCAAAGTGGCAGACAATATGAGATCAGATGAAGTTTTTGCAATTTGTCTCAATGATTGTGGTAAGTGCTTTAGCCTCTGCCCATTTTGTGTAATAGTCGATGGCAATTATTGCAAACTTAAGTCCCTCACACGTAGTAACAAACAGACTGATTATATCGATTCCCCATTTTGCAAATGGCCACAGGCTTAAGATTGACGTCAGGTGTTCAGGGTGAGATCTTGGGATGACTGCATAGTGCTAGCAATTGTCACACTTTTTGGTATACTTGTGAGAATCCTTTTTTAGGGTAGGCCAGAAGTATTCCTGTCTTAGTGTTTTGCGAGCTAATGGTTGTCCTTCTAAATGATTCTCACACAAGCCCATGTATCTATGCAAGTACTTTCAACCCTTCATCCCTAGTGAGGCAGCAAAGAAGAGGGGTGGAATCACCTCGACAATAGAGCATGTTGTCATGCAGCAAGTAGCATTCTAACCTATAACAAGTCCTTTTTGTTGGAAAAAAAAAACAGCGAGGTACGCAGCGGGAATTTTAAAAATTTTAACATCAGAGTATTTTTCCAAAACACAAGTTTGACATGCTATATGTGTAAATTAAACAAATCTTACTAACCTTTGTGTGTCGAAGAACCTCTGCAACCTGTGAAGAGAAGTAACGTTCCAGAAGAGCCTCAACCAACTAGTCTTTTTTGCTATTCTCTATCCACGATCGGAGTGAGTGTGGGCTCACACGTACAGCTCTTCCATTGGTGACTCTCCTTCCAACCAATCGAGAGAACCCAAAGCAAGTGTTCGTGATTTGTGAACAAAAGCTCTCAGGGAGTTTTCAGATGCTCACCAATAGAGTATCACTCTTAATCTCTCAACTGATCTGAGTAACTCATGAGACTTACTCCCTTTTTATAGCGATTGGTCCTGGGGTCAGTCCTGACCAGATTAAGTCTCAAAAACTCGAAACAGAATCAAGTTCGGATCAATATCTGATAAGATCTGCATGAAAATGTGTAATCTTATCTCTCGCTGATCGACAGGCCGAACAGGCCCCATCGACAGGCCGAACACGTAGATCGGCAGGCCGAACTGCCGCGTAAATATCTCCGCAAATCTTTTATTTTTCACCCGAGATTCTATAGGATAAAGTCTCAGTTTTAATTCAAATAACCCAATAGAGAAATTATCTTATCAAAACAACTGTATCAAAATAATCTCTAAGAAAATAAATCAATTCACAATAATTCTACAAGTTTATCTTGATCTAATTTATCCAATTAAATCAACCGATGAACAGACAAGAATTATCTGATCCCAATAATTCAACAAGTTTATCTTAAATTAATTTTATTACAAAATCAATTCAACCGATAATCAGGCATGAATCATTCAATTCTTCCAAATTTAACCAATCTGATAAATCCAACATAAGTCACCAATTATTGAAAAAGCATGCCGTATTGTTATAGGATTTTGTGAGCTAGCAAAGGGGACCAAAATGGACCTATAAAGTTCAAGCTTACGATAATTATGAAACCCAATATCACAGATATACATTTCACAATTATCAACTCCAACGCTACTCCACTAAAAGCTTGGAGCTGCACTCTCGAACTTTATAGAATTACGAAGCCCGTATAGCCAAGTCTCCATGACATATCATAGTGTATCGTATCCCTATATGATAATCCATAATCGGCTTAAGGACAAGTTCTGTCTTACCTTCCCGATTATTTTTATCTTACGTTCCATTATCTCACTATTAGAAAAATTACCATCCAAAGATAGTATACCATTCGGTTACACCTATGTATCCAAATGGTTGAGAGCTCTAGTTTTTCAAATACAAGATAACGCATATAAGAGGATATCATTACTGCTAAAGAGGACCTATGGATTCCATATCTATGAATAACAAGTCTACGCTATCAAGAGTCATGCCTCTAACGTACCGGCATGCATACCACTATAGAGATGTAGGTGTCACCCTTTGGTACATCAAAAGACACAAGTCAAGACAACGGGCCCGCTATTCACTCAGGATTAAGATACAACACAAATAATTGTCTAAAGTGAATCGATTTGCCAAGAAAAAATTATTAATCCAAATCAATTCACTTTGTGTCCCGATCCAACACATTGTCACCTATGACAACGTGCCAATGTTTCTATTCACGGAGTCCAACTCTAATGGTCAAGACAAACCATCTCCGAATAGGACAGATTCCCTTGCACCTCAATAGGCTCATGCTGAAGTATATGTGAGGGATCAGGTACATATTTTTTTAGCATGAATACATGGAAAACATTATGTATTGATGCCATTTCAGGGGGTAGGGCTAACTTGTAAGCACCTTGCTTACTCTTTCCAAGATTTCAAATGGCCCAATGTACCTTAGACTGAGTTTCCCTTTCTTTCAAAACCTTACGACTCCTTTCATTAGCGTTACCTTTAAAAAGACCAATTCCCCCACTTGAAACGCTGAAGGTCTCTGTCATCAGTCAGCATAACTCTTTTGCCAACTAAAAGCAGTTTCATCCGTTGACAGATTAACTTTACATCTTTTGTTGTTCTTTGAACAAAATCTATGGTCAATAACGCCTTTGCTCTAGTTTCATACCAATACAAAGGTGATCTACATCTTCTTCCATATAAGCTTCATATGGAGCCATACCCATGGAGGTTTGATAACTATTGTTGTATGCAAAGTCAATCAGAGGAAGCTTTTTATCCCATCCTCCTTTAAAGTCTAGCACACAGGCTCTCAACATATCCTCTAAAGTCTGAATGGTCCTTTCAAACTGACCATCTATTTGAGGGTGGAAAGCTGTACTGAAAGTCAGCTTTGTTCCCATTGCTTGATGAAGCTCCTCCAGAACTTGGAAGTGAATTGACCATCACGATCAGAGATGATGGATTTCGGGACTCCATGATATCTAACTATTTGAGCAACGTATAATTTAGCGAATCGTTCAATGGAACTGCTAAGTTTAATGGGTAAAAAGTGCATAGATTTGGTCAATCTATCCACAATTACCCATATAGAATTATGTCCTCCAATAGTTTTGGGTAGTCTGGTCACCAGGTCCATAGTTATTTAGTCCCATTTCCACTTTGGAATTTCAATCTTTTGTAGCTCGCCTGCTAATCACTGGTGTTCAGCTTTCACCTTTTGACAAGTGAGACATTTATCGACAAATCATGTGACATCATTCTTCATTCCATGCTACCAATAATGGTCCTTCAAGTCCGAGTACATTTTGGTAGCTCCTGGATGAGCAGCATACGGTGCCTTATGAGCTTCTTCTAGTATTTGCCTCTTTAGTTCTTTATCATTGGGAATGCACAATCTGTCCTTATATTGAAGAATACCATCTTCCAAGATACTAAACTCTATTTCCTTATTCTCAAGGACTTCATTTTTATACTTGAGTAATGAAGAATCCGCTTCTTGTCGTTCCTTCAAATTTTCCAAGATGGTTGGTCGGAATGGTAAATCAGCTAATCTTCCTATGACCACCTCTATTCCTGCTTCCATCAAATCTTTTTGAAGAGATCTTGGTATCAATCGCATCACTGTAAGAGAAGACGTTGCTCTAGACTGAGTGCATTTGCTACTCGGTTAGCTTTTCCAAGATGATATAGGATTTCACAGTCGTAATCCTTGACTAGTTTGAGCCACCTTTGTTGTCTCATATTGAGTTCTTTTGTGTGAAAATGTACTTTAGACTCTAAGGGTTGGTATAAATCTCTCATCTGGCTCCATACAAGTAACGGCGCCAAATCTTTAGTGCAAATACGACTGTTGCTAATTCAAGTCGTGCGTTGGGTAGTTCCTTTCATGATCCTTTAGCTGCCAGGATGCATACACAATCACCTTTTTGTTTTACATAAGTACGGCTCCTAGGCCTATTTTTGACGCATCGCTGTAAACCACAAAGTTTCCTAGGTTTGGATCAAGTATGGTTAGTACCGGGGCACTCGTAAGTCGTCTTTTTAGTTCTTGAAAGCTTTCTTTGCACTTCTTGGTACATTCATATTTAGCTACTTTCTATGTAAGGGCCGTAAGTGGTGCTGCGAGCCTAGAGAACCCTTCCATAAAATGTCGATAATAACTTGCTAGATTGAGGAAACTTCTTATCTCAGTAACACTTTTCGGTGTAGGCCACCTATTTACTGCTACTACCTTTGAAGGGTCAACAGAAACTCCATCTCGTGAGACCACATGTCCTAAGAAATGAACTTTTCCCAACCAAAATTCACATTTTAAGAACTTTACGTACAATTGATGCTTCCTCAGCGACTGCAATGCAAGCCTCAAATGTTCCTCATGCTCTTCTGGTGTTTTTGAATAAATCATGATATTTTCGATGAAAACGATGACAAATTTATCAAGGTAGTCCTTGAAAATCTTATTCATAAGATCCATGAAAGCTACTGGAGCGTTAAGCATGACATAAAACTTGTAATGCCCATATCGCATTCGAAACGCCATTTTCGGCACATCCTCCTCCTTAACTCGAAGCTGATGATACCCAGGGCATAAATCGATCTTCAAAAATACTACTGCTCCCTTCAATTGATCATCTAGATCATCAATTCTCAGAAGTGGATACCTATTCTTAATCGTGACTTTGTTCAATTCTCAGTAGCCAATACACATTCGTAAAGTTTTGTCTTTATTTTTCACAAATAAAGCAGGCACTCCCCATGGAGAATGACTTGGCCGAATAAACCCTTTATCCAACAATTCTTGCAACTAAACCTAAAGTTGTTTAAGTTCTCCTGGAGCCATACGATATGGTGTCTTTGAGATTGGAGCTATACCAGGTTTTAACTCAATCTCGAACAAAATTTCTCGTTCTGACAGTAACCTAAGTAGTTCATCTGAAAACACGTCAACAAATTCTTTCGCTATATGGACATTCTCTGGTCCTAACTGAGCTTCTTGGTCTTTATTTGCTAGATTCACTAGAAAACCAGTGCATCCGCTCTCCAACAATTTCATTGCTTTCAATGCCAATATTAGTGCCTTTGGAGCTTTGGGAATCTTCCCAAAATACGCAAATTTCTCACCTTCGGAGGGTCGGAACGTGACTTTGCTATGTTGACAATTAATCTTAGCAGCATGTTTTCCCAGGAAATCCATTCCCAAGATAACATCATAATCTTGAATATTGATTATTATTACATTGATAAACAATTCTCTACCACAAATGATAATTGGTACATGACGTAACCAACAGTCAGAAATTAATACCTCCATAGAGGGAAGTACAGTCCTAAAGGTCTATTCTATCCTATCCGCTTCATATCCTATTCGTTTTGTAAATTTAAGTGATGCAAACGAATATGTTGCTCTAGAATCAAATAAAACATAAGCACCAATTTTGGCAACAAAGAGCTAACCTGTTACCACTGTTGAGGTTCTTACATCATCCTCCTTTTTAGTGTTAGTGTAAATTCGTCCAGTAGGTTTCAGGGCTCCTAGTTGGCCTTGACTGATGCTGGGACCTTCAATTTGTGCTTGAACCACATGTAGCTAAGTCCCTTGAGGCCTTTGTTGGTTCTGACTATTCTGATTCTGAAAAATGGAGTAGCAGTTTCTGGCATAATTCCTTCTTTGCCACAGATGTAACATTTATTAGTGCCCGCTTTGCACTCCCCTGCATATCTTTTTTCACATTGACTGCAGAGAGGTTTGCTATTTCCTCCATCATTTATCCTTTTATGGGGTTGTCCCTTCTTTTTTCCTTGGTTGTTTGCATTCCACTTTCTCTTATTATTGTTATTACGATTACGCCCAGTTTGATTACTTTGAGTCTGACTCTAACTCAAATTACTTTCCTATCCTTGCACTTGTGAGGCTTGGTTCTGCTTAGCCAAGGCCTTTTCCTCCTTTCGAGCCTTAAAGATCTTCACCCTTTCTTCCTTATCATGGGAGATCTTGAATTCAGATCTAGTTTCTTGCTCAATATAGTCTTCTACGTCCTTAGGGGCTTGTCCTCCGCTGTCAACTATAAGGGCAATATCAGTTCGAAACATGCTCATCAGTTCTCTTATTCTTTCCCGATCTGTAAGCACTAGTTTAGGACAAAGACAAGCCAATTGATTGAATCTTCTCATAGCATCAGCCACTGACAGATTCCCTTGTCGAAAATTGTTGAATTCCTCTTGTTGTGCAGCCATAGTTTCCACATTAAAATGAGCCCGTCCAAACTCCTCGACGAACTTAGACCAGGTCATTACATCCACGTTTCTTCTACACTCAACAGACTCCCACCATCTTCTTGCATCCTTAGTGAGAGAGAAGGAGGCACATAGAACTCTTTCATGATCGCTAAGTCCCATAAATTTCAAAACCCTTTCAATACTAGTAAGCCAATCATCTGCGACCAATGGATCTATAGAACCGTCAAACTCTGGGACTTTCATCCATCAAAATCTCTTGTAAAATTTAGTAACGAGAACTACAGGAGCTACTGGAACTACCGGCTCTGCCTGCAGGGCCAGCGGTGGTGGTGGTAGAGAAGTAGCACGTGCTAAGGGTGTAGGGTTTTGTTGAGCCAGCTGCTCTCTCAACCCTTGCATCTCCTGCTCCTAAGCTTGGAGCCTCTGTTGTAGCTCAGCAATCAAGTCATTAAATCTGAGTTTACTGGTCCTCCAGGTATTCCGCCATTGATTACAGTTTAAAATCCTACCGTAAAATAATAACATTACATCAACACTCATATTACTGCCTTAATAAAATCATCAAAATCTTCTCAAGTCACATGCATCCATATAAATGCAAGCAATAACATAAACTTATCATTTCATTAATTTCTTCTTTTCTCTTACATCTTCCATTGTCAAAACTTTACATAGATGGCTAACATACACACTTAGTAAACTTTCTTACACAAACTTTTTATCATTTCTTGGAGCAATCATCTCTTCCGGCCAACATAAACATTATTACCGAGAAGGACACCACTTTACCAATAGTACACTCATGTACAAAATCAGAAAGTCAAAATTATACTAGCCATATAGTTCTATACACTAATAGTATCAAAAAGTTATCAAGTGCCCATTTCCTTCCTAGTCCGAGTCAACCCCTGACATATCACTATTTTTTGGATCCTCCTCTAGGTTTTCCTCCTTCTCCTCACTAGAGTCGGTGGATTCATCATCACTAGCAATAATAGGCTCAGGGGGTACAGGAACATCTTCAGGTTCCTCCTCCTCTTCCTCCTCGTCATCCTCATCCATTTCCACTGAAGGTTCCTCAAGGGGTGCTACCACGTTCTGTTCTACATGTAGCACTTCCATAATGAAGTCGTCTAAGCTGGGGAAGTCTCTAGGGTACTGAATCTATTGTTGTATCTCCACAGGCAGGTCTCGCCAAATTAAATCATAAATACGCCACAAAGGTATCTCCGGTGGGATCAATGGTATTATGGTACGACGAAATCTCATGATATAATGGTTCTCCGGTTCCTCTATATACTGTCCCCATATTGGTTCTACACGTATATAAAGCCGACGACACCAATCTGCCCATACTAACGAGTGCACTTGAACTTGCATATCATCTGTGGGTAGTAAAGGTACAAATTCTGTTAAAATTTGTTCCCTAAAGCCTTGCCAGTCCATACATTGTTCGTCGGCACTAATCCTGAGCCACCATGCAAGCGCTTCTCTTTGCAATCGTCCCGAGGCTAATAAAACTTGAAGGTGAGGTGGGGTATGACATGTGGCAAAAATTACTTCTATGGCGTGAAGCCACTCGGTAAGAACCATGGGCTGTCGACCCCCGAATATTGTGGGGGTATTATGTCTTAGAAAGCAATGCTTGCCCTTCTATCCGCTTCTGCATTGGGTGTTAGACATGTATGCCCTAAGGAGTAAAAATGTAATAAGTTTTTGGAGACATTTTTATCAATAAAGAATTTATTTATTCATATATACCAAATCTTGTCCTCTCTATGTTCATATTTGTTGAATGTATGTTAAGCAAACAATAGTCTGAGACTGTTAGTCTAAACCTTAAGAATTTGGCATATGATGGACTGATTATGCGGAAGACATGATTCTTAAGGTGACGGTCTAAAACATATGATCCGCAATCGAGGGAATAAAGTTGGGCGCTTTATTCATGTAAAGATTGTTATGTTGTCTATATCCCTTTTGGGAGATGGTTTGTCTTGACCATCAGAGTTGGACTCCGTGAATAGAAACCTTGGCACGTTGTCATAGGTGACGATGTGTTGGATTGGGACATAAAGTGAATTGATTTGGATTAATAATTCTGTCTCAGCAAATCAATTCACTTTAGACAATCATTTGTATTGTATCTTAATCCTGAGATGAATAGTGGGCCCGTTGTCTCGACTTGTGTCTTTTGATGTGCCAAAGGGTGACACCCACATCTCAATAGTGGTATGCATGCCGGTACGTTGGAGGCATGACTCTTGATAACGTAGACTTGTTATTCATAGATATGGAATCCATAGCTCCTCTTTAGAAGAAATGATATCCTCTTATATGCATTGTCCTGTAAATGAAAAACTGGAGCGCTCAACTATTTGGATACATAGGTGTAACCGAATGGTATACTATCTTTGGATAGTAAGTTTTCTAATGGCAAGATAATGGAACGTAAGAGAAAAATAATCGGGAAGGTAAGACAGAACTTGTCCTTAAGCTGATTATAGATTATCATATGGGGATACGATACACTTTGATATGTCATGGAGACTTAGCTATACGAGCTTCGTAATTCTATAAAGTTCGAGAGTGCAGCTCTAAGCTTTTAGTGGAGTAGCGTTGGAGTTGATAATTGTGAATGTATATCTGAGATATTGGGTTTCATAATTATTGTGAGCTTAAACTTTATAGGTCCATTTTGGTCCCTTTTGCTAGCTCACAAAATCCTGTAACGACATGGCGTGCTTTTTCAATAATTCGTGACTTATGTCGGATTTATCAGATTGGTTTAAAATTTGAAAGAATTAAATAATTCATGTATGTTTATCGGTTGAATTAATTTTGTAATAAAATTAATTTAAGATAAACTTGTTGAATTATTGGGATCAGATAATTCTTGTCTATTTATTAGTTGATTTAATTTTGGATAAATTAGATCAAGATAAACTTGTAGAATTATTACGAATTGATTTATTTTCTTAGAGATTATCTTGATAAAGTTTGTTTTGATCAGATAACTTTTCTATTGGGTTATTTGAATCAAAACTAAGACTTTATCCTATAGAATCTTGGGTGGAAAATAAAAGATTCGTGGTGAAATTTACACAGGAGTTTGGCCTGCCGAATGACATGTTCGGCCTGCCGATCAAGCTATTCGGCCTGCCGATCAGCGAGTGATAAGATTACATGTTTTCACACGGATCTTATCAGATATTGATCCAAACTTTATTCTTTTTCGAGTTTTTGAGATTGAATCTGATAAGGACTTACCCCAGGACCAGTAGCTATATAAAGGGAGTGAGTCTCATGATTTACTCAGATCAATTGAGAGATTAAGAGTGATACTCTTCTAGTGAGCATCTAAAAACTCCCTGAGAGCTTTTGTTCACAAATCACGAACACTACCTTTGGGTTCTCTCAATTGGTTGGAAGGAGAGTCACTGGTGGAAGAGCTGTATGTGTGAGCCCACACTCACTTCGGTTGTGGATAGAGAATAGTAAAGAAGACCAGTAGGTTGAGGCTCTTCTGGAATATTACTTTTCTACACAAGTTGTGAAGGTTCTTCGGCACACAAAAGTTAGTAAGATCTGTCTAATTTATACAAATAGCATGTCAAACTTATGTTTTGGAAATTACTCTGATATATAAAATTTTTTAAAATTTCGTTGCGTATTGTTTTTCCAACAATTGGTATCAAAGCCATGGTTTTTACATAAATTTACAAGTTTGTGATCATGTTATATGCATAAATTTTATGATCTTAATCCCTCCTATGCTTGAATTGAATTTCATAGAGTGATGGCACTCTAGGTTTCAATAAATTATATATGTTGTCATGGATTATGTGTTAAATGTTTATTAATTAATTATGGATGATTAAATCATTGTTTAATTATTTATTAATTAATTAATTAATACCGGTTATGGTTCCTTAGAGGTTAGAATATGTATCTAGGTTTTTGATGTAATTAGATGGCAGACTATCATCTCCGTCTAGGAATTGTTATTTAATTTTAAATTTGTAAGAATTTTGTAATTAAATAATTATTCGGAGGAGACGGATCTAGAAGAATGATGATGGCGCCCCCAGGTATTTCCTGAGTCTCTAAATTTTATGTTTTTGAATTGTTGAAAATAAAATTGATGAATTGCATTAAAATTGTATTTTCTCGAATGGGATTTCTGCTCGGTCAGCATGCCGGACATCACAGTTCGGCAGGCCGATGGTCACAGATCGGTAGGCCAGATGTGTGGTCTGCCAGGCCAACAGTGGGGCAGAAATAGGCTGGCCCTATCGGTAGGCCGAACCTTTGTGGATCGACAGGCCAATGTAGCAGATCGGCAGGCCGATCCCCCATATCGGCCTACCGACCGAGAGCTGGAAAATTTCCAAAAAAGGTGCAATTTTTACGATGCAGTTTTAATTTTATTTTTTGGACGATTCTGAGAAATATTAAATTTGGATATGACCGAAAATATGAAGTATTTGATTCATACGGGATTGAAGACTTGAAGATGGATATTATATGAAGAAGGATACAGTTTGAGGATTCAAGGATGAAGAATCGATAAATGTCTCGATTATTCTCTTGCAATCTTAGTTTTCTATTCTCTAGGGTGGAACCATAATATTACGGTTATTATTATTTTGCTTCTAGCTGTGCTTAATTGCTTTGCTTGTTTGCATTATAATATGATTTGCCATGTATATTGATAACATGTCATAAAGAATAGGGAGTGCCACTCATATTAAAATTGTTCATGCATACTCTTAAAATAAAACCTTGATTTCAAAAGATTGAGTGGGAGAAGGTTTTCGAAGAGAGCACCTAAGGCCTCCATCGTTGGTCCATAGGCAGAACATGGTGGTCCCGACCCCTAGGAAGGGATTTCTATCATGTACCAGATTGGATCTCTGAAAGGATAAGGCATTTTAGTATGATTTATGATTGCACACCCCTAGGTAGTGATTATAAATCATGGATAAAATATTGAAACGATGGTTATACACTCAAGTTAATTTTATTATTAACCTCCCCTAGGACCTCTGTTAATAAAATTAATGGCTAAAGAAACAATTATTAATATATGCTGGATCATACGGGTCCTGGATGGCATATATTAATCAGGAGAGGATCTGTGTTCCTGATTGAATTTGGCATGACTCCCCTAGGAGCTTGTTGAATTCTAAGTTGGGAATTATCCTTGTAAGGTTGTGATATTTTCAAGGTTTTGACACATAAACACATTTGTATGATTTTACATGATTGTGTTAACTTACTAAACTATTATTATATGTTTGCTTAAGTTTGGTATATGATTCTTTATTGTAGATTGAAAATGTCTAAAAACGCTTTATCATCGATACTTGACAAAAACCAATTAACCGGTGAGAATTATAACGATTGGAAACGAAACCTAAATATCATCTTATCCTTTGAGAAACTGAAATATGTACTGACAACCCCTTGTCCTCCCGAGCCTATGGGAGACTCAAGTAATGAGCAATTCCAAGCATACAGTCGCTAGAAAGATGCTAATGATCAGGCCCGCTGCTATGTTATGGCCAGCATGAACAACGTGCTGTAGGCTCAATATCAGGATTATGAGACTGCAAAGCAGATCTTGGATAATCTGGAGGATATGTTTGGAGGCCAGGCCATAACAAAGCAGCAAGGGGTGCTTCAGAAACTCTTAAACTGTAGACAAAGACTGGGAATATCTGGAAAGGAGCACATGATGTTGGTCATGGGTTACCTCGCTAAGGCTCAAACCAATAGAGCTGACATCGATGCTGAAACTCAGATGACTATGGTCTTTGAGACACTGTCTAAGGAATTTATTCTGTTTAGAGCTACTTTTAATTTAAGCAATAGACGGGATATGACCTTAACATAATTGATGAAACAGTTACAAGAGTTTGAACTGCTGATCAGGGAGTCTCCTGCTGGTGTTAAGGCCAACATGGTAACTGCGTCTGGTTCCAATCCTAACTCAGGGAATGGAAAGAAGCAACGGGCCAAGAACAGGAAGTCTTCTATTCTTGCTGCTACCAAGAGCAAGAAGAGGAAGAAGAAGAACCCAAAGAAGCTTAAATTCTTCTTTTGTGGAAAGGTCGGGCATATCAAGAAGCATTGCAAGGACTTCCTTTCCAAAGGAGGTAGGTGTGATCTTCTATATTTAGAAACTTGTTTGGTTGAGGAATCTAGTGACATCTGGGGCATAGATTCTGGTGCAACTAATCATGTTTGTGTTTCTCTACAGGGGTTCAAAGAAACGAAAAGTCTGCTTCATGAGGACTTCACGCTTCGGATGGGTGATCGATCCTTGGTCTCAGCGGAAGCAGTGGGAGACGTCCATCTTTACTTTGATAATTATAGGAATTTATTTTTGCAAGATTGTTTTTATGTTCCTAAATTTGAAAGGAATTTAATTTATGTATCTTGTTTATTTACAGACTCCTATGTGGTATCTTTTAATGAAAAAGTGGTGATTCGTAAAAACAAATCTTTTATCTGTTTTGGATGGATGCAAAATAATCTATATTTTATCAAACCTAAGATGGACTTATTGCTTAATGCTGAGATAAATGATAATGACTCAAAAAGACTTAAAACTTCTCACTCTAATAAGACTTATCTTTGGCATTTGCACCTTGGTCATATTAACCTGAATAGGATTCAAAGGTTGGTAAGGGATGGACCTTTAAGTCACTTAATGGTGGAATCCATACCTTAATGTGAATCTTGTTTGGAGGGTAAAATGACCAAAAGACCATATGGGTCTAAGGGCAATAGGGACGAAGGGGTTCTAGAACTTGTGCATAGTGATGTTTACGGACCGATGAATATCCGGGCACGAGGAGGGTATGAGTACTTCATCACTTTCATTGACGATTACTCAAGATATGGGTATGTGTACCTAATGCACCACAAAAATGAAACTTTTGACAAGTTCAGGGAGTTTCGAGCTAAAGTGGAAAAGCAATTGGGTAGACCCATAAAGGCACTTTGATCAGATAGAGGTGGGGAATACCTTTCTGATGAGTTCTTGGAACACTTGTTATAGAATGGGATTTTATCCCATTTGACTGCACCGGGCACTCCGCAGCAGAATGGCATAGCGGAGAGAAGGAATAGGACTTTGTTGGGCATGATTAGGTCCATGATGAGTTATTCATCATTGCCTTTATCCTTTTGGGGATATGCACAACAAATTGCATGTTATCTTTTGAACAATGTGCCTTCAAAATCGGTCCCTAAAACTCCTCACGAGTTGTGGACAAGTAGGAAGACATCCTTAAACCATATTTGCATGTGGGGATGTCCGGCTCATGTCCTGTTTAAGGATCCGAATAAGTTGGAAGCACGTTCGGAAGTTTGCGTGTTTGTAGGATATCCAAAAGGGACTAAAGGGGTTATTTTTATAACCCAAAGGAAAATAAAGTCGTGGTTTCAACTAATGCAACTTTCCTTGAGGAGAGTTACATGGACGACTTTAAGCCTCGAAGCAAAGTGGTGCTTGAGGAGTTAAGGGGTGATCCGTTCACTCCTTAGGTTCCGAACGAAACCATTCCAATCGGTGTAGAAAAACCAAACAAACTTGAACAACAACCTCAGGGGCTTTGGCGTAGTGGGAGGATCGGGCGTCAACCTGAGAGGTATATGTTCAATGGGGAAGTCTTCTTGGCTTAACCGAATGAACATGACAGGGATCCTTATACTTGCGCAGAAGCTATAGAGGATGTTGATTCAAGACTCTGGACAGAGGCCATGAACATAGAGATGAAGTCTATAGAGACTAATCGGGTCTGGAAGCTTGTGGATCTTCCCAATGGGGTAAAACCCATAGGGTGTAAATGGATCTACAAGAGGAAAAGAGGAGTGGATGGAAAGGTTGAAACCTTTAAGGCTAGACTGGTAGCTAAGGATTATACGCAAAAGAAAGGAATCGATTATGAGGAAACCTTTTCGCCTGTAGCCATGCTTAAGTCCATCCGGATTCTCTCGTCCATAGCTGCCGCTCTTGACTACGAGATTTGATAGATGGATGTCAAGACAGCTTTTCTGAATGGCGATCTTGATGATTCCATTTATATGGAACAACCAGACGGGTTTAAGGTCGTGGGACAAGAGGGTAAGGTTTGTAAGCTGCTAAAGTCAATTTATGGACTTAAGCAAGCTTCTCATTCTTGGAACATAAGATTTGATCAAGTGATCAAGACTTATGGGTTCTCACAAAATGTGGATGAACCATGTTTTTACAAACACATTAAGAATGGGAAGGTGGTTTTTCTACTGCTCTATGTAGATGACATTCTGCTAATTGGCAATAACGTTGGGGCGTTGTCATCAGTCAAATTATGGTTGACCAAGCAGTTTGACATGAAGGACTTGGGTGAGGCTAATTTTGTTATCGGTATCCAGATCTTTCGGGATAGGAAGATCAAAATGATAGCTTTATCTCAGGCCAGCTACATAGACAAAATTCTCAGGAGGTTTGCAATGCAGGATTCCAAGTAAGTTGAGCAACCATCTAGGTCTGGAATTACTCTTTCTAAGAAAGACTCTCCAAAGTCTTATGAAGAAAGAGAATACATGAAGAAGGTGCCTTATGCTTCGGCAATGGGTAGTCTCATGTATGCCATGCTTTGCACACGAACGGATATTAGTTATGCGGTTGAGATTGTAAGTTGATTTTAGGTGGATCCAGGACCGAACCATTGGGTTGCGGTAAAGCATATTTTCAAGTACCTGAGAAGGACTCGAGGGTATATGCTTGTGTATTTGGGTGAGGACTTGACTCCTCTAGGATACACTGACTCAGATTTTCAATCCTTTCTGGATTCTAAGAAATTGACTTTAGGGTTTGTGTTTACTCTGGGCGGTGGTGCCATCAGTTGGAGAAGTGCAAAGCAAGATTGCACTTCAGATTCAACGATGGAGGCCGAGTGTGCGGTGGCTAGTGATGCTTCGAAAGAAGCAATGTGGATCCACAAGTTCCTTGGGGATCTTGATGTAGATCCTGGTATGGATAAAGCGGTATCACTGTACTATGATAATAGTGCGGCGGTAGCTAATGCTAAGGAACCAAGATTTCACACGAAGAGTAAGCATATTGATCGGAAGTATCATGTAATAAAGGACTTCGTTGAGGGAGGGCATGTCACGGTGTGCAAGATCGCGTTAGAGCACAATTTAGCTCATCCATTTACGAAGACACTTACTGGGAGAGTCTTCGAGAGGCATGTGGAAGCTATGGGGATGCGAAATTTGCAGTATTTAGTCACTTAGTGCAAGTGGGAGATTGTTAGACATGTATGCCCTAAGCAGTAAAAATGTAATACGTTTTTGAGACATTTTTATCAATAAAGAATTTATTTATAAATATATACCAAATCTTGTCCTCTCTATGTTCATATTTGTTGAATGTATGTTAGCAAACAGTAGTCTGAGACTGTCAGTCTAAACCTTAAGAATTGGGCATATGATGGACTGAATATGCGGAAGACATGCTTCTTAAGGTGACGGTCTAAAACATATGATCCACAATCGAGGGAATAAAGTTGGGTGCTTTATTCATATAAAGATTGTTATGTTGTCTATATCCCTTTTGGGAGATGGTTTGTCTTGACCATCGGAGTTGGACTTCGTGAATAGAAACATTGGCATGTTGTCATAGGTGACGATGTGTTGGATCGGGACATAAAGTGAATTGATTTGGATTAATAATTCTGTCTCGGCAAATCGATTCACTTTAGACAATCATTTGTATTGTATCTTAATCCTGAGATGAATAGTGGGCCCGTTGTCTTGACTTGTGTCTTTTGATGTGCCAAAGGGTGACACCTACATCTCAATAGTGGTATGTATGCCGGTACGTTGGAGGCATGACTCTTGATAACATAGACTTGTTATTCATAGATATGGAATCCATAGCTCCTTTTTAGGAGTAATGATATCCTCTTATCTGCGTTGTCTTGTAATTGCAAAACTGGAGTGCTCAACCATTTGGATACAAAGGTGTAACCGAATCGTATACTATCTTTGCATAGTAAGTTTTTTAATGGTGAGACAATGGAACGTAAGATAAAAATAATCGGGAAGGTAAGACAGAACTTGTCCTTAAGCCGATTATGGATTATCATATGGGGATACAATACACTTTGATATGTCATGGAGACTTAGCTATACGAGCTTCGTAATTCTATAAAGTTCGAGAGTGCAACTCCAAGCTTTTAGCGGAGTAGCGTTGAAGTTGATAATTATGAAATGTATATCTGGGATATTGGGTTATATAATTATCATGAGCTTGAACTTTATAGGTCCATTTTGGTCCCCTTTGCTAGCTCACAAAATCCTGTAACGACACGGCGTGCTTTTCCAATAATTGGTGACTTATATATGAATTATCAGATTGGTTTAAAATTTGAAAGAATTAAATAATTCATGTCTGTTTATCGGTTAAATTAATTTTGTAATAAAATTAATTTAAGATAACTTGTTGAATTATTGGGATCAGATAATTCTTGTCTGTTTATCGGTTGATTTAATTTTGGATAAATTAGATCAGGATAAACTTGTAGAATTATTATGAATTGATTTATTTTCTTAGAGATTATCTTGATAAAGTTTGTTTTGATCAGATAACTTTTCTATTAGGTTATTTGAATCAAAACTGAAACTTTATCCTATAGAATCTCAGTTAAAAAATAAAAGATTCGCGGAGAAATTTACACGGGAGTTCGGCATGCCGATGGGGCCTATTCGGTCTGCCGATCAGCGAGCGATAAGATTACACGTTTTCACGCGGATCTTATCATATATTGATGTAAACTTGATTTTATTTCAAGTTTTTGAGACCGAATCTGATAAGGACTGACCCCAGGACCAATAGCTATATAAAGAGAGTGAGTCTTATGATTTACTTAGATCAATTGAGAGATTAAGAGCGATACTCTTCTAGTGAGCATCTGAAAACTTCCTGAGCGCTTTTGTTCACAAATCACGAGCACTACCTTTGGGTTCTCTCTATTGGTTGGAAGGAGAGTCATTGGTGGAAGAGCTGTACGTGTGAGCCCACACTCACTCCAGTTGTGGAGAGAGAATAGTAAAGAAGACTAGTTGGTTGAGGCTTTTCTAAAATGTTACTTTTCTACACAGGTTGCAAAGGTTCTTCGGCACACAAAGGTTGGTAAGATCAATCTAATTTATACAAATAGCATGTCAAACTTGTGTTTTGAAAATTATTCTGATATATAAAATTTTTTAAAATTCCGATGCGCATTGTTTTTCCAACATTTGGTTCATTAGGTGGTGCTGCCATTTACAATTTTTGTCTTAATTAATATAATAATTCCATATAGAGTAAAAATGTTAACATTCTTATACTTAAAATTAAACTATCTTACTTGAGTAGTGGCAGAGGAGCATATGGCAATGTGCTGTGGGATGGCAGGATATCCGCTCTGATACCAACTGTCACAACCTGCCTTTTTACGGGTTGTGGTTTATGTTTCCTTTACTTACGTATCTATAAAAACTTAAAAATACTTTTTTTTATTTCAATAAATATATTACACATACATATTGAAACTTCTTTTATAATTATATGTATAACTACACAAGCAACTTTCTCTTTAAAACATCACCTACATAGGATGTCCAAAAGTGGTTTTGTCTCACTTCACCATACGATATCATTTATACATCAAGATCCAAAATAACTTAAAATACATAGCAATGGAAACATATCTATGGCGGTATCCATATTCTGGTCTACACATTGCTCATATTATTCTAACAACTCATCAGTATGTTCATTCTGACCTTCTAGTGGAAATTCTTACAGCATGAAATAACTAGGTGAGCTTATGCCAAACATAGCCCACATGAATCTTACACTAATATGCATGATCCATTTATGCTTTCTTATGAACATTCCTTATTTTTGTTATATCTTATCTTTCTTTAGGGCCCAAGTGTTCGTACCATATATGCACATAGGTCTTCGTAACACCGAGACCATAACATAACTTTAACTTTAAACTCCACTTTACTTCAGGAGTTGGTACGACACTTTTCTTAGTGTTGTGTTTTATTTACCAGTCCAGTTATTTTGGTTATATACCATGCATGACAATATACGTACATACTATGTGTGAAACATTTATACTTCTCAACTGTATAGCACATATAAGCATATTCACATAAATACGCTATACCCTTAAACCTACTCTTTCATACTGTAGGTGGGTTTGGAACTTACTTGTTTTTGCCGCTATTAAAACTGTCTTTAGGTTTTCCTTGTTACTCATTTAAGAACTTGTTTAGCCAATTATATCATTATTAGCCAAATCATCACTATTTAGCTATACGTCAATAAGGTATATTTTTTTATTACTATTTTAGAATACTTTTTTGACTACTTAAAGTTTAACCATCCTCTCGTTGTTCTCTATCTTATACGTTTCGGAGTTCGTACTGCTCATTTAATGAAAAATGACATTTTTGCCCTCAATGGGCCGCTTTGAATTCCTAGGCCTAATTTGACTAATTTAATGTGAAATGTCGCTTACTATCATGAAAACAAGCGTTCAGGGCATCGGGTTACTAGTTTACAATAAAAGCCTAAGTTAAATAAAACTTTAGAATTTTATCCCTCATTTGAAAATTTTTGATGATTTTGCCCCTGGGATCAAAAATAATCTTTTTAAACCATTAGTCCCCATTTTTTAAGAGGATCAAATTTTCTCAAAGTACTGTACCCTAATTCTTTTTGTAAAATGATGTTTTTGCCCTTAAAACAAAATTTTCCAACTTTAACAATTTTTTATAAAATTTATACCTCACGACTGAAGGCGATTTTTTACGAACCGTCTGTCATTTCTAACAGTTTCGTCGAGATCTACAACTTTCATGTTTTAACTTTTTTGAAATTCTCACTACACAGGGGTTTTTTGGGCATTTTTCAAATCTACTGAGAAAAATTTTTTTCTTGCAATTTAGTCCTTGGGTCATTTTTGTAAAAATCCATTTTAAAACATCATTTTCACCCTTGTGAAGGTAGTTTCAACCTTTGCCTAAACTATTTTCATGCCCAATTACTATTTTTGCAAAACTAGCATCAATACAAAACCAACCTTTTTTTGCATAAACTAACACTTTTCACATTTAACCTCTAATTTCAACAATATCAACATGCCATAAATCATATACCCATAGAATTATATCAAAATCTTGCTTGAATACCCACATGCTTTTTCAAATAACAAGAATCAAAACAAAAACCACTAAACTTTAAGTTTAAAAAATTAAAACTTGCCCAAATGAAAAATTTGTGCTTTTAGCCTCTCCAATGGCTCCTTTGAAACTTTTTTCCTAGGTATATTTTATACAAAAATAACTAGAATTTAATTTCCCCCTTAACCCAAGAAAACCTTAGGAGAACTTGAAAAAAAAAGTTTAGGTTTTTACCTCAAATTTGATAAAATCCTTTGAACTTTGCTTCTTGAACTCAATTGGGGTCAATTTTGCAAAGATTTAGGTTTGAGAAAATTTTTGAAAGGGAGCTTCAATGGCTGCCGTGGGTAAGGAAGAAGAAATGAGAAAAAAATTTGCTTCTTTCACATATGTTTCATGCTTATCTTACTTGGTGACTCACCAAAGGGTCAAGTGGGCTACTTAGGTGGCTTGGTGTGATTGGACCATCTTTCATGGTATGGTGGCCCAATAAAATTTCAATGGGTGTCCCTTTGGTGGGCCCCAAAAATTTTACACAGTATAATTTTTCACCACATAGTATTTTTCTTATACTGCTGTGGTAAAATCTGAGTAAAAACATATTCTGAGACTGTAGGAAATATTTTACTTACCTTTGGTTTATTTTTGGAGGCCAAACATAACATTTCTTATATCTACGTTTTCACTTAGCAGTATACTTGTATTGCATCGGCCCTCTTTACACTAGTTTAGGGTTTTGGTAGACTCTCTATCTTATTTATACCTTAATTACCCATCCATTTATATCATAATTCTATAATTAATTGTGATAAAAAATTCATTTTATGGATATTATTTATAAATTTCTGAGTATTTTGACTCACAAAATCTATATTTAGTAATATCCAACATCGTACCAAGTTTATTGTAAAATTTCCTGCTAATATTGTTTATTATATATTATCGTAATTTTTACAAAAATACAATTTATGAGGGTAAATTCATTAATTAAATCTAATTAAATATTAGATTTTATTAATGCATTTCCCTTGGCCATTACAGTGTGATTGTTGCTTCAGGTCTTATGCTATCCCCGGTGAACCTATACAATGGCCAGGAATTAGACATTATCTAGTCCAAAGAAATTCCTATCTTACATATGCGATCCGTGTATATAATATCAACGAAGCTACCATTGTCCACCAAAATTTGGCACATAGAATAGTTTTTAATCATGGCCTCGACCACCAAGATGTCATTTTAAGGAAAATGGACCCCGTAGGCATCCACCTCTAAAAAGGTTGATGTTTCTTCATACCTTGGTACCTTAACAAGCTTACTCATTGACACGTTCCAACACTTATTCTTTGAGCTATCTCGCTCTTCTTGGGTGTAGTAATTTCGAGACCTATGAGAACCACCACCAAGGTATGGTCCCCAGAAGATGGTACAAATCACCCTTATGGGGGTGTTATCCTAATTTGGTTGTTGGAACGTTTCCCCTATCATTCTTTCTGCTCCTATCGGCCCATATTCTTGCAGTCAATCTTCCCTTATCAGCCTCTCTATCTCATCCTTCAAGCTAATACATTCACTGATGTAGTGCTTCACATCGCCATAAAACCTGTAATACTTAGCCTGATTACACTTGTTTAGGCTCGACTTCATTGGGAGAGGACGTTGGAGATAGGGCTGGTCACTAATTTTGTGGTAGATATCATCTATTGAGGCAGTGAGGCCGTGGTAGTTGTCGTACCATTGCTAAAGCCGACCAACACTGCCTTCTTGTTTCTACCACTTGGCATTATCTATGATAGCCACTAGAATTGAAGGCATTGGCGAGGGTCATAGATTGGTAACCTTGAGCCATCGTGCCCTAAATGGTTTGCCTTTTTCTTATCTCCATTGCTTAGTGTTTGAGTGCTATTACTACTGCTTCCTGTTGCCTTTTCGAAGATTAGACCTTTGACATCCTTCTGGTTGATGTAGCCATTAGCCTTCTGTAGGAATTCTTGGTATGTTTTGGTTCCATTGCGGTCGAGATCATCCTTGGAGGGGATGTTTGTCCGCATACTATTTAAGGCTCCTATAAGGGCAATGTCTTCCAAGATTCCTTTCATCGAGTCACTTCCGTAGTGAATCTTGAGAGTAATCCTTCAAGGATTCATTTGGTCCCTAAGTAAGGAAGCTATGCTTCTCTTTAACTAGCGATAGGGATCCTACCCACACAAATTGGTTAAGTAACGCTCCCTTAAAGTCTTGGAAGTTGGTTATGCTTCTTGCCTTCAACATCTTAAACCACCTTCTTACGGGTCCCAAGAGACTCTGGCTAAAGGCCCCGCACATAATTTCTTATGAGACTCTATAGAGTTCCATGTATGATTCACAAATTTGAATATGGTCATAGGGTCTATGAGTCCTTTGTAAGGCATCATCTGTGGAGATCTAAACTTCTACAAAAGAGGAGGTTCCATAATGGAAGGAGCAAACAGAGTTGTGTAAATTATTTCTTCCCCATGGTGAATGTCGAGCTTCTCTTCCAAAGTTCTAACACAGCTCGCAAGTTACTTAATCTTGCCTATAGGGAGCCCCAGCCCTACTTGGATTTGTTGGTTTACTTGTTGAGCTATCATGTTGGGGTCGACCTTTGCGCTGTTTGATGGTTGGTAAATAGTTTGTTAGTCGATCGCATTGGGGCATTTCCCATTTAGATAGCTCTCCTCACAGATAAGTGGTCCCTAAAATCTCTTTTCTAGAATTGGTCCCTTAGGTCGCACAAGGTCCTCACCAAGGCCGTATCTGGTCTAACGTCATGTCTGGGGGGGATGTGGAGATAGACCTATGTTTTGCCTTTACTGATCCTGCTTCTTAAAACTGAGCTTGATTTGTTCTCTTCCTTTGGTCTCGGCTACCCATATAGTTAGCCTTTCCTTGTTGGCCACCCTCAGTCTTGTCGGTTCTCTCATGGTTGTACTTACTTCTTAAAACTGAGCTTGCTCTACTCTCCTCCTTCATTCTAAGTTACCCATAGAGTTAGCCCTTCCTCATCTCACCCTCTGTCTCGCCGATTCCCTCAGGGTTACCTTTTGGCTGACATTTTGGCCACCATCTTAGTTCCCTTGGTCTTCTAGGTCATCACATGAAGGGTTACTACCTTGATCCTAAGGGCCATCTGGGTTGCCAAAATTTTTTCGAGTGGTCTACTCATTCTATCCACCTTTTGTCCTAACAAGGTGGTTTATGAAGGCTGTCTACCTCTTCTTGATCCTCCAATGCCACCTCTAACTAATTTATCAGCTCCCCAGGTGATAGAGTTGTTTGTGTTTGCTTTAGTACAATTAGTGCAAGTGGTCACCATGATGATGGTTGTTCATCTTCAAAAGATAAAAGCCCTCTTTCTAGCATCAATTGTTGATGGTGGAAAATGTTCGACTAATAATGCTCATAAATCACTCATGGTTCCCACAGATTAATGCAATTAAAATGAAAAAGAGTAAATGAATATAAGGAGTAGACATACAAATTTATAATGTTTCACTCTTAAATAAGCTACATCCATTGTGTTTTCCTTATTAAAATTTCGTATACAATACACTCAGATTTCTGAAAATTAAAGTGCGAGAATAAAGATAAGTGTTTTTTGATATAGGGAGAAAATAGCTCATAATCATTCCCACCTCTCTCTATATCACTCTTTTTATAAGGTGTTGCATTATTATTAAAAATGATTAGAATATTACTAATGAGGGCAGGAATCTCTATGTTTTGTGCTAGCCTTTGTGTGTGGTGTCTCTAAACGTATAGAGAATGTATCAAGTCAAGTGCTGGTGGTCTTAATTTTAGGCGCACTGTCTGGACTAATAGTCTTACCCATTCTTATATGTTCTTCTTGGAATGATGAGCGCAATAAGAGGCAGAGGATACAAAGCTCATTTAAGCTTGACGTCACCTTAGAGCGGCGAGGTAAATCAATCATCTTGACTTTCACTCTATTTGAGATTAATGGGCCGAGTTTGGCTTTTCATTAATCTCGCCTATGGGGCTTGGTTCAACAATTATCGTCATCATCATCTTAGTTTCTCCTACTATTTGTTGACCTCTTTCTAGTTATTTAACCTTTTTCTTGAAGTTTATTCTCTTTTATATATCCTCAAACTGTTTTTGTACGTATGCTAAAATATATTTTTATCTACTATTCTCTTTTTATTAATGCATTCTTATGTACTATTCCACGTATTAGGTGATCAAATTCAAAATTTTACATATTCACGGGTTTACCAAATTACTTTCTTGTTGGTTTTTAAAACGCTTTTAGAAAAAAAAAAAACAAAGAAGAAGAAGCAAAAACGTGGTAAAAATGTGAAATGTACATAAAAAATTATAAAAATTTTGTAAAACAATGCTATAAAGTATATTAATTTAATGCTTAATAAATATATGTAATTTATGCTTATCCTGTTGAAGTGATAAGGTTGGAAATCGTCTATAAGAAATACGTTCTTTATATGAAAACACCTTCTTTCTTACCTAGTCCTTGGCATTGAACAATTAAAAGTGCCTACATATCAGGGAATTAGTGTTTTCAGGATCACTCTACTAACTTTTAATCTCCCATTAATCTCAACTTGATACAAACCCCGCCAAGAACTGACGCGACCCTAACCAAAATTGGTTTCCAATATCAAAATTCCTAACCGGTTTTGAAAGGAACCGCGACCCGATGCCTAACAAGAAGCACGAACCTTGGTATGTGAGGATGCCACAATCAGCTATGGATGGAGTGATTGATAAGTCTATGAATGCCACGGAATTTTTTGATAAGTTTGAATAGTTCGTTTAGGAACAACTGAGAATTAAAACCTCAAATTGTGTGTAAAAACTTGTCCTCCATTGAATGAAATTCATTACAATATATAGTGGTTCCCCTATGCGAATATTTTGCTCCTAATTGCCCATGGAATTTCGAGCAAATCAATTACCAAAACGTCTAATCTAAAGCAAATAAGGTAAGTTCCCTTAATTGCTTAAAAGCCTTACAATAATAGAAATAAAACAAACGCATGTTTCTAAAAGAAAAAAGGAAACTAGACATTAAAAGGTAAATAGCTGATTCTTCTCGCCACTTGTCGCCTCAAAATGGGAAAGTATCTGAAATGGAAATTACTCGGTCCCTTCTAGAACTTGAATCATGCATTTGTTGGTCTGGATGTCACATGTAATTCCCTCAATGGGCCTCCATGCAATAGCTTGAGCCCAAGTTGCTTGAATTAGCCCAATAAGCATTTCTTTGAACTTCTTCGCACGAGCTCTCGTAATCGGACCAATGGGAACTTGAATTGGATCTGAATATGTCTCATCCCACGTGCTCTTGCTTGTGCTAACGATGTCCTCATCATTCCCCTCCTCTTGAGAGGGATTTGTCCTCAAATTGTCACCTACATCAAAAGGACTTCGATCAGAAACATTAAAGGTGGCACTTACACCATACTCACCTGGCAAGTCTAGCTTGTACGCATTATCATTGATCCTTTCAAGAATTTGAAAAGGACCGTCCCCTCTAGGCAACAGCTTGGATATCCTTTGTTCCAGAAACCGTTCCTTGCGTAAGTGCAACCACACCCAATCGCCGGGTTCGAAGATAAGCTTGTGACGCCCTTGGTTGGCTTGTTCAGCATATTGCTTAGTCCTTCGCTCGATGATGAGTCTTGCCTTCTCGTGTATCTGCTTAACAAGGTTAGCTTTTCTTTTTCCATCTAAATTCACACGCTCAGACAAAGGTAATGGCATTAAATCCAAAGGAGTTAAAGGATTAAAACCATAAACAATTTCAAACGGTGAAAATTGAGTAGCAGAATGAACAGATCGACTATAAGCAAACTCAACATGTTGTAAACACTCCTCCCATGTTTTGATGTTCTTTTTAATGACAGCCCGTAACAAAGTAGACAAGGTTCTATTCACAACTTCTGTTTGACCATCGGTTTGAGGGTGACAAGTAGTTGAAAACAATAGCTTAGTCCCTAACTTAGCCCGCAAATTCTTCCAAAAGTAGCTTAAGAACTTGGTGTCCCTATCAGAAACAATTGTCCTAGGCATACCATGAAGTCTCACAATTTCCCTAAAGAACAAATCAGCAACATTGGAAGCATCATCGGTCTTGTGGCATGGAATAAAATGGCCCATCTTGGAAAACCTATCGACGACCACAAATATCAAGTCTCTTCCCCGTTTAAACCTAGGCAAACCTAACACAAAATCCATCAAAATATCAGTCTAGGGTTCACTAGGTATTGGTAAAGGAGTGTACAAACCGTGGGGCTGTACTCTTGATTTAGCCTGCCTACCAGTTACACATCTACCACAAAGCCTCTCAACATCTCGTTTCATATGTGGCCAATAGAAGTGTTCCTGTAACATAGCCAAAGTCTTCATTACTCCAAAATGTCCCATCAATCCTCCCCCATGGGATTCTCTCACTAGCAAATCTCTTAATGAACAATTAGGCACACATAATTTATTCTCTCGAAACAAGTATCCCTCATGCCTAAAGTACTTACCGCTAGCAAATCTCTCACAAACTTGATACTTAGTACTAAAGTCACGGTCATCAGCATATAACTCTTTAATATGTTCAAAACCTAGTAGTTTAGTATTAAGAGTTGAGATTAATACATACCTGTGAGAAAGTGCATCGGCAACGATGCTTTCCTTACCTTGCTTGTAGCGAATGACATACGAAAATGTCTCTATGAATTCCACCCAACGAGCATGCCTCTTGTTCAGCTTGTGTTGGCCCTTCAAGTGTTTCAGGGACTCATGATCGATGTGAATCACGAACTCCTTAGGCCATAGGTAGTGCTGCCACGTCTCCAATGCCCGAACCAATGCATACATCTCTTTATCATAAGTTGGGTAATTAAGAGTTGCCCCATTCAGCTTCTCACTGAAATATGCTACTGGTCTCCCTTCGTGCATTAAAACAGCGCCAATTCCAACACCTGAAGCATCACATTCAATCTCAAAAGTTTTGGAAAAATTAGGTAAAGATAACGATGGAGCATTAGTCAACTTCTCCTTGATTAACTGAAATGACTTTTCTTTCTCTTCTCCCCATCTAAACCCAACATTCTTCTTGATCACTTTAGTCAATGGTACGGCTATAGTACTGAAATCTTTCATAAACCGTCGGTAGAAACTAGCAAGTCCATGAAAACTCCGTACATTTCCCACACTAGTTGGACTTGGCCACTCCTGGATGGCTCGCACCTTTTCTTCATCAACCTGTATACCTTGAGCACTAACAACAAAACCAAGAAACACAAGCTTATCTGTGCAAAAGGTACACTTCTTGAGGTTAGCATACAACTTCTCCTTTCTAGCACATCCAAAACAGATTTTAAATGCGCTACATGTTGGTCCATGTCTTTGCTATAAATGAGTATATCATCAAAATACACAACAACAAACCTGCCAATAAATGCACGTAATACATGATTCATTAAACGCATAAATGTACTTGGAGCATTAGTTAAACCAAACGGCATTACTAACCACTCATACAGTCCATATTTTGTCTTAAAGACAGTTTTCCATTCATCACCCTCTTTCATGCGTATTTGATGGTCTCCACTTTTCAAATTAATTTTTGAGAACACAGAAGCACCATGCAGTTCATCCAACATATCATCTAAACGAGGAATAGGATGGCGATACTTTACCGTGATATTGTTAATGGTTCTACAATCTACGTACATCCTCCATGTCCCATCCTTCTTAGGCACGAGTAAGACTGGAACGACGCATGGACTCATACTTTCTCTCACATACGCCTTTTTCATCAACTCACTGACCTGCCTTTGAAGCTCTTTTGTCTCCTCAGGGTTGCTTCTATAAGCTGGTCGATTTGGAATGGAAGCGCCAGGTACAAAATTAATCTAATGTTCTATTCCCCGCATTGGCAGCAAACCATCAGGCACCTCATTTGGAAATACATCCTCAAATTCCTGCAACAAAGAAACAACAAAACTAGGCAATGCAGGGTCAAGTTCGTTAGTGTTTAAAAGTGTCTCTTTATACAAAAGTACAATCATTGGCTGATTTGAAAACAAGGCCCTTTTAATTTCATTGCCTCTCGCATAGAAGTTTGTTTTTCTCTCTTCTTTTCTCTCATTGACTGATTGTGAATTCTTTTCAGCCCTCTCAATTTTCTCTCCCTTGCTCTCTTTGCTCTCCTTTTTCTCGGCCATCTCTTCTTTTTTTCTCTCACTAGCCGAACTCTCTCTCTGCACTCCCACTCTTGATTTTTCTCCACTCTTCATTTTTTTTTATCACTTTCTCTCTGTAAACTCACTTGATCTTCATAGACCTTTTTTGGTGTTAACGGAACAAGAGTGATCATTTTTTGATTGTGATCAAATGAGTACTTATTAGTGAAACCATCATGTTTAACTCGCCGATCAAATTGCCATGGTCTGCCTAATAACAAGTGCCCAGCTTGCATCGAAACCACATCTCACAAAACTTCATTTTCATATCTTCTAATGTGAAAAGAAACTAACACTTGCTTATGCACCTTTACCTCACCACTATCATTTAACCATTGCAATTTATATGGTCGAGGATGCTTACTTGTTGGCAGCCCTAACTTCTCTACCATGGTTGTGCTAGCAACATTAGTACAACTCCCACCATCAATAATCACACTACATACCTTGTTTTGGACGTGGCATCTAGTGTGGAAGATGTTTTCCCGTTGCACCTCTTCATCTTCTTCTTTGGCTTGCACACTTAAAGCTTTCCTTGTAACCAACAATTCTCCTTGTATAGCGCACTCCTCATCGTCGGCATCCTCTAATGAAGGCATAGAATCGTTGTCTGAATCCTCATCGGTTTCAATCTCTCCATTGTCCCGCGTCACCATAGCTCGTTTGTTCGGACATTGGCTTGCTATGTGACCCCCTGTCTTGACATTTAAAACATTTAATATCACTATTCTGAGTAGTGGAAGAATCAGATTTACCTTGATTCCCATGGCTGGCCACCTCTTGTTTTTGTTCGGTCTTTGGCTTGGTGTTGGGTTGCTTCTCATCCTTCTTCCATTGGTTCATTTTCCAAGTGGATGTACTCGGGTTCTGGCTAGGACATGTGTTACTGTCCCTCCTCATAAGTTGATTCTCAATTTTGATAGCCATGTGCACCATGTCCTCCAACTCCACATAATGTTGTAACTCAACGGCATTGTGAATATCTCGTTTCAAGCCTGCCAAAAACCTTGCCATTGTAGCCTCCCGATCCTCCTCTATATTTGCCCAAATCATCATAACCTCTATCTCCTTATAGTACTCATCCATACTCCGGTTGCCCTGTTTAAGATTTTGTAGTTTGTTGTACAACTCCCGATAATGGTAAGTTGGAACAAATCGCTTCCTCATCACGGTCTTCATCTCTTCCCATGACTCAATAGGACGCTCTCTATTTCGTCTCCTGTTTATAACAAGTTGATCCCACCAGGTAACAACATAATCAGAAAATTCAATTACAGCCAGTTTTACCTTCTTTGCCTCAGAATAGTTGTGGTAGTCAAAGACGAACTCCATTTTCTTCTCCCATTCTAGGTACGCTTCTGGATTGGATTTGCCTTGAAATGATGGTATCTCCATTTTTATGCCTCTCAAACTATCATTTTCTCGGTTCCTAACTCCTCTATCCCGTCCAAATCTTCAGTGACTACCCGCTGAATCTTCTCCTTCGTCATACTCTTCCCTATCAATCCCGTAGTAGTCATCAACCTCTCCTCTAACCGTAACCCTTTCCCGCCTACGCGCATGAGGAACATGTTGTGGTTGTTTCACACGTGCGTTTTCTATCCGGTCTATCTTCTCATGAAGCTGTCCTAACTCTCCCCTCAACAATCGCCTCATCTCCCCTACCATTGTTTCCATAAGAAGTTTTGGTTCTGCTGCACCCGAGGTACCCTCAATAGTGTTCTTGTTGTTGTTTGAAATTTTTTTTTTTTTTTTGCAAAACAAAGTAAGAAACAATGCAAAGGACCTTACCACACTCCCTTATGAGTGAATATGTGTTTCACTCGTGAAATGGTTCACTCAATTTCACTCATGTTTACACTCAATACTTTCGGCTTTTGTCCATTCTAATGCTCTTGCCTCTTTGCCTTTTTCCACTCGTTAATTCTCACTCAGTTCCTATAAAACTAGTCAAATCAATATCAAAATTTCCTTGACAATTCACAAATAGATTACCAAGGAAGCTCAGATTAGAAACAAGACTATAACAGGAACAGATAATTTAGGCTTTTGGAAATCACACCCAAAAGGAACGAAATTTGAGCAAAATTTTTTTGGTCTTTGTAGGGAATTCAATTTTGGGTTCCTTAAATGATGAATAACAAGAATCTAAAAAAAAAAAATTTAAGGAAGGTTCCTTAATTTTTTTTTTTTTCAGATCCTCTTGTTTTTCTTCTTTCCCCTTTTTTTTCTTTCTTTTCTTTTTGGATCTTTTTTTTTTTTGTTTAAGATTCTAAATTCGACTATTATTTTTTTTTACCCGACTTTGATAATGGAAATCAAGACTCACGAATAACTGAAACAAACATAAACTAAGGGAATGGATAAGCAAAACCTAATTAGAACCTCGCTCTGATTACCAAATGAGACGAACCCCACCAAGAATTGACGCGACCCTAACCAAAATTGGTTTCCAAGATCGAAATTCTTAATCGGTTTTGAAAGGAACCGCAACCCGATGCCTAACAAGAAGCACGAACCTTGGTATGTGAGGACGCCACAATCAGCTATGGATGGACTGATTGATAAGTCTATGAACGCCACGGAATTTTTTGATAAGTTCGAATAGTTCGTTTAGGAATAGCTGAGAATTAAAACCTCAAATTGTGTGTAAAAACTTGTCCACCATTGAATGAAATTCATTACAATATATAGTGGTTCCCCTATACGAATTTTCAGCTCCTAATTGCCTATGGAATTTCGGGCAAATCAATAACCAAAACGTCTAATCTAAAGCAAATAAGGTAAGTTCCCTTAATGGCTTAAAAGCCTTACAATAATAGAAATAAAACAAACGCATGTTTCTAAAAGAAAAAAGGAAACTAGACATTAAAAGGTAAATAGCTGATTCTTCTCGCCACTTGTCGCCTCAAAACGGGAAAGTATCTAAAATGGAAATTACTCAGTCCCTTCTAGAACTTGAATCATTCATTTGTTGGTCTGGATGTCACATGCAATAGCTTGAGCCCAAGTTGCTTGAATCAGCCCAATAAGTGTTTCTTTGAACTTCTTCTCATGAGCTCTCGTAACCGGACCAATGGGAACTTAAATTGGATCTGAATATGTCTCATCCCACATGCTCTTGCTTGTGCTAACGATGTCCTCATCACAACTCATGAGCAAAGCAAGATTTAGAATAAAAAACTCTTCCTCTCTCTTTCTCTCTCTCTACACACTATTGTTAGGGTTACTGGTAGATTTTTTGTAGCCTAACTAAGAGTCTCAATTGTCTATAGAATAACAAAGAAACCATCTATGTATAGAGAATAGGCCTAATTAATTGGAGCTTCTATCATTTTAATTTGATATATCACATATTTAATTAAAACAAAAGAGGTAAGTTTTCCTTTCTCTTAGCAATGTTACACATCACACACAGATACTATATCTCTGTATGTGGCGCCAATCAAGAGAAATGAGTGAGAAAAATACTTGGTTATTACCTAATCTGATTTGATTTCATATTTAAATTTCTAATTTTTAAATAAATCATATTTATCAAAAATGGAAATTTCTAAAAAAGGAAACTTGGTGAAGAAGACTTCGATTGCATTGGGAAAAAACTTATTATTTAAAAATTATAAATTAATTCATATTTAATTTATTTTAAGTGATATTTAATTTAGAATTCTACAATTATTAATTAATTAATTAAACCAATAATTACGCTTGTCCAAATAGTATTTGCAAGGATAGTAGGAGACTAATGGATCCTTAATTTCAAGCTCTAATAAAACCAATATATTAATTGAACTCTTAATTTAATATATTACTCTTTTATTAATTCTTATGTTGCTCCATTAAAAACTTGGAATTGTACTCTTAGAATTATATATGCAATTTCTTATATTTTAGAGTCGTTCATTTGATATAGTCATTGCATATAAATTGATCATCCATAAATAATTTATAATTAGAGTTAGGTAAAATCCCTAAACCTTTCTAATTATATCTTTATCCTTAAGTGACATATTGATTCTCTAATGAATAACAAATTCATGAGTAATTTGAGCACTCATATTATTCAAGATCCAAATCAATTAAAAGAATTATTTATCTACTTCTCGCTAATGTAGGAATGGATTCCATCTTATTTCCCGGTTACTTACTTCATTATTTTTATCCAAAATAGAAGGGATAGAATTAGATTCTCGAATCCGTACTAAGAAAATCGAAAGATATCATTCCATAAATAAGAGTATGTTAATAACTTAAGATTTTGATCATCTTATATAAACTCAGGATTAAGATTATCTTATATATGACTATTGGTCGTTGTGATTATAACTTGCTATATTCTAATGGAAATTATTTAGTCGTTTATATCACATCATGTCTTGGTCTTATATAATCTTATTATATACAATGCACTCATTTAATGACTTCTTATATTAACGGTTCAAATAAAACTATTCCATTCTTAATGGAAATGGCCTACACTAGTAACGCAATTAAAGACTCCATACTTTAATTGAATAATTGATTATATATTATTAACCATTTTAATTATTATCCCTAAACATTATACTCATGTATATAACACTTATATAAAATATTTAAAAGTCAAATAGATAATTATGGCATCTTCAAAATATTCATAAAATATTCATAATACATGCATACAAATATAATGAAAAATTCACTTTATTTGTTTATAAATATGTCCTTTACAAAACATCATATGTTTTAAAGGCATCAATCTTAATATTTCTAATATTTCTTAATGGCCATTGGATTGTGGAATATGTATCTCTAATCCACACTTTTCTTTTTGAATAAACTGCAAACTGGATTAATCACCCCAACTAGATTGACACCTACTAATTAACAATTTTTTATCTTGTACCAAATTTCTAGCTCATATCATTAAAGTAAGAAAACGAAATAATACAAGATAGTTCTTGAAACAACTATACCATATAGTAATATTATCATAGAAAGTGATGATGACATAAATAATGCATACATGTAACATACATATGTGTGTGCATGTATGTTAGAGAGGCTTGTCCTTGTGACAATTATTGAGCTTGCAAGTGATATATGTACATGAGTTGCACTTAATTTACTTTTACGATTTGTCATATAGAGTCATGCCAAACATATATAAATCAATTAATTCTTATTTTTAAAATTTAAAAAGAAAAGAGTAGAAAAATAAATCATATGTCAATATATTTCACGTTCTAATCTGTTACTAGAATGGCTTGGCATCTTTGATGGACCACCAGATATGGGCTCTCGCGCAAGTTGTCAAATTTGCTGCTTAGATAAAACTGTTGGGGGACAATAATAATGTCAGCAATTAAATTCAAGGTTCTTATTGCGTATGCAGATTGCCATTCTTTTTTCTTTTAAACTCTTTATATTGATTTTTGTCCTAATACCCATTAGTGTTGAATGTTTCTAAACTACTAGATTTTATTCATGTGGATTCTACTAGAAAAGTCTTTTTTTAAAAAATAAAAAATAAAAAGAAGAAGAGAAGGGACAACTAGTAGCAAATGGACATACATCCTAAATAGATTAATACTTGCATCCTATATCAAGCCATATCCACTTAAATTTATTTATAAAAAAAAGAAAAAAAAGAAAGAGTTGATAAGCATTAATCCCAAAAAGAAAAGAGAATTAAAAAAACCCTTAAAAAGCGATTTCAAAGAGTAAAATTAGAACTAAAGTGAAAATAGTATTTCTTGATTCTTTTGCTATAAATAGATCCGAAACCCAGTAGAATTAGTTGCACTAATACTCTTGAATTTTCACTGAAATCCTAATTTGGCTCTTAAATTAGTTTTATGTTTAACTTTTTAAACAAATTAATAAAGCACAAAGTCAATTTGATACATGGCTGGCAATTGGTATAATAATGCAGTTATGCCAGGATTTTGAAAAAACATATGCGCATCTCCTTTTATTTAACACACCAATCAGTTCGAACCATCCACAATGTAAAACTCTCAGCAATTACAATATAACGTAAAAGCTACAATATTTCGAAGTTCTCAGTAGCTTCAATGTTTTGAATAAAAAAGAGTTCAAACCATTTATTTGAACTATTCCCAAACAAAATTTATTGACTCATATTTATGTTTAGGACGTTGCATATTCACTCAAACTATATATATATATATATATGCTTCCTATGATCTTTTATTAGATTGAATATTTATATAATTTTTGTTTGAGATGATTTATTTTGGTTTTTCATACTATAAATGGTTTTCGAGTGTGACTACAAGCAAAATGATTTTTTTGCGACTAGACTATATAGTATATATGCAACTGCATCATGCATTATGACATTATATGTATGTATGTATGTATGTAATGTTGAAGAATTTTTTGTGTAAGAAGAGAATGGAGGCTTGAATATCTAGAAAATAGTTGATGCGTATATAAACATTTTCCTTAAAGGTGTTATTTGCCCTCATTTATTCAAGTTTACTAAAGAGTTTTTGTGGCAAATTACCACAAGATACAACAAACACTTAAACATTGTATTTAGCAGCAATATAGTGTTTTAGAACAAGACATAAATTCTATAATAATTTTGGAGATTAAACAAAGAAAGGGGTGTCAATTCATGAACGGGCACAATCGGCTCAACCCATATAACCTTCACATAAAGGTACCTCTTCAAACATAAAGGTATCTCTTCATTCGTAATAGTGTCTATTTGTGTATTAATATATCTATTATAATAGATGTGCCTATTGCTAAAAGACGTTTAGGTTTGTATAAAAGTATACAACCAATAAATATACCAGTTCGAAACAACTCAAAAGACACAAAATTTCATTATGAATGGAGAGCGTTGCAATGCTAAGCTCACTTTGCAAATCTATGGCGTGCCAGTGAAGCCTCAGCCAAGCGGCAAGGCACCCCTAGCTTAGCACCGAGGTACTAGGCTTGCTATCCTACAAGTCATTGTTTTTCCTCAGCATCGCAGCCTCATATTCGAGTGTTGCGACATTAATTGCCGACTCAGATACACTTAAAAAATGTGCATTTTAACCATCTAAAAGGTGTCTAACAATCTTTAACATATAAGAGAGATATATTACAATCTGTTTAACATATAATAGACAAAAAAATTTAATCAGAAAGATTAAAGGCGTAGGACTAGAAGAAGCTTTTAATCCTAAATCTTAACTACCCGAAGCCTAGAAATACATCTTTCATGGGCATAAAATAACAAGTCGAGACAATTGCGTAGATAGGGGAGAATGGTTCTTTGGTTACCCTCTTTAATTTCTGTAGATTTTCTTTTCCTCTTGATCCACAAACAAATAAAAAAAGTAGAGAGTCTGAAGAAAGACTCTTGGGGAAGTTAATGAACTTAAAATTATAAAAAGAAAAAGAAAAAGAAAAGGTTGCTATGTGTTTTATATATTAAATAAGAAATAAAGCTTGCAAATAAGGTTGCATCCACAGCCGACCTCCTTTCCATGCCACTAGGTGAAAAGCTCTTAAGCTTGTTGGAAATTAAATTTTTTCCACATTGCTAAGTTACTGGGTTATTATGGTGCTAATGTGTTGGGTATCCTCTCCCACGAGTTATCTTTTGGGAATGAGTTCTATTCATGCCCATATATCATGGTTTTAGAGAAAAAACTTTGCACAAGATGATGGGTTTGGAACTTGGCATATTTGCATGACACGCTAAGCTTGAGGAAGGGTGTTATGAGTTGAATTTTTCTCACGCTAAGTTACTAGAACCCTTTAAACTAGCTTATGAAAATTAGTTCTACTTAAGCTCATTCAACAAAACTTACTAAGAATTTATTAAATTTACATATAAATTTATTAATCTGATTGAATTCGTTATGCTCTGATAATTGTAAATTATAAGAATTATACAGTTATGTAAAAATTACTCTATCAGCAAGATTCTCTTTTTTTTTTTTTTACTAAGTCTTTATTGAATTCTATAAACTTTGTATTTTCTTATTTTGATTTGATTTTAGCTAGCTTTAACGTCTTTAATTACTCTTAGTAAGGCTATGCTAGAAAGTTTGTTATAAGAATACTAAGGTTTTTGGAATTATTTGTTGGGTTTGGTGCCCTAAAAGCTGTGACATTGTACATATTGTTAATAAATAAATAAAATGACATTTATTATTATTTTGGTTGATTATATGTATTATGAATACATTTATAAACATCAAGAAAATTCCATGATTATTTATGTGACTATAAATTTAGCATATAAGTATTATTTGCTTAGGGATAAAATTTATAGATAATAATCTAAATAGTCCGTAATAATTAATTAAAGTTTGGGATCTATAATTAAAAATTACAAGTACGGTCCAATCTCATCTAAAATGAAATAGTCATTATCCGGACTATTAATGTAGAGACATTGGATTGGAGGTACTTTATATAATGAGATTATATAGGACTGGACCAGATAAATTATGAATCTCTAATAATCATCCGTTACAAATAGAGTATTCAAATTTATCACTATGATGATCATATATTTGACAGTCTTAATCCTGAGTATTTATTAAACTCCTATTTATTACATTATGTTTTTTGACTTGCATGGTAAGATTTGTCTAAGCACAGATTATAACTTAGTATCTTGGAAACATAAAGTAATAAATGGCTGGGAATAATATTATACAGAAATGGAATCCATTCCTTCCCTATGGAAGTTAGAAAAATAGTTCTCTTAAGTGATAATTCAAGGTTTGAACAATAGAGCGCTCGTTCATAATAAGATTATGAATTAATTGTTCATTAGAGAATTATTGGAACTCAAGGATAAAGATGTAATAAGAGAGGTGAACGGAAATTGAACCTAGCTCTTATTATGAACTATTTATGGAGGACTGATTTATATGTAATGATTATATCAATGGACTACTCGCTAATTTTCTTTGAGTAATTTTACTGTAATCTCAAGAGTTCAGTTTTAGGTTTTTAGTGGAGTAACATTGAAACTAATAAATTTGGCACATTAATTAAAGAGTTTGATTAAATGTCAAATTTATTGGAGCTTGGGTTATAGGTCCATAGGTCCCCAATACCACCTCTGTAACACTATATTGGATTTTTGGATAGAATGAATTATACATATTTAATTCAGAATTTTTGAATTCTGAATTAATTTTTTCACACTTGAATTATTAACGTGACACAGAAAAATGTTCTCTGTGACACATAATGTAATGTGATAAATGTTATCACATTTAACTGAGCATTAGTTAATTAATTGATTATTGTTAAAATCTATTCTTAAATAAATGTGATTTATTTTTGAATTGAGATTTATATATATATATATATATATGGTTTTGAACCAAATCTTTTTATATATATATAAGATTTTATAATATATTAATATATATATATATATATTAATATAATATTAATATAATATTATAAAATAAAAAAGGAAAGACGTGAAACTGAGTTTCACGCTTTCCACACACACACACATATATATATACAATGATTCGGTCAAATAAAATAAAAAAATAAAAAAAAGGAAAAAGGCAAGCGTCCTTTTTTATTAACGGTAACTTATATATATACATATGCATGTGTGTGTGAACGGTGTATGTGGGTGATTCGGGAAAAAGAAGAAACAAAGAGAAGGGAAAGTAAAACTTACTAATGGCTCAGTTATAAAAAGAGAGAGATAACAGTTATCTCAGTAATTTTTATTCACATAATTTTAGAGAAAAAAATTGAGAGTTCTTCTCTAAAGAAAAAGGACTGCTATCTCATGTGTTGAGTACATAGCAGATTCAGAAAAGTGTGAGGAAAATTCATTCTTGCAGTTTGACACCCACTCGTCTTTCCATTGGTGTGGAGGCCTGGTTTGGAAGACCGTGGTGTCAAAGAGGAAAGCTAGGATACCCTGATAGTCTTCAAAAGGTTAGTAAAAATTTCTAAAGCTTTCTGTAATTAAAATTATATATTTATTCCCGATGAACAAAGTTTTCAGAAAATTTTTGTTTGTCAACAATCCGTTCCTTCCGCTGCGTTTCATGTTTTAATTCCAACAAATGGCATCAGAGCGGGTTATAGCATATATAATTTTAATTAAACATGATTTTATTTTGATGATATCATGTTTTTTGATGCATGTTTGTAGGCACTTTGCATCTTTGTTAACTTTTATTCATGAGATGAATGGTTGTTTAATGAAAGGATTTTTGGCCGTTAATTATATGGTCCTTTTGGATTAATAATTTTATTTTCAGTTTGATTAGATCAATCTGTGTAAACCCATAAAGGGGTATAGGCTTTTTGTAATTTATTATTATTATTTTTTCTTCTCTCCTCTCATTCACTTGCAACACGTGGAGCGATGAAGAAAAAGATGTCCATTGGATTTTTTGGCCCAGTTGAGAACTGTGGGCCTGTCAAATTTCAAAGGTAATCTAGCAAATTGTTGCACAATAAACCTCTTGATGAAGACTGCAAAATTGGAGCAGGGAATTATGTATAAATTACAAGAAGACCCCTGTAATTTTATTTTTTATTTTTTATTTTTTTTTGTTGTAATTTTAATTATCCAAAAGGACCCGGTCAAAAATTCATTGTTTATTTTCATTTTTATTTTCATGTGATAATTGTGATAACATGTTCATGCATGATAACATGTCATCTAGGAAAGTGCCCACTTATAGTTATTGTAACACGACATGCATACGCTTAGCATATTATTTTTATAAAGGAGTTTATAAAATGATTTAATATGTGTTGGCATTAATTTAATGAGATTAAATTAATTGGGTTGGTTTTATAGGATCTTAATTTATTAATCAACCAAATAATGTGAATTTAGTTTTAACAGTTAAGACTTGGTAAAATTCACATTAATTCTAAGTTATCTAATTTTAAATTGTTTAATATTTGGTAACTTAGACAATTCATAATAAATTTAGATTTTTAGAAAATCTGGTAATTTATTTAAGTGTAAATAGAATGAGATTCTATTAACACATAATATAATCTAGTAATTAAAAAATTGTTTTTATCTACTAGAATTATGAAAGATATGATGTTTTATAAAATAAAACGCATCTTTTAAAATAATGAGTGGGAGAAGGTAATATGACAATATAACCTGCGGTCTCCACTATTAGTACAACACCGTGAGATTTAGGTGGCGCCTCGCGACGCTTTGATTTCATCCTCCCTACGGAGGGTGTCCATTTAAATCAATATCAAGGTTGGCTTCCTTAAGATAGGATTTTATAATGTATTTCAAAATTGACCTACCCTACGGCGGCAATTTTGAGTTAAGTTGTTAAAATCCAAAATAGTGGGTTACACTCATAAAGACATAATTAAATTGTTAATTATATCTTGACCAAAATAAACGGTTATTAATAAATATAGAAAATATGAGATATTTTGAATATATTTATTAATTGAGAATGTCTCAATTCAATTCATAAATAATTTGACCTACCCTACGGCGGCACTTTATTTATTAAAATTGAATAATCGTGGAATTAGTAAAATATTTTCTGTGTTTTTCATATGCATCATGCGTCACGTTTACTATTCCAAAACATATATTTATGATGTTTATGCAACCATTTTAATTTATGCTATTTTATTTATTTATTACAGCAACAATGTCTAATCCAATCATCGCAATTCTCTCAAATGAAAAATTAATCGGAGATAATTTTGTCAAGTGGAAGAGTAACATGAACATTGTACTAATTTGCGAAAGTTACAAGTTTGTGTTGACGGAGGAATGTCCTCCAGAGCCTGCTACAAATGCTCCTCGTAATGTACGGGAAGCATATGATCGTTGGATCGAGGCGAATAATAAGGCCCACTGTTTTCTTTTGGCTGGGATGTCTGACATGCTTAGGATGAAGCACGAAAGCATGGAGACCGCTTATGAGATAATGCATCTCTGCAAGACATGTTTGGTAAACCTTCTGAAAAGGCACGCCACGAAGCCGTTAAGGCTGTAATGAATGCTAAAATGAAGGCAGGGATTTCGGTCAGAGAACATGTTCTCAACATGGTTAACTATCTCCATGAGTTCGAGGTCAATAGAGCTATGATAGATGAAGCCACACAGGTGGGGATGATTTTGGAAACCCTCTCCACTGCGTTTCTTTAGTTTAAAAGCAACTATTTCATGAACAAGCTGAAATATAACATGACGGAGTTGCTTAATGAGCTTCAAACCTTCGAGTCTATTTCCAAAGAAAAGACTAAAGAAGCTGAGGCAAATGTTGCAGAAGCTCAACCCTCCTCTTCTACGCAAAAGAATAAGAAGAGGAAGGGGACTAAAGGAAGTGGTAAGTCTAAGAATGGAGGGCAACCTAAGAAGAACAAAAGCAACAACAACAAAAAGAGCTCCAACCAAAAGAAGCCTAAAGGAAAATGTTTCCACTGCGGCGTAGTTGGGCACTAGAAGAGAAACTGCAAGAAGTATCTTCAGGAGCTCAAAGAAAAGAAGAACAACGGTAAATCAGATTTACTCATTTTAGAAGCTTGTTTAGTTGAAGATGATACTTCACCTTGGATAATTGATTCAGGGGCAACTAACCATGTTTGTTCTTCTTTGCAGATGCTTAGTTCTTTAAGGGAGCTTGCCGAAGGGGAACAAACGATGAGAGTGGGAATGGGAGAGGTTGTTTCAGCAAGAGCAGTGGGAGTTGTTAAACTTTATTTTAGAAATAAGTTTTTAATTTTAGACAATGTTTATTACATTCCTTGTTTTCGCAGAAATTTGATTTCTGTTTCCAGGTTGTTTAAACAAATGTTTAATGTTTCTTTTAATAATAATTATGTTAATATTTCTAGAAATGGTTTGGATATTTGTTCTGCGCATCTGGAAAATGGGCTTTACACCTTAAGGCCCAACGAAAAAGCACTGCTCAATACCGAAATGTTCAAAGGGGAACAACCTAAACCCAAGAAGCAAAAGATTTCTTCTAATAATGAAACATACCTATGGCACCTTAGATTAGGTCACGTCAACCTTGACAGAATTAACAGACTGGTAAAGGAAGGTCCTTTAAAAGAGCTAAAAGTTAGTTTTCTACCAGTTTGTGAATCTTGTCTTGAAGGTAAAATGACTAAGAGGCCTTTCTCTGCAAAAGGCAAAAGGGCCAAGGAACCACTTGAGCTAATACATTCAGACGTCTGTGGTCCAATGAATGTACAAGCCCGTGGTGGTTACGAATATTTTGTCACATTTATTGACGATTATTCAAGGTATGGTTACATATACCTAATGCAAAGGAAATCTGAAACTTTTGGAAAGTTCAAAGAATTCCAAGCGGAAGCTGAAAAGCAATTAGGAAAGATGGTGAAGAGTCTTTGATATGATTGAGGAGGAGAATACCTTGATACTGAATTCAAGGATTATATGACAGAACATGGTATTCTATCACAACTCACCATACCTGGAACACTACAACAAAATGGTGTTGCAGAGAGAAGAAATAGAACGTTGCTTGATATGGTGAGATCCATGCTTAGATACTCATCATTACCCACTTCATTTTGGGGATATGCACTACAAACTGCAGTATATCTTCTAAACATAGTTCCATCTAAGTCTATTTCAAAAACACCTCTAGAGTTATGGAATGGTCGCAAACCTAGTATGCGACATATCCGTATATGGGGGTGTCCAGCACATGTGCTGAAAGGTAAGACTGGGAAGTTGGAACCACATTCTGAAGTATGCTTATTTGTGGGATACCCAAAGGGAACGAGGGGAGGCTTATTTTATAGTCCACAGGATAAGAAAGTATTTGTACCGACAAATGCCACTTTTCTCAAGAATGATTATATGTAAAACTATAAACCTCGTAGCAAAATTGTACTTGAAGAGTTACTTTTTGATCAGATCAGACCACAATTGACAACTGTTGTCGAAGGACAAAATAAGGAGGCCACATCTTCCTATCAGAATGTCATACCACCTCAACGTAGTGGGAGGGTTGTGAGACCACTTGCTTGCTACAGGGAACTTGGAGAAGCAAATGTTGCTATCTCTGATAATGGTGAAGATGATCCATTGACATATTGTGATGCAATGGAAGTTTCTGAGAAGGAAAAATGGTTGGAGGCTATGAACCTTGAAATGGAGTCCATGTACTCCAATTCAGCCTGGGATCTTGTAGACCTACCTGAAGGGATAAAACCCATAGGGTGCAAATGGATTTACAAGAAGAAAAGAGGAGTGGATGGGAAAGTTGAGACTTTCAAAGCTAGGCTTGTGCAAAGGGTTATACCCAAAAGGAGGGAGTTGACTATGAAGAAACTTTCTCGCCTATAGCTATGCTTAAATCCATTCGGATTCTTTTAACCATTGCTGCTTGTCTTGATTATGAGATATGGCAAATGGATGTCAAGACTGCCTTTTTGAATGGCTATCTTGAGGAAAGCATCTATATGGTGCAACCAGAAGGGTTTGTAGTCAAAGGTCAAGAGCAAAAAGTTTGCAAGTTGCAGAGGTCCATCTATGGACTCAAGCAAGCTTCAAGATCTTGGAACTTGAGATTTGATGAAGCGATCAAATCTTATGGTTTCGATCAAAATATTGATGAACCTTGTGTTCACAAGTACATCAAAGATAAGAAGGCGGTCTTCTTGGTTCTTTATGTAGATGATATCCTACTCATTGGGAATGATGTAGGCATATTATCTGATGTAAAGAAATGGCTCGCCAGTAATTTCCAAATGAAAGATTTAGGAGAAGCAAGTTATGTTCTTGGAATCCAACTCATAAGAGATCGCAAGAACAAACTGTTGGCGCTGTCTCAGGCATCGTATATCGATAAGGTGCTTATCAGATTTTCAATGCAAAACTCCAAGAATGGTAATTTGCCTACACGTCATGGAGTTTATCTTTCAAAAGAGCAGTGTCCTAAGACACCTCAAGAGGAAGAAAATATGAGACGGGTACCCTATGCATCTGCAGTAGGAAGTCTAATGTATGCCACGTTGTGTACAAGACCTGACATTTGCTATGCGGTGGGTATAGTCAGTCGGTACCAATCCAACCCAGGATTAGATCATTGGGTAGCGGTTAAACATATTCTCAAGTATCTTAGGAGAACGAGAGACTATATGCTAGTTTATTCTGGTGAGAATTTGATTCCCATTGGATACACTGATTCTGATTTTCAATTAGACAAAGACACACGTAAATCTACGTCTGGATCAGTGTTTACTTTTGGTGGTGGAGCCATAGTTTGGAGAAGCATCAAACAATCTTGTATTGCTGATTCAACAATGGAAGCAGAATATGTGGCTGCTTGTGAAGCAGCTAAAGAAGCTGTTTGGCTCCGTAAGTTCTTAAATGATTTGGAAGTAGTTCTAGACATGGATAAACCACTCACACTGTATTGTGACAACAGTGGCGCAGTGGCAAATTCAAGAGAACCTAGAAGCCACAAAAGAGGAAAGCATATAGAAAGAAAATATCATTTAATTAGAGAGATAGTGCATCGAGGCGATGTGGAAGTTGTGAAGATAGCGTCGAAAAGCAACCTTGCCGACCCTTTCACCAAGACGTTACCTGCAAAGAGCTTTGAGGGACACTTGGAAGGCTTAGGTCTTAGAGACATGTCTCACCTACTTTAGGGCAAGTGGAAGATTGTTGGGTTTGGTGCCCTAAAAGCTGTGACATTGTACATATTGTTAATAAATAAATAAAATGACATTTATTATTATTTTGGTTGATTATATGTATTATGAATACATTTATAAACATCAAGAAAATTCCATGATTATTTATGTGACTATAAATTTAGCATATAAGTGTTATTTGCTTAGGGATAAAATTTATAGATAATAATCTAAATAGTCTGTAATAATTAATTAAAGTTTGGGATCTTTAATTAAAAATTACAAGTACGGTCCAATCTCATCTAAAATGAAATAGTCATTATCCGGACTATTAATGTAGAGACATTGGATTGGAGGTACTTTATATAATGAGATTATATAGGACTGGACCAAATAAATTATGAATCTCTAATAATCATCCGTTACAAATAGAGTATTCAAATTTATCACTATGATGATCATATATTTGACAGTCTTAATCCGGAGTATTTATTAGACTCCTATTTATTACATTATGTTTTTTGACTTGCATGGTAAGATTTGTCTAAGCACAGATTATAACTTAGCATCTTGGAAACATAAAGTAATAAATGGCTGGGAATAATATTATACAGATATGGAATCCATTCCTTCCCTATGGAAGCTAGACAAATAGTTCTCTTGAGTGATAATTCAAGGTTTGAACAGTAGAGCGCTCGTTCATAATAAGATTATGAATTAATTGTTCATTAGAGAATTATTGGAACTCAAGGATAAAGATGTAATAAGAGTGGTGCACGGAATTTGAACCTACCTCTTATTATGAACTATTTATGGAGGACTGACTTATATGTAATGATTATATCAATGGACTACTCGCTAATTTTCTTTGAGTAATTTCACTATAATCTCAAGAGTTCAGTTTTAGGTTTTTAGTGGAGTAACACTGAAACTAATAAATTTGGCACATTAATTAAAGAGTTTGATTAAATGTCAAATTTATTGGAGCTTGGGTTATAGGTCCATAGGTCCCCAATACCACCTCTGTAACACTATATTGGATTTTTGCATCAAATGAATTATACATGTTTAATTCAGAATTTTTGAATTCTGAATTAATTTTTCACACTTGAATTATTAACGTGACACAGAAAAATGTTCTCTGTGACACATAATGTAATGTGATAAATGTTGTCACATTTAACTGAGCATTAGTTAATTAATTGATTATTGTTAAAATCTATTCTTAAATAAATGTGATTTATTTTTGAATTGAGATTTATATATATATATATGGTTTTGAACCAAATCTTTTTATATATATATAAGATTTTATAATATATTAATATATATATATTAATATAATATTATAAATAAAAAAATAGGAAAGACGTGAAACTGAGTTTCACGCTTTCCACACACACACATATATATATATGACCAAATCATTGATTCGGTCAAATAAAATAAAAAAAAAAAAGGAAAAAGGCAAGCGTCCTTTTTTATTAACGGTAACTTATATATATACATATGCATGTGTGTGTGAACGGTGTATGTGGGTGATTCGGGAAAAAGAAGAAACAAAGAGAAGGAAAAGTAAAAATTACTAATGGCTCAGTTATAAAAAGAGAGAGATAACAGTTATCTTAGTAATTTTTATTCACATAATTTTAGAGAGAAAAATTGAGAGTTCTTCTCTAAAGAAAAAGGTCTGCTATCTCATGTGTTGAGTACATAGCAGATTCGAGAAAGTTTGAGGAAAATTCATTCTTGCAGTTTGACGCCCACTTGTCTTTCCATTGGTGTGGAGGCCTGGTTTGGAAAATCGTGGTGTCAAAGAGGAAAGCTAGGATACCCTGATAGTCTTCAAAAGGTTAGTAAAAATTCCTAAAGCTTTCTGTAATTAAAATTATATATCTATTCCCGATGAACAAAGTTTTCAGAAAATTTTTGTTTGTCAACAATCCGTTCCTTCCGCTGTGTTTCATAATTTAATTCCAACACTTGCCCCCAAAACTTTATGACTTTTAGCAGCTTGCCTTTAAAACTTTTTTCTAAATTCAAAATTTAGGAGACAAGTTATTAAAAGCCAAAATGTTCAGGGACAGACAACACTGTTTAAAACCCAACATGCTTCAACACAGTTACAAATGCTGAACCAAATGACAGCATTGAAGAAGGTGATTAGAATATGAAATTGAGCAATCCTATTTAACTCCAATAGGATTATAACTCTGTTATTAACAATAATATGACGCAATCTAAAAAGCACATTACCTAGTAGATTGTGGCCTATAATTTTATAAATGATAGGGTTAACCTAAGAATGAAAAGCATTTTTCTATAAGATCAGATCATATACAAAGAACTGTTAAGTTCAGAGCTAACAGATAGCTCCCATTATCGGACTCTCGATGAAAACGGTTGATACTTAGGTTAGGTACACACAAAGGCTAAGTGGTCTTAGACTTTAGGGCACATGCCCCAATAAAATGGATATCACATCAAACATATTTAAACATATATTTTGCTAACTTATTTGCTCTGCTAGTCTTTGCTCTACCCCCAAAATTTATTTGTCCCTCAAAGGGATCCCTATGATTAAATGCCCTAGGTGCCAAATATCTCTAAACTTGTCCCTGCTTACACGAATTCCATTTTATTTTCTTTACTTCTTTTTATCTTCTCTCTTTCCTGACGAAGATGTGTTAGAATATGGCTACTTGATATTTTATTTATAGGTTGTTTTAGCCAACAAAAAAACAAAAAAAGAAAAGAAAGATATTTTCTTTATAGGTTATTATATAGGGATCATTTGTTTCACATACTTGAACAACTCTTTAGATTTAAATCTTTAAAATCCTTTAGATGTTTCCCCCTAAGATTCACATCAAATGAATCATTTGAATTTAAGTTTTTAGAGTTCAACTCCCGATGAATTGTTTAAACTCAAATATGTTTGCTACAGTAAAAGTTAAAATTCTCTCTCCTACATTTAAGTAAAAAAAATCATATCTTTATTTGATATCCAATTGAAACGATTCTTTTTTTCATTGCGTTCCCAATATAGAGAGGAATAAATCAAGATACATATATTGCATATTTTTTAGGATCATGAATATTAAGATTTTATTATATTTATTAATAAATTAAAAAAAATTTCTACTGTCTATCCAAACACTAATTTCAATTTTATTCCCTATTCAGATTAATACATTAAATCACATCCAAACTTCAATTTAGATAGCAATTTAAATTATCAATTCAAATCACATGACTCAAATCAAAATATCCAAATCAGCACAATTTGAATCTATTTACCAAAGAGCCTAGATTGAAAAGAGTAGCTAGATTCACTCGATTTTTTATTCCGTAAATTCCCTCTAAATAGGATCCTAGATTGACTTCATATTTCAAAGAGCCTCGTATCGATTTCATTTAATAAGTTGCTAGTTTTTTAAAAGGGTCATTAAAAGGTTAAGTCTTTGAATTTTTAGTCCTTTTTTTTTCTTTTTTTTTCTTACAGCTTATTCTAATATTTTATAATAATTTTGATCTTTGACAGTAAAATGGATGAAGGATTTCCATAATTAAACAGAGACGGTCACATATCTATATATTTACTAGAAGCCTTAATGAAATAGTTAAACTAAGTGTAAATAATTTTATTTTTTTAGTGAAGAGATCATTTTGCAATTAATGTAGCGATTTATGTAAAATTACAAAAATTCATCATCGGATTTTTTTCCTTAAACTTTCAATTACAAAAGTATAAAAAGTAATCTTCTAGAAAAAAAGGGTCTAGGGATCAAATTGTCGTAATTTCATTCTTGAAGATTGCTAATAATGTTTTTTTCAAATAAAGCCTGTTTCTGTATTGGTCAGCAGCATGTGTTTAAGGTTACTAAGGGCACATCAAAATGAAAAATACAAAATGCAAATTTGACAATTCAAAATAGTATTCTACCGGTTCGGTATTTTTTTTACACTCTATCAAAGTACTCTCACCATTTAAAATGTGTTGTTTATTTTTACATGATTAGTGAAGATCTAACATTTAAAAACATGTACAACTGATAACATATCCCACTATTGAAATTTCCTTATTTTCTCATTACAATTGAAATAACGTTTTTTTAGGCATAATAATTCTGTTTCTTTTTAATGAGTAATTATGTTTTTGTAACTTCATTAGTAACAATATAGTTGTTCGAGTTGTTGGAATTAAAATATGAAACGCAGTGGAAGGAACGGATCGTTGACAAACAAAAATTTTCTGAAAACTTTGTTCATCGGGAATAGATATATAATTTTAATTATAGAAAGCTTTAGGTAATTTTACAAACCTTTTTGAAGACTATCAGGGTATCCTAGCTTTCCTCTTTGATACCACGATCTTCCAATCCAGGCCTCCACACCAATGGAAAGACGAGTGAGCGTCAAACTGCAAGAATGAATTTTCCTCACACTTTTCTAAATCTGCTATGTACTCAACACATGAGATAGCAGACTTTTTTTTTTTACAGAGAAGAACTCTCAGTTTTTCTCTCTAAGTATTTTGTAAAAATTATGTGAATAATTCTACTGAGATAACTGTTATCTCTCCTTTTTATATCTGAGCCATTAGTAATTTTACTTTCCCTTTTCCTTTTCTTTTTCTTTCTTTTTTTTTTCTTCTTTCAGAATCACGTTAATGTGATTCATATAATATACATATATATATAAGAAAGTTTACGTAAAGTAAACTTTCCTTACTTTTTTTTTTTAATTTAACCGAATCACAATGAGATTCGGTTAAACACACACACACACACAAATATATATATATATATTAAAGAAAGAAAAGAAGGTGAAACGTAACTTTTACGTTTCCCTTTTTTTTTTGTTTTATATTAATATATTATAAAACCTTATATATCAAAAGATTTGGTTCAAAACCATATATATATATATATATATATATATTTATTTAAGAATAGATTTTAAAAATAATCAATTAATTAATTAACTAATGCTCAGTTAAATGTGACAACATTTATCACATTACATTATGTGTCACAGAGAACATTTTTATGTGTCACGTTAATAATTCAAGTGTGAAATAATTAATTCAGAATTCAATAATTCCAAACTAAACATGTATAATTCATTCTATGCATAAATCCAATATAGTGTTATAGAGGTGGTATTGGGGACCTATGGACCTATAACCCAAGCTCCAATAAATTTGACAATTAATTAAACTCTTTGATTAATGTGCCAAATTTATTAGTTTCAGTATTACTCCACCAAAAACCTGAAACTGAACTCTTGAGATTATAGTGAAATTACTCAAAGAAAATTAGCGAGTAGTCCATTGATATAATCATTACATATAAGTCAGTCCTCCATAAATAGTTCATAATAAGAGGTAGGTTCAATTTCCGTTCACCTCTCTTATTACATCTTTATCCTTGAGTTCCAATAATTCTCTAATGAACAATTAATTCATAATCTTATTATGAACGAGCGCTCTACTGTTCAAACCTTGAATTATCACTCAAGAGAACTATTTTTTTAACTTCCATAGGGAAGGAATGGATTCCATATCTGTATAATATTATTCCCAGCCATTTATTACTTTATGTTTCCAAGATGCTAAGTTATAATCTGTGCTTAGACAAATCTTACCATGCAAGTCAAAAAACATAATGCCATAAATAGGAGTCTAATAAATACTCAAGATTAAGACTGTCAAATATATGATCATCATAGTGACAAATTTGAATACTCTATTTGTAACGAATGATTATTAGATATTCATAATTTATCTGGTCTAGTCCTATATAATCTCATTATATAAAGTACCTCCAATCCATTGTCTCTACATTAATAGTCCGGATAATGACTATTTCATTTTAGATGAGATTGGACCGTACTTGTAATTTTTAATTAAAGATCCCAAAACTTTAATTAATTATTATGGATTATTTAGATTATTATCTATAAATTTTATCCCTAAGCAAATAACACTTATATGCTAAATTTATAGTCACATAAATAATCATGGAATGTTCTTGATGTTTATAAATGTATTCATAATACATATAATCAACCAAAATAATAATAAATGTCATTTTATTTATTTATTAACAATATGTACAATGTCACAGCTTTTAGGGCACCAAACCCAACAATCTCCCACTTGCCCTAAAGCAGGTGAGACATGTCTCTAAGACCTAAGCCTTCCAAGTGTCCCTCAAAGCTCTTTGCAGGTAACGTCTTGATGAAAGGGTCGGCAAGGTTGCTTTCCGACGCTATCTTCACAACTTCCACATCGCCTCGATGCACTATCTCTCTAATCAAATGATATTTTCTTCCTATATGCTTTCCTCTTTTGTGGCTTCTAGGTTCTCTTGAATTTGCCACTATACCACTGTTATCACAATACAGTGTGAGTGGTTTATCCATGCCTGGAACTACTTCCAAATCATTTAAGAACTTACGGAGCCAAACAGCTTCTTTAGTTGCTACACAAGCAGCCACATATTCTGCTTCCATAGTTGAATCAGCAATACAAGATTATTTAATGCTTCTCCAAACTATAGCTCCACCACCAAAAGTAAACACTGATCCAGACGTAGATTTATGTGTGTCTTTGTCTGATTGAAAATCAAAATCAGTTTATCCAATGGGAATCAAATTCTCACCAGAATAAACTAGCATATAGTTTCTCGTTCTCCTAAGATACTTGAGAATATGTTAATCACTACCCAATGATCTAATCCTGGGTTGGATTGTTACCGACTGACTATACCCATCACATAGCAAATGTCAGGTCTTGTACACAACATGGCATACATTAGACTTCCTACTGCAGATGCATAGGGTACCCGTCTCATATTTTCTTCCTCTTGAGGTGTCTTAGGACACTGTTCTTTTCAAAGATAAACTCCATGACGTGTAGGCAAATTACCTTTCTTAGAGTTTTGCATCGAAAATCTGATAAGCACCTTATCGATATACGATGCCTGAGACAGCGCCAACAGTTTGTTCTTGCGATCTCTTATGAGTTGGATTCCAAGAACATAACTTGCTTCTCCTAAATCTTTCATTTAGAAATTGTTGGCGAGCCATTTCTTTACATCAGATAATACGCCTATATCATTCCCAATGAGTAGGATATCATCTACATAAAGAACCAAGAAGACCACCTTCTTATCTTTGATGTACTTGTAAACACAAGGTTCATCAATATTTTGATCGAAACCATAAAATTTGATCGCTTCATCAAATCTCAAGTTCTAAGATCTTGAAGCTTGCTTGAGTCCATAGATGGACATCTACAACTTGCAAACTTTTTGCTCTTGACCTTTGACTACAAACCCTTCTGGTTGCACCATATAGATGCTTTCCTCAAGATAGCCATTCAAACAGGCAGTCTTGACATCCATTTGCCATATGTCATAATCAAGACAAGTAGCAATGGATAAAAGAATCCGAATGGATTTAAGCATAGCTATAGGTGAGAAAGTTTCTTCATAGTCAACTCCCTCCTTTTGGGTATAACCCTTTGCCACAAGCCTAGCTTTGAAAGTCTCAACTTTCCCATCCACTCCTCTTTTCTTCTTGTAAATCCATTTGCACCCTATAGGCTTTATCCCTTCAAGTAGGTCTACAAGATCCTAGACTGAATTGGAGTACATGGACTCCATTTCAAGGTTCATAGCCTCTAGCCATTTTTCCTTCTCAGAAACTTCCATTGCATCACAATATGTCAATGGATCATCTTCACCATTATCAAAGATAGCAACATTTGCTTCTCCAAGTTCCCTATAGCGAGCAGGTGGTCTCACAACCCTCCCACTACGTCGAGGTGGTATGAGTTTTTGATAGGGAGATGTGGTCTCCTCATTTTGTCCTTCGACAACAGTTGTCGGTTGTGGTCTGATCTGATCAGAAAGTAACTCTTCAAGTACAACTTTGCTACAAGGTTTATAGTTTGTCATATAATCATTCTCGAGAAAAGTGGCATTTGTCGATACAAGTACTTTCTTTTCCTATGGACTATTAAACAAACCTCCCCTCGTTCCCTTTGGGTATCCCACAAATAAGCATACTTCAGAACATGGTTCCAACTTCCCGGTCTTTCCTTTCAGCACATGTGCTGGACACCCCCATATACGGATATGTTGCATACTAGGTTTGCGACCATTCCATGACTCTAAAGGTGTTTTTGAAATAGACTTAGATGGAACTATGTTTAGAAGATATACTGTAGTTTGTAGTGCATATCCCCAAAATGAAGTGGGTAACGATGAGTAGCTGAGCATGGATCTCACCATATCAAGCAACGTTCAATTTCTTCTCTCTGCAACACCATTTTGTTGTAGTGTTCCAGGTGCGGTGAGTTGTGATAGAATACAATGTTCTATCATTTAATCCTTGAATTTAGTATCAAGGTGTTCTCCTCCTCGATCAGATCAAAGACTCTTCACCATCTTTCCTAATTGCTTTTCAGCTTCCGTTTGGAATTCTTTGAACTTTCCAAAAGTTTCAGATTTCCTTTGCATTAGGTATATGTAACCATACCTTGAATAATCGTCAATAAATGTGACGAAATATTCGTAACCACCACGTGCTTGTACATTCAATGGACCAAAGACGTCTGAATGTATTAGCTCAAGTGGTTCCTTGGCCCTTTAGCCTTTTGCTGAGAAAGACCTCTTAGTCATTTTACCTTCAAGACAAGATTCACAAACTGGTAGAAAACTAACTTTTAGCTCTTTTAAAGGACCTTCTTTTACCAGTCTGTTAATTCTATCAAGGTTAACGTGACCTAATCTAAGATGCCATAGGTATGTATCATTATTAGAAGAAATCTTTTGCTTCTTGGGTTTTGGTTGTTCAACTTTGAACATTTCGGTATTGAGCAGTGATTTTTCATTGGGCCTTAAAGTGTAAAGCCCATTGTCCAGATGCGCAGAACAAATATTCAAACCATTTCTAGAAATATTAACATAATTATTATTAAAAGAAACATTAAACATTTGTTCAAACAACCTGGAAACAGAAATCAAATTTCTACGAAAAGAAGGAATGTAATAAACATTGTCCAAAATTAAAAACTTATTTCTAAAATAAAGTTTAACAACTCCCACTGCTCTTACCGAAACAACCTCTCATGTTCCCACTCTCATCGTTTGTTCCCCATCGGCAAGCTCCCTTGAAGAACTAAGCATCTGCAAAGAAGAACAAACATGGTTAGTTGCCCCTGAATCAATTATCCAAGGTGAAGTATCATCTTCAACTAAACAAGCTTCTAAAATGATTAAATTTGATTTACCGTTGTTCTTCTTTTCTTTGAGCTCTTGAAGATACTTCTTGCAGTTTCTCTTCCAGTGCCCAACTACGCTGCAGTGGAAACATTTTCCTTTAGGCTTCTTTTGGTTTGAGCTCTTTTTGTTGTTGTTGCTTTTGTTCTTCTTAGGTTGCCCTCCATTCTTAGACTTACCACTTCTTTCAGTCCCCTTCCTCTTCTTATTCTTTTGAGCAGAAGAGGAGGGTTAAGCTTCTGCAACATTTGCCTTAGCTTCTTTAGTCTTTTCTTTCGAAATAGACTCGAAGGTTTGAAGCTTATTAAGCAACTTAGTCATGTTATATTTCAGCTTGTTTATGAAATAGTTGCTTTTGAACTGAAGGAACGCAGGAGAAAGGGTTTCCAAAATCATCCCCACCTGTGTGGCTTCATCTATCATAGCCCCGTTGACCTCGGCCTCATGGAGATAGTTAACCATGTTGAGAACATGTTCTCAAACCGAAATCCCTGCCTTCATTTTTGCATTCATTACTACCTTAACGGCTTCGTGGCGTGCCTTTTCAGAAGGTTTACCAACCATGTCTTGTGGAGACTGCATTATCTCATAAGCGGTCTCCATACTTTCGTGCTTCATCCTAAGCACGTCAAACATGCCAGCCAAAAGAAAACAACGGGCCTTATTGTTCGCCTCAATCCAACGATCATATGCTTCCTGTACATTATGATGAGCATTAGTAGCAGGCTCTAGAGGACATTCCTCCCTTAGGACGAACTTGTAACTTTCGCAAATTAGTACAATGTTCATGTTACTCTTCCACTTGACAAAATTATCTCTGGTTAATTTTTCAGTTGAGAGAATAGCGATGATTGGATTAAACATTGTTGTTGTAATAAATAAATAAAATAGCATAAATTAAAATGGTTGCGTAAACATCATAAATATATGTTTTGGAATAGTAAACGTGATGCATGATGCACAAAAATATTTTACTAATTCCACGATTATTCAATTTTAATAAATAAAGTGTCGCCGTAGGGTAGGTCAATTTATTTATGAATTGAATTGAGACATTCTCGTTTAATAAATATATTCAAAATATCTCATATTTTCTATATTTATTAATAACCATTTATTTTGGTCAAGATATAATTAACAATTTAATTATGTCTTTATGAGTGTAACCCACTATTTTAGATTTTAACAACTTAACTCAAAATTGCAACCGTAGGGTAGCTCAATTTTGAAATGCATTATAAAATCCTATCTCAAGGAAGCCAACCTTGATATTGATTTAAATGGACACCCTCCGTAGGGAGGACGAAATCAAAGCGTCGCGAGGCGCCACCTAAATCTCACGGTGTTGTACTAAGAGTGAAGACCACAGGTTATATTGTCATATTACCTTCTCCCACTCATTATTTTAAAAGATGTGTTTTATCTTATAAAACATCATATGTTTCATTATTCTAGTAGATAAAAACAATTTTTAATTACTAGATTATATTATGTGTTAATAGAATCTCATTCTATTTACACTTAAATAAATTACCAGATTTTCTAAAAATCTAAATTTATTATGAATTGTCTAAGTTACCGAATATTAAACAATTTAAAATTAGATAACTTAGAATTTATGTGAATTTTACCAAGTCTTAACTATTAAAACTAAATTCACATTATTTGGTTGATTAATAAATTAAGATTCTACAGAACCAACCCAATTAATTTAATCTCATTAAATTAATGCTAACACATATTAAATCATTTTATAAACTCCTTTATAAAAAATAATATGCTAAGTGTATGCATGTTATGTTACAATAACTATAAGTGGGCACTTTCCTAGATGACATGTTATCATGCATGAACATGTTATCACAATCATCACATGAAAATAAACAATGAATTTTTGACCGGGTCCTTTTGGATAATTAAAATTACAGGGGTCTTCTTGTAATTTATACCTAATTCCCTGCTCCAATTTTACAGTCTTCATCAAGTGGTTTATTGTGTAAGAATTTGTTGGATTACCTTTGAAATTTGATAGGCCCAAAGTTCTCAACTAGGCCAAAAAATCCAATGGACATCTTTTCTTCATCGCCCCACGTGTAGCAAGTGAAAGAGAGTAGAGAAGAAAAAAAAGAAAAAAAATAATAATAATAATAAATTACAAAAATCCTATACCCCTTTATGGGTTTACACAGATTGATCTAATCAAACTGAAAATAAAATTATTAATCCAAAAGGACCATATAATTAACGACCAAAAATCCATTCATTAAACAACCATTCATCACATGAATAAAAATTAACAAAGATACAAAGTGCCCACAAACATACATCAAAAACATCATATTATCAAAATAAAATCATGTTTAATTAAAATTATATATGCTATAACCCGCTCTGATGCCATTTGTTGGAATTAAAATATGAAACGCAGCGGAAGGAACGGATCGTTGACAAACAAAAATTTTCTGAAAACTTTGTTCATCGGGAATAGATATATAATTTTAATTATAGAAAGCTTTAGGTAATTTTACAAACCTTTTTGAAGACTATCAGGGTATCCTAGCTTTCCTCTTTAACACCACGATCTTCCAATCTAGGCCTTCACACCAATGGAAAGACGAGTGGGCGTCAAACTGCAATAATGAATTTTCCTCACACTTTTCTAAATCTACTATGTACTCAACACATGAGATAGCAGACTTTTTTTTTTTTACAGAGAAGAACTCTCAGTTTTTCTCTCTAAGTATTTTGTAAAAATTATGTGAATAATTCTACTGAGATAACTATTATCTCTCTTTTTTATATCTAAGCCATTAGTAATTTTACTTTCCCTTTTCCTTTTCTTTTTCTTTCTTTTTTTTTTCTTCTTTCTGAATCACGTTAATGTGATTCATATAATATATATATATATAAGGAAAGTTTACGTAAAGTAAACTTTCCTTCCTTTCTTTTTTTTTAATTTAACCGAATCACACACACACACACACACACAGATATATATATATATATATTAAAGAAAGAAAAGAAGGTGAAACGTAACTTTTACGTTTCCCTTTTTTTTTGTTTTATATTAATATATATATATTAATATATTATAAAATCTTATATATAAAAAGATTTGGTTCAAAACCATATATATATATATACATTTATTTAAGAATAGATTTTAAAAATAATCAATTAATTAATTAACTAATGCTCAGTTAAATGTGACAACATTTATCACATTTCATTATGTGTCACAGAGAATATTTTTGTATGTCACGTTAATAATTCAAGTATGAAATAATTAATTCAGACTTCAATAATTCCAAACTAAACATGCATAATTCATTCTCTGCATAAATCCAGTATAGTGTTACAGCGGTGGTATTGGGGACCTATGAACCTATAACCCAAGCTCCAATAAATTTGACAATTAATTAAACTCTTTGATTAATGTGTCAAATTTATTAGTTTTGGTATTACTCTACTAAAAACCTGAAACTGAACTCTTGAGATTATAGTGAAATTACTCAAAGAAAATTAGCAAGTAGTACATTGATATAATCATTGCATATAATTCAGTCCTCCATAAATAGTTCATAATAAGAGCTAGGTTCAATTTCCATTCACCTCTCTTATTACATCTTTATCCTTGAGTTCCAATAATTCTCTAATGAATAATTAATTCATAATCTTATTATGAACGAGCGCTCTACTGTTCAAACCTTGAATTATCACTCAAGAGAACTATTTTTCTAACTTCCATAGGGAAGGAATGGATTCCATATCTGTATAACATTATTCCCAGCCATTTATTACTTTATGTTTCCAAGATGCTAAGTTATAATCTGTGCTTAGACAAATCTTACCATGCAAGTCAAAAAAATAATGTTATAAATAGGAGTCTAATAAATACTCAGGATTAAGACTGTCAAATATATGATTATCATAGTGATAAATTTGAATACTCTATTTGTAACGGATGATTATTAGAGATTCATAATTTATCTGGTCCAGTCCTATATAATCTCATTATATAAAGTACCTCCAATCCAATGTCTCTACATTAATAGTCCGGATAATGACTATTTCATTTTAGATGAGATTGGACCGTACTTGTAAGTTTAAATTAAAGATCCCAAAACTTTAATTAATTATTACAGACTATTTAGATTATTATCTATAAATTTTATCCCTAAGCAAATAACACTTATATGCTAAATTTATAGTCACATAAATAATCATGGAATTTTCTTGATGTTTATGAATGTATTCATAATACATATAATCAACCAAAATAATAATAAATGTCATTTTATTTATTTATTAACAATATGTATAATGTCACAGCTTTTAGGGCACCAAACCTAACACGAGTAACGTTAATAATATACAATCATGCGTGCATGGTATTGTAACGCCCCAAAATTTATTTAATGTTAATGTAATATAAATGATGAATTAATGTGCCATAATTAAGGTTTCAACATTTATTTGATTAATGGGTTGGATTTTGAATTTTTGGTTGTTTTGTTAATTTGGTGAATACAAATGATTTCTCATTGTTTTAAAATGATGTTTTGAGTTTTAAAACACAACAATTTGTAAAATGTTAAAAATACTCCGTTTTACAAAACCGTGGACGGCACATGGTTTTCGCACAGAAAAATCATTTACCGATTTTCTTTATTTATTCTCTCTCTTCCTCCTTTCTCCTCACTCACTCAGCTCTCTCTCTCTCCTCTCTCCCGTGAGCTCTCTTCCCTCTCTCGTTCTCTCTCTATCTCTCTCAAAAAAATTTTGAAACCAAATTCGAATTCAAGCTTCGGGTTAGCGAGGAGGAAGCTCGGGAACGTGATTTAGTAACCGAGAACGCGGATTGGAGCTTCGATTCGAGGTTAGTTTTGAAATTTCTAAACTTTTTACAAAATTTTCAATTTTGTGCATTTTTGAAATCTAGGTTTGTTTAAGCCTAGAAAACCCTTGATTTGAGTTAAATGAACTTAAAACAACTAGAATCTAAGCTTAGATTGAAGAAAAATGGATTGGATTCAAGATTTTTCATTTTGTTCCCTATTTTCTCATTTTTGGATTTTTGAGATTTTTGAGTTCAAATCTTGTTTAAATGAGTCCAAATGTGTTCTAGTATGTTTTCCTATCAACTATGATTATTTTCTATGCCTGGGATTTGAGAAAAACAGGTTAGAATCAAGAATTGTGTTTTGGGGATAGAGAAACTCGTGGCTGGATTTCTAGGTTTTCCCAGTTCAGTAGGCCGGATCACGTGTTCGGCAGGCCAGACAAGGGATCGGCAGGCCGGTGTTCTTCCATCCGGTAAGCCGAACCTGGGGAAATGACCGGCCGATCGGACCTAGCTTCCGGCAGGCCAAACTGTGCAGTTCGGCCGGCCGAAGCAGGGAGTCTGGCAAGCCGACCGAGGCATGGAAAATTTTATGATTTTTCACCTGTTTTCACTGTTTTGAACCCTGATTTAAATTCCAACCTTATAGAATGATTTTAAAGATACAAATGGCACACTAGGACATCATGAAATGATTTAGTAACATAGAATGTCTCGAACTAGATATTGATCGACTTAGTCTGTATCTAGGAATCGTTCATGGTTCCGTGGAACTAACGTATAGCGGACCGGGATTACGGTATGGGGCACCGGCACGAGTATTGATGTAGGACTTCTACCCTATTCCTTGGTAGCCTAGTTTCAAAATGCTTTGGCTTTGAAAAGGATTTCTATTAAAATGTTTTCAACGGTTGTTTGAAAATGAATTTATTGGTTATATTTTAATATACTGTGAACTGAAATGGACTTCATAATGAATGTAAATGACAACACTCGGTAATTGGGTTTTGAATGATGATGATAATGAACGTATAGGCATGATGCCATATCAGAGATCGGGTCGTGTAGCGATCGACCTTGGGGGCAGGTCCCGAAACCCAGCTGGGCCACTACGGTGGTGATACCATTATGGTTTGCCTAGGAAATGGAAATGATATTAATGGTTATACGGGTAAACTGTTCTGGGTAAGAATGGTTTTACTCAAATTTATTTATTTATTTATTTAAGGTTTCTTTTAAATAACTCCTGAATAATGACCTGTTTCTTTAAATTAAATTATTTATAAAACGTAGTCCTACTGAGCCTTTCGCTCACATTTTATTTGTTTTAAATTTCCCCCTCTAGGTGGATTTTCATTTAGGTTCGGAGAGGATTCTTCGGACAGAACCCAGGAACAGTAGGAGGAATTGTAGGTTAAATTGTATTCACTGTTCAAGGCATGTAATATTCTAAACTTTCTTGATGTTAGACTGTAACTGTATTACTACATTGTCAGTACTATGTGTGTGCACAAGTTGTGGGTCGGAGGACCCATACTCGCGGTTCTTTATTCATTTTTATTATTTGCTTAATATTTATAAGTTCTTTTATGAAAATGTGGTTGAAATCTTCTAATTTCTCGTTTAATCTAATCCTTAAACCATTGGTTTTAATTAAATTCTTATTTAATTAATTTAAATAACCTGCCACGTCACCTCCCGTACTCCGGAGTGTGACAGGTATATTATAGATACCAAATTTAATAGTTAATCTAGATTAAGCTACAATAAGGAACTTAAACCCTTCCGAAATGAAATCTTGAATATTCCTAGATGCTATGAACACAATTCTCTCAGTCGTAGTAAGATGGACAGTTGATTATCTCTTCTTATTGCTTAAAACAATGCAGAGCAAAGCACAATCATATATGAATCTGTTCACTTATAATTCGTCAGAGGTCAAATTAAGCATCAAGATAAAAGTAACATCGCCGTCGTAAATGTTAGATCAGTGATCTTACAGCCTTTTTTGAAAGAAAAATAAAGGTTAGTAAATTTTATCCTCTTGTATATGCATCCTTCATTTTTTATAAAACAATATTATAATTTACATATATTTTTTGAAGAGAAAATTAAATATACTAACATATATATTTACATATATATATACATATATATATATGTAACATATATATACATACTTATGTATATATTTACATATATACTAATTACATGCAATCATGCAAAATTTTCAAACGTACTACGTAGACAAGAAGCAATTGATGATAATTTAATTGCTTATAACTTTTCCTCATTCTCAGCTTGCATCCTGTTAAGCAAGTGGCAAATAATGGAAGGATTTTGAAATATTCCTTCAAATCCAAAAAAAGAAAAAGAAGGGATAAATCGTATTTCTGTGAATACTTTGTATAGCATGCACCAATTCTTGATAATATTGCGGTGTGAATGAAATATATTTTTCTTTCTGTCCCAACTCCAAGGGAGAAATAGAGAAACAAGTATGCGTATATGTCCATGGATAAATATTCACGATCAAACATATATAACATATATATACATACATATAACGATATATAGATAGACTATATTTATTATATTTGTAGTGTTATCTATCGACTACCAAAAACACACTACTGTTGTGATCAAGTTGGCCTATTTTAGAGAATAAAATAATTTATGTCATGTATATATAAATTTAACAATATAGCTTCGACAAGTGTTAAAAAAAATTCTATACTGTTAATTTAGTCTGAACGGTACTGCATGTGGGGGGCTTCAGAGACCAAGGTGGCTACAAATAAGTTTACTTGAATATAAAATATATATATATATATATATATATGCATGCGTGTGTGTGTGTGTGTGTGTGAAACAATTAACTAACTTGGAGTTGTTGTGCAGCAGCAGCACATGTGCGGCCCATGCATGACAGCTTTCTGCTTCTTTAATTCAGCTGTATGATTTTTACTGTCTTTCAACCCTTTTTATTTCTCAAACTCTATGTTTTTGTTTAAAAGCACAAGAACTTGACATATATGTGCTTTTGTATATATGTAATTTGACAACGGCAAGCATGCATGTATATTTGCTACGTTTATTCTTTCAATTAGTACTTTTAATCTTTTAATACTTGGCAATTATTGAAGTCCCTCTCTCTTGATGACTTGTACAGATGTATAAAATATGAGTCATTTAAATGGAAGTTAACATATTGAAGGAGACTCTTGAAGAGTTAAAATAAGTTTTTTAAGTGTTTTTTCCCCTGTAGCAGGGATATTAAATTTGTCCCATAATTTCTTATTTTATACAAAATTTCACAAAAAATGAGAGGGGTGAAGAAAGCCAGTACTTTCCATTCTTTCTGTCGTTTAGCTCAAACTATACTTTCCATCTAGTTAGAATTATTTATAGCTATAATATTTTTCAAGTAGGTCCCCAGATATATAGAGTATGAGATTTCATGTATGAACATAAAAAATGAGTTACTAATTATTATTAGGGCCAAATTGTTCTCATGTTAACTCATAGGTGTGATCACATAATGTTGTAGTATAATGTTACTAAGTAAGGCCAAAATATATTTTATAGTAAATTTTTTTAAAATATGACTTCAAGTAAAAACCTCCAATATTCTAAGGATATTATTATTTTCGTTCATCTGTATGTCCATGATGCGCTTTCTAATAAAAGAGCAAACAATAATACTTTTTTTTTTGGTGTGTGTGTTTATTTTTACAGCTTTTCAAAACTTGCTGCAAAAATGTTCCGTCTAATGTTTGAATATTCTAAACTTTTTCCATGGTGGGGCTATAGTGAAATGTAGGGCAAAGCTTAAGGGTAAGAATAAGACTTTTTAAAGTGAAGGACCGGGGACCACATTCACATGCACTTGGGAAAGTTTAGGGCCTTTTCCTTATATTTTGCTAAATTAGGAAGATTAAGTGTTATTTTTTAAAATTTAAGAAAACAAAAAATTGGACCGCAAGTGTCATCTTAGGGAACATTGAAGAAGTTTATTGCCAAAAACAAAATTAATCAAATCATCATGATTTAATCTAATCTTGCCACATAAAAACGTTGATGAGGTGATGACTTCATGTAGCTCAGTCATGCTAATAATATTTCTCAAATGATGAAGTCAAATTGTAATATTAATTCAAGCTCTATGATTGCTTTCATGACTTCATTATCTTAGTGTTGTATTTCCTTTTCAGTTTTAGTTGGAGCCATTATAATTGATGCTATATACATATATAATTTCTGTAGATATATGTGTGTATATATTATATATATATTTATATATTTGTGTATATATTATGGACATAACAAAGTTTATCATAATGTATGGACTCTTTCTTGCCTCAATTAGTAAACTCTACCAGCCTAGTAGACGTCGATGCTTGCTAAACTCCCACGCCAATGTTGGAAAAGTACTATTGAAAATGAGGAGGAAAGTTGACAATTGAAAAACCATTTTTTTTTTAAATCGTCTTAAACATATGATATTGTTTAATATATTTAGTATGATGATTGATCCCAAAGGAAAAAAGAAAGAAAGAAGGAAAATTGTTTAGCCTACTTTCTTTTTGGGATAAGCGTGGATGGAACCTCGAGAAGAAGTAGTGGTGACGTTTATATGTGTGTAGTTAAAGAAGACTCTTGATTATATTTTAAATCAACAAAGCAAGAACCATATTTATTTGTTTGGTATGCAAGTGTCACACTCCAGAATCTGGGAGGTGAGTTGACAGATTAATTAGGTTAAATAAATTAAAATTCTTATTAAAAACCGCCATTTTGAAAGATATTAAGCTAATTATAAAAATATGGGATATTTAAAACTTCTTAAGATGTTTGTTGAAATATGAAAGCAAGCAAAGAAAATTAAAATATTAAATAAACGAACACCATTGGGCCTCACTGGACCCATAGTAGTGCACACACACGGTATCGACAATATTAAATACATAACAACAGTCCAAATAAAAAGGAAATAAATTAAAATATTACATACCTTGTTTATAAATAAATGCACTAGACAGTGATGTCCTAATCCTGCGGTCCCTTCCGGTTCTTCAATCTTCCCTAAACTGGATTCCACCTAAAAGGAGGAAAGGTTTTAAAACAAGAAAAATGTAAGCGAAAGGCTCAGTAGGACTAATCTTTTGAAAATATTTAATTTAAACATATAATTCATTTTTTAAAAAAAAAGTATAAAACAAGATAAATAAATAAACAAATAACTACTAAAGCTCATTAAATTTATTCATACCATTTAATCATTTATTCATCCATAGACAGTCTCATTATCATGTTTTCAGTAAAGCCATATGAATCACCACCGAAATAACCCAACTAGGTTTCAGGACTTACCCCTAAGGTCGCACTCTCGATGACCCGATCTCTGTATATAGCATCATAATCTATTTTATCATTCCATATAGTACTAACCGACACATTCGATGTCATATCATTATCATGTCTCATTTACCAGATATTCTCATTACGTTCATTATGACCATTCATTATTTAGCCAATAATGAAAATAAGTGATAAACTTTATTTCTTGAAAACATTTGAAAGTAAATGCTTTGTGGCCAAAATCCTTTAAAACATGGCTACCAAAGGAAAAGGGGTAGAAGTCCTACCTCAATATCCTGTACCAACGTTCAACACCGCAGTCCCGATCCGCTATACATTAACTCCACAGAACAACGAGCAACCTTAAATAGAAACTAAGTTTATCAATATCTAGCTCAAGGTATTCTACATCTCTAAGCTATCTCATGGTGTCTTAGTATGCCTTTAGGGTTCACAAAATCATTTCATAATGTTAAAATCTTGATCTAGGTTTTAAATAGTGAAAAACGGGCAAAAAATGGCGAGTTTTCTTGAAGTCCAGTCGGCCTGCCGGAACCCCTGGTCCAGCCTGCCGAACTCTACAGTTCGACCTGCCGACCAGATGAATCCGACCTGCCGAACCTATGAATCTTGCCTACCAAACTAGAAAAACATGGGGGGTCCGAAACTTCGATTCTCGACCTCCGAAAGCCCCAAAATCAATTTTTAAACCTGTTTTCAAGTCCCAGAGCATTTATAACATTGACAAATGATAGAAAAACATGCTAAAACACATTTAGGCAAGAATTACATAGAAATTTTCTATGAAATCCAAAAATGGAGAAAAAGAGGAAAGTTTGATTTGATCCAAAGTTTGTGAAATCAAGCCTAGATTTTAGATGATTTAAGTTCTACTAACTTAGATTAAGGGTTTTCTAAGCTCAAGAAACTCAGATTACAACATTTTAAAGAAATTGAAAAATTTAGAATAAAAGTTTGAAATTTAAAAAACAAGGAAACTAACCTCGAATTGAAGCTTTAAAATAATTTTGTGGAAGTCAAATCACGCTTCTAAGCTGCCAATCTAGCTAAGATTTGAAGCTTGAACTCAAAATTTTGAAATCAAAGAGAGAGGTAGAGAGAGCAGCGTGAGATAGAAGGAAGAGAGAGAGAATGTGTCTGAGAGAGAGTGAGGGAAAGAGAGTGAGAGAGGAAGATAAATAGATGGGTGAGGGGTGGTTTTGCAAAGCAAAACTAGGTTCTAACACATAGTTTTGTAATTAGGACGTTTCGGGTATTTAGTAAATTGTTTTGTTCCAAAATTTCAAAGTAATATATAGAAATAATTAAAAGGGGGATAAATTTAAAAAAACATAAAATACTTAAATTAAGTCCAAATTTACATCAAGGCATACTAATCCACTATTTAAACACTAATTATGCTTAATTGAATTTTTGGGTGTTACAACAAGTTAGATAGGTATGGTTTTTAGACTTTTATGTTTTGAATTGGCTGTATTTAAACCTTTATGGTTTAAACTACAGTCTAAACTAGTATTTGGAAGTATAAAGATCTAAGCAGGAAAAAAACTTCACATAAAGGAACTTGTATCTGGATTATGAGATTTGTGAGAAAACAAGGAATGCAGCAATAGGTTTTGATGATGTCAACATTTCAAATGGTGAGACTTCAAGCAGGCAAATTTCTCCCGAACCGATTTTGCATGAGTTTAAACTTCAAATATTCAATGTTCAAAATCATGATAACACATGTATCTAAATGTCAATTTGAACTAGTCTCATAGGTTCAAAACCATGTGAAATTTAAAATAAAAAGAATTTAAATTTAAAGTAAGGATTTGAAATCTACTTCATGCTTTACGTAGGGAATCAAATAATCATACAACTACAATTTAAATAATTTCTTTAGTTGGAAAAATGTATTTTAAATTTTTACCTTTTCTTATAATTATTTTGAAATACTTCTTATTTATTTCGATAATTTGGAATACATTCTTTAAAAAAAAAAAGGAAAGAAACTTCTATAATGTTCTCGGTCATGTCGCTGATAACGATATAGTCTAATAATTCAAAAAAATTAGTTATACATAAATATATAGTAAAATGGTATTTTAGATTCCTCCAAAAAATGGTATTTTTAAATATTAATGAAATAGTTACCTCAAATAATAAAAAAAGAAAAGAAAAGAAATAATGGTTGTAGACATAGCCTAGCAGTTAAACCACACCCGAGTTCAAGATAAAAAGTTTTTTGAATCTCTACCTCAAGTTCAAAAAAGAATAACAATAATAATAATAACTTAGTTGAGATATAGTATTTTTTTTGGAATATAATTATGTGGTAGTTTTAATTTAATTCAGTTATGTTTCGCTATAACACGTATCGATGGACATACCCTAGTTATAGTTTTCTGGGTGACATATATTGATCACTAGAGAACCGTGCAATTAAAACTTGGCGTTATTTACAAGCTATTGTCTAAATAGTTTTCATTAAAAAAATAAATATTGTATCAAGCACTTCAACGAATGACTATAATTTTTGTAATATTATTGTTCACATAACTGTATTTAACGTGTGACCATTTTTTTTAATAGAAGCTATTATTATTATCAAAAAGGTGTAAGTGTGACCATTTAATTTAAGTTACTTAACGTTAAATATAATCATCTAAATTAAAATCTACTAGTTTCATCAACAAATATAGAAAAGATATTGTGGCAAACTGTTTTTATGAGAAAACAAGGTGCAAAATACTAAACACTGTTGGAAAAATGGCAATTGGGTGAATGAGAAATTGATGCTCATTGGTGGAGATTAATGGAGGTCATAAACCTCATGTTGTAACACCCAAATGCATGGTTTAATAGGAGATTATGGGCATCATAATCATCAAAAATGGAGGGTTACAACCAATGGTTTAATGAAAGATTATGAGCACTATTATCATGGAAAATGGAAGGTTGCAATCGGCGTCATTATGCACATAAATTCAGAATAAAGCCTCATTATAATTTGGATTGTAACGTCCATTCTCTTAAGCCTATATATAGAACTCTCCTCCACATGTTTGAGAGATATATAGATACATAGAATTTGCACTCACCAAGTCAAAGAGTTTTTCCTTTGTTTTCAAGTTCCACCTAGTTTTTGTTGTAGTCGTTTTTGATGGTAGAAGAAAAACACAGTTTCAAGTTTGCCAGAAATAGTATCCAATTGTCACGCCCCGGAGTACGGGAGGTGACGTGGCGGAATATTTAGATTAATTAAAAGCAGATTTAATTAAAAATCGAGAGTTTGAGAATCAAATTAAATAAAAAAAATTAAGAGGATTTTCCACCACATTTGATAAACGAATTTGTAAATATTTAGCAAATAATAATAATTGAATAAAAACCGCAAATATGGGTTCCACAACCCACAACTTGTGCACACACATGGAGCTGACAATATCATAAATACAATTACAGTCCAAGTACAAATAAAGTTAAATCTTACATGCCTTGATTAATAAATACAGAATGTAAATAAATTCTCCTATTGCTCCTGAGTTCGGTCCGAAGAATCTTCTCCAAACCTAAATGGGAAACCACCTAGAGGGGGGGAAATTTAAAACAATAAAACGTGAGCGAAAGGCTCAGTAGGACTATGTTTTATAAAATAGTTTAACGCAAAGGAACACAACATTATTAGAAGTTATTCAAAGGAAACTTAAATAAATAAATAGATAAACAATTTGAGTAGAACCGTCCTGACACAGAACAGTCTACTCGTCAAATCAAAACACCAATTTACTTTTACCTAGGCAAACCATGAAATCACCACCGTAGTGGCCCAACTGGGTTTCGGGACCTGCCCCCAAGGTCGATCGCTACACGACCCGATCTCTGATATGGCATCTTGCCTTTGTGTTTATTATCATCATCATTCAAAACCCAATTACCGAGTGTTGTCAATTACATTCATTATGAAATTCATTTCATAATCACGGTATATTAAAATATAACCGATAAAACCATTTTCAAACAACCGTTGAAAACATTTTGATAGAAATCATTTTCAAAGCCAAATCATTTCAAAACCAGGCTACCAAAGAAATAGGATAGAAGTCCTACCTCAATACTCGTGCCGGTACCCCACACCGTAATCCCGGTCCGCTATACGTTAGCTCCACGGAACCACGAACGATCCTAGATACAAACTAAGTCAATCAATATCTAGTTCGAGACATTCTATGTTACTAAATCATTTCATGATGTCCTAGTGTGCCATTTGTACCATTAAAATCATCCTATAAGGTTGGGATTTAAATCAGGGTTCAAAACAGTGAAAACGGGTAAAAATCACAAAATTTTCCATGCCTCGGTCGGCCTGCCAGACGCCCTGCTTCGGCCTGCCGAACTGCACAGTTCGGCCTGCCGGAAACAAGGTTCGGCCTGCCGAACATTTCCCCAGATTCGGCCTGCCGGTCGGAAGAACACCGGCCTACCGATCATCACTCCGGCCTGCCGAACATGAACTTCGGCCTGCCGAACTGGGAAAACCCAGAAATCCTAGCCACGGGTTTCTCGATCCCCAAAATCCAAATCTTGTTTCTGACCTGTTTTTCTCAAACCCCAGGCATGAAAAAAAACTATAATTGATAGAAAAACATTCTAGAACATGTTTGGAATCATTTAAACAAGATTTGAACTCAAAATCCTCAAAAATCCGAAAATGAGAAAATGAGGGGAAAATGAAAAATCTTGAATTCAATCCGTTTTTCTTCAATCTAAGCTTAGATTCTAGTTGTTCTAAGCTCATTTAACACAAATCCACGGTTTTCTAAGCTAAAACAAACTTAGATTTCAAAAACACACAAAATTGGAAATTTTGTAAAATGTTTAGAAATTTCGAATCTAACCTCGAATCGAAGCTTCAATCCGCGTTCTCGGTTGCCGAATCACGTCCCCGAGCTTCCTCCTCGCTAACCCGAAGCTTGGATTCGAATGTGGTTTCAAAAATTTTTGAAAGAGATTGAGAGAGAGAGGGGCTGCCAAGAGAGAGAGGAAAGAGAGAGAGAGTGAAACGTGAGAGTGAGGAGAGAGAGAGGAAGGAAGGAAATAAATAGAGAAAATCGGTGGGCGGTTTTACTGTGCGAAAACCATCTGCCGCCCACGGTTTTGCAAAACGGAGTATTTTTAACATTTTACAAATTGTTGTGTTTTAAAACTCAAAATATCATTTTAAAACAATAAGAAATCATTTGAACACATCAATTTAACAAAACAACCAAAAACTCAAAATCCAACCAAATAATCTAATTAAAGTTAAAACTTTAATTATGGCACACTAATTCATCATTTACATTACATTAACATTAAATAAATTTCGGGACGTTACAACTCTCCACCCCTAAAAGAAATTTCGTCCTCGAAATTTACAACTCATCTCAAAAACAAAACAAATGCGGATATAACTCCCGCATACCCGACTCTAGTTCCCAAGTGGCTTCATCAACCCCGTGATGCTGCCACACGACCTTTACCAACGGTATCTCACGACGACGCAAGCTAATCACTTTCCGGTCGATGATCTGAATCGGCACCTCTTCGTACGTCGTATCCTCCTGAACCTGTACATCGCGAAACGATACTATCTTACCCTGCTCAGGTGGACACTTCCTAAGCATCGACACATGAAACACATCGTGCACATGAGAAAGTTCGGGCGGAAGATTAAGCCGATAAGCGACCACACCAACACGCTGAGTGATCTCGAACGGCCCAATATACCTCGGCGTGAGCTTCCCACTCACTCCGAACCGCATAGTTCCCTTACGAGGTGATACCCTCAAGAGAACAAAATCTCCAACCGCGAACTCTAAGGGTCTACGTCTCCTATCTGCGTAGCTCTTCTGCCGACTCTGAGCTGCTATCAACCGATCCCGAATCACCGCGACTTTCTCGTTGCTGTCACGAATCTCATCTGGCCCAAGAATAACTCTATCTTCCGGCTCGGCCCAACACACAGGTGACCGACACGGTCGCCCATACAATGCCTCAAATGGTGCCATACCGATACTCGCCTGATAACTGTTGTTGTACGCGAACTCCGCCAAATGCAAACATTGCTTCCAATTCCCGCCGAAGTCCAACGCACAAGCACGCAACATATCCTCGAGAACCTGAATAACCCGCTCAGACTGCCCATCCATCTGAGGATGAAACGCCGTACTGAAGTTCAAATCCGTACCCAAAGCCTCCTAAAAACTCCTCCAGTACTTAGCATTAAACCTGGTGTCTCGATCAGAGGTGATGGATAAAGGAACTCCATGCAACCTCACAATGTTCTGCATATACAACTCCCCGAGAATCTTCCTGGAACACGTCGACCTAAACGGAATGAAATGCGCCGATTTCGTCAACCTATCGACCACAACCCAAACTACATCATGCCGCTGCTCCGTCCTCGGCAAACCTGTGAGAAAATCCATCGTCACATGCTCCCATTTCCACCCTGGAATAGGAAGCGGGCTGAAGCTGACCTGCAGGCTTCTGATGCTCAGCTTTCACCTGAAGACACGTCGAACACTTGGCCACGTACTCGCGAACATCTTTCTTCATGCCTCTCCACCAATAGTGCCTCTTCAAATCACGATACATCTTGGTGCTCCCCGGATGAATAGCAAACTGAGACCGATGAGCTTCATCTAGAACGGCTTTCGTCACCTCGGCGATAACTGGAACTGCAAGACGCTCCCGGAAGTACAACGACCCATCTGCATGCACGCTCCATTCTTCAAACTGCTCCCCGTTCTGAATCCGCGACCAAATCCCCTGCAAATGTCGATCTTGCCACTAACCTTGCTTCACCATCCGAACAAGAGCTGGAGTCGCTTCCACATGATACAACAAAACTCGATCACCGTCTTCATGATACAGTAGCCGATACTCACTCACTGTCGCATCCCTGCTCCAGTCCTCAAAAATCAAACAAGCGAGAATCCCTGAAGACTTCCTGCTAAGCGCGTCCGCTACCACATTAGCTTTCCCGGGATGATACTGCAACGCGAAATCATAATCCTCCATGTACTCCACCCATCTGCGCTGCCTCAAGTTAAGATCCCTCTGAGTGAACAAATGCCTCAAACTCTTGTGATCGGAGAAGACCTGAAATGATGCTCCATACAAGTAACACCTCCAAATCTTCAGCGCGTAGATCACCGCCGCAAGCTCTAAATCGTGAGTAGGATAATTCCGCTCGTGAGGTCGTAGCTGTCTCGATCCGTACGCAACTACACGTCCATGCTGCATCAACACGCATCCAAGTCCGCGCCCTGAAGCATCCGCATAAACCTCATACGGCTCGTCACTGCTAGGAATAACTAATACTGGAGCTGAAGTCAACCGGTTCTTCAATTCCTGAAAAGTAGACTCACAGTCTTCATCCCACTCAAACCTGACATTTTTCTTGATCAATCTCGTCAACGGAGCTGCAATCTTCGAAAAATCTTTTACAAATTTCCTGTAGTATCCAGCAAGACCTAAGAAGCTGCGAATCTCCGCTACATTCCTTGGTCGTTCCCACTCCAATATAGCTTCAATCTTGGACGGATCCACTGAAATACCATGCTCCGAAATGACATGACCCAGAAACTTGACCTCGGTCAACCAGAACTCACATTTTTCCCTCTTAGCATACAACTGGTACTCCCGCAGAGTCTGAAGCACGATCCGAAGATGCTGCTATGCTCCTCCCAAGTCTTAGAATACACAAGAATATCATCGATGAACACGATCACAAACTGATCCAGATACGGCCTAAATACCCTGTTCATCAGATCCATAAAAGCTGCTGGAGCATTCGTCAACCCAAAAGACATGACCAGAAACTCGAAGTGCCCATACCGAGTCCTAAAAGCTGTCTTGGGAATATCCTCTTCCTTGATCCTGAGCTGATGATAACCTGAACGCAAGTCAATCTTCGAGAAGTATCGCGAACCTCCCAACTGATCAAATAGCTCATCAATCCTAGGCAAAGGATACTTGTTCTTCACCGTAACACGATTCAGCTGCCGATAATCCACACATAACCTGAGAGTCCCATCGTGCTTCTTAGCGAACAAAACTGGTGCTCCCCACGGAGATGTGCTATTCCGAATATATCCTTTATCAGCAAGCTCCTGAAGTTGCTTCCTCAATTCCTTCATTTCTGCCGGCGCCATCCGATAAGGTGCCATAGAAATCGGTGATGTCCCTGGAAACAACTCGATACCAAACTCAATCTCCCGATGCGGTGGTAATCCTGGCAACTCGTCGGGGAAGACATCCTCGAACTCATCAACCACCGAAATCGCTACACTACCTTTCGAAACATAGGGCTCGCAATCTAGATTGGCAAGAAAAGCAAAACAATCTAGATTCCTTCGCCCTCCTAAACACGACTTCATGAGACGCTCACTCATTAGCCAATCACCACCACCCTGGTAAGTGATTACCGTCCCCCTATCAGACACTAGGGTCACTTTTCTAAGTTGGCAGTCCACAACTGCACTATACCTGGACAACCAGTCCATCCCTAAGATCACATCATAGGAACTCATGGGGAGTATAATCAAATCACTTTTCAAAATCTCATCCCCAATCTTTATTTTACAAGATTTACACATACAATTTACACACACCCGCCCCAAGGGAGAAGTTATGACTAGGGGTTCCTTAAACTCTTCTACTTCTAATCCCAAGGCATGTACAAAAGAGCTCGAAATGAGAGAATGAGAGGCACCGGTATCAAATAAAACACGAGCTAAAGATCTGGAAACCAAAATCATATCATCGACAACCGCGTTACCAGTCTGAGAATCTGACCCTCTAGATGCCATTGCATGAACCTGCACTGGCGCCTTCCCTTTTCCTCTACCGACATTACTGGGTCCTGCATTACTCGGCCGATGCTGCTGAGATGGAGACGACTGCACACTACCTGTACTCGGAGCTCAATACTGAGGAACACTGCGCTGAAAATACTGCGGCTACTGCCCCCGTGCCGGATGTGAGAATTGCTGAGGAGAAAACTGCGGATACTGCAACTGCGGGTACTGTGGAGGCGGAGGTAGGGTCTGAGGCTGAGGCTGAGATGAACGACTGGCATCCTCCCCGGTCTGCGATCCAAGACGAGCACTCCTGATCGGGCAATTCCTCTTGATGTGTCCGGGCTGCTGACAGAAATGACAATGGAAGCTGTAGGGATTGCTGCGCCCGCTGCCAAACGAACTGCTACTGCCACTGGTCGCACCGCCTTGCTTGCCTTTCCCCGGAGCTAGACGACTACTAATGCTCTTCCTGCCACTCCTCTGCGGTCCTTCTGAAGCCTTGGCTCGGTCCTCACAATACTGCACGTAATCATTCTCCACGGAGATCGCCGATGACACAAGCTCTCCGAAACCCCTAAGCCGTAGAGCAACCAACTGCCGCCGAATAGGAGCCTTGAGTCCTTCCTGGAACTTGATGCATTTCTCGCGCTCCGATGCCACAGCTGATGGAGCAAACCTAGCCAACTCGTTAAACTTTGCCTCATACTCCCAAACTGATAGATCACCCTGCTGCAGTCTATAAAACTCAGCTGCTTTCTGATCTCTATATCCCTGCGAAAAATACCGATCATAGAACAGATCCTCGAACTTGTCCCAACCAATATCGCCACCGCGCTCCAGACGCTTAGTTTGTTTCCACCAGGTGTTGGTGCCACCCTCGAGCTTATACGCCGCAAACTCCACACGATACTCCTCAGGCACACCAAGGGTATCTAGATGCTTCAAGATCGAATCCAACCAATACTCTGCTAGCTGCGGATCCCCATTGCCATCAAAAGTCAGAATAGACGCCCGCCGGAATTCCTTAAAGAAAGCATGCCGACTACCAACACTGGAGTCTTCCGGTCTAGCCCTAGCTGCCATCTGCCGGAAAGCTGCAAACATAGACCTTATCATGCTCTCATCATTTCCAAACTCGGCGTCAGCAGTCGAACGACGTCTAGGTGCCATTCTCTCACTTCTAAAAACAAAATTTGGACTGTCAGAGGTATTTCATTGTCAAACCTATGTGTGCACAATTCCCAAGGTTCATAACCTTGAGCTCTGATACCATTCTGTCACGCCCCGGAGTACGGGAGGTGACGTGGCGGAATATTTAGATTAATTAAAAGCAAATTTAATTAAAAATCGAGAGTTTGAGAATCAAATTAAATAAAAAAAATTAAGAGGATTTTCCACCACATTTGATAAACGAATTTGTAAATATTTAGCAAATAATAATAATTGAATAAAAACAGCGAATATGGGTTCCACAACCCACAACTTGTGCACACACATGGAGCTGACAATATCATAAATACAATTACAGTCCAAGTACAAATAAAGTTAAATCTTACATGCCTTGATTAATAAATACATAATGTAAATAAATTCTCCTATTGCTCCTGAGTTCGGTCCGAAGAATCTTCTCCAAACCTAAATGGGAAACCACCTAGAGGGGGGGAAATTTAAAACAATAAAACGTGAGCGAAAGGCTCAGTAGGACTATGTTTTATAAAATAGTTTAACGCAAAGGAACACAACATTATTAGAAGTTATTCAAAGGAAACTTAAATAAATAAATAGATAAACAATTTGAGTAGAACCGTCCTGACACAGAACAGTCTACTCGTCAAATCAAAACACCAATTTACTTTTACCTAGGCAAACCATGAAATCACCACCGTAGTGGCCCAGCTGGGTTTCGGGACCTGCCCCCAAGGTCGATCTCTACACGACCCGATCTCTGATATGGCATCATGTCTTTGTGTTTATTATCATCATCATTCAAAACCCAATTACCGAGTGTTGTCAATTACATTCATTATGAAATTCATTTCATAATCACGGTATATTAAAATATAACCGATAAAACCATTTTCAAACAACCGTTGAAAACATTTTGATAGAAATCATTTTCAAAGCCAAATCATTTCAAAACCAGGCTACCAAAGAAATAGGATAGAAGTCCTACCTCAATACTCGTGCCGGTACCCCACACTGTAATCCCGGTCCGCTATACGTTAGCTCCACGGAACCACGAACGATCCTAGATACAAACTAAGTCAATCAATATCTAGTTCGAGACATTCTATGTTACTAAATCATTTCATGATGTCCTAGTGTGCCATTTGTACCATTAAAATCATCCTATAAGGTTGGGATTTAAATCAGGGTTCAAAACAGTGAAAACGGGTAAAAATCACAAAATTTTCCATGCCTCGGTCGGCCTGCCGGACGCCTTGCTTCGGCCTGCCGAACTGCACAGTTCGGCCTGCCGGAAACAAGGTTCGGCCTGCCGAACATTTCCCCAGATTCGGCCTGCCGGTCGGAAGAACACCGGCCTGCCGATCATCACTCCGGCCTGCCGAACATGAACTTCGGCCTGCCGAACTGGGAAAACCCAGAAATCCCAGCCACGGGTTTCTCGATCCCCAAAATCCAAATCTTGTTTCTCACTTGTTTTTCTCAAACCCCAGGCATGAAAAACAACTATAATTGATAGAAAAACATTCTAGAACATGTTTGGAATCATTTAAACAAGATTTGAACTCAAAATCCTCAAAAATCCGAAAATGAGAAAATGAGGGGAAAATGAAAAATCTTGAATTCAATCCGTTTTTCTTCAATCTAAGCTTAGATTCTAGTTGTTCTAAGCTCATTTAACACAAATCCACGGTTTTCTAAGCTAAAACAAACTTAGATTTCAAAAACACACAAAATTGGAAATTTTGTAAAATGTTTAGAAATTTCGAATCTAACCTCGAATCGAAGCTTCAATCCGCGTTCTCGGTTGCCGAATCACGTCCCCGAGCTTCCTCCTCGCTAACCCGAAGCTTGGATTCGAATGTGGTTTCAAAAATTTTTGAAAGAGATTGAGAGAGAGAGGGGCTGCCAAGAGAGAGAGGAAAGAGAGAGAGAGTGAAACGTGAGAGTGAGGAGAGAGAGAGGAAGGAAGGAAATAAATAGAGAAAATCGGTGGGCGGTTTTACTGTGCGAAAACCATCTGCCACCCACGGTTTTGCAAAACGGAGTATTTTTAACATTTTACAAATTGTTGTGTTTTAAAACTCAAAATATCATTTTAAAACAATAAGAAATCATTTGAACACATCAATTTAACAAAACAACCAAAAACTCAAAATCCAACCAAATAATCTAATTAAAGTTAAAACTTTAATTATGGCACACTAATTCATCATTTACATTACATTAACATTAAATAAATTTCGGGATGTTACACCAATAGTACTTAAGATTCCATTAGTAGTCGTTGTATCCTAGGAGACAGACGTCCATTGAATCCTCGTGTACAACCGGAGGGAACGAATCTGTTTTAAGGAAAGCGTGAGCTTCACATGCCTCGACCAGTTTTCATTCTATCTTTCGCTTTCATTTAATTGAAGTTGAAGGTTTTGTGATACTTGTTTCTTGTTTTCATATTTACAATTGTAATTTGTTCTTTTTATCCATGCAATATATAGTTTACAATTCCTCCATATTACATGCATCCTTTTGATAACAATCTTAAGACAGAAACATCATATAGACAAGCTAGGAGTAGGATTCGAAGGAATATGTCATATTCTAGAGCTCATGTTTGTTTTCATTCTGTTGAAATTCTGATTGTTTTCGCTTTATTATTTAATTGTTTCGTTTCTTGGTTTTGCTTATATGCATGTTTAATTAATTGATGCATGATATTACTCTTTTATATGAACGTTAGGATTTTATGTTTATGTTTTTAATATTTTGTTTCAGTTATGCATGCATAAATGGTTTTGATGCTTATATATACGTTATTCTTCAAACACTTTTTGATTGTTTGGCAATTGAATGCTGTGGATTTATTACTGACTGCGTATTGGCTATTGTTTAACATTGTTTTATCAATGTAAATTAATTTAATATATTAATGTTAGTTCGGCTAGTTCATGGTTTGTTTTAATTTACATATGCGTTTGGTTTTGACATTTATTGTTTAGCTTGCCAATTCATTCTAGTTATTCGCTGCCCTCAGTTAATGATTGATTCTTTTTATTGTGTTGGGTTATGAGTCTTGTATATTTAAATAAATAAATAAATTTGCTTTTTATTGATATGTTCACTTTTTTTATCTTTGTTCTTGTTATATATATATATATATATATATATTACTTAGTTAATGTTTATGTGTATAAACAGTGAAAGTTTTGTTGTTTTTATTTTGTTTATAATAGTTTACATTTTTCAGTTATATATATATATGTAACAATTTTGTATCAATTGGCTTATGTATTAAGTTTATAACAGTTTTGTTATTTCCTTCAAACGTTACATTATAAAAATATTCATTATAATAGTTTGTTATATATAACAGATTGTTTTCAGTTATATAATTCATTTTTTGTTGATTAACGTTTGCATATATTTTACAGTTATAGTTTCTTCTTATAAGATATAAAAAGATACGTTTTTAGCTTTTTCTGTTATCACATAAAGTTTTGTTTTATATAAAATTGTTTGGGTTGTTTATGTTCAAGGTTGTTTTAATTATAAATGGATTTTAGAATTTTATTTATTAGTTTTTAAAGGTTTCTTTGATTGGTGTATACATATATATATATATATATAACGTTATAAACATAATCTATATATAAACGTTTTGTTATATCTAATCTACATATAAATATTTTGTTATATCTATTATTTTTTTGTTTGCATTTTTTGTTCTATTATATTATAATATAATAGTTTTCCTTTTACTGTTAACGTTTTGCTTTCAGTAATATGTTGTATTAAGTTGTTTTAATATATAACATTTATTATTGGTTCTTAGATTATATAATTATTCAATTAACATTTGTTCCCAACTTTGTTTCATTTTAGTATCTTTTAATTATTTTAAAGGAAACTAATTCATCTGTTCAATTTCTGCTTTGATTCAGTTGAAGAAATGGGTGATAATATGAATGTTGTTCTAACTGAGAATGCTCTAACTGGGAGCACTTCTGAGACACCAATGTCGTCTCCTAGGATTCATGCCTCGACCTCGACACAACCTTTGTTGATTACGGTTCCTGTTAACCACAATGAAAAACCTAAAAAGTTTAATGGACTGAATTTTAAAAGTTGGCAACAAAAGATGTTGTTCTATTTGACAACACTGAATCTTGAGAGATTCTTAAAAGAGGATCCTCCTACTATTAAAGAGGATGAAACAGATGCTCAGACCTTGCTTACTGTTGAAGCATGGAAGCATTCTGACTTCTTGTGTAAGAATTATATTCTGAATGGCTTAACTGATGCACTTTATAATGTATACAGTATGAAAAAAATGGCCAAAGAAGTATGGGAGTCTTTGGACCACAAATACAAAATAGAAGATGCTAGTGCTAAGAAGTTCATAGTTGGACGGTTCATGAACTACAGAATGGTGGATTCCAAGACTATAATTTGTCAAGTTCAAGAACTACGATTACTCATTCATGAAATTCATGCAGAAGGAATGGTAATTAGTGAGTCTTTCCAAGTAGCTGCAATCATAGAGATGCTACCCTATGCGTGGAATGACTTCAAGAACTATCTGAAGTACAAGCGTAAGGTAATGATCATTGAAGATCTTATTGTTAAACTCGCATTGAGGAAGACAATAGAAGATCTGAGAAAAAGGTTTTTAACAAGTTGTTACTAAAGCAAATGTGGTGGAGCATGATAAAAGCTCCAAGAACAAGAAAAACAAGTTGGGGTACAAGCTGGGGCCTAAGGGTGGAATTTCAAAGAAGCAAAAATTTTAAGGAAAATGTTTCAACTGTTACAAGATGGGTCACAAGTCAGCAGATTGTAGGCTGCCAAAGAGAAACAAGAAGAAAGAAGCCAATGTGGTGGACACCATCACACAAGAAGTGTCAAACATCAGTCTTTCCGCCATGGTCTCTGAAGTCAACATAGTGGACTCCAACCCAAAGGAGTGATGGCTAGACACTAGGGCCACACGCCATGTCTGCTGTGATAAAACTGCTTTTACTGAACTCGTACTGTCAGATTTTGGAGAGAAGCTACATATGGGCAACTCTACCACATTTGAGATTAAGGGCCAAGGGATGGTGTTTCTGAAAATGACATCAGGCAAGGAAGTTAAGGTTCAAAATGTGTTGTATGTGCTTGATATCTTGAAGAATCTCATTTCTAGAACTCTACTGAGTTCACATGGCTTCAAGATGGCTTTTGAAGTTGATAAAATAGTTTTGTCTAAACATAGAATGTATGTAGGAAAGGGATATGTGAAAAATAGAATGTGGAAAATGAATGTAATGACAGCCTAATTCCATTAATAAAAATAAAAAGTCTTCCGCTTATATGCTTGAGTCTTCTAATTTATGATATGGTAGACTAGGTCATGTTAATTATGATACTTTGCGTAAATTAATTAACTTGGATCACATATCCACATTTAATATTGATCCCAAACATAAATGTAAAATATGTGTAGAGGCAAAACTAACAAAATCTTCGTTCCAAACGATTGAGAGAAATACCGAGCCACTCGATTTCATACATAGCGATGTTTGTGACTTAAAATTTGTTCAAACTAGAGGTGGGAATAAATATTTTGTCACATTTATAGATGATAGCACAAAATATTGCTATGTATATTTGCTTAAAAGCAAAGATGAAGTTATTGAGAAATTTGTTATCTATAAGCAAGAAGTTAAAAACCAACTTAATAGGAAAATTAAGATGGTAAGAAGTGACCATGGTGATGAATATGTAGAACCATTTAGTAAATTTTGTGCACAATATGGTATTATTCATGAGGTTAGGCCACCCTATTCACCTCAATCAAATGGTGTAGCTAAACGCAAAAATCATACCTTAAAGGATATGATGAATGCGATGTTGATAAGTTCTAGACTGCCACAGAACATGTAGAGGGAAGCCATTTTATCGACTAATTACCTTTTAAATAAGGTATCCCAGAAGAAAGAAGACAAGACCCCTTATGAATTGCGGAAAGGTAGAAAGCCTTCCTATAAATACTTAAGAGTGTGGGGGTGTCTTGCAAAGGTAATGGTACCCACACCAAAGAGGATGAGAATAGGTCCAAAAACAGTTGATTGTATCTTCATTGGTTATGCCCACAATAGTAGTGCTTATCGGTTCCTTGTGTATGAATCTAAAAGCCCTGAGATTCACAAGAACATGATAATGGAATCTAGGAATGCATCATTTTTTGAACACGTATTTCCTTGCAAATCCAAAGAAGATAGTCCAAGTTCATCTAAACGAACGTTTGAGACTATTGGAGAGAATAGTCAGGATTATCAAGAAGTTGAAACCGAATATGAAGAGGAAGACCCTACACGAAGCAAAAGGGCAAGGACAGAAAAATCATTTGGACCTGACTTTCTGACCTACATGCTAGAGGTTGAACCTCAAACTTTCAAAGAAGCTGTAAGCTCATCTGAGGGTCCTTTATGGAAAGAAGCCATAAAGAGTGAAATTGATTCCGTCATGCAGAATCATACTTGGGAATTAGTGGACCTTCCTCTAGGAAGTAAACTAGGTTCTAAGTGGATTTTCAAACGCAAAATGAAAGCTGATGGAACAATTGATAAGTACGAGGCTAGACTTATTATAAAAGGTTATAGACAAAAAGAAGGCCTTGATTACTTTGATACTTATTCTCGTGTAACGAGAATAACCTCCATAAGAATGATTATAACAATTGCTGCTTTGCGGACTCTTGAAGTACATCAGATGGATGTAAAGACTGCTTTCCTTAATGGAGACCTTGAAGAGGAAATTTATGTGGAACAACCAGAAGGTTGTATTACTCTAGGACAAGAAAAGAAAGTTTGCAAATTGGTGAAGCCTTTGTATGGGCTTAAACAAGCACCAAAGCAATGGCATGAGAAATTTGACAATGTTATGATGTCAAATGGCTTCAAAATTAATGAGTGTGACAAGTGTGTTTATGTCAAAAGAACAAACGATGGATATGTTAATCTTTGTCTGTATGTAGATGACATGCTAACCGTGGGTAGCAATGATCGGATGATCAAATCAACTAAAGATATGTTGAACTCTAGGTTTGACATGAAAGACATGGGACCTACCGATGTGATTTTAGGAATCAAAATCAAAAGGTCACCTGATGGACTCATCTTGAGCCAGTCACACTATGTGGACAAGATACTTGACAAATTTAGTAACAATGACACTGGAGTGGCCAGAACACCAATTGATACTAGTCAACATTTGTCTAAAAATAGAGGAGAAAGTATATCCTAGATGGAATATGCTCGAGTGATAGGCAGTTTAATGTACTTAATGAATTGTACAAAACCAAATATTGCCTATGTTGTGAGTACTCTGAGTAGATTCACAAGTAATCCAAGAAATGATCACTAGAAAGCTATTGTTAGAGTACTCAGATACTCACGGTATACTCATAATTATAGGCTACATTATACAAGAGATCCTACTGCTCTTGAAGGGTATTCTAACGCAAGTTGGATATTTGATATATATGATTCTAAAGCTACAAGTGGATATGTATTCACTTTAAGAGGTGCAATAGTTTCATGGAAGTCCTCAAAGCAGATGGTAATAACCAAATCCACTATGGAATCTGAATTTGTAGCCTTTGATAAAAGCGATGAAGAAGCTGAATGGCTAAGGAATTTCTTAGAGGATATTCCTGAATGACCTAAACCTATGCCTGCAATATGCATACATTGTGATAATCAGTCTGCTATTGGCAGGGCACAGAATGTGATGTACAATGGTAAGTTGAGACATATACATCGTCGACATAATACGTTAGATAACTGATCTCGACTAGAGTCATGACAATAGACTATGTAAGGTCTAAAGAAAATATTGCGGATCCATTAACTAAAGGACTGAATAGAGATCAAATTGAAAAAACATCAAGAGGAATGAGACTTAAGCCCATAAAAGAATAGGTCGAAAAGTGGAAACCCAACCTTGTTGACTAGAGATCCCAAGATTTAGGTTCAATCAGACAACTAAACTGAATAGACCGAGTAAGATCACTATGGGGGCTACCCCAACCTATTCCTATAATAAAAACAGTGATACCATAGGGAAAGGTTAGGCAGTTAGCTTTTAATGATTCTTATGCGTTGAATACGTTGGGAATTCGAGCAGAATAATGTGGGTTACTCTTAAGTAAGAAATCACCTATGTGAGAGAGAAGTGGGGCCGCTTCAAAGGAGAATTGCTAGGGCTCAATTCTTTAGAAACTCTTGCAGAACCAGGGAGATGTTCATGGCCAAAATGAACATAACCATGAAAACTGAAACTGTGTCAGGAAAATATCTGTGTGAGATATGTTATCATTTACACAAACGGCAGAACAATTCAAGGACATCACGTCTACTAGTCAGCCAGTAAAGTAAACATACTTTCACAAAGGAAGGTTCAAGGGTTAACGCCTACCTATCCTATGCAGGTATTAACCGTATAACTCTATCACTGTGTAGTGTCTTTGTTTTTCCTTTGTAGTTTGTCAATTTCATTCATATGGGGGATTGTTGAAAAAATGGCAATTGGGTGAATAAGAAATTGATGCTCAGTAGTGGAGATTAATGGAGGTCATAAACCTCATGTTGTAACACCCAAATGCATGGTTTAATAGGAGATTATGAGCATCATAATCATAAAAAATGGAGGGTTACAACCAATGGTTTAATGAGAGATTATGAGCACCATTATCATGGAAATAGAAGGTTGCAACTGGTGCCATTATGCACATAAATTCAGAATAAAGCCTCATTATAATTTGGATTGTAACATCCATTCTCTTAAGCCTATATATAGAACTCTCCTCCACATGTTTAAGAGATATATAGATACATAGAATTTGCACTCACCAAGTCAAAGAGTTTTTCCTTTGTTTTCAAGTTCCACCTAGTTTTTGTTGTAGTCGTTTTTGGTGATAGAAGAAAAGCACAGTTTCAAGTTCGTTGAAAACGGTATCCAATAGGGCTTAAGATTCTGTTAGTAGTCGTTGTATCCTGGGAGACAGACGTCCGTTGAATCCTCGTGCACAACCGAAGGGGACAAATCTATTTTAAGGAAAGCGTGAGCTTCACGTGTCTCAACCGATCTTTGTTCTATCTTTCGCTTTCATTCAATTGAAGTTGAAGGTTTTGTGATACTTGTTTCTTGTTTTCATATTTACAATTGTAATTTGTTCTTTTTATCCATGCAATATATAGTTTACAATTCCTCCATATTACATGCATCTTTTTGATAACAAACACTTGACTAAAAAGGCGACTACTTTGCTACTTGATTATTTACTTTTTACTAAAACTTATGGTTTGATTTGTAACCTAGGAGACTAGCTAGGAGTGCCCAACAGTAATCAATATTGCATAAATCCACTTTTGTTTATTACCCTCGTTACCAAACGGTGTCATTTTAGAAAATCAATAGGGCTTGTTTGACACTACTTCTTTTTATGCTTTTAGTTAATAGTAAAAAAAACGAAAACCTATGACTTTTTATTTATTTATTTATTTTTGAAAATGGTATTTTATTGTAAATCAAAACAAGACAAACACTAAGTTAGATGTGAAAAACCATGACGCATTCAGCTACTTAACTCCAGTAACAAACTGGAACCATCAGTAGGTTCGATTGAAATGCTTAAGGGGTAAACCGTGTATCGAGTTCCAATAAAAGGAAACTGATTAGATACACCACTAATGGAGCACACAAAAGGCTCTTTCAAATACACCACTAAGGTGGTAGGTCAGTTCGATTAATCAAGATCAAGAGGCTAAAAGCAACAAGGCCAAACACATTATCGTAAAGAACAATGACTTACAGACTAGACAAAAAACAACACTAAAATGGGGAGACCACCTCCATTATTATTAAAAAAAAAGCCAAAAAAATCACTAAATTAACCGATGAACATACTACCATTTTTATTCAATAAGCATGAAAATTTTTTTAAAAAAGGGAAAAGCTCGAATGAAACTCCAAGCCAAATGTCACCGAGCAAGAGTGAGGCAGCTGCAACACCACCAATGAGCTGCAAGGAAGCCAAAAGAGATGCAAGCCTCTATCGAGTGAGGAGCACCCATTGTCGTTCACCCTCACAGATCTGGAAGCACTTCACCACCATGGCCTTGTCGCACCACAAGCAAAATCCACGACGAACCTTCCAACCATGAAGAGAAACTGCCTTCCCCCTCTACCATCACGGGCCCACGCATAGCAGAAACACTGCCTAATACTTTGGGCCATCAACGTTCAAACATGACGAGAACAAACAACCCTGCCTTCCTTCACCGCATGAAGTGAGAAGCCTCCCCTTTGCCCCCTCCAACTATCGCACAACTGAGCCACCCAAGCCTCAAGGACAATGGCATCCAAGTGTGGCTAGAAACCACATCTAAAGCCATGTCGAAGCACAACCCCTAAGCCTTGGGATTCCCCCCACATTGTTGGTGTGCTAAGCTCTCGCTAGAGTCACCTTCATCTTATCACTTCGGTATCCTTCCATGGGGTCGTGAGTCCAGAAAATAGCCCAAAAATGATGCCGGGCGTTAGCCCTTTGACACCCACTATTGAGGCAATGCAAGAAAGAAAAGAAAAACCTTTGATAGAGTAGAAGAAAAAGAAATGTGTTTGATTAATAAAAACAATTAATGATACTCAAATTTTTAGTTAAGCAAATACTATAGTATAGTAAGGATTAAAATGACATTGTAGAAAAAAATTCAAAGTCTTTCTAGAAGAGTATTTTTGAGAATATTTAATAGTAATTTTGCTTTTAGTCAATTGAAGAAGAAAATAATGAAAGACGTGTTAGTTGTTTGAGAACATAATTTGAACCAAAGGCTGAACTATTACCTAAAGCATGATAACAATTCAAATTTTGTGGGGGGAAAAAAAGGAAAAACATTATACAAAAGTTGCTTTCAACATTTTTTTTTTTTTTTGCTTCAAAGCATTCACAAATGAAATAGTAACTTTTTAGTGAATGTTTGGAACCATGTTTTTAAAAGAGCTTCAATGGGTCAAAACAGTATTTGAATTTTCTACCAAGTAATAAAAATTTTAGAATAAAATTTGGAATGTCTTATTAAAACTTTAGGATAAGTTTTAAAGTCTATTCGCATGAGGTTTCTCATAATCATATTTTGTAGGTTTGACTACAAACTATTTTTGAGCGCCATATATAGTTCTTCAAACAAATTTTCAGCTTTTGTCAAAAATAATTTTGATGGAAAGCTCTTTTCAAGATCTAAAACTCTTTTGAATAACCATAACTCTCATAAAAAAAAATGTTTTTAAACATATGAAGCTAAATGCAGCTTTTCATAGACTATACCAAAGTATTACGAGCTGATCAAGACGTTCAATCATGCCTCGCACAGCATCCTCTTCATAAGGGCCAACCATCTCACCAGCAGAGGTAATTAGCGCACCATTTTGACTGTTATGTGTCACGCCCCGGAGTACGGGAGGTGACGTGGCGGAATATTTAGGTTAATTAAATGAGAGTTTATTTGAAATTAAGGGTTTAAAAATCCAATTAAGCAAGAAATAAAGAGATTTTCCACCACATTTTATAAAGAATTTAAAATCATTAAACAAATAACAATAATTGAATAAAAACCGCGAATATGGGTTCCACAACCCACAACTTGTGCACACACATGGATCTGACAATATCACAAATACAATTACAGTCCAAGTACAAATAAAGTTAAGTCTTACATGCCTTGATTAATAAATACAGAGTGTAAACAAATTCTCCTAGTGCTCCTGGGTTCGGTCCGAAGAATCTTCTCCAAACCTAAATGGGAAACCACCTAGAGGGGGGGAATTTAAAACAATAAAACGTGAGCGAAAGGCTCAGTAGGACTAAGTTTTATAAAATAATTTAATGCAAAGAAACAAAACATTATCAGGAGTATACAGAAATAAAACGTTAGATAAATAAATAATTAAATTGAGTAGAACCGTTCTGACACAGAACAGTCTACTCGTCAAATCAAAACACCAATTTACTTTTACCTAGGCAAACCATGATATCACCACCGTAGTGGCCCAGCTGGGTTTCGGGACCTGCCCCCAAGGTCGATCACGACCCGATCTCTGATATGGCATCATGCCTATGTGTTTATTATCATTATCATTCAAAACCCAATTACCGAGTATTGTCAATTACATTCATTATGAAATTCATTTCATGTCACGGTATATAAAAATATAACCGATAAAATCATTTTCAAACAACCGTTGAAAACATTTTGATAGAAATCATTTTCAAAGCCAAATCATTTCAAAACCAGGCTACCAAAGAAATAGGATAGAAGTCCTACCTCAGTACTCGTGCCGGTACCCCACACCGTAATCCCGGTCCGCTATACGTTAGCTCCACGGAACCACGAACAATCCTAGATACAAACTAAGTCAATCAATATCTGGTTCGAAACATTCTATGTTACTAAATCATTTCATGATGTCCTAGTGTGCCATTTGTATCATTAAAATCATCCTATAAGGTTGGGATTTAAATTAGGGTTCAAAACAGTGAAATCGGGTAAAAATCACAAAATTTTCCATGCCTCGGTCGGCCTGCCGGACGCCCTGCTTCGGCCTGCCGAACTGCACAGTTCGGCCTGCCGGAAGCAAAGTTCGGCCTGCCGAACATGTCCCCAGATTCGGCCTGCCGATCGGAAGAACACCGGTCTGCCGATCATCACTTCGGCCTGCCGAACATGAACTTCGGCCTGCCGAACTGGGAAAATCCAGAAATCCCAGCCACGGGTTTCTCGATCCCCAAAATCCAAATCTGAATTCCAACCTGTTTTTCTCAATTCCCAGGCATGAAAAATAACTATAGTTGATAGAAAAACATTCTAAAACATGTTTGGAATCATTTAAACAACATTTGAACTCAAAATCTTCAAAAATCCGAAAATGAGAAAAAGAGGAGAAAGATGAAAATCTTGAATCCAATCCGTTTTTCTTCAATCTAGGTTTAGATTCTAGTTGTTCTAAGCTCATTTAACACAAATCCACGGTTTTCTAAGCTTAAACAAACTTAGATTTCAAAAACACACAAAATCGAAAATTTTGAAAAAGTTTAGAAATTTCGAATCTAACCTCGAATCGAAGCTTCAATCCGCGTTCTCGGTCGCCGAATCACGTCCCCGAGCTTCCTCCGTGCTGTTCCGAAGCTTGGATTCGAATGGAAACCAAAATTTTTTGAAGAAATTAGAGAGAGAGAGAGGCTGCCGAGAGGGAGAGTGAAGAGAGAGAGAGAGAGCTCGTGAGAGTGAGGAGAGAGAGAGAGAAGAGAGAAATAAATAGAGAAAATCGGTGGGCGGTTTTACTGTGCGAAAACCATGTGCCGCCCACAGTTTTGTAAAACAGAGTATTTTTAACATTTTACAAATTGTTGTGTTTTAAAACTCAAAACATCATTTTAAATCAACAAGGAATCTTTTGAACACATCAATTTAACAAAACAACCAGAAACTAAAAATCCAACCAAATAATCTAATTAAAGTTAAAACTTTAATTATGGCACACTAATTCATCATTTACATTACATTAATGTTAAATAAATTTCGGGACGTTACAGCTCTCCACCCCTAAAAGAAATTTCGTCCTCGAAATTTACAACTCATCTCAAAAGCAAAACAAATGCGGATATAACTCCCGCATACCCGACTCTAGTTCCCAAGTGGCTTCATCAACCCCGTGATGCTGCCACACGACCTTTACCAACGGTATCTCACGACGACGCAAGCTAATCACTTTTCCGGTCGATGATCTGAATCGGCACTTCTTCGTACGTCGTATCCTCCTGAACCTGCACATCGCGAAACGATACTATCTTACCCTGCTCAGGTGGACACTTCCTAAGCATAGACACATGAAACACATCGTGCACATGAGAAAGTTCGGGTGGAAGATCAAGCCGATAAGCGACCACACCAACACGCTGAGTGATCTCGAACGGCCCAATATACCTCGGCGCGAGTTTCCCACTCACTCCGAACCGCATAGTTCCCTTACGAGGTGACACCCTCAAGAGAACAAAATCTCCAACCGCGAACTCCAAAGGTCTACGTCTCCTATCTGCGTAGCTCTTCTGCCGACTCTGAGCTGCTCTCAACCGATCCCGAATCACCATGACTTTCTCGTTGCTGTCACGAATCTCATCCGGCCCAAGAATAACTCTATCTTCCGGCTCGGCCCAACACACAGGTGACCGACACGGTCGCCCATACAACGCCTCAAATGGTGCCATACCGATACTCGCCTGATAACTGTTGTTGTACGCGAACTCCGCCAAATGCAAACATTGCTTCCAATTCCCGCCGAAGTCCAACGCACAAGCACGCAACATATCCTCGAGAACCTGAATAACCCGCTCAGACTGCCCATCAGTCTGAGGATGAAACGCCGTACTGAAGTTCAAATCCGTACCCAAAGCCTCCTGAAAACTCCTCCAGTACTTAGCATTAAACCTGGTGTCTCGATCAGAGGTGATGGACAAAGGAACTCCATGCAACCTCACAATGTTTTGCATATACAACTCCCCGAGAATCTTCCTGGAACACGTCGACCTAAACGGAATGAAATGCGCCGATTTCGTCAACCTGTCGACCACAACCCAAACTGCATCATGCCGCTGCTCCGTCCTCGGCAAACCTGTGAGAAAATCCATCGTCACATGCTCCCATTTCCACCCTGGAATAGGAAGCGGCTGAAGCTGACCTGCAGGCTTCTGATGCTCGGCTTTCACCTGAAGACACGTCGAACACTTGGCCACGTACTCTCGAACATCTTTCTTCATGCCTCTCCACCAATAGTGCCTCTTCAAATCACGATACATTTTGGTGCTCCCCGGATGAATAGCGAACTGAGACCTATGAGCTTCATCTAGAACGGCTTTCGTCACCTCGGCGATAACTGGAACTGCAAGACGCTCCCGGAAGTACAACGATCCATCTGCATGCACGCTCCATTCTTCAAACTGCTCCCCGTTCTGAATCCGCGACCAAATCCCCTGTAAATGCTGATCCTGCCACTGACCTTGCTTCACCATCCGAACAAGAGCTGGAGTCGCTTCCACATGATACAACAAAACTCGATCACCGTCTTCATGATACTGTAGCCGATACTCACTCACTGTCGCATCCCTGCTCCAGTCCTCAAAAATCAAACAAGCGAGAATCCCTGAAGACTTCCTGCTAAGCGCGTCCGCTACCACATTAGCTTTCCCGGGATGATACTGCAACGCGAAATCATAATCCTCCATGTACTCCACCCATCTGCGCTGCCTCAAGTTGAGATCCCTCTGAGTGAACAAATGCCTCAAACTCTTGTGATCGGAGAAGACCTGAAACGATGCTCCATACAAGTAACATCTCCAAATCTTCAGCGCGTAGATCACCGCTGCAAGCTCTAAATCGTGAGTAGGATAATTCCGCTCGTGAGGTCGTAGCTGTCTCGATCCGTACGCAACCACACGTCCATGCTGCATCAACACGCATCCAAGTCCGCGCCCTGAAGCATCAGCATAAACCTCATACGGCTCGTCACTACTAGGAATAACCAACACTGGAGCTGAAGTCAACCGGTTCTTCAATTCCTGAAAAGCAGACTCACAGTCTTCATCCCACTCAAACCTGACATTTTTCCTGATCAACCTCGTCAACGGAGCTGCAATCTTCGAAAAGTCCTTTACAAATTTCCTGTAATATCCAGCAAGACCTAAGAAGCTGCGAATCTCCGCTACATTCCTTGGTCGTTCCCACTCTAATATAGCTTCAATCTTGGACGGATCCACTGAAATACCATGCTCCGAGATGACATGACCCAGAAATTTGACCTCGGTCAACCAGAACTCACACTTTTCCCTCTTAGCATACAACTGGTGCTCCCGCAGAGTCCGAAGCACGATCCGAAGATGCTGCTCATGCTCCTCCCATGTCTTAGAATACACAAGAATATCATCGATGAACACGATCACAAACTGATCCAGATACGGCCTAAAAATCCTGTTCATCAAATCCATAAAAGCTGCCGGAGCATTCGTCAACCCAAAAGACATAACCAGAAACTCGAAGTGCCCATACCGAGTCCTAAAAGCTGTCTTGGGAATATCCTCTTCCTTGATTCTGAGCTGATGATAACCTGAACGCAAGTCAATCTTCGAGAAGTATCGCGAACCTCCCAACTGATCAAATAGCTCATCAATCCTAGGCAAAGGATACTTGTTCTTTACCGTAACACGATTCAGCTGCCGATAATCCACACATAACCTGAGAGTCCCATCGTGCTTCTTAGCGAACAAAACTGGTGCTCCCCACGGAGATGTGCTATTCCGAATATATCCTTTATCAGCAAGCTCCTGAAGTTGCTTCCTCAATTCCTTCATTTCTGCCGGCGCCATCCGATAAGGTGCCATAGAAATCGGTGATGTCCCTGGAAACAACTCGATACCAAACTCAATCTCCCGATGCGGTGGTAATCCTGATAACTCGTCGGGGAAGACATCCTCGAACTCACCAACCACCGGAATCGCTACACTACTACTGGAAACATAGGGCTCGCAATCTAGATTGGCAAGAAAAGCAAAACAATCTAGATTCCTTCGCCCTCCTAGACATGACTTCATGAGACGCTCACTCATTAGCCAATCACCACCACCCTGGTAAGTGATCACCGTTCCCCTATCAGACACTAGGGTCACTTTTCTAAGTTGGCAGTCCACAACTGCACTATACCTGGACAACCAGTCCATCCCTAAAATCACATCATAGGAACTCATGGGGAGTATAATCAAATCACTTTTCAAAATCTCATCCCCAATCTTTATTTTACAAGATTTACACATACTATTCACACACACCCGCCCCAAAGGAGAAGTTATAACTAGGGGTTCATTAAACTCTTCTACTTCTAATCCCAAGGCATGTACAAAGGAACTCGAAATGAGAGAATGAGAGGCACCGGTATCAAATAAAACGCGAGCTAGAGATCTAGAAACCAAAACCATACCATCGACAACCGCGTTACCAATCTGAGAATCTGACCCTCCAGATGCCATTGCATGAACCTGCACTGGCGCTTTCCCTTTTCCTCTACCGACATTGCTGGGTCCTGCATTACTCGGCCGATGCTGCTGAGATGGAGACGACTGCACACTACCTGTACTCGGCGCTCTATACTGAGGAACACTGCGCTGAAAATACTGCGGCTGCTGTCCCCGTGCCGGATATGAGAATTGCTGAGGAGAAAACTGCGGATACTGCAACTGCGGGTACTGCGGAGGCGGAGGTAGGGTCTGAGGCTGAGGCTGAGATGAACGACTGGCATCCTCCCCGGTCTGCGATCCAAGACGAGCACTCCTGATCGGGCAATTCCTCTTGATGTGTCCGGGCTGCTGACAGAAATGACAATGAAAGCTGTAGGGGTTGCTGCGCCCGCTGCCAGACGAACTGCTACTGCCACTGGTCGCACCGCCTTGCTTGCCTTTCCCCGGAGCTGGACGACTACTGGTGCTCTTCCTGCCACTCCTCTGCGGTCCTCCTGAAGCCTTGGCTCGGTCCTCACAATACTGCACGTAGTCGTTCTCCACGGAGATCGCCGACGACACAAGCTCTCCGAAACTCCTAAGCCGTAGAGCAACCAACTGCCGCCGAATAGAAGCCTTGAGTCCTTCCTGAAACTTGATGCATTTCTCGCGCTCCTGATGCCACAGCTGATGGAGCAAACCTAGCTAACTCGCTAAACTTTGCCTCATACTCCCGAACTGATAGATCACCCTGCTGCAGTCTATAAAACTCAGCTGCCTTCTGATCTCTATATCCCTGCGGAAAATACCGATCATAGAACAGATCCTCGAACTTGTCCCAACCGATATCGCCACCGCGCTCCAGACGCTTAGTTTGTTTCCACCAGGTGTTAGCGCCACCCTCGAGCTTATATGCCGCAAACTCCACACGATACTCCTCAGGCACACCAAGGGTATCCAGATGCTTCAAGATCGAATCCAACCAATACTCTGCTAACTGCGGATCCCCATTGCCATCAAAAGTCGGAATAGACGCCCGCCGAAATTCCTTAAAGAAAGCATGCCGACTACCAACACTGGAGTCTTCCTGGTCTAGTCCTGGCTGCCATCTGCCGGAAAGCCGCAATCATAGACCTCATCAGGCCCTCATCATTTCCGAACTCGGCGTCAGCTGTCGAACGACGTCTAGGTGCCATTCTCTCACTTCTGAAAACAAAATTTGGACTGTCAGAGGTATTTCATTGTCAAACCTATGTGTGCACAATTCCCAAGGTTCATAACCTTGAGCTCTGATACCATTCTGTCACGCCCCGGAGTACGGGAGGTGACGTGGCGGAATATTTAGATTAATTAAATGAGAGTTTATTTGAAATTAAGGGTTTGAAAATCCAATTAAGCAAGAATTAAAGAGATTTTCCACCACATTTTATAAAGAATTTAAAATCATTAAACAAATAACAATAATTGAATAAAAACCGCGAATATGGGTTCCACAACCCACAACTTGTGCACACACATGGATCTGACAATATCACAAATACAATTACAGTCCAAGTACAAATAAAGTTAAGTCTTACATGCCTTGATTAATAAATACAGAGTGTAAACAAATTCTCCTAGTGCTCCTGGGTTCGGTCCGAAGAATCTTCTCCAAACCTAAATGGGAAACCACCTAGAGGGGGGGAATTTAAAACAATAAAACGTGAGCGAAAGGCTCAGTAGGACTAGGTTTTATAAAATAATTTGATGCAAAGAAACAAAACATTATCAGGAGTATACAGAAATAAAACGTTAGATAAATAAATAATTAAATTGAGTAGAACCGTTCTGACACAGAACAGTCTACTCGTCAAATCAAAACACCAATTTACTTTTACCTAGGCAAACCATGATATCACCACCGTAGTGGCCCAGCTGGGTTTCGGGACCTGCCCCCAAGGTCGATCACGACCCGATCTCTGATATGGCATCATGCCTATGTGTTTATTATCATTATCATTCAAAACCCAATTACCGAGTATTGTCAATTACATTCATTATGAAATTCATTTCATGTCACGGTATATAAAAATATAACCGATAAAATCATTTTCAAACAACCGTTGAAAACATTTTGATAGAAATCATTTTCAAAGCCAAATCATTTCAAAACCAGGCTACCAAAGAAATAGGATAGAAGTCCTACCTCAGTACTCGTGCCGGTACCCCACACCGTAATCCCGGTCCGCTATACGTTAGCTCCACGGAACCACGAACAATCCTAGATACAAACTAAGTCAATCAATATCTGGTTCGAAACATTCTATGTTACTAAATCATTTCATGATGTCCTAGTGTGCCATTTGTATCATTAAAATCATCCTATTAGGTTGGGATTTAAATTAGGGTTCAAAACAGTGAAATCGGGTAAAAATCACAAAATTTTCCATGCCTCGGTCGGCCTGCCGGACGCCCTGCTTACGGCCTGCCGACCTGCACAGTTCGGCCTGCCGGAAGCAAAGTTCGGCCTGCCGAACATGTCCCCAGATTCGGCCTGCCGATCGGAAGAACACCGGTCTGCCGATCATCACTTCGGCCTGCCGAACATGAACTTCGGCCTGCCGAACTGGGAAAATCCAGAAATCCCAGCCACGGGTTTCTCGATCCCCAAAATCCAAATCTGAATTCCAACCTGTTTTTCTCAATTCCCAGGCATGAAAAATAACTATAGTTGATAGAAAAACATTCTAAAACATGTTTGGAATCATTTAAACAACATTTGAACTCAAAATCTTCAAAAATCCGAAAATGAGAAAAAGAGGAGAAAGATGAAAATCTTGAATCCAATCCGTTTTTCTTCAATCTAGGTTTAGATTCTAGTTGTTCTAAGCTCATTTAACACAAATCCACGGTTTTCTAAGCTTAAACAAACTTAGATTTCAAAAACACACAAAATCGAAAATTTTGAAAAAGTTTAGAAATTTCGAATCTAACCTCGAATCGAAGCTTCAATTCCGCGTTCTCGGTCGCCGAATCACGTCCCCGAGCTTCCTCCGTGCTGTTCCGAAGCTTGGATTCGAATGGAAACCAAAATTTTTTGAAGAAATTAGAGAGAGAGAGAGGCTGCCGAGAGGGAGAGTGAAGAGAGAGAGAGAGAGCTCGTGAGAGTGAGGAGAGAGAGAGAGAAGAGAGAAATAAATAGAGAAAATCGGTGGGCGGTTTTACTGTGCGAAAACCATGTGCCGCCCACAGTTTTGTAAAACAGAGTATTTTTAACATTTTACAAATTGTTGTGTTTTAAAACTCAAAACATCATTTTAAATCAACAAGGAATCTTTTGAACACATCAATTTAACAAAACAACCAGAAACTAAAAATCCAACCAAATAATCTAATTAAAGTTAAAACTTTAATTATGGCACACTAATTCATCATTTACATTACATTAATGTTAAATAAATTTCGGGACGTTACAGTAACCTTGCCTTGGACTTCTAAGGGGAACGACCAATTTGTGAAAAGATGGCGTCGCTTCTTGATTTATCAATGTACTACCTCCTGCACCTACCACTGGGGTTATCCCATGCATCCAACTTTAAACGTGCACAAGCTTATCTAGTCACAGCTAATTTTGTACGAGCCATGACTTTGAGTTTGAGAGATTGTCTCTAGCTGTTGTTCCCAAAAGTAATGATCATAAAATGTACAACGCAATCTTAATACGCGTGTTCTGATACATTGGTGGCGAGTTGATGATCGAGACTCCCGATTAGGCTCCACATGACGCCCCATCACCAGATGGTAGACGCAAGTAGTGCACTATGTCAACCAGTTTCGTCTTCTTTTGGGCTAACTCAGGAGATTGACTCGAGTTCCCAACTAGTTTGTACTGAGACATTGGGCTAGACCCTTCTTGATCCATCAATGACGTACAACCCGCACACACCATTGGAGTTGTCCTATCCAACCAGCTCTTCACACATAAGTTTTCCACCCCATCACCATTAATCGCAGAAAAAAGGGCATGGAAGAAGGCTTTAAATTCGATAAAATGACTAGTAGGGTGGAGCTATCTTATATCTTTAAGGTAAACATACAAGAATTTCTTCTTATGAACGTCCAATATTTCATTGAGGATCAGCCCTATTACGTCGATTTAACATTTTCAATTGAAGTCTCTCAAAATATATAGCTTTTACTTGTGGTTCACTCGTTTAACTTTATTTATTAATCTTCTATGAATTATTCATTAGACCGAATGTATCTCGTAATTTTGTTTATAAAGTACACTCATCATTTTTGTGATTGTGTTTCTCTGTCCAATTTACTAGTCTTCCCCTCACATAGGATAAATGGGCGGTCTCTTCTAAACCTTATCCCGTTCGAGCTCTCATAGCATTTGTTTTTCTTTATTCTCTGCTACATGTCTGTACTCTTTCCCTCGCTTTGAAAAGATCTAGGCTTTTTGGTATTTTGTTTAAGGAGTCAAATCTATACCGCATTTATTGTTGTGTCGACTCTCCACAATTACCCCACCCAAATCCTTTGTATTAATTATTTAGCTTTGAAAAGTTTTTTATTGTTGAGTCAAAATTAGCATAACTACTCCACCAAAATCTCTTATACCAATGAATTAACTTAAAATAATTTACTTTTTATTTTTAGAATATTACTTTCTAATTCAAAATTATTATTTCATCATTTAGAATAACTCTTGCCTTTTTCTTCTTGAATTCAAATTAAGAACGTTGCTTTTGTCATGGGCAATCTTACACTAGGCATATGGTTTTTTGAATTAGTACATAAAGAAGAAAATCATTCTAAACAAACAAGAAAAAAATTAAAATTACATATCTGTAACTCAATAATCAAAGTTTGAAAAAGAGAATAAACCATTATATTAAAATTATTAATGCATTATTCGAGTTTACATTAACATTTAAATTTAGCATTATAATGCATCACCCTTTTTTGTAATTCATAAGCCACATCCTAATCATATACTAATTTCCTAAGCAAATTATTACTATCACTTTATCCATTAATAAATTCAGTGTTATCTCTAATTTCTATATATATAATCTGTAACAGAATGTATATAACCATTCAATCAAAATTTTATTTTCATTATAATAAAACAAGATTATAAGCTAATTATTAGAAAGTGACTTAGTGTTGATCCACAAAATTTTACAATCTTATTAAATGTTTGCAGACATACGAAATAACCCTGATAAATACATAGTCTGAACTCTAAAACATATGCTTCTCCTACGACATTCAACATAAAATTCACAAATATATACGTATGTGTGTATATATATATATCAAAATCGTCCTTTAAAATGCTACACATAATTAAAAACTAATACTTTAAAATAAAAACTATTTAGAGTTAAATAATTAATATAAAGGATTTAGGTGGGGTAATTATGAAGATTTGACACTATAATAAATGCAAAATATATTAAAAAAGAGAAACACAATCATAAAAACTGATATAGACAAAGTGACTCGAATGTTAAACTTTTAATGCATAGAATAGCATGATATACTTAGCCTACCAAATAATTCCTCTTAATCTGCAGAGTTTTCAAGGTTGACGTCAATTGAGAACAATATTATTCATGATTTTGATACCGAATTTCTTTTGAAAATTGACTCCTAATTTCAGTCCAAATTAACATGTACTTTTTATCCGAGAAAATACGTGTCCATGTTCTTAGATATTAGTTATATAGAACACGCACACCGAGAAAATTCCACTCCAATTAGGAAGGACTTTTGTATATAACAAATGAGTAATAGCGAATATGCACTCTTTCAGAAAGTCACATATGGACCAAGAGTGATAATTATTGTACAGAAAATTTTAAAGATATAATTTAATTTGAAAGTCCCTCCATGTTAATATGGTGTTATGGGATCCAATAATTGACAAAGCTAAAAACAGACAAAAAGACCAATAAAGAAAACAAGGTAATTACAACAGAGAATCTGCAATGCCTCCCTGGCACCACGTTACTCTTTACATAAAGAAAATATGAAAATGTATGTGTGTGCATACACACATATTTATGTGTACTTATTTATTTAAGCTTATCTATAATTATATATGGATAAAACAAATTAATCTACTATTTTTTTTTCTTTAAAAGAGTTTATAGTTCTGATTGATCCATATCAATGCAAGTGCCTTCATATAAATAGTTAGTTACTAGCCGCAACACCTGGCATTTTCCCAAAGCGCGGTGGTAATATGATTCAAGTTGCTTTTGCTTAAAAAAAAAAAAAAAAGAACAACTTACCTTTCAAGAAAAAGAAGAGCAATGAACAGTTGTTTAGATATTTGTTTATAGAAATCTGTTTGTGAGTTTCCGTATCAGAGTCATTTGAAAGAGTGGTTGAAATCAATAATTTTAGTTTGAGAACTGTAATATATGAGAACTTTATACTATTATATTTTTTCTTATTGTAGCATGTGAGAGCTTTTATACTGTTCACAGTTATACGGTTCTAAGCGTTCTTAAGTGGTTGATCCTCCCTTTTTTAAGTGTTGATTCTCCAAAACGAGTTTTCAAATTTTGAAAATTTGGAAACGAAAACTGATCGACTTGGATAATTGCCACTGAGCTTTGCTAGCTCCAAATTCGGGATGCATTTAATTGGACGGCTGCTCTAATTTTATTTCTAGAATTAATAATGCTAAATAATAAGGTGACCAGATCACTATGATGGGAATTATTAGGCATTTAGCCAAAATTTCTTATTTGAGGGGAGCCAGATAACTTTTAAAGCTTAAGGCCAAGCTAATATTTATTTCTCTTTCAAAATTTTAAAATGACTAATATGTACTGGCTTTGAACTGGAAATGAGAGACACGAACCGACAAATAAATTGTACATTGAAAGGAAAACATTTCACTTTTGCTTTTTGTTATTAAAATTTATTATATTGTTATTATTTCTTTAATAGGCTTTGTTAGTTTTTTATTTCCATTTGTTTTCTGAAATAAAAATGATCTAAAAAGAAAACTACAAGAAAGAAACTATATGGAATAGGAAAGCAACGGGCAAGATGTGAACTTGGAGAAATTTGTTGGGTTTGGTGTCCTAAAAGCTGTGACATTGTACATATTGTTAATAAATAAATAAAATGACATTTATTATTATTTTGGTTGATTATATGTATTATGAATACATTTATAAACATCAAGAAAATTCCATGATTATTTATGTGACTATAAATTTAGCATATAAGTGTTATTTGTTTGGGGATAAAATTTATAGATAATAATCTAAATAGTCCGTAATAATTAATTAAAGTTTGGGATCTTTAATTAAAAATTACAAGTACGGTCCAATCTCATCTAAAATGGAATAGTCATTATCCAGACTATTAATGTAGAGACATTGGGTTAGAGGTACTTTATATAATGAGATTATATAGGACTGGACCAGATAAATTATGAATCTCTAATAATCATCCGTTACAAATAGAGTATTCAAATTTATCACTATGATGATCATATATTTGACAGTCTTAATCCTGAGTATTTATTAGACTCCTATTTATTACATTATGTTTTTTGACTTGCATGGTAAGATTTGTCTAAGCACAGATTATAACTTAGCATCTTGGAAACATAAAGTAATAAATGGCTGGGAATAATATTATACAGATATGGAATCCATTCCTTCCCTATGGAAGTTAGAAAAATAGTTCTTTTGAGTGATAATTCAAGGTTTGAACAGTAGAGCGCTCGTTCATAATAAGATCATGAATTAATTGTTCATTAGAGAATTATTGGAACTCAAGGATAAAGATGTAATAAGAGAGGTGAACGGAAATTGAACCTAGCTCTTATTATGAACTATTTATGGAGGACTGACTTATATGTAATGATTATATCAATGGACTACTCGTTAATTTTCTTTGAGTAATTCTACTATAATCTCAAGAGTTCAGTTTCAGGTTTTTAGTGGAGTAACACTGAAACTAATAAATTTGGCACATTAATTAAAGAGTTTAATTAAATGTCAAATTTATTGGAGCTTGGGTTATAGGTCCATAGGTCCCCAATACCACCTCTGTAACACTATATTAGATTTTGCATAGAATGAATTATACATGTTTAATTTAGAATTTTTGAATTCTGAATTAATTTTTCACACTTGAATTATTAACGTGACACAGAAAAATGTTCTCTGTGACACATAATGTAATGTGATAAATGCTGTCATATTTAACTGAGCATTAGTTAATTAATTGATTATTGTTAAAATCTATTCTTAAATAAATATGATTTATTTTTGAATTTAGATTTAGATATATATATATATATATATATATGGTTTTGAACCAAATCTTTTTATATATATATATAAGATTTTATAATATATTAATATATATATATATATATTAATATAATATTATAATTAAAAAAAAAAAAAAAGGGAAAGCCGTGAATGAGATTCACGCTTCCCCCCAACACACACATATATATATATATATGTATTCGGTCAAAAAGTCAAAGTCAAAGTAAAAAAAAAAAAAGGAAGAAGGCAAACTCTCATTCACGGTAACTTTACTTTACATATATATACATGTGTGTGTTACCGAAAAAAATAGAATCGGGTAACAGGAAAACGGAAAAGAAAAGAAGAAAAAGGAAAGGAAAAGAAAAGGAAAGAAAAATTACTAATGGCTCAGTTATAAAAAGGGAGAGATAACAGTTATCTTAGTAATTTTTATTTACATAATGTTTAGAGAGAAAAACTGAGAGTTCTTCTCTAAAGAAAAAGGTTTGCTATTTCATGTGTTGAGTACATAACAGATTCAGAAAAGTGTGAGGATAATTCATTCTTGCAGTTTGACGCCCACTCGTCTTTCCATTGGTGTGGAGGCCTGATTTGGAAGATCGTGGTGTCAAAGAGGAAAGCTAGGATACCCTGATAGTCTTCAAAAGGTTAGTAAAAATTCCTAAAGCTTTCTGTAATTAAAATTATATATCTATTCTTGATGAACAAAGTTTTTAGAAAATTTTTGTTTGTCAACGATCCGTTCCTTCCGCTGCGTTTCATGTTTTAATTCCAACAAAATTTTCTAAACAAGATGATAATAATATAAAAATTGAAAACAACTTCTCTTAAAAAAAAATTGAGAAATTAGTATTTGTTCAAGGACAGGTCAGTCGTCCACGTTGCCTCTATTATTAGCGATAAATAAAATGAGTGAGGAACTGCCTTTGTTTACGCTGCCGAGGTGGGGCGACTTTTGTTATCCCTTGCTGCAGGTCCCCAAATAAAAAAAAAAAAGGGTCAACGCCCACTCTTATTTTAAAAGAAAAAATCTTTTCATCCTATGTGTTGGAGGTCTGGCCCCCTTAGGGGACGGGCAGGATGGGTAACTACGTCGCTGGGCTTAATTGTGGTACGCATTCTAAAAATGACAAGATGAAAGTACTCGCTTGTTGTGTTTGTTTGAATGGAGAGACAGGGGGTGGCGGTGTTTGAAGAAAGAGAGAGGTGGAGGGAGAGATGAGTTCTTAGTTTGGTTAAAGAGAAGAGAGGAGGACAAGGAGAGATAAAGGATTGATTTCTCCTCCTATGAAAATGACTATTTTACTCTTCAAAAAACCTATTAACAAATATTAAAATGGACAACGTCGTAATAACTAGACAAACTATTATTTAGGAAGAAAGATAATAATTATTTTTATTAGTAGTTTGAACTAATTTGAATCAATTTTTAAATTAAAAAATCTATTGATTCGATAGCCTTAGATAGCTTAGTCGATTTAGTACTTGTGATATCAATTTATATAGAGTTCATTGGTTTCTCTTTATTAACGAATGCCTAAGAAAGAGGCAAGTAAATTTTATAGAACTTTTGTGAAGTAAATAGTTAAAATATTTGAAGTATATGACATATTTACTAGGTTAATATTTTTATCTATTAGAAGTAAATGATTTATTTATCCTAATAAATAAATTATTTATGAAGATGCTATGTATTTCAAATATTTTAAAATAAATATGTGTTTTACTTCATTAGTTTTTTAAAAAAATTATATGTATTGTATATTTTGTTGTATTTGTTTTAAATCTATAAATATAAGCACATTGTCGAAACATATTAAATCTTTTTATTCTCTTCTATTTTTTACTTTTTTCTTTAATTTTTAATATTATTATTCGCTCAAACTTTCTTTGTTCCAAACAATTTAAAGGATTGTTTTAATTCTCTCCATTCTTTTAATGGATGTAGGCAACCACCCATCGATCTATTAAGCTACAAAATTTAAAACTAGTGGTATTTTATTATGTAAAGGCATCTTTGTTACTCAAAGAATATTCTCATTATATCTACCCATATTACGACTTTTAAAAGTGTAGTATGATATGTATTTTTTCCATTATAATCATCAATAATAGCACATGAAGCATGCATGATTGATGAAATTAAAAAGAAAAAAAAGTACTATACACTCTTTTTATAATTATTCCGTCAAATTGTTGTTAATTACTTATTCATTTCTATTAGAATCAATAAGAGGATAATTATTAGTTTATCCCTAGCATCTGCATCACCATGTGCAAGCGCAACCGGTTTGTTATTTGATCCACAATTGTCATATTATGGACCCCACTCCGTTAAAAATGTATAATTATTAGATGACAACTTTTTCCAAATCCCCATGGTGAAACAGAAATAGACAAATGATTGAATTAAATTCATTCTAGCTAATCTAGCTAGTATATTTACTAGTATAAAAAAGTTTTAGAACAAAAATCACACTTACACCACTTTTACATAATATAAAAGTTTCATCTGACCAATCCAAAATACATTATTTTATGTCTTTAGTTTGGTCTTACTTCACGTTTTTAGATAGAAAATTAAACAGTACTTTCACTTTCCAAAGAAAAAAAAAAACAAAACATCTTATAGATACTATATATCTTTCTGAAAAATGATTTTTAAAATTTTTTTAAAGAAAATGTTTTTTTAAGAATAAAATATAGAGATTATTTCGAGAAAATTATAAAGAGATATTTTGTTTATGTTTTCAAAAAGACCTGTTGAATATAAACTCTAAAGAATGAATAACTGGATGAATATAAGCTCTAAAAAATGAATAAGGGGAAATTAAAAAAAAAAAAACTTTGAATTGCTTTCTAATTCTTTTAGTAAAAATACAAATTTGTCTTGTTCTCATATATTTGTTTCCGTTTTCAAAACGAGGTTACAAAGAAACATTATTTTCAAATCTTTTATAAAGTAACTTTATAGAGAAATGTAATGAATAACAATTTCAAAAACATACAAGGACTTTATCACTACTAATTCCAAAATAACAATTCAAAGATTAGTAGATTCGAAACACAGAGAACAAATCTGCAAGCTAAAGGACTTTACTTTATTGCATTAGCTGTACTCCATTTTCAGGGAACTATATGAATTCAAGAGTTCATATGTAAATTTGATTTGAGTTGCACATTAGTCGTGAAAAGTTATAAAAGATGTTGGGTATATAATAAGTGTACACACACACATAAATTATTTCTATGTATGAAAATTTAGCAGGTTGGGATCATGACTAATTTAGAACAAATTAGCAAATTAATTAGTAAATTGGGAAAAGAAGATTTGATAGTTAGAAATTAATAACGTAAATTGCTCAACAAATCCTTTAACTATTTAAAAGGTAACTTATTGGCCTCGTTCTTTTTTTTAACTTAGCTAACCCAAAACTTAAAAAATAGATACAAAAAGGACTAAATTGACTTACGGATATTAATTTCTTTGTTTTTTTTTATCACATGATTGTCATATGGTCATCGTTTACTTTGAAAAGATTAAAACACCCTAGTTAAATTAACTATTATTTAACAAAAGTTAAAAAACAAAATAAAACAAAAACAAATCATAAAACTTTCATCTTCCTCAACTCGGGCCATCTTCTTCAACTCTAGCCAACGAAACTCAAGCCCCCGTCAAACCCAGTTACAAAAAAGCAAAATCAAAACCAGATCAAAATAAAAAGATCAATAACCAATTACAAAAACATCAATATCAACAACTCATTTCAACTCATCTTCCCTAACTCTAGCCTGAAACAACCTCACTAGCGAACACTCATTCTTGTCGTTGCTTCGATCTTTCCTGTCCACTTTGTGAGTTACCATGAGTTTCGACAACAAGAAACAACCATATTGGACTAAAAAATTTAACACCAAACCCAGAAATTCATAAATTCATACCAAAACCAAAACCAAATAATAAAATAAAAAATACGGTAGCAAGCTTTCCTCCATGTCACCCCTTCCTTTGATCTTTCATGCCCACTCTTATCGCAAGCCGCCACAAGCTTCGCTAGCAAGAAATAGTCATACTAACAATAATCTTTCAAACCAAAACCAATTATAAATTCAATTCAACAACATTTTTAGACCAAAAAAATCAAGTGGAACAATCATACCTAATAGAACAATCATGGGGATCCCTCTTTATTTTTCTCCGATTCATTGAAATATATGAAAAAAAAAAACATAAAACAAAGAAAAACCCATAACAAATTTACATGCTAAAACATAAAACAAAGAAAAACCCACAACAAATTTACATGCTAATCAAATTGGTTTTTTGATTTTCAAATATTTCATTTTTTCTGTAATTTTGTTGTGTTGAATCTAATCCCAAATTCCGACTGGTTTGGGACTCACGAAGGCTCATGGTCTTCGACAAAGAGCTTCTTCAACAACAACTATAGAGAAAAGAAGTCTAAAGCCTTCTAACCTTCGTCAGCATCGGCATCATCGCCAAGCATAGACTGGTTCATGGGATCCATCAGGATCACGATGGAGGGGGATCTCAACGAGGCTATGATAGGTTTCCAATTGAGGGAGCAACGATGATCGCAGCGGCTAGGAGCGACGATTGGTTGGCGGCAGGATCTAAGAGAGAGATAAGAAGAAGAAAGGGGAGGAGGAGGAGAAGGAGGAGGAGAGATGGTGGGGGTGCAACAAGGGGTGGTCAACGCCGGAGGCGGTAGGAGGGGGTTGGGTCTGGTTCGTCCAGGGTGGGATAGAGTGTACAGTAAATATTAATCTAAGATTAATCTTTTTTTTTTTTATGTTTTAATCTTTTTTTATGTTTTATAATTTAGTTAAGTTTATTTTTATTAAAATATAATAAAAATATTATTATTTTATTAAAACACCCTTGATGTTGAGCCATGTGCACTGCCGATGATCAAAGAAATTAAGGAAATTAACGAAAGTCTGTCAAGTAAGTTCTTTGCACTATTTTTTTGAGTTCCGTTAGTTGAGCTAAAAAAAGACTGAGACCAGTAAGTTATTTTTAAATAGTTTAAGTACTTGTTGAGCGATTTACTCAAATTAAAAATGAGATTTTGTATGCAGTTTACTTTTTCACTTTTTTGACATATAGTGATTATTTTCTGATTTTGCAATAATTAATAGGATTTTATTGCATGTTTCTATAATATACCTTCCACTTTGGCATTATCATAGTAGGCTATAAATTGCATGCTTTAATGTTTGAACGGTACCACGGTGGTTTTGTATGCAGTTTACTTTTTCACTTTTTTGACATATAGTGATTATTTTCTGATTTTGCAATAATTAATAGGATTTTATTGCATGTTTCTATAATATACCTTCCACTTTGGCATTATCATAGTAGGCTATAAATTGCATGCTTTAATGTTTGAACGGTACCACGGTGGTTTATGGTGACCACAAAGTCTATTAGGATAATTGCAGAGATATTGGTAATATTATTACTGGTTTCCGCTATTAACATAGAATAACATCTCCTTTGACCAAAAATAAGAGCATAATATAGAGGTGGGTGGTGGAATTAAAGAAGACTAAGAAGAAAACAAAACAAATTCCAAATTAATTGTGTACATACAATTAGTATCAAAACCAAGAAAGGTGATCTTTTTTAATAAAACTTGTTCTTAATGGAAATTACTTATATCATCTAGACACAAATGCAAGCTATGGCAATGAAATGTTCTTACATAAATGATCAATTATTAAAACCATGATAGTAATGGAATTAAAATTTTAGCTACTATAGCAGATGCAATTAAAATTTAACCAATTTTAAACAAGTAATTACTCATATTTTTTATATAACTCAAAACTTATAAATATGTGGATGTTTTAGAAATAAAATGGCCATATATAGCTTATAATATGTAAACCCCCTACGTAGCTGTTATTGGTCAATCATATAAATCCTAATTGTTAGTCCAACAAAAGTTACCAACATCATGCATATCCTTAATTCTATGCAACAAGTGTGTTTACATATATCCTAATATTTTAATGGATTTTTACTTATATTAGTAAAGGGATAAAAAAATACCCACAAGGATTAGGTAACTCTGAATCTTCATATTTTTATCAAATTTTGTTAAAATTATTACCTTTTCGTAACATAGTTCTATTGTAATTCGACCAATAAAAACGATACACTAATATATATGTTTTATACCTTATTACAAAAATTCCTCTCATATTATTACTACAATTTTGCACACGAGCCCATTTACCTGCGAGACCTACATTATATAAACAAGCAAAAATTTTAACTTGCTACAGGTTACAACATAAGATCGGATTTAGAGATCCTCTAAAACCTATTCTCCATTTATCGATCGTATTTAATTATATCATTTTTTAATTTAATATAAGATGCTCTAATATATATAAATTTAATTATAATATTACATTACCTAATATAAACGAAAATTCTGAACTATAATCACTACAAGCATGGCCTTTAGCAACAACACTATTAGCGACGACATTTTTTGTCTCTAATAATCAAATATTCCTTAAATTTATTTACCTCGGACAAGTCGTTGCAAAAATTAATTGTGTCGATATTTCATCGCATATAATCGAGTATTAGCAACAACACGTCATCACAAATAGCTTAAAAAATATGCTTTCACATTTGCGACGATATACAGCTGGCACTAATGGATCAAAGATATTGATTCCAAGAGTATTTAAGATGACATGTTGTTGTAAATGGTTAAATTTTGAATATTTTGGCGAAAATTTTGTGGTGAGTTTAGTGGTTCTCGAAAAATTATTTGCGACGGCCTTTAAAAATTGTCATCGTAAAAGGGGGTTTTTGATTTTCTTTTACCATCTAAATCAAAACAACATTTTTTTGTTTTTTGCAACAATAAATCTCATCGCAAAAGTTTTTACATATAAACCAGCTTGCATAAACTTCTTCCTGATTTTTCCCAAATTCATCTCTCATTTTCTCTAATTCTCACTTTTCCTTTGGGCTTTGTGTTGGAAAAATGGGTAACTAGTAGAATTTTTTAAAAAGTTTAAATCAGAGTTTTTTTCAAAAACAAATTAGACATGCTATATGCAAAAATTGTCTAGATCTTACTAACCTTTATATGCCGAAGAGCTCTTGCAATCTATGAAGAGAAGAATATTCCAAAAGAGCATCAATCAACTAGTCTTCTTTGCTATTCTCTATCCACGATCGGAGTGTATATGGGCACATGGCGTTCAACTCTTCCTCAGTGACTCTCCTTCCAACAAATTGAGAAGACCTAGAGCAAAGGATCATGATTATGAACAAAAGCTTTTAAGGAGTTTCAGAGCATCTAATACTATAGTATTCACTCTTAACTTCTCAACTGATCTAAATAACATAGAAAATCCACTCTTTATTTATAAAGGTCGTCTCAAAGGTTGATCATTATCAAATAAGGCCTCAAAAATTATAATCTGAATCAACTTCTAATAAAATCACGTCAAAAACACGTGATCAAATTAACGTTACATCGACAGGCCAAATTAATAGATTGGCCTACTGAACTTGCTACATCAACAGGCCAAACTAAATGATTGGCCTGCCGAACTTATTATAATATGATCCCTAAAAATGTTTTATTTTTCACTTGAGATTCTTTGGATAGAGCCTTAGTTTTAATTCAAATAACTCAATAGAGAAGTTTTCTTATTAAAACAATCATATCTAGATAATCTCTAGGAAAATAAATATTCACGATAATTCAACAAGTTAATCTTGAATTAATTTACCAAAAATATATTCAACTGATAAACAGACATAAGTTATCTGATCCTATCGGATTTTAGCTAATCTAATAATTTAACATAAGTCACCAATTTATTGAAAAAGTACGGCGTAACATTACAGGATTTATTAAGAGCTAGCAAAAGGGACTTAATGAACCTAAAAGTTCAAGCTCCGATAATTATAAAATATAATATTCTAGATACATATTTTATAATTATCAACTCTAACGCTACTCTACTAAAAGCTTAGAGCTGCACTCTCAAACTATATAAAATTTACAAAGCCCAAATTAGATAAGTTTCCATGACATATCATAATGTATCGTATCCCTATTGAATATTCATAATCGATTTAAGAATAAATTCTATCTTGCCTTCCCGATTATTTTTATCTTACGTTCTATTATCTCACAATTAGAAAACTTACCATCTAAGGCTGGTATACCATTTGGTTACACCTATGCATCCAAATGGTTGAGCGTTCCAGTTTTCCAATTATAGGATCATGCATATAAGAGAATAACACTGGCTCCACCAATGAAGCTATGGATTTCATATCTATAAATAACAGGTCTATACTATCAAGAGTCATGTCTCCAACATATTGGTATGCACACCATCACAAAGTCAGGATGTCACCCTTTGGTACATCAAAAGACATAAGACAAGATAACGGGCCCATTAGTCATTTTAGGGTTAAGATACAATGCATATGATTGTTTAAGTAAATTGATTTGCACAGATGAAAGTATTAATCTAAATCAAGTTCACTTTATGTCTCAATCCAATACATTATCACGTATGACAATGTACCAATGTTTCTACTCGCAGAATGCGACTCCGATGGCCAAGACAAGCCATCTTTTATTAGGAATATAAATAACATAATAATCTTAGCATGAATAAATCTAAATTTACTCTCTCGATTATGGATGTTATGATTTAGAGCATCACCTTTAGAATCATGTCTTTCACATAAGCTGTCCATTATATGCATGATTCTTAAAGGTTTAGATCGATAGTTTAAAGTTTTGTTTACTTAACATACATTCAACAAATGTGAACGTAAAGAGGACAATATTTGGTATATGAACAACAAATAAATTCTTTATTGATAAAATGCCTCCAAAAACATATTACAACATTTTACTCCGTAGAGCATACATGTCTAACAATCCCCCACTTACACTAAGTGATTAAATATGACATATCACGCATCCTCATAGCTTCTGCGTGCCTCTCGAAAACCCTCGCAGTTAGTATCTTCGTGAATGGATAAGCTAAATTGTCCCTAGATGTGATTTTACATATAGCAACATGCCCGCCCTCAATGAAGTCCTTTATCACATGATACTTTCAATGAATATGCTTACTCTTTTTGTGAAATCTTCGTTCCTTAGCATTAGCTATCGTTGTAGTGTTATTATAATACAACTGTACCATCTTATCCATGCCAGGAACTACCTCAAGATCCCCAGGGAACTTGTAGAGTCACATTGCTTCTTTTGAAGTATCACTAGCTGCCACATACTTAACTTCTATTGTTGAATCCAAAGTACAATCTTGCTTGACTCTTTTCTAAACAATGGCACCGCCACCCAGAGTAAACACAAAACCAAAAGTCAATCTCCTCGAATTCGGATAGGATAGAAAATCCAAATTAGTATATCCTAGAGGTGTTAAATCCTCACCCGAATATACAAGCATATATCCTCAAGTCCTTCTCAGGTATTTAAAAATATGCTTAACCGCAACCTAGTAGTTTGGTCCTGGATCTGACTAAAACCAACTTAGTATCCCGATTGCATAACTAACTTCTGATCGTGTGCAAAGCATGGTATATATGAGACTACCCACTGCTAAAGCAAAAGGCACATTCTTCATGTATTCTCTTTCCTCATCAAACTTTGGTGAGTCTTTTTTAGAAATAGTAATTCTAGACCTAGATGGTTGCCCACCTTTCTTAGAATCCTACATTGCAAACCTTTTAAGTATTTTATTTATGTAGCTCACTTGGGACAAAGCTATCATTTTGTACTTTCTATCCCAAAAAGTTTGGATACTAAGAACATTATTAGCTTCACCTAAGTCTTTTATGTCAAACTGCTTAGTCAACTATAATTTGACCAATGACAATGCCCCAACGTCATTGCTAACTAGTAGAATGTCATCTATATAGAGTAGTAGAAAAACCACATTCTTATCCTTAATGTATTTGTAAACACATGGTTCGTCTACATTTTGTTCGAACCCATAAATCTTGATCACCTAATCAAATCTTATGTTCTAAGAATGGGAAGCCTGCTTAAGTCCATAAATTGACTTTAGAAGCTTATAAATCTTACTCTCCTGACCTTAGCCTTTAACCCATCTAGCTATACCATATATATGGACTCATCAAGATAGCCATTCAAAAAGGCCGTCTTGACATCTATTTGCCAAATCTTATAGTCGAGAGCGACAACTATAGAGAAGAGAAGATGAATGGACTTAGGTAAGGCTACACGAAAATTTTTCCTCATAATTGATTCATTCCTTTTGCATGTATCTCTTAGCTACCAATCTAGTCTTATAGGTTTCGACTTTTTCATCTACTCCTCTCTTTTTCTTATAGATCCACTACACCCTATGGGTTTCACCCCTTCGGGAAGATTTACAAGTTCCTAGACCTAATTAGTCTCCATAAACTTTATCTCAGTGTTCATGGCTTTCTGTCCAAAGATTTGAATCAACATCCTCTATAGCCTCTACATAAGTGTAAGGATCCCTGTTATGTTCATCCAGTTTAACCAAAAAGGCCTCACCATTGAACATATACCTCTTGGGTTGACGGCCGATCCTCCCACTACACCAAAACCCCTTAGGTTGTTGTTCAGTTGGTTTTTCTACATTGATTGGATTGGTTTCCATCGAAACCCCAATGTGATCGAATCATTCCCCAATTCATCGAGTACCATTTTACTTCGAGGCTTAAAGTCGTTCCTGTAACTTTCTTAAAGGAACGTTGCATTTGTTGAAACCATGACTTTATTTTCCTTTGGGTTATAGAAATAACCCTCTTTAGCCCCTTTTGGATATCCTACAAATACATAAACTTCCAAATATGTTTCCAACTTATTTGTTTCCTTATACACGACATGAGCTGGACATCCTCATATGCAAATATGGTTTAAGGATGTCTTTTTCCCTATTTACAACTCCTAAGGAGTTTTAGGAACCAATTTTGAAGGTACATTGTTCAAAAAATAACATACGGTTTGTAGTGCATATCCTTTAAAGGATAAAGGCAATGATGAATAACTCATCAAAGACCTGACCATGTCCAACAAAGTCCTATTCCTTCTCTCAGCTACGCCATTCTATTGCGGAGTAATCGGTGTAGTCAAATGGGATAAAATCTCATTCTCTAATAAATGTTCCAAGAACTCATCAGAGAGGTATTCACTACCTCGATCAGATCAAAGTACTTTTATGGGTTTACCTAATTGCTTTTCTACTTCAGTCCAAAACTCCATGAATTCGGCAAAAGTTTCACTTTTATGATGCATTAGATAAACATACACATACCTTAAGTAATCATTAATAAAAGTGATGAAGTAGTCATACCCTCCTCATGCATGGATGTTCATTGGACCACAAACATCATTATGCACAAGTTCCAGAACCCCTTTAGTCCTATTGCCCTTAGACTCGAATGGTTTTTTGGTCATTTTGTCCTCCAAACAAGATTCACATTATGGTATAGATTCCACCTTTAAGTGACCTAAAGGTCCATCCCTTACCAACCTTTGAATTCTATTCAAGCTAATATGACCTAATCATAAATGCCAAAGATAAGTCTTATTAGAGTGAGAAGTCTTAAATTTTTTAGAGTTATTATCATTAACCTCAGTGTTAAGCAGTAAGTCCATCTTAGGTTTGATAAAATATAGATTATTTTGTATCCATCCGTCACAAATAAAAGATTTTTTTTTACAAATCACAATTTTATTATTAAAAGAAACTGAAAAAGAGTCTTTAAATAAACAAGCTACATATATTAAATTCTTTTTAAGTCTAGGAACATAAATATGAACGTCTCCCACTGCTTCAGTGAACACTAAGGATCCATCACCCATCCGATGCATGAAGTCTTCATGCAACAAACTTCTTGTTTCTTTGAACACTTGTAGAGAAACACAAACATGATTAGTTGTTCCAAAATCTATAACCCAAGTGTCACTTGATTCCTCAACCAAATAAGTTTCAATAGCCATAAGAGATCACTTACCTCCTCGAGTAAGGAAGTCCTTATAATTCTTCTTGATGTGCCCGCTCTTCCCATAGAAAAAACATTTCAGCTTCTTTGGGTTCTTCTTTTTCTTCCTCTTATTCTTTCCATTTGCAGGAATAAAAGACTTCCTGTTCTTAGCTTTCTCCTTCATTCCATTCCCAAGGTTAGGATTGGAACTGGATGCAGCCACTGAGTTAGCCTCGCCACCCGCAGGAGTTTCCCTGATCAAATTTTTGAACTCTTTTAACTACTTCATTAACTACGTTAAGGTCACATTCTGTCTATTGTGCAAATAGTATGAAGCTCTAAACAAGATGAACTTCTTTGACAGAATTTGAAAAACCATAGTGATTTATGACTCAGCATCAAATCAGCTCTATGGGCTTCAGCCTCAGCAAGGTATCCAATAATCAACATGATATGTTCCTTCACAAATGTCCCTGGTTTTTGCGGTTCAAAAGTTTTTGAAGCGCCCCTTGCCATTTTGTTATGGCTTGGCCTCCAAACATGTCTTCAACATTATCCAAGATTTGCTTTGTAGTCTTATAATCTTCATGTTTGGCCTACAGTATCTTATTCATATTAGCTATAACATAACATCAGGCTTGATTATTAGCATCTTTCTAGTGATCATACGCTTGGATTTGCTCATTAGTGGATTCTCCAATAGGTTCGGGAGGACACGGTGGCTAGAACAATATTTAGGTTCCTCTTCCGATCATTATAATTCTCGCCAGTTAATTGGTTTTTATCAAGTATTGAAGATAAAATGTTTTTAGGCATTTTAATCTACAATAAAGATCATACACCAAATAAAAGCAAACATTCAATAATAGTTTAGCAAGATAACACAATCAAGTAATCGAACAATTGTGTTTATGTGTCAAAACCTTGAAAATATCACAACCTTACAATGATAATTCCTAATTCAAAATTCAACAGGCCACCTAGGGGAGACTTGTCAAATTCAATTAGGAACACGAATCCTCTCTTGATTAATATATACCATCTAGGACCCGTCTGATCCAGCATATATTACTAAGCATTTTCTTTGGCCATTAATTTTATTAACAGAGCGCCTAGGGAAGGTTAATAATAAAATTAACATGAGTGTATAACCATCGTTTCAACTATTTTTATCCATGATCTATAATCACCACCTAGGAGTGTGCAAAGATAGATTATGCTAAAATAAATTATCCTTCTAGAGATCCAACCTGCTACATGATGAAATCCCTTCCTAGGGGTCAAGACCAGCATGTGTTACCTATGAACCAATGATGGAGGCCATAGGTCCTCTCTTCAAAAACCTTCTCCCACTCAATCTTTTGTAAATCAAGGTTTTATTTTAAAAATATGCATAAACAATTTTTAACAAGCGGCACTCATTATTCTATACGACATGTTATCAACATACATGGCAAATCATATTATAATGCAGACAAGCAAAGCAATCATGCAAAGCTACAAGCAAAATAATAATTAATAACTGTAATATTATAGTTCCACCCTAGAGAAAAGAAATTAAAGATTACAAGAAATCAATCGAAACATATTATCGAATCTTCATCCTTAGATCTTCAAATTGTATCTATCTTTATGTGGCATCCATCTTTAAGTCTCCAATCCTATATAGATCAAATACTTCACTTTTTCGGTCACCACAAAATTTCATGTTTTTTAGAATTGTCTCAAAAATAAAATCAAAACCACAATGATAAACATACCTTTTTTGAAAAACTATAACTCTCTGTTGGCATGTGGATCTATATGATCTGCCTACCAGTCATAAGCCATCGACCTGATGGTCATAAGCCATTAGTCTGCCAAACTTGGCCGCTTGGCCTGTCGCCAAAGCTGGCTGAATCTTGCCCCACAGATGGCCTATCGAACTAGAGGTTCGACTTGCCATTCTACGACCATCGGCCTGCCGAACTTAAGGGTTCGGCCTAGCAACCAAGTAGAAATCATGTTTTTCCAAAAAATAATTTTTACACAGTTTTGTAATCTTCTTTTTAACAATTTAAAAACATAAAAAAATTTAGAAACTCAGGAAAATAGTGGAACCGCTATCATCTATTTTCTAGATTCATCTACACTTTGAATGAATATTTAATTACAAAATTTTTTTACAAATTTAAAATTCAATAATAATTCCTAGACGGTGATGATAGACCACCATCTAATTACATGAAAACCCTAGATATACATTCTAACTTCTAAGGAACTATAATCGGCATAAATTAATTAATTAACAAATAATTAAATAATAATTTAATTAACCATAATTAATTAATAAACATTCGCTATATAATCTCATGACAACATAAAAATATATAGAAACCCTAGAGTGCCAACTCTCTTAAAAATTAAATTCAAGCATAAGAGAGGTCAAGATCATATAATTTATATATATAGCATGATCACAGACTCATACATTTACATAAAAACCTGGCTCTGATAACAATTGTTAGAAAAACGAGTGCATAACAGAATTTTTAAAAAATTTTAAATCAAAGCATTTTCAAAAACACAAGTTAAACGTGCTATATACATAAATTATCTAGATTTTACTAACCTTTGTACACCGAAGAGCTCCTGCAATCTATGAAGAGAAAAACATTCCAAAAGAGTCTTAACCAACTGGTCTTCTTTACTATTCTCTATTCACGATCGGAGTGTGTATGGGCATACATTGTTTAGTTTTTCCCAAGTGACTCTCCTTCTAATCAATTGAGAAGACTCAGAGCAAAGGTTTGTGATTGTGAACAAAAGCTCTCAGAGAGTTTCAAAGTATCAACATTGTAGTACTCACTCTTAACTTCTCAAGTGATCTAAATAACATAGAAAACTCAGTCCCTATTTATAGAGGTCATCCCCTAGGCTGGTCATTATTACATAAGGCCTCAAAAATTAAATCTGGATCAACTTTTAGTAAAATCATATCAAAAACACGTGATCAAATTATCATTAGATTGGCAAACCAAACTAACGGATCGACCTGTCGAACCTGCTCCATTGGCAGGCCAAACTAACTGATCGGCCTGCTAAACTTACAATAATATGATCTCTGAAAAATCTTTTATTTTTCACCTGAGATTCTTTGGATAGAGCCACAATTTTAATTCAAATAACCTAATAGATAAGTTATCTAATTAAAACTGTCATATCTAGATAATCTTTAGGAAAATAAATATTCCTGATAATTCAACAATTTCATCTTGAATTAATTTACTAAAAATTAAGTCAACTGATAAATAGACATGAATTATCTGATTCTATCAAATTTTAGCCAATCTAATACTTTAACATAAGCCACCAATTTATTAGAAAAGCACACTATATCATTACAGGATTTATTATGAGCTAGCAAAGGGTACTTGATGGACCTATATAGTTCAAGCTCTGATAATTATAAAATATAATATCCTAGATATATATTTTATAATTATTAATTTTAACGCTACTCCACTAAAAGTTTAGAGCTACACTCTCGAACCATATAAAATATACAAAGCTCAAATTAGCTAAGTGTCTATGACATATCATAATATATCGTATCCCTATAGGATGTTCATAATTGGCTTAAGGATAAATTTCATCTTACCTTCCCAATTATTTTTATCTTATGTTCCATTATCTACCATTAGAAAACTTACCATCCAAGGATAGTATACCATTCGGTTACACCTATGTATCCAAATGGTTGAATGCTTTAATTTTTCAATTACAAAATAACGCATATAAGAGGATATCATCGACTCCTAAAGAGGAGTTATGGACTCCACCAATAGAGCTATAGATTCCATATCTATGAATAATAGGTCTAGGTTATCAATAGTCAATGCTCTAACATACTGATATGCATACCATCACAAAGTTAGGATGTCACCTTTTGGTACATCAAAAAATGTAAGACAAGATATGGGCCTATTACTTTTTTCAAGATTAAGATATAACACATATGATTTTCTAAACTAAATTGATTTGCACAGATTGAATTATTAATCCAAATCAATTCCACTTTATGTCCCGATCTAATACATCGTCACCTATGACAATGTACCAATGTTTCTACTCATAAAGTCCAACTCCGATGGCCAAAATAAGCCATCTTCCCATCAGGGATGTAGACAACATAACAATCTTAGCATGAATAAAGTGCCCAACTTTATTTTCTCGATTCCCTTGATTGTGGATCATATGATTTAAACTATCACCTTTAGAATCATGTCTTTTGCATAATCTATCCATCAGACGCCTAATTCTTAAATGTTTAGATCGACAGTCTTAGACTTTTGTTTGCTTAACATACATTTAACAAATATAAACATAAAGAGCACAACATTTAGTATATGAAAATAAATGAATTCTTTTTTGATAAAATATCTCCAAAAATATATTATAACATTTGACTCCTTAGGGCATACATATCTAACACTTTATCTCTTCCAAATCCTTTAAAAAACCCATTTTCTTTGACAAATAATCAAGACTCCTTAAAATTCTCAATAAAACTTCCAAAAGACCCCAAAATTGTAAAAAGGACAAAAAAAGAAACTTTCCTCTAGTTTCTTCCCACTGCCTTCAACGTGTTGCTGTCATCCCTTGAATTTCCAAATCCCAGTTAAGTAGGCATTAGATTACGTAAGTTATATATAGATAAAATTTTCAAGATGTTTGTAATGCAGAATTTCAAGAGAGATGGACAACCATCTTGGTCTGGAATTACTCTTTTATTATTTTTGAAAAATGTTGAAAAATATTGAGAAATTTGTGTAATGTTGAGAAATTTGAATAATGTGGTTGTGTTATATTGAGAAATTTGTGTAACGTTAAGAAATATATGTAATGTTGAGAAATTTAGATTGTGATTTATTGATATATGGTGGTACAATTGTGTTTATGTTGTTATAATGCTATGGTTTTGATTTGTGATTTGTTGATTATGTTTCTTGGTTTAAGTGATTTTGACAATATATTTGTTGATTTAAGTGATTTTATTGGATGTGGTTGTGTTATGTTGAGAAATTTGTGTAATGTTGAGAAATTTAGATTGTGATTTTGTTGATATATGGTGGTATGATTATGATTTTATTGTTATAATGCTTATGGTTTTGATTTGTGATTTTATTGATTATGTTTATTGATTTAAGTAGTTTTGATTATGTTTGTTGATTTCGTTATAATCTTTATTATGTTTATGTTTTTTTTTTTCCAGCGAATTGAGTTATGTCTAAGTTAGTTTTTTTATGTTGGGAATTTTGTTAATATAATGCATAATAGTAATAAAAAAAAGGAAACATGTAAAATGTTGAAGTTACTAAGAGAAATTATTTAATTAATTGAAAAATGTTATATAGTTTAAATAGATTAAAATATGGATATGAAAATTTAAAATTAAGAATTAATAATTTAATTAATTAAAAATAAAATATATTATATGATTTAAAAATTAAAAAAAAGGATATATATAGTTACTAAACCAATAAACGATATTATTTGATTTAAAAAATTAAATTAGTAATATAATAAAAATGAAAAAATATTATTTTAGAATTTCTTTAAAAAATAATTCTAATTAACAAATATACAAATAGAAAAAAAATAAAACTTTTATAATTCTAATTAACAAATATAAATTAATATAATATAATTTCTTAAAATTACAATCAAACATAAATGTATAGTATTTATATAATAAGTAAATATGATATTAAACTAATTTTAATTTGTTAACAGCTAAGCATGTCTGGTCCAATCGTTGCTTGTGCTAGATCTTCAAGGGGAGCATGCCTCCATCGGATCCTTATAAACTTCATTTCCACTGTCAGTCGAGTATGTTACAACCTAATTACAAATTTGTCAAATTTATTCAGTTAATATTATATTAGTAAATATGATACCAAAGTCATATTAATATGAAATATTGATTGATATTTATAGCACCGTATACCACGCCTCGAACAGGTAGAAGTCGAAGGAAGGTGAAGGGTCATGAAATTGCTGCATATGTGGCAAAGAAAAGATTACCCTCAAATTTGATGAGGATGCTGATACCTGGAAGGTGCTTGGCCGGTTCGGTTCTTGGTTCGATAGTGTGATTTGCATTTACACCAGGAATGCATGTGAGCCGTTTCATGATACCTTGGAAAGATGTGAACCCCCAACACAAGAGAACCAAATAGGATCGCATACTAGTATTCATCCAACTAGATCATTTTTATAAATCCTCCCTAAAGTTAAACAAAATAAAATTGCTTAACATGTTGAATTTAATGCAGGATTGGTGTAACCTTGATTAAAGCTACAAGAATGGTATCCTCCATTCTATATTTGATAGGGAGGTAGCTAAATGTTATAAGGATTGGAAGAGTGACCTCCACAAATACTTCAAAGCATAAGTTGGGACAGTAAATGAGCGCATAGTTAGAGCAAACCCCCTACTTAAGTCAGGAATCAAGATCACTAAGGGCCTTGCTGGGATAAAATCATCTCTGCCAGGTTCAGCTAACTGTAGATCTGCTAAGTTGGTAATTTATAATATATACTAATTATAAATTTGAGTATAATTATAAACAAAAAAATTCAGACACAAATAAGAATAATCATGGCAACCAAAAGGTCAAAGTTATATGGTCAGATATCATACTCGCTGCATCAAGACAAGAAGATTAGTAAGTTTTTTTTTTTTTTTTTTAATAATTCATTGTAAAAGTTAACTTTGATTATCTAACATACTATTCTAATACATTCAAAATGTTGGGCAGGCCAACAAGCAGAACAAATAGCCAATGTTTGCCATAGACAACTAGGGTGACATGCATCGTAATGGGGATACTTGGTGTTGGAAACGTGGTGCGCAGCGGAATTTTTAAAATTTTTCATCAGAGTAATTTCCAAAAAAAACAAGTTTGACATGCTACATGTATAAATTAGATAGATCTTACTAACCTTTGTGTGAAGAACCTCCGCAACCTGTGTAGAGAAGTAACGTTCCAGAAGAGCCTCAACCAACTGGTCTTCTTTGCTATTCTCTATCCACAACCGGAGTGAGTGTGGGCTCACACGTACAGCTCTTCCACCGGTGATTCTCCTTCCAACCAATAGAGAGAACCCAAAGCTAGTGTTCATGATTTGTGAACAAAAGCTCTCAGGGAGTTTTTCAGATGCTCACTAGAAGAGTATCACTCTTAATCTCTCAATTGATCTCTATTGATCTGAGTAAATCATGAGACTCACTCCCTTTTTATAGCCATTGGTCCTGGGGTCAGTCCTTATTAGATTAGGTCTCAAAAACTTGAAACAGAATCAAATTCAGATCAATATCTGATAAGATCTACGTGAAAATGTGTAATCTTATTTCTCGCTGATCGTCAGGCCAAACAAGCTCCATCGGCAGGCCGAACTCGTCATTCGGCAGGCCGAACCCCCGAGAAAAAATCTCTACGAATCTTTTATTTTCCACCCAAGATTCTAAAGGATAAAGTCTCAGTTTTGATTCAAATAACCCAATAGAGAAGTTATCTGATCAAAACAAACTTTATCAAGATAATCTCTAAGAAAATAAATCAATTCACAATAATTCTACAAGTTTATCTTGATCTAATTTATCCAAAATTAAATCAACCGATAAACAGACAAGAATTATCCGATCCCAATAATTCAACAAGTTTATCTTAAATTAATTTTATTACAAAATTAATTTAACCAATAAACAGAAATGAATTATTTGATTCTTACAAATTTTAAACCAATATGATAATTTCGACATAAGTCACCAATTATTGAAAAAGCACGCCGTATCGTTACAGGATTTTGTGAGCTAGCAAAGGGGACCAAAATGGACCTATAAAGTTCAAGCTCATGATAATTATGAAACCCAATATCCCATATATACATTTCACAAATATCAACTCCAACGCTACTCCACTAAAAGCTTGGAGCTGCACTCTCGAACTTTATAGAATTACGAAGCTCGTATAGCTAAGTCTCCATGACATATCAAAGTGTATCGTATTCCCATATGATAATCTATAATCGGCTTAAGGAAAAGTTCTGTCTTACCTTCCTGATTATTTTTATCTTACGTTCCATTGTCTCACTATTAGAAAACTTACTATCCAAAGACAGTATACCACTCGGTTACACCTATGTATCCAAATGGTTGAGCGCTCCAGTTTTCCAATTACAGGACAACGCATATAAGAGGATATCATTACTCCTAAAGAGGAGCTATGGATTCCATATCTATGAATAACAAGTCTACGCTATCAAGAGTCATGCCTCCAATGTACCAGCAGGCATACCACTATTGAGATGTGGAAGTCACCCATTGGTACATCAAAAGACACAAGTCGAGACAACAGGCCCACTATTCATCTCAGGATTAAGATACAATGCGAATGATTATCTAAAGTGAATCGATTTACCAAGATAGAATTATTAATCCAAATCAATTCACTTTATGTCCCGATCCAACACATCGTCACCTATGACAACGCGCCAATGTTTCTATTCACGGAGTCCAACTCCGATGGTCAAGACAAACCATCTCCCAAAAGGGATATAGACAACATAACAATCTTTACATGAATAAAGCACCCAACTTTATTCCCTCGATTGCGGATCATATGTTTCAGACTATCACCTTAAGAATCGTGTCTTCCACATAATCATCCCATCATATGCCCAATTCTTAAGGTTTAGACCGACAGTCTCAGACTACTGTTTGCTTATCATACATTCAACAAATATGAACGTAAAGAGGACAAGATTTGGTGTATATAAATGAATAAATTCTTTATTGATAAAAATGTCTCCAAAAACATATTACATTTTTACTCCTTAGGGCATACATGTCTAACAATCTCCCACTTGCACTAAGTGAGTAAATACAGCAAATTTCGCATCCCCATAGCCTCCACATGCCTCTCGAAGACTCTCGCAGTAAATGTCTTCGTAAATGGATCAGCTAAATTGTCCTCTGACGCGATCTTGCACACCGTGATATACCCGCCCTCAACGAAGTCCTTTTTCGCATGATGATTCTGATCAATATGCTTACTCTTCTTGTGAAATCTTGGTTCCTTAGCATTAGCTACCGCCGTACTGTTATCACAGTACAGTGATACCGCTTTATCCATACTAGGAACTACCTCAAGATCCCCAAGGAACTTGCGGAGCTACACTGCTTCTTTCGAAGCATCACTAGCCACCACATACTCGGCCTCTGTCGTTGAATCCGAAGTGCAATCTTGCTTCGCACTTCTCCAACTGATGGCACCGCCACCCAGAGTAAACACAAACCCCGAAGTCGATTTCCTAGAATCCAAACTGGATTGAAAATCCGAGTTAGGGTAACTTTCAGAGATCCAATCTGGTAGATGATAGAAATCCCTTCCTAGGGGTCGGGACCACTATGTTCTTCCTATGGACCAACGATGGAGGCCTTAGGTCCTCTCTTCGAAAACCTTCTCCCACTCAATCTTTTGAAGTCAAGGTTTTATTTTAAAATTATGCATGAACAATTTTAATATGAGCGGCACTCCCTATTCTATATGACATGTTATCAATATACATAGTAAATCATATTATAATGCAGACAAGCAAAGCAACCAAGCAAAGCTACAAGCAAAATAATAATAACCGTAATATTATGGTTCCACCCTAGAGAATAGAAAACTAAGATTACAAGAGAATAATCGAGACAATTATTGATTCTTCATCCTTGAATCCTCAAGCTGTATCCTTCTTCATGCAATACCCATCTTCAAGTCTTCAATCCCGTATAAATCACAAACTTCATATTTTTGGTCATATCCAAATTTAATGTTTCTTAGAATCGTCTTAAAAATAAAATTAAAACTGCACCTGAAAAATTACACTTTCTCTGGACACTTGGCAGCTCTCATTCGGCAGGCCGATCTGGGTGATCGACCTGCCGGTCATGCTTCATCGGCCTATCGATATAATACATCAGCCTGTCGATCCATGAAGGTTCGGCCTGTCGAACTGAAAGTTCGGCATGCCGACAGAGCACCCCAAATTCTGCCCCATTGTCGGCCTGCCAGACCACACGTCTGGCCTGTCGATCTGTGACCTTCGGCCTGTCGAACTGTGATGTCCGGCATGCCGACCGAGCAGAAATCCCTTGTTTTAGAAAATACAATTTTAATGCAATTTATCAATTTTATTTTTAACAATTCAAAAACATAAAATTAGAGAGTCAGGAAATACCTTGGGGTGCCATCATCATTCTTCTAGATCTGTCTTTTCTGAATAATTATTTAATTACAAAAATTCTTACAAATTTAAAATTAAATAATAATTTCTAGACGGAGATGATAGTTTGCCATCTAATTACATGAAAAACCTAGATACACATTCTAACCTCTAAGGAACCATAACTGGTATTAATTAATTAATAATTAATTAAACAATGATTTAATCAACCATAATTATTAATAAACTTTACCACATAATCCATGACAACATACATAATTTATAGAATACAAAATTCAATTCAAGCATAGGAGAGATTAAGATCACAAAATTTATGCATATAACATGATCACAAACTTGTAAATTTATGTAAAAACCGTGGCTCTGATACTAATTGTTGAAAACGTGGTGCGCAGCGGCATTTTTAAAATTTTTCATCAGAGTAATTTCCAAAAAAACAAGTTTGACATGCTATATGTATAAATTAGAGAGATCTTACTAACTTTTGTGTGAAGAACCTCCGCAACCTGTGTAGAGAAGTAACGTTCCAGAAGAGCCTCAACTAATTGGTCTTCTTTGCTATTCTCTATCCACAACCGGAGTGAGTGTGGGCTCACACGTACAGCTCTTCCACCGGTGACTCTCCTTCCAACCAATAGAGAGAACCCAAAGCTAGTGTTCGTGATTTGTGAACAAAAGCTCTCAGGGAGTTTTTCATATGCTCACTAGAAGAGTATCACTCTTAATCTCTCAATTGATCTCTATTGATCTGAGTAAATCATGAGACTCACTCCCTTTTTATAGCCATTGGTCCTGGAGTCAGTCCTTATTAGATTAGGTCTCAAAAACTCGAAACAGAATCAAATTCAGATCAATATCTGATAAGATCCGCGTGAAAACGCGTAATCTTATTTCTCACTGATCGGCAGGCCGAACATCTTGATCGGCAGGCCGAACCACCAAGAAAAAATCTCCGCGAATTTTTTATTTTCCACCCGAGATTCTAAAGGATAAAGTCTCAATTTTGATTCAAATAACCCAATAGAGAAGTTATCTGATCAAAACAAACTTTATCAAGATAATCTCTAAGAAAATAAATCAATTCACAATAATTCTACAAGTTTATCTTGATCTAATTTATCCAAAATTAAATCAACCGATAAACAGACAAGAATTATCCGATCCCAATAATTCAACAAGTTTATCTTAAATTAATTTTATTACAAAATTAATTCAACCAATAAACAGAAATGAATTATTTGATTCTTACAAATTTTAAACTAATTTGATAATTCTGACATAAGTCACCAATTATTGAAAAAGCACGCCGTGTCGTTACAGGATTTTGTGAGCTAGCAAAGGGGACCAAAATGGACCTATAAAGTTCAAGCTCATGATAATTATGAAACCCAATATCCCATATATACATTTCACAATTTTCAACTCTAACGCTACTCCACTAAAAGCTTGGAGCTGCACTCTCGAACTTTATAGAATTACGAAGCTCGTATAGCTAAGTCTCCATGACATATCAAAGTGTATCATATCCCCATATGATAAGCCATATTCGGCTTAAGGACAAGTTCTGTCTTACCTTCTCGATTATTTTTATCTTACGTTCCATTGTCTCACTATTAGAAAACTTACTATCCAAAGACAGTATACCATTCGGTTACACCTATGTATCCAAATGGTTGAGCGCTCCAGTTTTTCAATTACAAGACAACGCACATAAGAGGATATCATTACTCCTAAAGAGGAGCTATGGATTCCATTCTACGCTATCAAGAGTCATGCCTCCAACGTACCGACATGCATACCACTATTGAGATGTGGGAGTCACCCATTGGTACATCAAAAGATACAAGTCGAGACAACGGGCCCACTATTCATCTCAGGATTAAGATACAGTGCAAATGATTGTCTAAAGTGAATCGATTTGCCAAGACAGAATTATTAATCTAAATCAATTCACTTTATGTCCTGATTCAACACATCGTCACCTATGACAACGCGCCAACGTTTCTATTCATAGAGTCAAACTCTGATGGTTAAGACAAACCATCTCCCAAAAGGGATATAGACAACATAACAATCTTTACATGAATAAAGCGCCCAACTTTATTCCCTTGATTGTGGATCATATGTTTCAAACCATCACCTTAAGAATCGTGTCTTCCGCATAATCATCCCATCATATGCCCAATTCTTAAGGTTTAGATCGACAGTCCCAGACTACTGTTTGCTTATCATATATTCAACAAATATGAACGTAAAGAGGACAAGATTTGATATATATAAATGAATAAATTCTTTATTGATAAAAATGTCTCCAAAAACATATTACATTTTTACTCCTTAGGGCATACATGTCTAACACTTGGGTTAGCCCCCAAGCACAACAAACTTTTGTAAGTATTTTTATTTGTTAATATTATCTTTCCTTATTCAAATTAGCATGTGTATTTGTAACATGTGTTTACTTTTATTTATGTAGAATACGATGGAGGGGGAGTGACAAACCCAAAGGACATAGTTTGCTTCTAGTTCATCTGCACCTGCGACTAATGAGAAGAGAATTTTAAAGCAAGTTCTAGGTACACGCAGAGTACACAAGACTAGAGTAGGTCCCACACTTTCGCGGAGCATTTAATCTGACACTTCTTTATCCTCTAGCTTCCAATCAAAGGGAACATTTTCGGTGTGTATTAGCTCGTACGTGGAAGAATATTTACAAAGATCATACGAGCAAAACATACAAATATACGAGAACCAGAAGAAGATGATGGAGTTGCTGGCATAGTTGCACCCTAATGTTCAATTCTCTCCCCTTACTTATCTTTATCCTTATGGCCTCTAGGTCCTTCGCCTCTTCCAAATGCTGCTAATGACAACAATGATGATGCTAGTGATGTTGTAAATTTAGGGGATTAGATTATATTTTGTTTTTATTTATCTACACTGTTTAATATTTTTACACATTATGTCTGGTTTTATTTTATTAATGAAACACTTTATTATCATGTTCTTTTTTAATAACAATCTAGTTTTATTAATATAATTTGATTAGTTTTATTTAATTTTGAATTTAAATATATGGTAATAAATTATATTAATAAAATAACAAATTAAATTAAATACAAAAATATTAGAAATGAATATTATAAAGTTTAATAAAAAAAAAGTCGTCGCAAAAAAAAATCAACGATTACATGTTAAAAATGCCGTCGCAAAAAGTTAAGCCAAGTCAACATATGAAGAAGTATTTGCAACTACATATTCTGAAAATGTTGTCACAAAAATGAAAGCCACGTTAGCCCAATGAAGCTGTCGATGACACATTTGCAGTGCGTTTTTGCGATGATAGTGCGACAAAATATGTTATCGCAAATAATAGTTTTACGACTAACTATTCATGACGGCATTTTTGTGATCACATGTCGTTGCAAATAAATTTTTTATGACGACTTTCAACTTTTAGCAATGACTTTTTGTTGTCGCGAATAAGTGTAGTGAATGTCTTTCATTTCTAATCTAAAGTCTTTTATTAGTGTATAATTTATTTATTGAGTTATTTTTTTATACCCTGTATTTTAGATTCTTTTCAAATACTATATATTTGGTTTTTGGATCTCATCGAATTTATACCTTCAGATTAGATTTAATACACTAATTTATATCTTATTTTAGTCAATAGTTGAATTTGACCTTTAAAATGACTAAATTATCGTTAAGTAAACTAGAGAAAAATTAAAACTTTTAAAAAATAAAAAGAAAACAAAAACAATGGCATACAAAACACTTATTTTGAAGGTATTCTATACATTATTTTTCAATTTGAGGGTATTTTAGGCAATTTGTTGGACTAAAATTGAATATTGATTAGAAAGAGTATAAATTTATGTATTAAATCAAATTTCAAGGTATAAATTTAATAAGATCCAAAATCGAAGATATAAGTTTTAAATTAACTTAAAATAGAGGCTATAAAAAAATAAATACCCCTTATTTATTTTTTCATAAGTACCCAGCCTCATGATGGAATACTCATCCATTCCTGCCAACTTATGCGGGTTTGTAGGGATGGAATTGTTTTTCTTAATAAGGTGGATTAGCGAGAAGACTAATCTACAGCAAACCTGTCCTATTGACCCTACTCCAATATGCCAAAATTTTCTCACAGTTAATATTTTCATTCATACGACTTTTAAAATTTTAAAAGAAATAGGCCATACTTCTTCTCTTAATTTCAATGTCCTTTCTTCTCTTAATTTCAATGTCCTAACATATAAATAGAAAATTAACTATTACCGAACCACACAGTCTTCACATTTTTTTCCTGTCGAAATTTTTAACAATTGAATAAAAGTAACATACGACAATTTGATTATTAAGACTTTTTAAAAGTCAATAGCGAAAAAAAAGTTAATTAAAACGAATAATTGTGTTAAGCAATATTTCTGCACAATATCATAATTAATCTTGTACCATATAAGTGAGAAATTATAATAATCATATCCTATTAGTTGTAGCGTTGGTATTGTCACTGCTCTCAAAAATCTTTCATAATATTTTGAATACTTTTATTTTATCTTATAAAATTAAATTAAACTCTATTACTTATAAAATTATAAATATATCGTCTAAAAAATATAAAATATTAAATTAAAACCTGCTATTTTTTTAGGTTGTCAGGTTTTAACCCAGGAAGATCAAATGATTTTTCTAACATTTTAACGTAACACGCCGGATGGCAAGCGGAAGTTGTCACGTCAGCAGAAATTTGTTGGAACCCACCCTAGAGGGTTATGCAATGCAAGGGGCAGGTTGTGATCTCGAGGCATATCACTCACACCATCATCAACATCATCAGTTTAGCAGCAACCGACAAGTCACCGGTAATAATACTTATCTTAGACTTGGAGAGAGAGAGAGAGAAAGAGGAGAGAGGGAGGGAGGCCCACTTGGTGAGGGGATTAAACGGCGGGGTTACATCATGAGGCTCTTCTTCTTTAAGTGAAAGGAAGACAAGTATTAAAAGGTCGCTCCACTCATCGCCATTTCACATTCTCCTATTATACTCTCTCTTTTCTTTCTCTTGGGATATTGCAGAATTCCCTCTCTCTCTCTCTCATGATTCAACGGCCTTGACTTTCTCTTGAGTTTTTGTTTCTCTTCGTCAATCTCGCAAAATATATATTTTGCTTCAGATTTTCTATTAAAGTCTCGTCTTTAATCATCATCACTCTTGTGTTCTTGATTGCGTGCTACGGTTTCAAACATGGGCGGGGACAAGGCAATAACTCTTGAGGAGATCAAGAATGAGACTGTTGATCTGGTATCTATTTATCAATCTATCTTTGTTTCCCTCACGTTTTCTTGCACATTTTCTCGAGAAAATGATGTTGCACGTGTGTTGTATCTCTTTTATATTTATGTGTTCATTTTTGAACTAGATTGAGCTTGTTTTATGGTTTTAGTACTGTTTTGGTCCATTCCCAGATCAGACAAAACCGAAATCTAAGGAAAGAAAAAAAGAGTTTGTATTATTATACCTTTTTGCTAATTCATCTTCGTGGTGTGTCTCACTTTTTTTTTTTCAAAATCTTATCAAGCAAAATTCTCGTCTGCCACACTCTCTCTGTTTTGTTTGTCTTCTGCAACAGAAAGTAAAAGTTGTGATCGTTTTCAACCTAATCAATCTTTTGAATGCATGAGAAAAAGGAAAAGTCAAAATATTTGAAGCTTAATAAGTGATTTCTTTTCCGGGGCATGTTTTTAGTTCTCTTCTTTTCTCACGGACCAAACAGAGTGCCCATCTTAGTTTTCCGTTTGGATCTAAACATGTGAAAGGACAGGAAGGTTAGCGTATTTTACGTTTTTTTCCCCATAAATATCTTATATTTTTTGAAAGATTTTTTTATTTATAATAATAATAAATTATTTTTATCCTTAAAGTGTTAGATGTCATTACTTACAAAACAATGAAGGTTAGCGTACTTTACGTTTTTTTCCCCATAAATTATCTTATATTTTTTGAAAGATTTTTTTATTTATAATAATAATAAATTATTTTTATCCTTAAAGTGTTAAATGTCAGTACTTACAAAACAATACGCTTCAATCTAAATAATATATTTATTAAATTGGAGTTTATTGTTTCTAAACAATGGGGATTTAACTCGATGAGACCATATAAAAATACTCTAATTATAAAAAAAAATCTTTTTAATTATCATATGTTTATAATTTTAATTTAATATATAGTGTATTTTTATGTTGTGTCTTATTATTTTGTTACTAATAGGTTTTAATTTTATTGGATTAGACGGGATTGTTTAATAATAAAAGGGTTCTGTTGTCTTTCTTGAGCTCTATCTATTAGTTCTCTTTCTCTGCGTCTTGTTTGTTTGGTTTAAGGGCATTGTACTTTTTCCGTGGTACTTTAGCCAAATTGCAACCTTTTACTTTCGGACTTACTTAACGGCTTTTATTTATTTTAACTTTAATTGTTATTGGTATTTTATTATTATTATTATTATTATTTTATTTTTCGATTTTTACTTTCAACGGTTCTGAGTCCCGGATTCTCCCCGACACCGTCCATGTACTCTTGGATTTATGAAATTCGTAATTTTATCAAACCTAATTTACGCTTAGATGACCTCTTAATGACACTTACACCCCAACAGTTATTGGCATTCGGAACGCGTGTGCAGCACGTTTCATTCACATGTGACGGTGCAAATGTGGGGCCTGGCCCCCTTGGCATGATAAAACTATTTTAACCCATTTTTTTAATCTGTTCTTTGTCATAGCCTTAGTCAACGCTTTTGATTGGCTAGCGTCCCTAAACCGTGAATTAGTAAACCGTTGCTTTTAATCCGGGTCATTAGGGTAACCAGCGAGTCGACTCGTACCCAAAAATAAAAAACACATAAAAGAAATTTCTTTGGTAGGAAAAGGAAAAAAATCATACTAGAAGGTCTATTAGTAATCAAGGTTCATTTGGTAAATAAGTTTAAATTGTATTGATTTAAATTATTTTAGTTTAAATTGTGTGGTTTAAATTGTATAATTTTAAACTGTTATATTATTTTAATATGGTCTAATTCCAATAGAATCTGACACATAGAATTGTGTAGTTTTTATTTTTTATTTTTTTATACACCCTATTGCAAATCTACAAAAAAAAAAAAAAAAAAAAAAAAAAAACCACCTTGTCTTAGTTGAGATGTCAGACTCACCCGCTAAGATGTTTTGTATTAAGAATACACCACACCCCCGTTTTTGTGCAATGAACACCAAAAAAAATCTACATCATAATAATAACAATAATAATAATATATTGGCTCTGATTTTGACTTTTCTTAAATGGAGAGCTATGTTTAAAATAATATATCTTTTATGCAATTATTTAACGGTAAAAAAACGAAGGCGTGGTTGTAGCCGTTAATATATTTTCGTGGTCACATGTAGACATATGCAAAACCGATAAAACTAATTACAATTATTTTGTTAGGTTAGAGACCGTGTACATGTGATTTGTCCTACAATTATGACTATTTCCCAATAATAATTCTGTCCACGATGGACACAACAGCTAGCTTTTCTGAGCAAATTAAAAGTAATTTAAAACCCGACACCCGACACCCGACACCCCCATTTCAGTCTTCTAATAACCAGTTGTTTACAGGAGCGAATTCCAATCGAGGAAGTGTTCGAGCAACTGAAATGCACCCGGGAGGGTTTGTCCTCGGAGGAAGGAGCCAACAGGCTTCAGATCTTTGGCCCCAACAAACTAGAAGAGAAAAAGGTTATTTGATTTCCTTATGTTAGGCCTCGTAGTTGTTCTAGCTTTGACACATTCTTATTCGAATGCTGATCAATCCTAGTTTCTGTTTTTCTATTCTACAACGAACAGGAAAGCAAGATACTGAAGTTCCTTGGTTTCATGTGGAACCCGCTGTCATGGGTCATGGAGGCTGCAGCCCTTATGGCAATCGCGCTAGCTAATGGAGATGGGAAGCCGCCGGACTGGGAAGACTTTGTTGGTATTGTGTGCTTGCTCGTTATCAACTCCACCATCAGTTTCATCGAAGAAAACAACGCAGGCAACGCTGCTGCTGCGCTTATGGCTGGTCTTGCTCCCAAGACAAAGGTAACACAAGAATCTAATTATTGCCGCCGATTGAAATGCTTGGAACCAAAACATGTATTAGGCAACGTAAAAAAATTTGAGGATCAGGAAGGACTGATCTTTAACAATATAATTAATTTTGGAAGGGAAAAACAATTCACGAAATGTTTACCTAGGGAATATTTGAATATATGGTGTTAGTCTAATTCTTCAACTTGAAAAGGAAAAACTGTGTAATTCTGAAACTGATTTGAAAACATCTCGGTATAATTTGATTGATGCTTGTATTTATTTATTTATTTATTTTTGCTTCATTAGAAATGAGAGCGTGATATAATCTTCCTTATGTTTCATGGTGGTATATATATAGGTGCTTAGAGATGGTAACTGGAGTGAGCAAGAGGCTGCAATTCTGGTTCCGGGAGACATCATTAGCATCAAATTGGGAGACATCATCCCGGCTGATGCCCGCCTCCTCGAGGGTGATCCTTTAAAGGTTGATCAATCTGCCCTCACTGGAGAATCACTTCCTGTGACCAAGAATCCCGGGGATGAAGTCTTTTCCGGTTCAACTTGCAAACAAGGTGAAATCGAAGCAGTTGTCATTGCCACTGGTGTGCACACCTTCTTTGGGAAGGCTGCTCATCTTGTTGACAGCACGAACCAAGTTGGTCACTTCCAAAAAGTGCTCACTGCCATCGGTAACTTCTGCATCTGCTCCATCGCTGTGGGCATGCTGGTCGAGATCATAGTCATGTACCCGATTCAGCACCGCAAGTACAGAGACGGGATTGACAATCTCCTTGTGCTCTTGATCGGAGGAATACCGATTGCCATGCCCACTGTCTTGTCCGTGACAATGGCTATTGGATCCCACAGGCTGTCTCTGCAAGGCGCCATCACCAAGAGAATGACTGCCATCGAAGAGATGGCTGGTATGGATGTCCTCTGCAGTGATAAGACCGGAACATTGACACTTAACAAGCTTAGTGTTGACAAAACCTTGATTGAGGTCTTTGCAAAGGGTGTGGAAAAGGACCATGTGATCTTGCTGGCTGCAAGGGCATCTAGGACTGAAAACCAGGATGCCATTGATGCCGCCATTGTTGGAATGCTTGCCGACCCTAAGGAGGTATAACCAATTGCAGACTTATCTTTTCTCATCCTAAAAAAATGGTTATTACAGGCTAAAAAAATTGGTTATTACAGGCTAGAGCTGGTATTAGAGAGGTGCACTTTTTCCCATTCAATCCTGTGGACAAGAGAACTGCTTTGACTTACATTGACTCTAATGGAAACTGGCATAGAGCAAGCAAAGGTGCTCCTGAGCAGGTATTTTAATTTTTTTTTATGACCTTATTCCAAATTTCAGGACTAATACAATTTAATGTTCTCTTATCCTTTGCATTTTCTTAGTTGATTAAATGATTAATTTTTGTGAACAGATTTTGACTCTGTGCAACTGCAAGGAGGACACGAAGAGGAAAGTTCATAGTGTTATTGACAAGTTTGCCGAACGTGGGCTTCGATCCCTTGCTGTTGCTAGACAGGTACTGTAATTGATCTTTATATTTTCTAGTGACTTGTTGCAGTTTTCTTGTTTTGTGCTCACCTGTTTTGTTATTTTCGTGATTTCAGGAAGTGCCTGACAAAAGCAAGGATAGCCCTGGTGCTCCATGGCAGTTTGTTGGGTTGTTGCCCCTTTTTGATCCTCCACGACACGACAGTGCTGAAACTATCCGCCGAGCTCTTAACCTTGGTGTTAATGTCAAGATGATCACTGGTACTTTGAGCTCTCTTCTCAATGACAATGACATCTTACAAATGTCATAATTTCTTTTTCCCTTGAGTATCTCGTAATGGAATTGGCGTTCTCTTGACTTGCAGGTGATCAACTTGCCATTGCAAAGGAGACTGGTCGGCGACTTGGAATGGGAACAAACATGTATCCGTCTGCTTCCTTACTTGGTCAAGACAAGGACATAAGCATTGCTGCCCTTCCCGTTGAAGAATTGATCGAGAAGGCAGATGGATTTGCCGGAGTGTTTCCAGGTCAGTAGATTTCTACTCACACTCTTCTGCTTTGCTTAGGATTTTGGATACTTTCTTCTAACATTTTATGTTTTACTGGACAGAGCACAAGTACGAAATCGTGAAGAAGTTGCAGGAGAAGAAGCACATCTGTGGTATGACGGGTGATGGTGTCAATGATGCCCCTGCTCTGAAAAAAGCAGATATTGGGATTGCTGTTGCTGATGCTACTGATGCCGCACGAAGCGCTTCTGACATTGTTCTCACAGAACCTGGTTTAAGTGTCATCATCAGTGCAGTGCTGACCAGCAGAGCTATTTTCCAAAGGATGAAGAACTACACGGTTTGTTCCTGTGCCTTTTCTTCTCAATGCACTTTTAAAATTTTTCTGTTTTCTTATCAATGAAGATTAATGGCCTGATTCTCCACCCCCCCCCCCCTCTCTTTTTCAGATCTATGCAGTTTCAATCACGATTCGTATTGTGGTAAGTAGTCAAAAATCCTTAAACTAAGCGATAAATTGTTATGCATAAGTCTTGGTTTAATAGGCGTTAATAAGTTTCTTCTGTTGTCTTGCCAAATCTGTAGTTCGGTTTCATGTTCATCGCTCTCATATGGAAGTTTGACTTCTCTCCTTTCATGGTTTTGATTATTGCCATCTTGAACGATGGTGAGTATTTAACTAAGTAACCATGAAATAACTTTGGATGTAATCAATTGACTATTAAGGTTGACAAGATGCCTTGTGAAATTTCTAAGGAACCATTATGACGATCTCAAAGGACAGAGTGAAGCCATCTCCATTGCCCGACAGCTGGAAATTGAAAGAAATTTTTGCAACCGGAATTGTCCTTGGAGGCTACTTGGCATTGATGACTGTCATTTTCTTCTGGTTGATGAAGGAAACTGACTTCTTCTCGGTAGGAGAATATTTATTTTATGTACTATTGTCAAGTTTAAAGCTAGTTCAATGATGGTTTGGTATAGATATATAATGGTCGGTATGATTGCAGGGCAAATTTGGTGTGAAAAATCTGAGACTGAGCCCTGATGCCGAGCATGAAATGATGGCTGCTTTATACCTTCAAGTGAGTATTGTCAGCCAGGCACTCATTTTCGTTACTCGGTCACGCAGCTGGTCCTATGTTGAACGCCCAGGAGTGCTATTAGTCAGTGCTTTTATAATTGCACAACTGGTAAGGATGCTACAAACTATTCGTTAAGGGTAAGAAACCAAGAATGGGCAAATAGCAAGTAGCTAACTTGGTTCTGTGTTTTCAGGTAGCAACTCTTATAGCAGTCTATGCTGACTGGGGCTTTGCAAGAATAAAAGGAATCGACTGGGGATGGGCCGGGGTCATCTGGATTTACAGCATTGTATTCTTTGTGCCGCTTGACCTAATGAAGTTTGCCATCCGCTACATTCTAAGCGGAAAGGCTTGGTTGAACTTGTTAGAAAACAAGGTAATGCCTTATTTTCCTTTTGTGCATGAAAGTAGATTGATGCATTTTGGTCGCAAGAGTGAACCTAAAAAGTTTTTTGGATTGATTTTGTTGTGCGTAAAAGACTGCCTTCACCACCAAGAAGGATTATGGTAAAGAGGAAAGAGAGGCTCAGTGGGCTCTTGCTCAGAGAACCTTACATGGACTGCAACCACCGGAAACCACTAACCTCTTCCCTGAGAAGAGCAGTTACCGAGAGCTGTCTGAGATTGCCGAGCAGGCCAAGAGACGAGCTGAGGTTGCAAGGTAAGACGCTGACTTTTTCTTTCATGTCATTGCATTGTGTCTTCCAATATCTTATCAGGTTATGAAGAACAAAAATTCTTACTTTCTGATTTGTGGTTTTAGGCTTCGCGAGCTTCACACGCTCAAGGGACATGTTGAGTCGGTGGTGAAGCTGAAGGGGCTGGACATCGACACGATTCAGCAGCATTACACCGTGTGATCACGTCAAACATGAAGAACATAACTTGAGAGGAAAAGGGGCTGCAACCAAATGATGTATCCAAGGGAGAAAGAGAGAAAAGCAGACGGATAAAAATGGGGAGAAGGCCTCCTTAGTTAAGCATTTCTACAAAAATATAGGGAGAGAATCTCTGTGCTATATATAACTCTCCTAAACTGCTTTGCGTTTTACCTTCTAATGTATTTCATTTGGCAGAAGAAAAAATGTTTGTGTTTGGTTTTCTTCTTGCTCTGATGTCGGGGGTCAAATAACGTCCCAGAGTTTTCTTCTTCTTTTTTTTTTTTCCTTTTTCTTTACTTTTTGTAATCCGTTTCCTGTTTCCTATCACGCATGGTGGTCTTTTTTATCTTTACCCTTCTGCAACCACGAACTATTTAACAAACATTTGGGTGTCCAAAACGTGAGAGTTTCGACTGCATGGAACTTTACTACTAATGCAATCCAAATACTTCCAATTATTCTCTTCTGTTCTTGTGACGAGGCACAGTTAGCAACTTCATTGATTAAAATGAGCTGGTTATATAGTTTGTCATTTCACAGAGATTGCTTGAGAGAGCAAAAAGAGGAAAAAAGAAAAAAATACTTGGATAAAGTCTGTGTTAAATTTTCTTTGGGTTTGTTCAGATATTATCATAAGCACAATACCCGCCATCATGTATTTTCCTCATTCAATTTTATTGGTCACAAATATTCTGAAATGATAATAGTAATAATAAATAAATAAATTTTGGAAACAAAAAATCCTAAATTGGACCACAAATGTCTTTGTGTCTTATTTTGCTCTGTATAATCCAATTCCATAATTTTTTTGTCACAATCAACCTAACATAAAACTATATCGAACTTTTAAATATTATATCAAATCCAATTCAACTTATATACAAAATTACAAAATTCAATCCATAAAACGCTAGTCATGAACATAAAATCCACAAACTATGGCTTGCCTACTGTCCTTTCGATAACATGTACAAGTAAGAAACATAAATAATATATCATATATATATATATATATTTTTTTACTTTTATATGGTAGATAGGAGCACAATCCTTTTAAAAGGATCATATGCAAAACCTAAAAAAGTAAGTGCTAATCCTTAACAAGTTGGGATATGTTCGGGTCTAAAATTGTAAGTCCTATACATCCTCAAGTATAAGGTTGTGTAAGTAATATAATACTCGATGAATCCGAGGTAGATCTTACAGGAAAAATGTATTGTAAAGGTCTAATATATCAATTATATTATTTTTATTTATTTATTAGCTGAAAAATTTAAGCATTAAAGTTAATTATTTACAATATTTACACATTTTTTTATATTTTCTATTTTTAAATTTTTTTTGTGATTTTGGAAATTTTAATGACAAGAAAAGTTTAATTTAAAAGGTAAATGAAACTTTAATAATAAGTGTATTTTAATTTAAAAGAAAACAACAATCAAAGGTTTTATTCTGTTAATTAACTTAAATATGTTATAGTTTTTCTAAAACTATTTATTAAAAAGGTTTAAGCATGCAATATACCATCTTTTATTTACAAGAAATCAAGAGTTACTAAGCATATAATGTGCCAATTCATGTCTATAACGCATCCAAAAGTCATTTTAACAAATAAACATGATTTCAAAATTAACTAACTAAAATTATTAACAAAATTAAAGTAAAGTATTTAACATGTCATTCCCTATCTACAAATGATCAAAGTATTCCTAAGTATTATTTGTGCAAGCCTATGTCTATGATAAATCAAAACTTAATTTTACAAGAATTTAAGCTAAGTTAACAAGAAAATCATAAGTTTTCTAAAAATGATTTTGGCATTATAACTGTTTAGAAAACTTTGAAAAGCTAAAAGTATTTAACTCAATTTTACCATAATTTTCCTTCTCTCCTCAGTATAAAGGAAATTAGAAAAATATAATGAAAAAATATAATGAAAAAAAACACATATAATGTTGTTAAACATGAATTTACAACATAAAAACTAGAAATATTTTATAAAAACATAAAATTAAACTAGATAGAAAACTAACCTAAAGAAAGAGAGAGAGAGAGAAAGAAACAACTCCAAAAATATGGAGAAGAAGGGTGAGTTACAATACCATTGAGGAGTGTAAAGGGATGGAACTATTTACATATTTTTTACAGTTATTTATTTATTTATTAATTATTTTTATTATTTTATTTAGATAATTTTTTGTTGCAAATGACTAAGACATTTTAAGATTTTTTTTGAATATTTTGAATAAATATTTGTTGCCCCCATAGCTGATTTAGAATCAAGCTTTAATTTTAATTTTTTAATTTTTTAATTTTCTCACACGTGGATCAGCCCAAATTTTGTGCTAATTTTATTTCAAAATCTAGTGCTTCACTTGTATCGGGTGGACAAAATTGAAGTGTTGGATTTGCTGACGAAGACGGAAACTCACGGCTTGCATTTGCAGAGAGTAGTTGGGACTGAGTGGATTCATCAAGGCTGTTCATTTGGTCTCAATAAGTTGATCTAAGAGCGGAAAAGACGAGCTCACGTGGGATGCACTGCATGTGACCGAAGGCTAAATCTGACGCTAACAGAGACACATGGATGATTAACATTTACTGGGCGGTTTGATCGAACAGTTTTGGAGGCATCACGTTGCATTCTTTTTTATTTTTATTTTTATTTTTATTTTTTGCTTTCTTATGCATTTGAGGTTCCTTTTTACCTATTTTCATGCTGTTTTGCTCCTTTTTTCTTCCAGATTTCAAATCTAAAATAAAATAAGCAAACTAAAATTAATTATCTTACAAACATAATTTTTACAATAATTTTAAAATTATTTATTTTACATTAAAACACACAGAACACATTAAAAATAAATAAAAGTTTCTAAAATTAATAAACCTTAATAATTTCACACAGATATATTATTTAAGACACAAGAATATTTTTAGAAATTACTAGAAATATTATAAAGCATATTTGCAAACTAAAAACTTATTTTAAAACATTTTAATATTAAAAATAAAATCACGCAAGATTATTTTTACAATTTTAATTATTTACAAACTAATTAATTATTAAACATATAGAAATGTTTCTAAAAATTACTAAAAAGATTATAAAACATAAAAACACACTAAAACTGATAATTAAACATATTTTTCATGCAAAAACACTAAAATATTATTTATCACACAAATGCTATAATTAAGGAGTTTAACGAGAAATATACATGCAAGCTGATGATATTTATGTTAGACATATTGTCCTAAAGAGTAAAATATTGTAATATATTTTTAGAGACTTTTTATCAATGGAGAATTTATTATTCATATATGAAACATTGTCCCTTTTATGTTCATTTTTATTGACTATATGATAAACAAATAAAAGTCTAAGACTGACGGTCTAAACCTTTAAGAATCGTGCATATGATGGACAGATTATGCGAAAGACATAGATCTTAAAGGTGATGGCCTAAATCACAAGATTCACAATCAAGGGAATAAAGTTGGGCACTTTATTTATGCTAAAATTGTTATGTTGTCTACATCCCAAGGCGTATCTTGGTCATCGGAGTAAGACTCCACAAGCAAAAATATTGGTGCATTATCATAGGTGACAATGTATTAGATTGGGACAAAAAGATGAATTGATTGGTTGATAATTCTATTTGTGCAAATCAATTCACTTTAGACAATCATATTTATTGTATCTTAACCCTAAAATGACTAATGGGCCTGTTATCTTAACTTATGTCTTTTGATGTACCAAAAGGTGACCTCCTGACTTAACGATAGTACGCATACTGATGCCTTGGAGACATGACTCTTGATTTACATAGACTCGTTTTTCATAGATATAGGATCTGTCGCTCTTTTGTAGAGTTAATGATATTCTCATATATGCATTATCCTGTAATTGGAAAACTAGAGTGCTCAACATTTAGATACATAGGTGTAACCGAATTGTATATTATCTATGGATAATAAGTATTCTAATGTTGTGATAATGAAACATAAAATAAAAATAATTAGGAAGATAAAATGGAATTTATCCTTAAGCCGATTATGAATATCCTATAGAGACGTGACACATTGTGATATGTTATAGATGGTTAGCTTATTAGAGCTTTGTAATTTTATATAGTTTGAGAGTGCAGCTCTAAACTTTTAGTGGAGTAGCATTAGAGTTGATAATTATAAAATATGTATCTGGGATATTATATTTTATAGTTATTGGGACTTGAGCTATATATGTCCGTTGGGCCCCCTCTGCTAGCTCATAATAAATCCTGTAATGATATGACGTGTTTTTTCCTACATATTGGTGACTTATGTTAAATTATTAAATTAGCTAAAATTTGAGTTAATTGGATTTAAAAATTCATTGTAATTTATCACTTGAGTTAATTTTGTGAATTAATTCAATATAAACATGTTGAATTATTTGGATAATATTTTATTTGTATGGGTTTGTTTGTATATGACTATTTTAATTAGATAACTTTTTTTGTTGGGCAATTTGAATTAAAATTGAGGCTCTATAAAGAATATCCATGTAAAAAAAGATAGGATTTATCTAATTGGTTGAGATTAGATCTACTAGATTAGCTTGAGGAGTTTGAATTCGATTCAAACTCTAGTATCGTGACCACGCAGTCGATCGTGATACATTAAGCGCGGTCGACCATGGCTGTTAGAGTGTCATTATGCTTCATGTGTTTTTACTCTAAAACTTATCCAAACTTAAATTTTGAGGCATAATCTGATAATGTTAACCCCATATCCAACTCCTATAAATAGAGGATGAGTTTTTTTTGTTATTCAAGTCACTTGAGAAGCAAAGAGTTTTAAACATCAAGGACCGCAGTTCTTGGTTTTCTCTTGTAGTTGGAAGGACAGTCACTAGAGGAAAAGCTGTACGACGTGTGACCACTCGCTCTCCGATTGCTGATAGAAAATAGTAAAGAAGACTAATTGGTTGAGGTTCTTCTGTAAGGTTCTTCTTTACATGAATTCGAGCCCACTTCGGTATACAAAAGAGGTTAGTAAGATCTATCATTAATTTAAGTATTTAAATTATCAAACTTGTGTTTTAGTAAATACTCTGATTTAAAAATTTTTAAAATTCTGCTACGTACTCGTTTTCCAACAATTGGTTTTAGAGATTTGATTCTTACATCGATGTTATGGGTTTGTGATCATGCTATGTACATAGATTATGTGATCTTATTCTCTCCTATGTGTGAATTTAATTTTTTAGAAAGTTAGCACTCTAGGTTTTCTATACAATTAAATTTTATCATGAGATTATGTGGCGAATGTTTATTAAGTAATTATGGGTGATTGAATTTTTGTTTAATCAATCATTAATTAATTAATTAGTGCCAATTATGATTCTTTAGAGGTTAGAATGTATATCTAGGTTTTTCATGTAATTAGATGGCGGTCTATTATCACCGTCTAGGATTTATTATTTTGATTTTAAATTTGTAAAATTTTGTAATTAAATAATTATTCGAAGTGAAGATGGATCTAAAGGATGGAGATGATAGGAGTTCTATTTTTTTGTGTTTATAAATTTTTTATGTTTTTGAATTATTAAAAATAAAATTAAAAAAATACTTAAAAAACTATTTTCTAGAAAAACACTAATTTGGCTTGGTTCGCAGGATGAACCCTTCAAGTTGACAAGCCGATGGTCGTAGACCGATGGGCCGAACTTCTAGTTCAGTAGGCCAGTAGCGGGGTAGAACATTTTTCAAAAAAGGAGCATTTTTCGGTACAGTTTCTTATTTTTTTTTTGAGACAATTTTGATAAACATGAAATTTTATGATGACCAGAAAAATAAACCTTTTGATCTATAAGGAATTAAAGAATAGAAGATGGATACCATATGAAGAAGGATACAATGTGAAGATAAAAGATAAAGAATCGATAATATGTTTTGATTGATCGTTTGTAATTTTATTTTCTTTTCTCTATGATGAAACTATGATATTACAACTATTTATTTATTATTTTGCTTATGGCTTTGCCTATTGCTTTGTTTGTCTATATTATAATTTTATTTGCCATGTATGTTGATAACATGCTATATAAAATAGGAAGTGCTGCTCCTTAAACTTGTTCGTGCATGTTAACATAAAACCTTGACTTTTAAAATATTAAGTAGGAGAAAGTTTTCCAAGAGAGGACCAACGGCCTCCATCATTGGTCCATAGATAGCACATGGTGGTTCCAACCCCTAGGCTAGAATTTCATCATGTATCAGGTTGAATCTCCGAAGGGATAATTTATTTTAGCATGATTTATTATTGTACACCCCTAGATGGTGATTATAAATCATGGATAAAATAGTTGAAAAGATTGTTATACACTCAAGATTAATTTTGTTATTAACCTCTCCTAGGAGCTCTGTTAATGAAATTAATGGCCAAAGAAAATGTTTATTAACATGTGCTAGATCATATAGATCTTGGATGACATATATTAATTGAAAGGGACCCGTGTTTCTAATTTAATTTAGCAAGTCTCCCCTAGGCGGCTTGTTGGATTTGAGTTGGGAATTATCATTGTAAGGTTGTAATTTTTTTAAGGTTTTGATACATAAACACAATTATATGTTTACTTGTTTGTGTTATCTTACTAAACTATTGTAGAATGTTTGCTTATGTTTGGTATATGAATCTTTATTGCAGATTAAAATGTCTAAAAAGGCTTTATCATCGATACTTGATAAGAACATATTAACTAGCAAAAATTACAATGATTAGAAGAGGAACCTGAATATTGTCATTTCTTTTGAGAAACTAAAATTTATGCTAATAACACCGTGTCCTCCTGAACCTACTGGGGGTTCCATTAATGAGCAAATCCAAGCAGATGATATCTAGAAAGATGCTAATGATCAGGCCTACTGTTATGTTATGACTAGCATGAATAGCGTGCTATAGGCTCAACATGAAGATTGTGAGACTGCTAAGTAGATCTTGGATAATCTTGAAGACATGTTTGGAGGCCAAGCCCTAATGAAACAAAAAGGAGCTCTTTGGAAACTCTTAAACTACAAGCAAAGACCAATGACTCTTGTGAAGAAGCATATGATGTTAGTCATGGGTTACCATATTGGGGCTCAAGCCCATAGAGATAATATTGATGCTAAGTCACAAATGACTATAGTCTTTGAGACTCTATCTAAGGAGTTCATCCCCTTTAGAGCTTTATATAATTTGAGCAATAGGCAGGATGTGACCTTGACTGAGTTAATGAAGCAGTTACAAGAGTTTGAAAATATGATCAGGGAAACTCTTGCTTGTGGTGAGGCTAACTTAGTGGCTACATTCGGTTCCAATCCTAACATAGGGAATGGAAAGAAGTAGAGGGCTAAAAACAAGAAGTCTTCTATCCCAGTGAAAGTCAAGGATAAGAAGAAGAAAAAGAACCCCAAGAAGCTCAAATGCTTCTTCTGTGGGAGAATTGGACACATTAAGAAGAATTGCAAAGACTTCCTTCCTCGAGGAGGTAAGTGCAAACTTCTGGTTATTGAAACTTGTTTGGTTGAGGAATGAAGTGACACTTAGGTCACAGATTTTGGAGCAAATAATCATATTTGTGTTTCTTAATAGGAGTTTAAGAACATGAGAAGGCTGCCACATGAGGACTTCATGTTACGGATGGGCGATAGATCCTTGTTGTCAGCTGAAGAAATGGGAGATGTCCATCTTTACTTTATGATTATAGGATTTTAGTTTTGAAAGATTTTTTTTATGTTCTTAAACTTAAAAGGAATTTAATATCTATAGCTTGTTTATTTAAAGACTCTTATTTAGTAGCTTTTAATAATAAAGTGGAGATTCATAAAAAAAACAATCTTTTATCTATGATGGATGGATGTAAAACAATCTCTAATTATCAAACCTAAGATTGACTTACTACTTAACATTGAGGTTAATAAAAACTCTAAAAGACTTAAAACTTCTCACTCTAATAAGACTTATAATTGGCATTTACGATTAAGTCATATTACCCTGAGTAGGATTTAAAGATTAGTAAGGGATGGATCTTTAAGTCACTTAGAGGTGGAATATATGTTGGAAAAACAGGTCAGAGGCGCACAACGGAAGTTTAAAAAATTTTAACATCAGAGTATTTTCCATAACACAAGTTTGACATGCTATATGTGTAAATTAAACAGACCTTACTAACCATTGTGTACCGAAGAACCTCCGCAACCTGTGAAGAGAAGTAACGTTCCAGAAGAGCCTCAACCAACTGGTCTTCTTTGCTATTCTCTATCCACAACCGGAGTGAGTGTGGGCTCACACGTACAGCTCTTCCACCGGTGACTCGCCTTCCAACCAATAGAGAGAACCCAAAGCTAGTGTTTGTGATTTGTGAACAAAAGCTCTCAGGGAGTTTTCAGATGCTCAGTAGAAGAGTATCACTCTTAATCTCTCAATCGATCTGAGTAAATCATGAGACTCACTCCCTTTTTATACCGATTGGTCTTGCGGTCAGTCCTCATCAGATTAGGTCTCAAAAATTCAAAACAGAATCAAGTTCGGATCAATATCTGATAAGATCCGTGTGAAAATGCGTAATCTTATCGCTCGTTGATCGGCAGGCCGAACAAGCCCCATCGACAGGCCGAACACGTCATTCGGCAGGCCGAACTAGAGTGAAAAAATCTCCGCGAATCTTTTATTTTCCACCCGAGATTCTATAGGATAAAGTCTCAGTTTTGATTCAAATAACCCAATAGAAAGTTATCTGATCAAAACAAACTTTATCAAGATAATCTCTAAGAAAATAAATCAATTCACAATAATTCTACAAGTTTATCTTGATCTAATTTATCCAAAACTAAATCAACCGATAAACAGACAAGAATTATCCGATCCCAATAATTCAACAAGTTTATCTTAAATTAATTTTATAACAAAATTAATTTAACCAATAAACAAACATGAATTAATTGATTCTTTCAAATTTTAAATCAATCTGATAAATCCGACATAAGTCATCAAATATTGGAAAAGCATGCCGTGTCGTTACAGGATTTTGTGAGCTAGCAAAGGGGACCAAAATGGACCTATAAAGTTCAAGCTCACGATAATTATGAAACCCAATATCCCAGATATACATTTCATAATTATCAACTCCAACACTACTCCACTAAAAGCTTGGAGCTGCACTCTCAAACTTTATAGAATTACGAAGCTTGTATAGCTAAGTCTCCATGACATATCAAAGTGTATCGTATCCCCATATGATAATCCATAATTCACTTAAGGAAAAGTTCTGTCTTACCATCCCGATTATTTTTATCTTACGTTTCATTATCTCACTATTACAAAACTTACTATCAAAGATAATATACTATTCGGTTACACCTATGTATCCAAATGGTTGAGCGCTCCAGTTTTTCAATTACAGGATAACGCATATAAGAGGATATCATTACTCCTAAGGAGGAGCTATGGATTCCATATCTATAAATAACAAGTCTACGCTATCAAGAGTCATGCCTCCAACGTACCGGCATGCATTCCACTATTGAGATGTGGGTGTCACCCTTTGGTACATCAAAAGGCACAAGTCGAGACAACGGGCCCACTATTCATCTTAGGATTAAGATACAATACAAATGATTGTCTAAAGTGAATCGATTTGCCAAGATAGAATTATTAATCCAAATCAATTCACTTTATGTCCCGATCCAACACATTGCCACCTATGACAACATGCCAATGTTTCTATTCACGGAGTCCAACTCCGATGGTCAAGACAAACCATCTCCTAAAAGGGATATAGACAAGATAACAATCTTTACATGAATAAAACGCCCAACTTTATTTCCTCGATTGCGGATCATATGTTTTAGATCGTCACCTTAAGAATCGTGTCTTTCGCATAATTAGTCCATCATATGCCCAATTCTTGAAGGTTTAGACCGACAGTCTCAGACTACTATTTGCTTATCATACATTCAACAAATATGAACGTAAAGAGGACAATATTTGGTATATATAAATGAATAAATTCTTTATTGATAAAAATGTCTCCAAAAACGTATTACATTTTTACTCCTTAGGGCATGCATGTCTAACAATCTCCCACTTGCACTAAGTGAGTAAATACAACAAATTTTGCATTCCTATAGCTTCCACATGTCTCTCGAAGACTCTCCCAGTAAGTGTTTTCGTAAATAGATCAGCTAAATTGTCCTCTAACGCTATCTTGCACACCGTGACATGCCCGCCCTCAATGAAGTCCTTTATCACATGATACTTCCGATCAATATGCTTACGCTTCTTGTGAAATCTTGGTTCCTTAGCATTAGCTACAGCCGCACTGTTATCACAGTACAGTGATACTGCCTTATCCATATCAGGAACTACCTCAAGATCCCCAAGGAACTTGCGGAGCCATACTGCTTCTTTCGAAGCATCACTAGCTGCCACATACTAGCCTCCATCGTTGAATCCAAAGTGCAATCTTGCTTCGTACTTCTACAATTGATGGCACCACTGCCCAGAGTAAACACAAAACCCAAAGTCGATTTCCTAGAATCCAAACAGGATTGAAAATCTAAATCAGTATATCCTAGAGGAGTTAGGTCCTCATCCGAATATACTAGCATATACCCTTGGGTTCTTCGCAGGTACTTGAAAATATGCTTTACCGTAACCCAATGGTTCGGTCCTGGATCTGCCTGAAATTGACTTACAAATTCCGACCGCATAGCTTATATCCGGTTGTGTGCAAAGCATGACATACATGAGACTACCCACTGCCGAAGCATAAGGCACCTTCTTCATGTATTCTCTTTCCTCATAAGACTTTGGAGAGTCTTTCTTAGAAAGAGTAATTCCAGACCTAGATGGTTGCCCACCTTTCTTGGAATCGTGCATTGCAAACCTCCTGAGAATTTTATCTATGTAGCCAGCTTGTGACAAAGCTATCATTTTGTTCTTCCTATCCCGAAAGATCTGGATATCGAGAATAAAATTAGCCTCACCCAAGTCCTTCATGTCAAACTGCTTGGTCAACCATAATTTGATAGATGACAATGCCCCAACGTCATTGCCAATTAGCAGAATGTCATCTACATAGAGCAGTAGAAAAACCACCTTCCCATCTTTGATGTGTTTATAAACACATGGTTCATCCACATTTTGTGAGAACCCATAAGTCTTGATCACTTGATCAAATCTTATGTTCTAAGAGCGGGAAGCCTGCTTAAATCCATAAATTGGCTTTAACAGTTTACAAATCTTACCCTCTTGACCCGCGACCTTGAACCCGTCTGGTTGTTCCATATAAATGGACTCATCAAGATAGCCATTTAGAAAAGCCGTCTTGACATCCATCTGCCAAATCTCGTAGTCGAGAGTGGCAGCTATGGACAAGAGAATCCGGATGGACTAAGCATGGCTACAGGCAAAAAGGTTTTCTCATAATCGATTCCTTCCTTTTGCGTATAAACCTTAGCTACCTGTCTAGCTTTAAAGGTTTTGACCTTTCCATCCACTCCTCTTTTCCTCTTGTAGATCCACTTACATCCTATGGGTTTTACCCCTTCGGGAAGATCCACAAGCTCCCAGACCTGATTAGTCTCCATAGACTTTATCTCTATGTTCATGGCCTCTGTCCAGAGTTTTGAATCAACGTTCTCTATAGCTTCAGCATAAGTATAAGGATCCCTGTCATGTTCATCCGGTTCAGCCAAGAAGAGCTCCCCATTGAACATATACCTTTCAGGTTGACGCCCGATCCTCCCACTACATCGAAGCCCCTGAGGTTGTTGTTCAGGTTTGTTTGGTTTTTCTACACTGATCGGAACGGTTTCATTTGGAACCACCGGAGTGATCTGATCACTCCTTAACTCCTCAAGCACCACTTTGCTTCGAGGTTTAAAGTCGTCCATGTAACTCTCCTCAAGGAAAGTTGCATTAGCAGAAACCATGACTTTATTTTCCTTCGGGTTATAAAAATAACCCCTTTTAGTCCCTTTTGGATATTCCACAAACACGCAAACTTTCGAACGTGCTTCCAACTTACTCCGATCCTTAAACAGGACATGAGCCGGACATCCCCATATGCGAATATGGTTTAAGGATGTCTTCCTTCTTGTCCACAACTCGTGAGGAGTTTTAGGGACCGATTTTGAAGGCACATTGTTCAAAAGATAACATGCAGTTTGTAGTGCACATCCCCAAAAGGATAAAGGTAATGATGAATAACTCATCATGGACCTGACTATGTCCAACAAAGTCCTATTTCTTTTCTCCGCTATGCCATTTTGCTGCGGAGTGCCTGGCGCAGTCAAATGGGATAAAATCCCATTCTCTAACAAGTGTCCCAAGAACTCATCAGAAAGGTATTCTCCACCTTGATCGGATTGAAGTGCCTTTATGGGTCTACCCAATTGCTTTTCCACTTCAGCCTGAAACTCCCTGAACTTGTCAAAAGTTTCGCTTTTGTGGTGCATCAGGCACACATACCTATATCTTGAGTAATCGTCAATAAAAGTGACGAAGTACTCATACCCTCCTCGTGCTCAGATGTTCATCGGTCCGTAAACATCACTATACACAAGTTCTAGAACCCCTTTGGCCCTATTGCCTTTAGACCTGTATGGTCTTTTGGTCATTTTACCCTCCAAACAAGATTCACATTGAGGTATAGATTCCACCTTTAAGTGACTTAAAGGTCCATCCCTTACCAACCTTTGAATCTTACTCAGGTTAATGTGACCAAGGCGCAAATGCCAAAGATAAGTCTTATTAGAGTGAGAAGTTTTAACTCTTTTAGAGTTATTATCATTCATCTCAGCATTAAGCAATAATTCCATCTTAGGTTTGATAAAATATAGATTATTTTGCATCCATCTAGAACAAATAAAAGATTTATTTTTATGAATCACCACTTTTTCATTAAAAGATACCACGTAGGAGTCTTTAAATAAACAAGATACAGAAATTAAATTCCTTTTAACCTTAGGAACATAAAAACAATCTTGCAAAAATAAATTCCTATAATTATCAAAGTAAAGATGGACATCTCTCACTGCTTCCGTTAAGACCAAGGATCCATCGCCCATCCGAAGCGTGAAGTCTTCATGTAGCAGACTTCTCGTTTCTTTGAACCCCTGCAGAGAAACACAAACATGATTAGTTGCACCAGAATCTATGACCCAAATGTCAATGGATTCCTCAACCAAACAAGTTTCTAAATATAGAAGATCACACCTATCTCCTTTGGAAAGGAAGTCCTTGTAATGCTTCTTAATATGCCCGACCTTTCCACAGAAGAAGCACTTAAGCTTCTTTGGGTTCTTCTTCTTCTTCTTCTTACTCTTGGTGTTAGCAGGAATAAAAGACTTCCCATTCTTGGCCCGTTGCTTCTTTCCATTTCCAAAGTAAGAATTGGAACCAGAAGCAGCTACCATGTTGGCCTCACCACCAGCAGGAGACTCCCTGATCAATAGTTCGAACTCATGTAACTGTTTCATCAGTTCTGTTAAGGTCATATCCCATCTATTGCTTAAATTAAAAGTAGCTCTAAACAGAATAAATTCCTTAGACAGAGTCTCAAAGACCATAGTCATCTGAATTTCAGCATTGATGTCAGCTCCATTGGTTTGAGCCTCAGCAAGGTAACCTATGACCAACATCATATGCTCCTTTACAGATGTCCTTGGCCTCTGTCTACAGTTTAGAAGTTTTCAAAGCGCCCCTTGCTGCTTTGTTATGGCCTAGCCTCCAAACATGTCCTCAAGATTATCCAAGATCTACTTCGCAGTCTCATAATCCTGATGTTGAGCCTGCAGCACATTGTTCATGCTAGCCATAACATAGCAGCGGGCTTGATCATTAGCATCTTTCCAGTGGTCATACGATTGGAATTGCTCATTACTTGAGTCTCCCGCAGGCTCGGGAGGACAAGGGGTTGTCAATACATATTTCAGTTTCTCAAAGGATAGGACGATATCCAGGTTTCGTTTCCAATCATTGTAATTCTCACCGGTTAATAGGTTTTTGTCAAGTATCGATGATAAAGCTCACCGGTTAATAGGTTTTTGTCAAGTATCGATGATAAAGCATTTTTAGACATTTTCAATCTACAATAAAGAATCATATACTAAACATAAGCAAACATATAATAATAATTTAGTAAGTTAACACAATCATGTAAAATTATACAAATGTGTTTATGTGTCAAAAACCTAGAAAATATCACAACCTTACAATGACAATTCCCAACTCAGAATTCAACAAGCTCCTAGGGGAGTCATGTCAAATTCAATCAGGAACACGGATCCCCTCCTGATTAATATATGCCATCCAAGACCCGTATGATCCAGCATATATTAATAATCGTTTCTTTGGCCATTAATTTTATTAACAGAACTCCTAGGAGAGGTTAATAATAAAATTAACGTGAGTGTATAACCATTGTTTCAATATCTTATCCATGGTTTATAATCACCACCTAGGGGTGTGCAACCATAAATCATGCTAAAATACCTTATCCTCTCAGAGATCTAATCTGGTACATGATAGAAATCCCTTCCTAGGGGTCGGGACCACCATGTTCTTCCTATGGACCAACGATGGAGGCCTTAGGTTCTCTCTTCGAAAACCTTCTCCCACTCAATCTTTTGATGTCAAGGTTTTATTTTAAAATTATGCATGAACAATTTTAATATGAGTGGCACTTCCTATTCTATATGACATGTTATCAATATACATGGAAAATCATATTATAATGCAGACAAGCAAAGCTACAAGCAAAATAATAATAACCCTAATATTATGGCTCCATCCTAGAGAATAGAAAACTAAGATTACAAGAGAATAATCGAGACATAAATTGATTCTTCTTCCTTGAATCCTCAAGTTGTATCCTTCTTCACATAATTCCCATCTCCATGTCTTCAATCCCGTATGAATCAAATACTTTATATTTTCGGTCATATCCAAATTTAATGTTTCTCAGAATCGTCTCAAAAATAAAATTAAAAATGCATTGCAAAAATTGCACCTTTTCTGAAAATTTTTTAGCTCTCAGTTGGCAGGCCGATCAGGGTGATCGGCCTGCCGGCAGAGCCAGCCAATTTCTGCCCCATTGTCGGCCTGCCGATTTGTGACCATCGGCCTGCCAAACTGGAGGGTTCGGCATGCCGACCGAGCAAAAATCTTTCTTTCCAGAAAATACAATTTTAATGCAATTCATCAATTTTATTTTTAACAATTCAAAAAACATAAAATTAGAGACACAGGAAATACCTGGGTAAGCCATCATCAATCTTCTAGATCCGTCTTCTCTAAATAATTATTTAATTACAAAATTCTTACAAATTTTAAATTAAACAATAATTCCTAGATGAAGATGATAGTCCGCCATCTAATTACATAAAAAACCTAGATACACATTCTAACCTCTAAGGAACCATAACCGGCATTAATTAATTAATAGATAATTAAATAATAATTTAATCAACCATAATTAATTAATGAACATTCACCACATAATCCATGACAACATATATTGATATAGAAACCTAGAGTGCCATCTCTTTATAAAATTAAATTCAAGCATAGGAGAGATTAAGATCACAAAATTTACACATATAACATGATCACAAACTTGTAAATTTATGTAAAAACCATGGCTCTGATACCAATTGTTGGAAAAACGTGTCAGAGCTGTACAGCGGAAGTTTAAAAAATTTTAACATCAGAGTATTTTTCTAAAACACAAGTTTGATATGCTATATGTGTAAATTAAACAGATCTTACTAACCTTTGTGTATTGAAGAACCTCCGCAACCTGTGAAGAGAAAGAACATTCCAGAAGAGCCTCAACCAACTGGTCTTCTTTGCTATTCTCTATCCATAACCGGAGTGAGTGTGGGCTCACACGTACAGCTCTTCCACCGGTGACTCTCCTTCCAACCAATAGAGAGAACCCAAAGCTAGTGTTCGTGATTTGTGAACAAAAGCTCTCAGGGAGTTTCCAGATGCTTACTAGAAGAGTATCACTCTTAATCTCTCAATCGATCTGAGTAAATTATGAGACTCAGTCCCTTTTTATACCGATTGGTCCTGGGGTCAGTCCTTATCAGATTAGGTCTCAAAAATTCAAAATAGAATCAAGTTTGGATCAATATCTGATAAGATCTGCGTGAAACGCGTAATCTTATCGCTCGCTGATCGGCAGGCCGAACAAGCCCCATCGGCAGGACGAACACGTCGTTCAGCAGGCCGAACCACCAAGAAAAAATCTCCGCGAATTTTTTATTTTTCACCCGAGATTCTGTAGGATAAAGTCTCAGTTTTGATTCAAATAACCCAATAGAAAGTTATATGATCAAAACAAACTTTATCAAGATAATCTCTAAGAAAATAAATCAATTCACAATAATTCTACAAGTTTATCTTGATCTAATTTATCCAAAATTAAACCAACCGATAAACAGACAAGAATTATCCGATCCCAATAATTCAACAAGTTTATCTTAAATTAATTTTATTATAAAATTAATTTAACCAATAAACAGACATGAATTAATTGATTCTTCTAAATTTTAAACCAATCTGATAAATCCGACATAAGTCACCAAATATTGGAAAAGCACGCCGTGTCGTTACAAGATTTTGTGAGTTAGCAAAGGGGACCAAAATGGACCTATAAAGTTCAAGCTCACGATAATTATGAAACTAAATATCCCATATATACATTTCACAATTATCAACTCCAACGCTACTCCACTAAAAGCTTGGAGCTGTACTCTCGAACTTTATAGAATTACGAAGCTCGTACAGCTAAGTCTCCATGACATATCAAAGTGTATCGTATCCCCATATGATAATCCATAATCGGCTTAAGGACAAGTTCTGTCTTACCTTCCCAATTATTTTTATCTTACGTTTCATTATCTCACCATTAGAAAACTTACTATCTAAGATAGTATACCATTCGGTTACACCTATGTATCCAAATGGTTGAGCGCTCCAGTTTTTCAATTACCGGATAACGCATATAAGAGGATATCATTACTCCTAAGGAGGAGCTATAGATTTCATATCTATGAATAGCAATTCTATGCTATCAAGAGTCATGCCTCCAACGTACCGACATGCATTCCACTATTGAGATGTGGGTGTCACCCTTTGGTACATCAAAAGACACAATTTGAGACAACAGGCCCACTATTCATCTTAGGATTAAGATACAATACAAATGATTGTCTAAAGTGAATCGATTTGCCGAGACAGAATTATTAATCCAAATCAATTCACTTTATGTCCTGATCCAACACATGTGCCAATGTTTCTATGCACGGAGTCCAACTCCGATGGTCAAGACATACATCTCCCAAAAGGGATATAGACAACATAACAATCTTTATATGAATAAAGCGCCCAACTTTATTCCCTCGATTGCGGATCATATGTTTTAGATCGTCACCTTAAGAATCATGTCTTCCGCATAATCAGTCCATCATATGCCCAATTCTTAAAGGTTTAGACCGACAGTCTCAGACTACTGTTTGCTTATCATACATTCAACAAATATGAATGTAAAGAGGACAACATTTGGTATATATAAATGAATAAATTCTTTATTGATAAAAATGTCTCCAAAAACGTATTATATTTTTACTCCTTAGGGCATACATGTCTAACAATATATACCACAATGTGAATCTTGTTTGGAGGGAAAAATAACCAAAAGACCATTTGGGTCTAAGGGTAATAAGGCCGAAGGGTTTTTAGAACTTATGCATAGTGATGTTTGTGGTCCTATAAACATCAAGGCACTTGGAAGGTTTGAGAATTTCGTCACTTTTATTGATGATTCTGAAGATATAGGTATGTCTACCTAATGCATTATAAGAGCAAAAATTTTAACAAATTCAAGGAGTTTCGAGTTGAAGTAGAAAAGCAATTAGGCAAACCTATTAAGGCACTTTGATTTGATCGAGGTGGAAAATACCTCTCCGATGAGTTCTTGAGACACTTGTTAGAGAATGAGATTTTATTCCATTTGATTATACCGAGCACTCCGTAGTAGAATAGTGTAGATAAGAGAAGGAATAGGACTTTGTCAGACGTGGCTAGGTCAATGAGTTATTTGACATTACCTTTATCTTTTTAGGGATATGTACTACAAATCACATGTTATCTTTTGAACAATATACCTTCAAAATCGGTTCTTAAAACTCCTCATGAGTTGTGAACGGGTAGGTCAATGAGTTATTTGACATTACCTTTATCTTTTTAGGGATATGTACTACAAATCACATGTTATCTTTTGAACAATATGCCTTCAAAATCGGTTCTTAAAACTTCTCATGAGTTGTGAACAGGTAGGAAGATATATTTAAACCATATTTGCATATGGGGATATCTAGCTCATGCCTGGTATAAGAAAGCGAACAAGTTGGAAGCACGTTCAGAAGTTTGTGTATTTGTAAGATATCTAAAAGGGACTAAAAGAGGTTATTTCTATAGCCCAAAAGAAAATAAAGTTGTGGTTTCAACAAATGCAACATTCCTTGAGGAAAGTTACATAAACGACTTTAAGCCTTGAAGTAAAATAATACTTGAGGAGTTAGCGAGTGATTCGATCACTCTAGGGGTTCCAGTTGAAACCAATCCAATCAATGTAGAAAACCGACCGAACAACAACCTAAGGGGCTTTGGCGTAGTGAGAGGATCAAGCGTCAATCTGAGAGGTTTATGTTCAATGGTGAAGGCTACTTGGCTGAACTGATTGAACATGATAGGGATCCTTATACTTACGTAAAGGTTATGGAGGACGTTGATTTAAAACTCTGGATAGAACCCATGAACACTAAGATGAAATCTATGGAGACTAATCGAGTCTGGGAACTTGTGGATCTTCTTGAAGGGGTAAAACCCATAGAGTGTAATTGGATCTATGAGAGAAAGAGAGGAACATATGGGAAAGGTTAATCCTATAAGGCTAGAAGGATATAGACAAAAGGAAGGAATCGATTATGACAAAACCTTTTCACCCGTAGCTATGCTTATGACCATCCGCATTCTCTTGTCCATAGCTGTAGGCCAAGTAATTTGGGTCACGACACGATGACACGATACAAACCCGACACAAAAAATGCAGGTTAGGGTTGGGAAAATAGGCCTCGGGTAAGAATTAGGTCGAACCTGTCTGACTCGCATAAAAAACGGGTTGGGTTCGAGTCAACCCGAATCAACACAAAATTAACCTGCGAAAAATGTGTAAAAATCAAGTTGACCTGAAAATTGTTAATCAACTCGTGTAACCCAAATTAAACTCGTGTGACCTTAATGTAACCCGTATAACCTGAAATTAATTCTAATGTATCAAATTAGTCTAACATTTGTTGTATATCCAACTTGACATAATTCTAATTTCTAGCATATTTGTTTTTGTTAAACTTATACAAAGTTTTGTTAACTTTTTTGATGGTTTTATTTCGTTGGGTTATTGTTTATTTTTTAGGCTTATTGTTGGGTCTATCATGTTGCAGGTCTATCAGGTTTTGCAGGTCAGTGTGTCGTGTTAACATGAACATGCACAAAGTAGCATATTGGCTGGTTGCACAGGTCGGGTCGGGTTAACCTGTCTACACTTCAAGTCGTGTCCGGGTTGGGCTTTTTTTGACCCTTTAGGCCACGGGTCAGGTTTGGGTTGGCATGTTGGCTGTTTATATAAGGGCTCAACCCGACCCGAACATGACTCATGAACTCGAATTGCCAGCCCTACATAGCTGTCATTCTCTATTGGAAAAATAGTACGCAGCGGAATTAAAAAATTTAATATCAAAGTATTTTCCAAAACACAAGTTTGACATGCTATATGCATAAATTAACTAGATCTTACTAACCTTGTAAATGCTGAAAAGCTTCCTCCATTAGTGTAGAGAAGTAACGTTCTAGAAAGACCTCAACCAACTGGCCTTCTTTACGATTCTCTATCCATGATCGGAGTGAGTGTGGGTTTACATGTACAGCTCTTCCACCAGGTGACTCTCCTTCTAACCAATTAAGAGAACCCAAAGCTAGTGTTCATGGTTTATGAACAAGAGCTCTCATGGAGTTTCAGAATCTCACAATTAGAGTTTCACTCTTAATCTCTCAATTGATCTAAATAATAATGAGACTCACTCCCTTTTTATAGAGGTTGGGTCTAGGAATCAGTCCTTATCAGATAATGTCTCAAAATTCAAATCAGAATCAAATTCAGATCTATATTTGATGAAATCTGTATGAAAATGTGTGATCTTTTTATCGTGTGGTCGGCATGCTGATCTATCTAGCCGGCATGCCAAACTTGCCCCATTGGCAGGCTGAACCTGAGAATCAGCATACCGAACTGCTGATAAAAAATCTCAGCAAATCTTTTATTTTTCACCTAAGATTCTATAAGATAAAGTCTAAGTTTTAACTCAAATAACCTAATAGAAAAGTTATCTAATTAAAACAACTTTATCTAGATAATCTCTAGGAAAATAAATGAATTCCTACTAATTCAATAAGTTTTCTTGAATTAATTTGAAATTAATCCAACCAATAAATGACATGAATTATCTAATTCTGATAATTCAACAAGTTTATCTTGAATCAATTTTGTCAAAAAATTAATTCAACCGATAAACAGACATGAATTATTTGATTCTTTCGAATTTTAGCTAATATGACAAATCTGACATAAGTCACCAATTATTAGAAAAGCACGCCGTATCGTTACAGGATTTTTGTGAGCTAACAAAGGGGACCAAATAGACTTATATAATTCAAGCTCCTGATAATTATGAAACCCAATATCCCATATATGCATTTCATAATTATCAACTCCAACACTACTCCACTAAAAGCTTAGAGCTGCACTCTTGAACTATATAGAATTATGAAGCCCGTATAGCTAAGTCCCCATGACATATCATAGTATATCGTATCCCCATAGGATCAGCTATAATCGGGTTAAGGACAAGTTCTTTCTTACCTTCCTGATTATTTTTATCTTACGTTATATTATCTCACCATCGAAAAACTTACCATCCAAAGACAGTATGCCATTCGGTTACACCTATGTATCCAAATGGTTGAACGCTCTAGTTTTCTAATTACAGGATAACGCATATAAGAGGATATCACTACTCCTAATGAGGAGCGATGGATTCTATATCTATGAATAACAGGTCTACGCTATCAAGAGTCATGCCTCCAATGTATCGACATGCATACTACTATTAAGATACAAGTCAAGACAACGACCCACTATTTATTTCAGGATTAAGATACAATACAAATGATTGTCTAAAGTGAATCGATTTGCTGAGACAGAATTCTTAATCCAAATCAATTCACTTTATGTCCCGATCTAACACATCGTCACCTATGACAATATGTCAATGTTTCTATTCATGGAATCCACAACCAATGGCCAAGACAAACATCTCCCAATAGGGATATATAGACAACATAATAATCTTTGCATGAATTAAGCACCCAACTTTATTTCCTTGATTGTGGATCTTATGATTTAGATAGTGTTGAAATTAAAACATGAAAAACGCAGCAGAAGGAACGGATCATTGACAAACAAAAATTTTCTGAAAACTTTGTTCATCGGGAATAGATATATAATTTTAATTATAGAAAGCTTTAGGAATTTTTACTAACCTTTTGAAGACTATCAGGGTATCCTAGCTTTCTTCTTTGACACCACGATCTTCCAAACTAGGCCTCCACACCAATGGAAAGACGAGTGGGCGTCAAAATGCAAGAATAAATTTTCTTCACACTTTTCTGAATTTGCTATGTACTCAACACATGAGATAGCAAACCTTTTTCTTTAGAGAAGAACTCTCAATTTTTCTCTCTAAAAATTACGTGAATAAAATTGCTGAGATATAATTGTTATCTCTCCTTTTTTATATCTGAGCCATTAGTAATTTTACTTTCCCTTTTCCTTTTCCTTTTCCTTTCCTTTTTCTTCTTTCCCAAAAATCACTTTTTGATCCGTATAACACACACATATATATATATATATATATACATATGTACCGTGAAGAAAAAAGCAAGTTTACCTTTTTTTTTTGATATTATATTAATATATATATATTAATATATTATAAAATCTTATATATATATATATAAAGATTTGGTTCAAAACCATATATATATATATATATATCTAAATCTAAATTCAAAAATAAATCACATTTATTTAAGAATAGATTTTAAAATTAACCAATTAATAAATTAATTAATGCTCAGTTAAATGTGACAACATTTATCACATTACATTATATGTCATAGAGAACATTTTTCTGTGTTACATAAATAATTCAAGTGTGAAATAATTAATTCAAAATTCAATAATTCTGAATTAAACATGTATAATTTATTCTATGCAAAAATCCAATATAGTGTTACAGAGGTGGTATTGGGGACCTATGGACCTATAACCCAAACTCTAATAAATTTGACATTTAATCAAACTCTTTAATTAATGTGCCAAATTTATTAGTTTCAGTATTACTCCACTAAAAACCTGAAACTGAACTCTTGAGATTATAGTGAAATTACTCAAAGAAAATTAACGAGTAGTCCATTAATATAATCATTACATATAAGTCAGTCCTCCATAAATAGTTCATAATAAGAGCTGGGTTCAATTTTCGTTCACCTCTCTTATTACATCTTTATCCTTGAGTTTCAATAATTCTCTAATGAACAATTAATTCATAATCTTATTATGAACAAGCGCTCTACTGTTCAAACCTTGAATTATCACTCAAGAGAACTATTTTTCTAACTTCCATAGGGAAGGAATGGATTCCATATCTATATAATATTATTCCCAGCCATTTATTACTTTATGTTTCTAAGATGCTAAGTTATAATCTGTGCTTAGACAAATCTTACCATGCAAGTCAAAAAACATAATGTAATAAATAGGAGTCTAATAAATACTCAGGATTAAGACTGTCAAATATATGATCATCATAGTGATAAATTTGAATACTCTATTTGTAATAGATGATTATTAGAGATTCATAATTTATCTGGTCCAGTCTTATATAATCTCATTATATAAAGTACCTCCAATCCAATGTCTCTACATTAATAGTCCGGATAATGACTATTTCATTTTAGATGAGATTGGACCGTACTTGTAATTTTTAATTAAAGATCCCAAACTTTAATTAATTATTACGGACTATTTAGATTATTGTCTATAAATTTTATCCCTAAGCAAATAACACTTATATGCTAAATTTATAGTCACATAAATAATCATGGAATGTTCTTGATGTTTATAAATGTATTCATAATACATATAATCAACCAAAATAATAATAAATGTCATTTTATTTATTTATTAACAATATGTACAATGTCATAGCTTTTAGGGCACCAAGCCCAACAGATAGTTATCTTAAGAATCGTGTCTTCCTCATAATCTGTCCATTGTATGCCTAATTCTTAAAGGTTTAGACCGATAGTCTCAGACTACTATTTGCTTAACATACATTTAACAAATATGAACATAAAGAGGACAAGATTTAGTATATCAATAATAAATAAATTCTTTATTGATAAAAATGTCTCCAAAAACATATTATATACTTACTCCTTAGGGCATATATGTCTAACATTCTCGACTACGAGAGTTGGTAAATAAATGTCAAGACGGCCTTTCTGAATGCCTATCTTAATGAGTCCATATATATGGTGCAGCCAGACGGGTTCAAGGCTAAGGGTCAAGAGGATAAGATCTATAAGCTACTAATGTCAATTTATGAACATAAGCAGGCTTCTCATTCTTGGAACATAAGGTTTGATCTGGAGATCAAGACTTATAGGTTTGAACAAAACATAGACGAACCATGCATTTACGACATTAAGGATGTGAATGTGGTTTTTCTACTACTCTATGTGAATGACATTCTGCTAATTGGCAACAACGTTGGGGCATTGTCATCGGTCAAATTATGGTTGACCAAGCAGTTTGACATGAAAGAATTGGGTAAAGCTAATTATGTTCCAATTATCGAGATCTTTTGGGATAGGAAGAACAAAATGATTGCTTTATCCCAAGTTACATACATAGATAAAATTCTCGAGAAGTATGCAATGCAGAATTCCAAGAAAGGTGGGCAACCATCTAGGTCTAGAATTACTATTTCTATGAAAGACTCTTCAAAGTCTAAGGAAGAAAGAGAATACATAAAGAAGATGCCTTATGCTCTAGTAGTGGGTAGTCTTATGTATGCGAGACTTTGCACATGATCGGACATTTATCATATAGTTGGGATAGTCAGTCAATTTCAGTCGGATCCAGGACCAAACCACTAAGTTGCAGTCAAGCATATTTTCAAGACCTGAAAAGGACTAGAGGTTATATGCTAGTATATTCGGGTGAGGATCTAACACCTCTAGGATACACTGATTTAAATTTCCAATCCTATATGGATTCGAGAATATCAACTTTTGGTTTTGTGTCATTATCGACTTTTGGTTCTGTGTTTACTCTAGGTGGAGGTACTATTGTTTGGAGAAGTGTCAAGCAAGATTGCACTTCGGATTCAATGAAGGAGGTTGAGAATGTGGCAAGTAGTGATGCTTTAAAAGAAGCAGTGTGGCTTCACAAGTTCTTTGGAGATTTTGATGTAATTTTTGGTATGGATAAGGTAGTATCACTATATTATGATAACGTTACAGCGATAGCTAATGCTTAGGAACTAAGATTTCACAAGAAGAGTAACCATATTCAATGAAAATATCATGTGATAAAGGACTTCATTGAGGCTGAGCTTGTTGTAGTATGTAAGATCGTGTCTGAGGACAAATTAGCTGATCTTTTCACGAAGACACTAATTGCGAAAGTTTTCAAGAAGTGTGTAGAGGCTATGGGGATGCAAGATATGTCATATTTACTCACTTAGTGTAAGTGAGAGATTGTTAGACATAGTACCATAAGGAGTAAGATGTTGTAATATGTTTTGGAGACATTTTATCAATAGAGAATTTATTATTTATATACCAAATGTTGTCCGCTTTATGTTCATTTATATTGAATGCATGATAGCAAACAAAAGTCTGAGACTATTGGTCTAAACCTTTAAGAATCGTACATATGATGGACAAATTATGCAGAAGACATGAATCTTAAAGGTGATTGACTAAATCATAAGATCCGTAATCGAGGAAATAAAGTTGGGGTCTTTATTTATGCTAAGATTGTTATGTTTTTAACATCCCTAATGGGAGATGGATTTGGTTAATAATTCCATTTGTGCAAATCAATTCACTTTAGAAAATCATATGTATTGTTTCTTAATCCTAAAATGACTAATGAGCCCATTATCTTGACTTATGTCTTTTGAAGTACTGAAGGGTGACATCCTGACCTAATGATTTTACAAATACTGGTACGTTAGAGGTATAACTCTTGATTGACATAGACTTGTTATTCATAGATATGGAATCCAAAGCACTTTTACAGAATTAATGATATTCTCTTATATGTATTATACTGTAATTGAAAGACTAGAGTGTTCAACCATTTAGATACATAGGTGCAACTGAATAGTATACTATCTATGGATAGTAAGTATTCCAATGGTGTGATAATAAAATGTAAGATAAAAACAAACGGGAAGGTAAAACATAATTTATCCTTAAGCCGATTGTGAATATCCTATAAAGATATGACACATTATGATATATCATGGATGGTTAGCTTATTGGAGCTTTTTAATTTTATATAGTGCGAGAGTGCAGTTTTAAGCTTTTAGTGGAGTAGTGTTAAAGTTTATAATTATAAAATATGTATCTGGGATATTATATTTTATAATTATAAAAGCTTAAACTATATATGTCTGTCGGGTGCGCTTTGCTAGCTAATAATAAATTCTTTAACGATACGGCATATTTTTCCTACATATTGGTAACTTATGTTTAATTATTAGATTAGTTAAAATTTGAGTTAATTAGATTTAATAATTCATGTTAGTTTATCAATTGAATAAGTTTTGTAAATTAATTCAAGATAAATATATTTAATTATTTGAATAATATTTTATTTGTATGAGTTTGTTTGTATATGACTATTTTAATTAGATAACTTTTTCTACTTAGTTATTTGAGTTAAAATTAAGGCTCTATAAAGGATACCGGGGTCAAATAAGATTGAATTTATCCAATTGGTTGAGATTGGATCTACTAGATCAGCTTGAGGAGTTTGAGATTGATTCAAAATCCAGTATCGCAGCCACACGGTTGACAACGATACACTAGGCACAGTCAGCCGCCACAGTTAGAGTCACATTCTGCTTCATGCATTTTTACTCTAAAACTGAATCAAACTCAAATTTTAAGGCCTAATTTGATAACGATTAACCCCAGATTTGACTACTATAAATAGGGGGTGAGTTTTTTTTGTTATTCAAATCACTTGAGAAGTAAAGAGTGAGTACTCTAGTGTGAGAAACTTTGAAATTCCCTTGATCAAATTAAGGACCTTAGCTCTTAGTTTTCTCTTGTGGTTAGAAGGTGTCACTAGAGAAAAAGCTATACGCTATGCAACCACCCATACTCCGATCATAGATAAAGAATAGCAAAAAAGGCCAGTTGTGTGGGCTTTTCTAGAAGGTTCTTCTCTATATGGATTCAAGCCCACTTCGGTATACAAAAGAGGTTAGTAAGATCTGTCATTAATTTATGTCTTTAGCATATCAAACTTGTATTTTAGAAAATACTCTAATTTAAAATTTTTAAAATTATACTGCGTACTCATTTTCTAACAATTTAGCCTTAAAAATGTGCATTTTTATATTCTCATCAAGATACAAAAGTACATGTGTATGTATTCAAATTAAATTTCACTATTAGATTACCAATTTGACACGAAATTCCAAATACATTAGAAAAATTATTGTGATTTTTTTTGTTCTCCGCTTGGGAAGAAATAATTACAACACAGCCATTTCACAAATAATAGCTATCATAAATAGTAGGACATATGTAATTTACAAGCTTGAATCAACGCAAAAATATCTTTAAAATAACCGATTAAAAAATGCCTGAATTGGAATCGAACCAAGTCATCCTTGTTTTAAAAGTGCATCAACGCAAAAATATCTTTAAAATAACCGATTAAAAAAATGCCTGAATTTGAATCGAACCAAGTGATCCTTCTTTTAAAAGTGCATCAAGAGTTTACATACATGAGGGACTGAACCACTGTTTTGAGACAAGTTGTAAGCACAGCACACCACTACAATAGATGTGTTGTTACATTATTTTGGTGACACGGAAATATTTAAAAGGGTTTTAAGAATTTAAAATCATATATACAGCACATGCTATGAGTCCGCGTTAGAAAGGAATTAAATTTTCAACCTCACTCATTCTTTATAAAATGAATTTTGAAGCCCACCATAATTTATTGCTTGGGGTCTTCTAAATTTGTAGGAAAAAAATTTGTCCTCTGCCTAAAAGGCTTATTGCATAGCCTGTTTAATACATTTCAAACAATATTTACACATGTAAAACGTAATATTATGCAACACACATAATCACGATATAGAATTAAGAGTCCCACTTTACATTAGCCTGCATCTTAATTTTTAGATGGAGCACAGTTACGATATACACAGAGCAACAGACATATCAATTTTGAGAGCCAGATACTAGTACTTTAGGCTTATTGCCTGTTATTTTAAGTACTCCTTTGTGGTAACCTATCATATCATTTCAACAAAAAGCTTAAAGTCATCTGTAAGAAATCTAAGAACCTAACTAAAATTGTAAACAAACAACAACAAGAACAACAACAACAACAATCAACAACAACACCCGCATGTCTTTTGTGTTAATCCAAGGTCTACTACTATCAAGAAAAATTATCAACTTGTAATTAGTTAGACAAGTAAGAACTAATCACACTAAGCTAGTTCTGTCACATGTATACAATTGATAGGTTTGCATTAGAAGTTTGTTAAGTCTTGTAAATAGTATTTAAAATACTAACTTGTAATTTTGTTAGTAATGAAAAGTTAATTTAGCATTTTTAGAAGTCATCCTTCTCTCTCAAATCTCTCTCTTTCTCTCTAAAATTACTCTGTAGTGGTCCTTTTAATATGAAATCAGAATGGGCGATGCTATGTGATTTATTATATGTGGAAAGCATTAGTCATGATTTAATATTTAGAATAATTACACTCAAAAATAATATACGTTGCAAATAACCTGTAGATTACACATGCATATTAAGAGTGCAAAGTTTCAATCTATAGAGTTCTAACGAGCTAAGGAAAAGAGAAAAACTTACTAATATGAATCCTTTAATAAAACAAGATTGAAATTTATTATTTAGAACTCAAATTATAATTCAATTTAACCTGTAAATAATACCATGCTATACAAACAATCTCATGGCAAATATGATCAACAAGAAATAAACATAACCACATTTAACACTATAAGAAATAAAAATGTCAATCCTATTCCTTTATGCATTCTTTGTATAAAATGAAGGAAGAAGAAAAATAGGGGGAAGAAGTTTTGGTGCTTGTGACTACTCATTTTTTGTAATTAATTTTTAATTTATTCCTTTATTTTTGTATATTCAAAGAATGCTTGAATATTGGTATTATTTATTTTCATTTATGCATTAGTTTTTATATTCTAGGGTCCTAATGGATCCTATTCCTGAACTTTGATTAATTTTTGGTCTCCTAGATTGGTTGTTGATTATTAGAAATTGTCTATTCTATTGTATGCTTAATGCTCCGAATAATTTGGCCATTCATCAAGAGATGTTGTTGGACTTAATGGAATTGTAAAATGGAATTTAGGCCTTAATTTATAGGCTAGTATGTGTAGTTTTTAATAAACAAGTTTTTGACACCATTATTGGAGATTGTTTTGTTTAATTTTTGTTAATATTGGTACTAATTAGATCTAGGATTAATTTGAATATTTTACTTTTATTTTATTTCATTTATTGTTCATGGAACAACCAAGATTGAGAAGAAATTCTACATTTGTAGAGCCATGATTTTTCACCCACCCTCAAGAGACGATAAGCAACCTAGAGCTCAAGGCCTTGAGAGGATGTGTGAAATAAAGAATGAATTGTTGGAAACCATGAGGCGTATCATAGCAATGGTTGAACGCTTTGGGGAATTGAGAACGCCTACTCCTACCATCAATGCTCCAATTCAAAACATGCAAGATTGCCACTTGGAAGTGCCGACACTAAGAGAGGAGCACTTGAAGATGTCTGAAGAAGACTCTCTAAGTGAAGAAGGGACACAAGACTTAGTCATGCAAGAAGAATCACAAGAAATCTATGGTATTAAGCTATGTTGCCAATTCTGCTCATCAAAGAATACATCTATGAAGATCCTGTTAGACATGTATGCTCTAAGGAGTAAAAATGTAATACGTTTTTGGAGACATTTTTATCAATAAAGAATTTATTCATTTATATATACCAAATATTGTCCTCTTTACGTTCATATTCGTTGAATGTATGATAAGCAAACAGTAGTCTGAGACTGTCAGTCTAAACCTTAAGAGTTGGGCATATGATGGGATGATTATGCGGTAGACACGACTCTTAAGGTGATGGTCTAAAATATATGATCCGCAATCGAGGGAATAAAGTTGGGCGCTTTATTCATGTAAAGATTGTTATGTTGTCTATATCCCTTTTGGGAGATGGTTTGTCTTGGCCATCGGAGTTGGACTCCGTGAATAGAAACATTGGCGCGTTGTCATAGGTGACGATGTGTTGGATCGGGACATAAAGTGAATTGATTTGGATTAATAATTCTGTCTTGGCAAATCGATTCACTTTAGACAGTCGTTTGTATTGTATCTTAATCCTGAGATGAATAATGGGCCCGTTGTCTCGACTTGTGTCTTTTGATGTACCAATGGGTGACTCCCACATCTCTATAGTGGCATGCATGCCGGTACGTTGGAGGCATGACTCTTGATAGCGTAGACTTGTTATTCATAGATATGGAATCCATAGCTCCTCTTTAGGAGTAATGATATCCTCTTATATGCGTTGTCCTGTAATTGGAAAACTGGAGCGCTCAACCATTTGGATACATAGGTGTAACCGAATGGTATACTATCTTTGGATGGTAAGTTTTCTAATGGTGAGACAATGGAACGTAAGATAAAAATAATCGGGAAGGTAAGACAGAACTTGTCCTTAAGCCGATTATGGATGATCATATGGGGATGCGATACACTATGATATGTCATGGAGACTTAGCTACATGAGCTTCGTAATTCTGTAAAGTTCGAGAGTGCAGCTCCAAGCTTTTAGTGGAGTAGCGTTGGAGTTGATAATTGTGAAATGTATATCTGGGATATTGGGTTTCATAATTATCATGAGCTTGAACTTTATAGGTCCATTTTGGTCCCCTTTGCTAGCTCACAAAATCCTGTAACGACACGGCGTGCTTTTCCAATAATTGGTGACTTATGTCGGATTTATCAGATTGGTTTAAAATTTATAAGAATCAAATAATTCATGTCTGTTTATCGGTTGAATTAATTTTGTAAGAAATTAGTTCAAGATGAACTTGTTGAATTATGGCGTTCGGATAATTCTTGTCTGTTTATCGGTTGTTTTAATTTTGGACAATTAGAACAAGATAAACTTGTAGAATTATTTTGAATTGATTTATTTTCTTAGAGATTATCTTGATAGAGTTTGTTTTGATCAGATATCTTTTCTATTGGGCTATTTGAATCAAAACTGAGACTTTATCCTTTAGAATCTCGGGTGGAAAATAAAAGATTCGCGGAGATTTTTTCTCGGCAGTTCGGCCTGCCGATCAGAAAGTTCAGGCCTGCCGAACTGGCCAGTTCGGCCTGCCTATCTCACAGTTCGGCATGCCGACCGCGACAGCTAAGATTACGCGTTTTTCACGCGTATCTTATCAGATATTGATCCGAACTTGATTCTGTTTCGATTTTTGAGACCTAATCTAATATGGACTGACCCCAAGGACCAATAGGTATAAAAAGGGAGTGAGCCTAATGATTTACTCAGATCAATTTGAGAGATTAAGAGTGATACTCTTCTAGTGAGCATCTGAAAACTCCCTGAGAGCTTTTGTTCACAAATCACGAACACTAGCTTTGGGTTCTCTCTATTGGTTGGAAGGAGAGTCACCGGTGGAAGAGCTGTACGTGTGAGCCCACACTCACTCCGGTTGTGGATAGAGAATAGCAAAGAAGACCAGTTGGTTGAGGCTCTTCTGGAACGTTACTTCTCTACACAGGTCGCGGAGGTTCTTCGGCACACTGAGGTTAGTAAGATCTGTTTAATTTATACATATAACATGTCATACTTGTATTTTGGAAAATACTCTGATGAAAATTTTTAAAAAATTCCGCTGCGCACTTTGTTTCCAACAGATCCAATATGGTCAACACCTCCTCTACTAGTCTTAGAATCATTTCATCATGCCTATCAAGCACATACACCGAAACCAAGCCATGTTGTAGCAACGCGCAACATTTTTTTACATCTTGTCATGCTTGAGGATATCTTAATACAAGACCCATATATGGTGTTGTAGGACACCTACTATGGGTGAAAGCTGTCCTTTGACAAGCGCTTCTCCAAAAATCAAACCGATGATTTTAAAGCAAGTGCTTCTTGGGAGGCAACCCAAGCTTTTTAAAGTTTTCTTTATTTTCTTTAGGCACAAATGGCAGAACAAAATGGAGTTAAAGATATGGAAGGCGCCTAACGGACTTTAAAAGACCAAGCCACATAGCCTAAACACCAACGAGGGGAGTTCTCTCAGACTTTTCCTATTTTTGTGCTTTCTTACACATTGAAGATTTTGCGCATGTTATGTTTTTTTTTTTGGGTGGGGTGGAAGGGGAGCGGGGGCGGGGAGGGGATTGTTAATTTTTTGTGTTTTAGTTTAGCATTAAAAGTTAAAAAAACTAAAAAATATATGTTGAATAATTAAAGGTTTTTAATTATTATTTTTTTTGGTGATTTTGTCCAGTTCAACGATAAGAACTAGGTCGGAAATTTGTGATTTATTTGTGAAAAAGTGTGAATATTGTCTAGAATTGTGTTAATTCTTGAGTTAGTTTCATTTTGATTATGATTGTTCCATATTGAGTACCATGTCTTGATCTTTGTGTTGTGTGCATTTTTGGAGAAGGTTTATGTGATTATGTGATTTTCATGATCTCTCAAATGATAGAATTTGCTTGATTTTTCTCTCGAGACAAAATCCTACATTTCACTTCTTAAGTAAATGACTTAAGCTATTTTTGAATCGTTTGAGCCTTTTCGAGCCGATCTTGACATATTCTTGTACATAGTGTACTTATTTGAGTCTAATGTATCTTTTCTTTGTTAGCCACATTATAAGCATGTTGGTCTTTTAGAAAGTATTTGAGTTATGCCAAATTTTTTGAGGATGATGGAGTCTAGAATGATTTATTTTGTTTTATGCATTTACATTTGAAAAAAAAAAGAGAAAAAAAAGATAAAAAGAAATTAGAAAAAAAAAAGAAAAAAGTAGAAAAGAGTGCTCCACCCTTGGCTCAAAAGAAAGAAAAATCTAAGTTTAGGGATGTAGTAACAAAATTCAAAAGAAAAAAAAAAGAAAAAAAGAGAAATAATAATAATAATAATAAAGTAGTTGACAAATGAAGGTCCTTTTTTTTTTTTTTTAAAAAAAAATATAGAGGAGTGGTGGTAGTGGCGGTAGTGGTGATGTGGTGGTAATAATAGTGGAGAGTGACGTAAAAAGCAAACTTACCTTGCCAAATGAAGTCTTATTAATCTTTGCTGTTGTGTTAGTCTATATTAGTGGAGAGAAACGTAAAATGCAAACATATGAGACTTGTATATTCTTTGAGATTCTATGCTTATTTCATGTTTGCATATAGGGCTATGAACACACACACATTGAGAATCTAATTAGAATTAGACATACTTTTGAATTAGTTACAAGGTTTGCTCAAAATTTGCACCTTTTTTTTTGGGTGAAATTATGTTGCTTAGTCAATATTTGAGGAATTTGTGAAAGTCACCATTTTAGCACTATTTGGCTCTAGTTCATTTATTTTTTTGGCTACTTTTCCTCGAGAACTAGCAAAATATTAAATTTGAAGGTATGAATTATACAAATAGAGTTATTTTGTATACAATTGCATATATTTTTAATATGTTCTAGGCATTTTAATTTTCATGTTTATTATATTATATTTTTTATTTTATTAATTTTATTTATTTTTTAATTTAATTTTATTTTGATTATCCTCTCTAATTTTTTATTTTGTACTTATTTATGTAGGAGGATTGTGCATAAAAGTAAATATGCAAATCTAGAGTCAAATTGGGATAAAAACAAAAAGAAAATTTAAAATTTGAATTTGATCCAACATGCCACCACATGCTTAAAGCATTTGCTCGCCACTCTCGTGTCCTTGACCGTTCGATTAGTTGTCGATTAATCTCAGCAGCGCATGCAGCACTAGCAAACATGGTGCATCTTGTCACGTTTCCAATCTATCTGCCATTTACTCCATCTTGCTGCTCCAATGCTCTGTACCTAATAATGCTCTGGCGCACCTGCAAATTTCAAAGAGCCATAGCGCGGCACGTGACCCATTACTCCTGCCACTCAATGCTTCTCTGCCATGTATTTGAAGCACCGAAGACCCTTGTTCATGATAGATCTCTTTCCTTTTTTGTTGGGGAAAAATGCCAGTTTTTTGGAGGAGTTAGTAAACCTATTTTTCGTGGGTTTTTTAACTAGTGAGGATCTGGATCCAAAGAGAAGAAAATGAGAAAGAAAACAAAAATAATAATAAATTTATAGTTTAGGAATTTATTTTTACGTTTTGAAATTCAGTTATAGGTTGTAGGTTGGGATTTTTATTTTTATAAAAACATCATCAAAGAGAGTATTTTGGAGTTATAAAGAGGAGGAAGAAGAAAAATAGCGAATAAGTTTTGGAGTTTATGACAACTCATTTTGGCGATTTCTTTCTCATTTTTTCTTTGTTTTTGTTGATAGGTACTTAATTGAATATAGTTTTCTTATTAATTTCCCATATTTTCTTGTTTTAGTTTTGAGAAATTTGTGTTTTAATTATGGTTTTTATGTTTTGTAGGAGTTTAAAAGTAATGAACTTAAAGTGGATGAAAAATGAGGAATTTGGAACTTAAAAATTTCATTTATTCATTTTTGAAGACAACTAGGGGCCAAAGTTGAAATTTTAGAAACAATTGAGACAAAATCAGTAATTTAATCTAACTAGCCCCGTGCCTTGCGCCAAAAGGGCTTGTTGTTGTGCCACAACACAGAGGCCAGGCACAGTCGCGCCAATCATGCCATGCCCCTATGTGAAGAAACTACAACAGCACACGTCAAGACCTGACACGAAGCTGCACAATAGTCTGTGCGTGCCCGCGAGGGGATTTTAGTGGCCCCATGCATCCCTTTGATTTTTACTCCAAATTTGACTTGATTTGAGTATGAAATTCTATTTTTCATCATTCAAAATACAAAAATATAAATAGTCCACCTTTGTAACACAAAATATATAAGTTTTTATTAAGTTTTTCTTAGTTTTTCTTAGGCTTAGAAGATGAGAAAGAAGAAGAGGAAGAAAAAAATGGAGAATCAAGCAGTGGTCTAAAGAGGGTTTTACCGTAGAAATTCTTGAAGACCTTTTTAGTTCTTTCATTCCTTCTATTCTTTTTTCATTTTTTTTATCTAACCAGTCAATGTTTTGAGTTTACTTTTGTTTATGGTTGAAGGGGATTTCAGAATGTAATATGCAAGAAAAATTCATCAGTTTAAGTCTATAGCTAAGACAAGATTTAAACAATGAATTTCCTTAGGAATTTCATGTGAATTTGAAGGTTTGTAATCAATGTGCAATGTGTGTAAATCTTTATGACTTATGAAGCATTTCTTGTGAAAAAATTTTATGAGTTTGAACTCAATAATTTGTCAAGTGCTTAAATAGTGATTATAATGTCACAAGGATTTTTGTTAAATGCAAATTTTGTGACAAATATTCATAAGGTGAATATTTAACGACATTAAGATAAAAGTTAAAATGCTAAGTAGGTAAAAAGAAAGGTATAAGTAAAATTGCCAAAGAATCTAAAGAAACAAATTCTAGAACACAAATACAATAAAAGAGTTATATTGTATAAAATAATGTAGTATAGGAATTTAATTGAATAAAAAGTATGGATAACCATGGAAGACTGTGGAAGCTAGTGGAAGGTTGTAGGAGATATATTGATAGTATAGGAAAAATTTTATACAATGTAAATTTAGACTAAAAAGTCAAAGGAAAAGTTTGACTTTTCTTCTTCAAAAGTATGGAAAAAGTAAGGATTAAGTATAGGGGAAGGATTAAGGAATAGGTTTTTGTTTTTCTTGTCTTAAACATAAAAAACCCCGTAAAAATTTTAATTTATCGTAAATTTTTGTTGTTGTTTAAGGTTAGGTTCGTGAGTTGTTTTTAAGTCTTAGGATACTACTAACTTTATTTATGAGAACTAAGCATTAATTTTGATGGCTTTGATTGTTGATGAGTATCATTTTGAGTCTTGATGTTTTTCTTTCATTGATTTGTTTTATAATGGTTATACTCAATCTTTTTTCATGATAACCATATTATTTGGTAAAAAAACAAGCATGTTAGATTAAATAGATTCTTATACCTTCATTCTAACTTTATTTTAATTTTGTCATGCAGGAATTGAATGTTAGAACTTTTTCGGAGGTCTTTCGAGGTGAATGACTGATCGAGCATCACTTGGAAAAGGATTAAGGCATCAGGTTTTCTAGTACCAAGGCCAAAACAGTCAGAGTCCTGATCGAGGTTCCAAGAGGACATCCCCCGTAGTAAGAAAATTTTGGTAACCACATTACCTCCTTACCTGGTCCAGTATACTTATATTCTTTATCCTTGTTCTAAATATGAATTAGAGCTTATAGACTTATTCATGTTCAAGGGAGATTTTCCAAGGAATTAGGTTAGGGATAAAAGATAAGTGTGGGAGAGGGAGTCAAATCAAGAAGGAAGGAAGGGAAATTTTTTTCAGGATAGCTCAAGAGAAAAGAACAAAAAAATCAAACACAAACCAAAAAATTTGAAAACAATTTAAAAAAGAGAAAAAAAGAAAAGAAAAAAATATAAAAGAAGAAAAAAAGAAAAAAAAATGAGAGACAATAAATATCTTGAGATTTTCTTATCATATTTGGGTGTTACAAGGTTGGTTAGAATAATACAAAGTTTAAGATTTCTATTGGGTTTTGAGAGGTGTTCTTTGACGAATTTTATGATATCTCTAACTCTATGAAGTCTTAAGGACCTTTGTAATTCCTATATCCTTTCTTTCTTTGTGAACCACTACCCCTCGGCCCCGTTACAACCCGTGTAGAAGATCTTTTGATTTTAGATGGTGCTTTTGACGTAGTGGAGATTCATACCAAAGGGGGAGCTTATGACATTTGACCTTTTCAACCAAGATTGGATGATCATTTCTATAAAGACTATAAGGGTTACCTTTTTTGAAGCTTTTGTTGTTTCAATATCATTCGCAATGGCTAATCACACACACACACACATGAGTATAATTATTATAGGACATATTAGCTTCAAAATGACTAATTGATTTAACATAATGCTTGTTTGATTTCTAGTCCATTCTTTTATTGTTCTTTGAAATAAAAGGTTGGAAGGTTTGATGTGTCCCACATCGGTTGGAGAGAGTGGTCTTGGGGGTTATATATATGGGTTCACAATCCTCCCCTCACGAGCTAGCTTTTGGGGTGGAGTTAGGTGGGTTCATATCATATGGTATCAGAGCTGAACCTCTGCTAGTCAGTGGGCGCATGTACAAAGGTTCCCTGCCGCTCGTGTGGGTTAACGACGGAGTTGGCACGAGGACGTGCAGTCTAAAGGGGTCGGGAATGATGTGTCCCACATCGGTTAGAGAGAGTGGTCTTGGGTGTTATATATATGGGTTCACAATCCTCCCCTCATGAGATAGCTTTTGGGGTGGAGTTAGGTGGGTTCATATCAAGGTTAGTTTTCTTTGTCTATGCTTTTGTCATTTGTTTTTCGTATTAGGTTTGCATGAGGATGAGCAAAGGTTAAATGTTTAAGAATTTGATAAGTCCTTAATTGAATATAATTTTGTAATTAATTTTCTCATATTTCCTTGCTTTATTCTTAAGAAATTTGTATTTAATTGTGGTTTTTAAGTTTTACACATGTTTAAAGGTAATGAGCCTAAAGTGGATGAAAAACAAGGAATTTACAGTTTAAAAATTTCTTATTCATTTTAGAAGATAACTAGGGGCCAAAGTTGAAATATTTGAAACATTTGGGACAAAATCAATAATTTCAACTAACTGGCCCCACGCCCTCATGCCAAATGGGCTTGCAACAGTGCCACAACAGAGAGGCTAGCAGTAGCCACGCTAATCATGCCATGCCCTGCTTGAGCAAAATGTAGCAATGCATGGCCACACGTATATCTGGTGCCAACGCATGCGTCAAGATCTAATCTAAAGCTGTGTAATAGTCCGTGCGTGCCTGCGAGGGGATTTTTGTGCATCCATAGGTCCCTTTGCTTTTTGCTCTAGAGTTGACTTTATTTGAGCCTAAGTTTCCCTTTTTCATCATTTAAGATACAAAACTTTAAATACCCCACCTTTGTAACTCAAAATATATAAGTTTTTATTAAGTTTTCCTTAGTTTTTCTTAGGCTTAGAAGATGAAAAATAAGAAAAAGAAGAAAAAGTAGAGAATCAAGTGGTGGTCTGAAGAGGGTTATCTACATAAAAATTCCTGAAAACCTTCCTAATTATTTCTTGTCTTTTCTTTTCATTTTATTTATTTTATTTTCCAATGTTTTTAGTTTTATTTTGTTTTTAGTTGAAGGGGATTTCAATTTCAAAACCCTAAACATAATTATATAATTAATTGTCAAATTTATTTTCCAATTTTGTAATTGAGATTGTTTATGTTGTTCTATAATTATTGTTCATAACTATTTTCTTATTTTGTTTGGGTGGCTGACTAAATAGGACTGGAAATTAATCTATTGCGAGATTGGAATGCTTGATGCATAATTACTTCATTGTTTTGATCATTAATAGTAGATTGTGGTCATTGATTATTGCCAAGTTTTTGTATGATTGCATGTAGAATATAACCTAGGTTAAATGATCTTAGCTTGTGTGATTTTTATCTTGATCGACCTATATTTCTCAACTTAATACTACTATTAGATTAAATTTAGAGAGCTTGCTCTAGGTTGTTTAATGGAAAGGGGTTTTGTAGAGCGCTTGTATTAGTAAATCAATACTGTAAATAAAGATTAGGGTGGAAAGCTTGTTGTGATTTATAGTTGGTAGTTTTGATAGATTGGGAATAAATTTGTAATATTTTTATGGTTATTATTTAATGGTGGAGAAGGATCCTTTGACCAGTTTTAATAATATTGTTTCCTATTTATTTATTTATTTTCTCATGCTTTCATTAATTAATTCAATTCCCCCTATTTGTGTTTAGCATTAGTGTGTCTTAGGTTGTTTTGGTGTCGATAGCTAATTAATTAGACCTAATCCTTTGTGAGAACGATCTTTGCTTATCACTATACTTGACTACGACTACATTGTAAGTAAAGTCTACTTTGGTGCTTCCCCGAGGCCTACCATTTATATATTCAAAGAATGCTTGAATATTGGTGCTATTTATTTTTATTTTTAGTTTTATTTTCATTTATGCTTTAGTTTTCTGTCCTTAGGTTCTCATGGATCCTATTAATAAATTTGGTCCATTTTTGCTCTCTTGGATTGGTTGTTGATTGCTAGAAATTGTCTATTCAATTATGTGCTTAATGATCCTAATGATTTGGCCATTTATTAGGAGATGTTATTGTACTTAAATGAAATTAAAAAAAATAAAGTTAGGTATTAATCAACAATAGGGTAGCATATGCTACTTAGAATAAGACTATGTATTTAATGCATATGTAGCCATTTTGAATGCTTGAACATAAAAAATTTGCATTGATAGTGCTTCATAAGAATATAAGGGTTTTAATTAATGTGAATATTTCTACTAGTTTATTAAAGGCGAGTAGGTAATTTTGTGCATTTGGCCAACAATTCCATAAACTAAAATAATGACACTTATAGGGTAAATTTTAATTCAAACAAATTAGTTAGGTGAGATTGGGTCCCTAGAGCCTTGTTTTTGTTATTTTAGTTTTATTTATTTAATTTTAATTTCATTAGTTTGCTTTTTAATTGATTATTCAAAAAAACTTAGAGTTGATACAATTTTAGTAATTGAAGAAAATTAAACACAATCTTCAAGGGAATGATACTATATTCATCATTATATTACTTGTTTATGCGATATTGTGCCCTTGCATCTTTCAATAAACACCATACTACTAGAATTACTTTTGCAACTTAAAAGAAAATGTTAAATTTATCAAAGGTCCTTGTACTTTCTTCTCATTCTAAAATTAATACTTGTATTTAAAAGTGTTTTAACTTAACTCGTAGAATCTTTCCTTCTCTCAAATTTAGTCCCTTAGTTATATTCTACTAAATTTTGGATGAAAAAAGTTAGAGAAGTCACTCTCATAATTTGTCTAAAAAAGAACCAAAAGGTCATATTAAACATTTTATGTGTTTAAACCCTAAAGGTTACAGCAATCTCAGTGAACAAAGAAGAGGCTAGAAAAGGAAAAAAAAATTGTAAAAACACCGTACCTTGAATCTAATGAATCATGAGAAAGAACGATTCAAAAGCAAACTTTCGTCTCGGTAAGTGAGTGATTTTATTTTATTTTTTCCTTCTAAATTCTCTCTTTGTTGAAGATTTAAGAGGGTTATTTTTTTCTCTCTCTCTATCTCATTATCTTAAAGAGTTTTCTTGGTAATTACCGATAAAGCTTAAGGCTTTTGTTTCTTTGTGATAAAGTATGTAGTTGGACTTTTGTCCATTTGTAAATTGGATACATCAGTTTTTAATTTAGAAGAAATATCAGATGTGCTTCTTATTGTTGTTTTCTCTACAATTCCTTTTTTTTTTTTTCCTTCTTCCACTTGTTCCCTATTTGTGTTTATTATCTACAAATTTGGGAGTATCTTAAGCTGTTTAAAGACTTTTGTTCTCTTCTTATTTGTGCTCTTTTGTTTTTTCTTATTTTTGTAGCTTTTTTTCAAGATGAAACGCACTAACTCAAAATTCATAAAATATTGATGCATTTTAAAAAAGGTTAATACATTAGTTTTGCAAAGGATCAGACTACACTTACTCTAATAATACAACACGGCGATTATTTTATTATTGATCGCAAACAAAAGTCAAATGTAGGTGGACTTGTGACTTATCAGAGGCAATGTGATGTAGATCGGATGTCCATTCCAAAGTTAATTGGTATAGGTAGAGACTCTGGGTACGTAAAACCCCCTATTTTCTTTATTAGATTTCATGGTGATGGTTACATAGCCTATATGCAAGATGATAATGTCTTAATAGGATATTTGAAATGGTTAGGAGATGACACAACACTGAGGTATTCTGTAAGCATGAAATTATATTCCAGCCTTTCCAAAGTCAAGGATATGTTGGTGGCCACAATGAAGTTTTTGGTGGAGTCGGTCTGACTGTTGAGGATGAAGGGTTAGATTTAGAGTTTGGGGAAAGTGATGAAGAAGATTTAGATTCTGATCCATTTGAAGACTCTTTACATGACACTGATTATGAGCAACAAATTGACGATAATGAGTTCGATGGCAATAGATTTTTTAGTTGAGTTTAGTATAGTTTGTAGGGGGAAAGAGGCAATCTTTGAGAAAGTTCTAGATGTGAAAAGTCGACTAAGATACAAAAGGGTGTGCAAAAGATGTCTTGGTCTAATATGGTGAAAGAAAGTGCAAAAATATCCTGAGGTTCTAGAAAATATAGACATGTCCTCAATGAGAATTCTTGTTGAATTATGCTTTGGAACCAATAAATAATTCATAGAGTCTGTCAAGAAACATTGAGTTAAAACATGGGAAGAACAAGTGTTCATGAAGAATGAGTCCTCGAGAGCTAGAGCTGTTTGTGATGGAAAATGCCCATGGGTATGGTTAAACATAAAAAATAGACGATACAAGTAGATAATTTGTGATCAAAACTCTCAATCCATCACATGTACTTCTCCATAGGTTAAAAGAACATATTAATTGATGCTCGGTGGCTATCAACACGATACATGGACAAATTGTAGGAGACTTAGATTTGACCTTGCAAAATTTTCAAAACACACTGAACAAGGACTACATTGCAGATGTGTCAAAGGGGCAGATGTATCGGGCGAAAGTTACCAAAAGTTCAAGTCCATGGATCATATAAGGAGCAATGTGGATATAACGACCCTACCTACGTGGCCATTACTTAATCACTAAACATGCATTTACTTATATTACATAATTTTGTAGAACAGTTTTTTTTTGTTGTAACTATATTTTTTAAAAGTTAAATTTGCTAGTAAATTTTAATTTAAAACTATTATTATTTTTATTTTTAACTTTATTTTATAACTATCTTTTTAGAAGTTAACTTTGCTAGTAAATTTTAATTTAAAACTATTTTTACTTTTTGTTGTAATAGAAATGACAACATAATATAGAGGTTTAACAATTATCCAAAACATACCTAGTACTAGAGTCTTACAGTTATATGTATATATATTATCGAAAGAGTCATAATTATCAAAAACTATGTGCACAAAATTAAGTGTGTGGTATCCAGCTATAGTATGAATATTCTTGAATGAACTTTTGATCAACAAGTAGGGATAATAACTCGCAAAATATTTGAAATAGCATGTAATATCATTAAAAATGCATGTAACGATTATGCTTAGTTATGATTTTATCTTATTACCTATCAGGCCTGAGTAATCGTACTGGTTGTACGCGATCAACAAGATTTCAAGGTTTGCAAGGTCCCAACAATGTCATGATCAAATTTAATTTATCTTTTAGTTTTAAATTTTAAGCCTCACCATAAGTCGAGAAGTTGGTACGACTCTCTGTAGATGCATCTACAATCAAATATAGAAATGTTAATTCAGATTGTTTCTATTTTATTTAAGAAACTTGGGCTCTTAAATCACCATTACTTGGATCTATTAGCTCTGAAACAAAGGTGTAAGATCAAACTACAATGGAAAGAATAAAATAATAATGTAAAAGTAAAAATACTACACGCAGAATTTAGAGTGGTTCACTCTGTTAAAAAAGTTACATCCATTGTACTATAATATGACTTTTAGGTACAGATTACAAGAGAGCACAAAGAAAATATGAGAATTCAATTTGGCAGAGTTTCTGTATGTCCCGTTTATTGTCCCCATAGAATGAAGTAGCTATCTCTTTATAAAAAGAGTAAGGGTGAGTCGTGGTCTCCAACCGTCTAGTAGAATGAGGTAGTGCATTAGAGGTAACTGTAATAGTGGGACATGTGTCAGTCTATGATAGGCTGCATGAATCGTGCTTTTCCCACATTTTTGTTCATGGTCAGACATGCCAATAACCGCCAATTCGTGCTAATAACCATTAGTTCACGCCGATCGATCCTGTCGATCAAACACTTGGAAACGCATCTGGATTACCTTCAGCTAACGAGTCTGTACACATGAAGATCATGTAGGATCAAACCGATTGAATAAGACGAAGCCTCAACTCAATTTACACTTCAAAGATAGATCTTGGGTCGCTTCGCTCCATTGACTAGTTCTATTGGTAACAATGGGCCATCGTTCTGGGCCTGTAGGCAATTTGGGCCTGACTGAATTATAACCCAACAGTTAGCCCTGCACTCCTTAGTCGATATAATCGACTACATGAGTGATCAGAGATCAAACTTTAGTCCAATGGCACGTCACCTTGATTGAGATTTTGTGTCCATACTTGAATCATTACCTTTTCTCAGAAAATCACGATACTCAACTACCTATAAGACGTGTTGATGAGGACATCGTTAGCACAAGCAAGAACACGTGGGATGAGACATATTCAGATCCAATTCAAGTTCCCATTGGTCCGGTTACGAGAACTCATGCGAAGAAGTTCAAAGAAACGCTTATTGGGTTGATTCAAACAACTTGGGCTCAAGCTATTGCATGGAGGCCCATTGAGGGAATTGCATGTGACATCCAGACCAACAAATGCATGATTCAAGTTCTAGAAGGGACCAAGTAATTTCCATTTCAGTTACTTTCCCATTTTGAAGCGACATGTGCCGAGACAAATCAACTATTTACCTTTTAATGTCTAGTTTCCTTTTTCTTTTAGAAACATGTGTTTGTGTTATTTCTATTATTGTAAGGCTTTTAAGCCATTAAGGGAACTTACCTAATTTGCTTTAGATTAGACGTTTTGGTAATTGATTTGCCCAAAATTCCATGGGCAATTAGGAGCTAAAAATTCGCATAGGGGAACCACTATATATTGTAATGAATTTCATTCAATGGAGGATAAGTTTTAACACACTATTTGAGGTTTAATTCTCTTCGGTTCTTAGACGAACTATTCGAACTTATCGAAAAATTTTGTGGCGTTCATAGACCCATCAATCAGTCCATCCATAGCTGATTGTGGCATCCTCGCATACCAAGGTTCGTGCTTCTTATTAGGCATCGGGTCACGGTTCCATTCAAAATCGGTTAGGAATTTTGATCTTGGAAACCAATTTTGGTTAGGGTCGCGTCAGTTCTTGGCGGGGTTCGTATCATTTGGTAATGAGAGCGAGGTTCTAATTAGGTTTTGCTTATCCGTTCTCTTAGTTTATGTTTGTTTCAGTTATTCGTGAGTTTTGATTTCCATGACGAAGAGTCCAACCAGGCTACGACCGAGACCCAAGGTCAAGGATGAATAGTCCGACCAGGTCTAAGAAGGTTACGGCCGACCAGAGAGGCCAGATCCAGGCTACGGCTAACAAGGTCCAGGACGAAGAGTCCAACCAGGCTACGATCGAGACCTAAGGTCCAGGACGAAGAGTCCGACCAGGTCCGAGAAGGTTACGACGACCAAAGAGGCCAGGTCCAGGCTATGGCCGACCAGGTCCATGACAAAGAGTCCAACAAGGCTACAACTGAGAGCCAAGGCCGAGAGCAAAGAGACCGACCAGGTCCGAGAAGGTTACGACAGACCAGAGAGGCTAGGTCCAGGCTACTGTCGACCAGGTCAAAGAGGAAGAGTCCAACAAGGCTACAACCGAGGCCCAAGGTCCAGGAAGAAGAGTCCGACTAGGTCTAAGAAGGTTACGTCTGACCAGAGAGGCCAAGTCCAGGCTATAGCCGACCAGGTCCCGGACGAAGAGTCCAACCAGGCTACGACCAAGACCCAAGGTCCAGGACAAAGAGACGGACCAAGTTTGAGAAGGTTACGACCGACCAGAGAGGCCAGGTCCAGGCTACGGCCTACTAAGTCAAAGACGAAGAGTCCAACCAGGCTACGACCGAGACCCAAGGTCTAGGACAAAGAGTCCGACCAGGTCTGAGAAGGTTACGGCAGACCAGAGAGGCTACGTCCAGGCTACAGCCTACCAGGTCCAGGACGAAGAGTCCAACCAGGCTACGACCGAGACCCAAGGTCCAGGACGAAGAGTCCGACCAGGTCTGAGAAGGTTACGGTCGACCAGAGAGGCCAGGTCTAGGCTACAGCCTACCAGGTACAGGACGAAGAGTCAAACCAGGCTACGATCGAGACCCAAGGTCCAGGACGAAGAGTTCGACCAGGCTACGACCGATACACAAGGTCTAGGGCGAGGAGAACGACCAGGTCTGAGAAGATTGCGGCCGACCAGTGAGGCAAGGTCCATGCTACGGCCGACCAGGTCAAAGACGAAGAGTCCAACTAGGGTACGATCGAGACCCAAGGTCTAGGATGAAGAGTTCGACCTGGTCTGAGATGGTTACGACCAACCGGAGCGGCCAGGTCCAGGCTACGGCCGACCAGGTCCAAGACGTAGCGTCCAACCAAGCTACGACTGAGACCCAAGGTCTAGGACAAAGAGTCTGACCTGGTCTGAGAAGGTTACGGCCTACTGGAGATGCTAGGTCCAGGCTACGACCGAACTGGTCCAGGACGAAGAGTCCGACCACCTCCTAGAAGGTTACGGCCGACCAGAGAGGCCAGGTCCTAGCTACGGCCGACCAGGTCCTGGACAAAGAGTCCAACCATGCTATGACCGAGACCCAAGGTCCAGGACGAAGAGTCCGACCAGGTCCGAGAAGGTTACAGCCAACCAGAGAGGCCAGGTCCAGGCTACGGCCTACCAGGTCCAAGACGAAGAGTCCAACTAGGCTATGACCGAGACCCAAGGTGCAGGACGAAGAGTCCGACTAGGTCCGAGAAGGTTACGGCTGACCAGAGAGGCCAGGTCCCAGCTACGGCCGACCAGGTCTAGGATAAGAGTCCAACCAGGCTACGACCAAAACCCAAGGTCCAGGACGAAGAGTCCAGCCATGTCCGAGAAGGTTACGACTGACCAGAGAAGGCCAGGTCCAGGCTACGGCCGACCAGGTCCAGGATGAAGTGTCCAACCAGGCTAGGACTAAGATCCAAGGCCTAGGACGCAGAGTCCAACTAGGTCTAAGAAGGTTACGGCTGACCAGAGAGGCTAGGTCCAGGCTGCAGCCGACCACGTCTAGGACGAAGAGTCCAACCAGGCTACGACCGAGACCCATGGTCTAGGACGAAAGTCTGACTAGGTCCGAGACGGTTATGGCTGACCAGATAGGCCAGGTCCAGGTTACGACTGACCAGGTCCATGACGAAGAGTCCAACCAGGCTATGACGGAGACCCAAGGTCCAGAATGAAGAGTCTGACCAAGTCCGAGAAGGTTACGGCCGACCAGAGAAGGCCAGGTCTAGGCTACGGCCGACCATGTCTAGGACGAAGAGTCCAACCAAGCTACTACCGAGACCTAAGGTCTAGGATGAAAAGTTTGACTAAGTTCAAGAAGGTTATGGCCGACCAGAGAAGGGCAGGACTAGGCTACGGCTGACCATGTCTAGGACGAAGAGTCCGACCAGGTTACGAATAAGACCCAAGGTTTAGGACAAAGAGTCTGACTAGATCGAGAAGGTTACGGCCGACCAGAGAAGGCCAGGTCTAGGCAATGAACGACCAGGTCTAGGACAAAGAGTCCAACCAGGCTACGATCGAGACACACGGTCCAGGGCGAAGAGACCGACCAGGTCTGAGAAGGTTACGTCCGACCAGAGAGGCCAGGTCCAGGCTATGGCCGACCAGGTCAAAGACGAAGAGTCCAACCAGGCTACGACTGAGACCCAAGGTCCAGGAAAAAGAGTCCGACCAGGTCTAAGAAGGTTACGTCCGACCAGAGAGGCCAGATCCAGGCTACGACTGACCAGGTCCAAGAAAAAGAGTCCAACCAGGCTACGACTCAGACCCAATGTCCAGGACGAAGAGTCCAACCAGGTCCGAGAAGGTTACGGCCAACTAAAGAGGCCAGGTCCAGGCTATGGCCGACCAGGTCCATGACGAAGAGTCCAACCAGGCTACGACTGAGACCCAAGGTCCAGGACGAAGAGTCCGACCAGGTCTGGGGAGGTTACGGCTGACCAGGTCCAAGATGAAGAGTCCAACTAGGCTACGACCAAGACCCATGGTCTAGGACGAAGAGTTCGACCTGGTCCGAGAAGGTTACGACTGACCAGAGAAGGCCAGGTCTAGGCAACGGCCGACCAAGTCCAAGATGAAAAGTCCAACCAGGCTACGACCGAGACATAAGGTCCAGGGCGAAGAGACCGACTAGTTTCGAGAAGGTTACGACCGACAAGAGAGGCCAGGTCCAGGCTACGACCTAATAGGTCAAAGGCAAAGACTCCAACCAGGCTACGACTGAGACCCAAGGTCAAGGACGAAGAGTCTGACTAGGTCTAAGAAGGTTACGGCTGACCAGAGAGACCAGGTCCAGGCTACTGCCGACCACGTCCATGTCGAAGAGTCGAACCAGGCTACGACCGAGACCCAAGGTCCAGGACGAGGAGTCCGACTAGGTCTGAGAAGGTTACAGCCGACCAGAGAGGCCAGGTCCAGGATAAAGAGTCCAACCAGGCTACGACCGAGACCCAAGGTCCAGGACAAAAGCTCGACTAGGTTCGAGACGGTTACGGCCCACCAAATAGGCCTGGTCCAAGCTACGACCGACCAGGTCCATGATGAATTGTCCAACCAGGCTATGACCGAGACACAAGGTCCAGGGCTAAGAGATCGACTAGGTCTGAGAAGGTTACGGCTCACCAAAGAGGCCAAGTCTAGGCTACAGCCGACCAGGTCAAAGACGAAGAGTCCAACCAGGCTATGACCGAGACCCAAGGTCCAGGATGAAGAGTCGGACTAAGTATAAGAAGGTTACGGCCGACTAAAGAGACCAGATACAGGTACGGTTGACCATGTCTAGGGCGAAGAGTCCAACCAGGCTACAACCGAGACCCAAGGTTCAAGACGAAGAGTCCAACCAGGTCCAAGAAGGTTACAACCGACCAAGGAGGCCAGGTCTAGGCAACAGCTGACCAGGTCCATGACGAAGAGTCCAACCAGGATACGACCAAGACCCAAGGTCCAGGACGAAGAGTCCGACCAGATCCGAGAAGGTTACGGCCGACCAGAGAAGGCTAGGTCCAGGCTACGGCTGACCAGGTCCAGGACGAAGAGTCCAACTAGGCTACGACAGAGACCCAAGGTCCAGGACGAAGAGTCCGACTAGGTCTGAGAAGGTTACGGTCAACCAAAGAGGCCAAGTCCAGGCTACGGCCGACCAGGTCCATGACGAAGAGTCCAACCAGGCTACGATCGAGACCCAAGGTACAGGACGGAGAGTCCAACCATGTCCGAGAAGGTTACGGTCAACCAGAAAAGGCCAGGTCCAAGCTAAGGCCGACCAGGTCCAGGATGAAGTGTCTAACCAGGCTATTGTTGGGTTTGGTACACTAAAAGCTGTGACATTGTACATATTGGTAATAAATAAATAAAATGACATTTATTATTATTATGGTTGATTATATGTATTATGAATACATTTATAAACATCAAGAAAATTCCATGATTTTTTATGTGACTATAAATTTAGCATATAAGTGTTATTTGGTTAGGGATAAAATTTGTAGATAATAATCTAAATAGTCCGTAATAATTGATTAAAGTTTGGGATCTTTAATTAAATATTACAAGTACAGTCTAATCTTATTTAAAATGAAATAGTCATTATCCGGACTATTAATGTAGAGACATTGGATTGGAGGTACTTTATATAATGAGATTATATAGGACTAGACCAGATAAATTATGAATCTCTAATAATCATCTATTACAAATAGAGTATTCAAATTTATCACTATGATGATCATATATTTGAAAGTCTTAATCGTGAGTATTTATTAGACTCCTATTTATAACATTATGTTTTTTGACTTGCATGGTAAGATTTGTCCAAGCACAGATTATAACTTAGCATCTTGGAAACATAAAGTAATAAATGGTTGGGAATAATATTATACAGATATGGAATCCTTTCCTTCCCTATGGAAGTTAGAAAAATAGTTCTCTTGAGTGATAATTCGAGGTTTGAACAGTAAAGCGCTCGTTCATAATAAGATTATGGATTGATTGTTCATTAGAGAACTATTGAAACTTAAGGATAAAGATGTAATAAGAGAGGTGAACTGAAATTGAACCTAGCTCTTATTATGAACTATTTATGGAGGACTGACTTATATGTAATGATTACATCAATGGACTACTCGCTAATTTTCTTTGAGTAATTTCACTATAATCTCAAGAGTTTAGTTTCAGGTTTTTAGTGGAGTAACACTGAAACTAATAAATTTGGCACATTAATCAAAGAGCTTAATTAATTGTCAAGTTTATTGGAGCTTGGGTTATAGGTCCATAGGTCCCCAATACCACCTCTGTAACACTATATTGGATTTTTGCATAGAATGAATTATACATGTTGAATTTAGAATTATTAAATTCTGAATTAATTATTTCACACTTGAATTATTAATGTGACATAGAAAAATGTTTTCTGTGACACATAATGTAATGTGTTAAATGTTGTCACATTTAACTTAGCATTAGTTAATTAATTAATTGGTTAATTTTAAAATCTATTCTTAAATAAATGTGATTTATTTTTAAATTTAGATTTAGATATATATATATATGTGGTTTTGAATCAAATCTTTTTATATATATAAGATTCTATAATATATTAATATATATATATTAATATAATAGATATATAAAAAAGGGAAGGAAACGTGAAACTTACGTTTCATGTTTTCCTTATTATATATATATATATATAAAGATTCACTTGTTGTGATTGGGTAAAAAAAAAAAAACAGAAAGAAGGAAAGTTTACTTTACGTAAACTTTACTTATATATATATATGTGTGTGTGATACGGATCACATAGTCATATAGGAAAGAAGAAAAAGAAAAAGAAATGGGAATAAAAAATTACTAATGGCTTAGATATAAAAAGGAGAGATAACAGTTATCTCAAGAGAATGATTCATATAATTTTTACAAAATACTTTAAGAGAAAAATTGAGAGTTCTTCTCTGAAAAAAAGGTCTGCTATCTTATGTGTTGAGTACATAGCAAATTCAAAAAAGTGTGAGAAAAATCCATTCTTGCAGTTTGATGCCCACTCATCTTTCCATTGGTGTGGAGGCCTGGATTGAAAGATTGTGGTGTCAAAGAGGAAAGCTAGGATACCCTGATAGTCTTCAAAAGGTTTATAAAATTACCTAAAACTTTCTATAATTAAAATTATATATCTATTCCCGATGACCAAAGTTTTCAAAAAATTTTTGTTTGTCAACGATCCTTTTCTTCCGCTGCGTTTCATATTTTAATTCCAACAAATGGCATCAGAGCGGGTTATAGCATATATAATTTTAATTAAACATGATTTTATTTTGATGATATCATGTTTTTGATGCATGTTTGTGGGCACTTTACATCTTTGTTAATTTTTATTCATGAGATGAATGGTTGTTTAATGAAAGAATTTTTGGTCATTAATTATATGGTCCTTTTGGATTAATAATTTTATTTTCAATTTGATTAGATCAATCTATGTAAACCCATAAAGGAGTATAGGCTTTTGTAATTTATTGTTATTATTATTTTTCTTTTTTCTTTTCTTCTCTCCTCTCCTTCACTTGCTACACGTGGAGCGATGAAGAAAAAGATGTTTATTGGATTTTTTGGCCCAATTGAGAACTTTGGGCCTATCAAATTTCAAAGGTAATCCAACAAATTGTTGCACAATAAACCACTTGATGAAGACTGCAAAATTGGAGCAAGGAATTATCTATAAATTACAAGAAGACACCTGTAATTTTATTTTTAATTTTTTTTTGTTGTAATTTTAATTATCCAAAAGGACCCAGTCAAAAATTCATTGTTTATTTTCATTTTTATTTTCATGTGATGATTGTGATAACATGTTTATGCATGATAACATGTCATCTAGGAAAGTGCCCACTTATAGTTATTGTAACATGACATGCATACACTTAACATATTATTTTTTTTATAAAGTAGTTCATAAAATGATTTAATATGTGTTAGCATTAATTTAATGAGTTTAAATTAATTGGGTTAGTTTTATAGAATCTTAATTTATTAATCAACCAAATAATGTGAATTTAGTTTTAATAGTTAAGATTTGGTAAAATTCACATTAATTCTAAGTTATCTAATTTTAAATTGTTTAATATTCGGTAACTTAGACAATTTATAATAAATTTAGATTTTTAGAAAAACTGGTAATTTATTTAAGTGTAAATAGAATGAGATTCTATTAACACATAATATAATCTAGTAATTAAAAATTGTTTTTATCTACTAGAATTATGAAACATATGATGTTTTATAAGATAAAACACATCTTTTTAAATATTGAGTGGGAGAAGGTAATATGACAATATAACCTACGGTCTCTACTATTAGCACAACACCGTGAGATTTAGGTGGCGCCTTGCGATGCTTTGATTTCATCCTCCCTATGGAGGGTGTTCATTTAAATCAATATCAAGGTTGGCTTCCTTGAGATAGGATTTTATAATGTATTTCAAAATTGACCTACCCTACGGCGGTAATTTTGAGTTAAGTTGTTAAAATCCAAAATAGTGGGTTACACTCATAAAGACATAATTAAATTGTTAATTATATCTTGACCAAAATAAACGATTATTAATAAATATAGAAAATATGAGATATTTTGAATATATTTATTAATCGAGAATGTCTCAATTCAATTCATAAATAATTTGACCTACCCTACGGCGACACTTTATTTATTAAAATTGAATAATCGTGGAATTAGTAAAATATTTTTTGTGCATCATGCATCACGTTTACTATTCCAAAACATACATTTATGATGTTTATGCAACCATTTTAATTTTTGCTATTTTATTTATTTATTACAACAATAATGTCTAATCCTATCATCGCTATTCTCTCAAATGAAAAATTAACCGGAGATAATTTTGTCAAGTGGAAGAGTAACATGAACATTGTACTAATTTGCGAAAGTTACAAGTTCATCCTAACGGAGGAATGTCCTCCAGAGCCTGCTACCAATGCTCCTCGTAATGTACGAGAAGCATATGATCGTTGGATCGAGGTGAACAATATGGCCCGTTGTTTTCTTTTGGTTGGCATGTCTGACGTGCTTAGGATGAAGCACGAAAGCATGGAGACCTCTTATGAGATAATGCAGTCTCTGCAAGACATGTTTGGTAAACCTTCTGAAAAGGCACGCTACGAAGCCATTAAGGTAGTAATGAATGCAAAAATAAAGGCAGGGATTTCGGTCAGAGAACATGTTCTCAACACGGTTAACTATCTCCATGAGGCCGAGGTCAACGGGGCTGTGATAGATGAAGCCACACAGGTGGGGATGATTTTAGAAACCCTCTCCCCTACGTTCCTTCAGCTCAAAAGCAACTATTTCATGAACAAGCTGAAATATAACATGACTGAGTTGCTTAATGAGCTTCAAACCTTCGAGTCTATTTTGAAAGAAAAGACTAAAGAAGCTGAGGCAAATGTTGCAGATGCTCAACCCTCCTCTTCTGCTCAAAAGAATAAGAAGAGGAAGGGGACTAAAGGAAGTGGTATGCCTAAGAATGGAGGGCAACCTAAGAAGAACAAAAGCAACAACAACAAAAAGAGCTCAAACCAAAAGAAGCCTAAAGGAAAATGTTTCCACTGCGGCGTAGTTGGGCACTGAAAGAGAAACTGCAAGAAGTATCTTCAAGAGCTCAAAGAAAAGAAGAACAATGGTAAATCAGATTTACTCATTTTAGAAGCTGTTTAGTTGAAGATGATACTTCACCTTGGATAATTGATTCAGGGGCAACTAACCATGTTTGTTCTTCTTTATAGATGCTTATTTCTTCAAGGGAGCTTGCCGATAGGGAACAAACGATTAGAGTGGTAACGGGAGAGGTTGTTTCGGCAAGAGCAGTGGGAGTTGTTAAACTTTATTTTAGAAATAAGTTTTTAATTTTGGACAATGTTTATTACATTCTTTGTTTTCGTAGAAATTTGATTTATGTTTCCAAGTTGTTAGAACAAATGTTTAATGTTTCTTTTAATAATAATTATGTTAATATTTCTAGAAATGGTTTGAATATTTGTTCTGTGCATCTGAAAATGGGCTTTACACTTTAAGGCCCAATGAAAAATCACTGCTCAATAACAAAATGTTCAAAGTTGAACAACAAAAACCCAAGAAGCAAAAGATTTCTTCTGATAATGATACATACCTATGGTGCCTTAGATTAGGTCACGTTAACCTTGACAGAATTAACAGGCTGGTAAAGAAAGGTCCTTTAATAGAGCTAAAAGTTAGTTTTCTACCAGTTTGTGAATCTTGTCTTGAAGGTGAAATGACTAAGAGGTCTTTCTCTGCAAAAGACGAAAGGGCCAAGGAATCACTTGAGCTAATACATTCAGATGTCTGTGGTCCATTGAATGTACAAGCACATGGTGGTTACGAATATTTTGTCACATTTATTGACGATTATTCAAGGTATGGTTACATATACCTAATGCAAAGGAAATCTGAAACTTTTGGAAAGTTCAAAGAATTCCAAGCGGAAGCTGAAAAGCAATTAGGAAAGACGGTGAAGAGTCTTCAATCTGATCGAGGAGGAGAATACCTTGATACTGAATTCAAGGACTATATGATAGAACATGCTATTCTATCACAACTCACCGCACCTGAAACACCACAACAAAATGGTGTTGCAGAGAGAAGAAATAGAACGTTGCTTGATATGGTGAGATCCATACTCAGCTACTCATCATTACCCACTTCATTTTGGGGATATGCACTACAAACTGCAGTATATCTTCTAAACATAGTTCCATCTAAGTCTATTTCGAAAACACCTTTAGAGTTATGGAATGGTCGCAAACCTAGTATGCGACATATCCATATATGGGGGTGTCCAATGCATGTGCTGAAAGGAAAGACCGGGAAGTTGAAACCACGTTTTAAAGTATGCTTATTTGTGGGATACCCAAAGGGAACGAGGAGAGGTTTGTTTTATAGTCCACAGGAAAAGAAAGTACTTGTATCCATAAATGCCACTTTTCTCGAGAATGATTATATAACAAACTATAAATCTCGTAGCAAAGTTGTACTTAAAGAGTTACTTCTGATCAGATCAGACCGCAACCGACAACTGTTGTCGAAGGACAAAATGAGGAGACCACATCTCCCTATCAGAATGTCATACCACCTCGACGTAGTGGGAGGGTTGTGAGACCACCTGCTCGCTACAGGGAACTTGGAGAAGCAAATGTTGCTATCTCTGATAATGGTGAAGATGATCCATTGACATATCGTGATGTAATGGAAGTTTCTAAGAAGGAAAAATGGCTGGGGGCTATGAACCTTGAAATGGATTCCATGTACTCCAATTCAGTCTGGGATCTTGTAGACCTACCTGAAAGGATAAAACCCATAGGGTGCAAATGGATTTACAAGAAGAAAAGAGGAGTGGATGGGAAAGTTGAGACTTTCAAAGCTAGGCTTGTGGCAAAGGGTTATACCCAAAAGGAGGGAGTTGACTATGAAGAAACTTTCTCGCCTGTAGCTATGCTTAAATCCATTCGGATTCTTTTATTCATTGCTGCTTGTCTTGATTATGAGATATGGCAAATGGATGTCAAGACTGCCTGTTTGAATGGCTATCTTGAGGAAAGCATCTATATGGTGCAACCAGAAGGGTTTGTAGTCAAAGGTCAAGAGCAAAAAGTTTGTAAGTTGTAGAGGTCCATCTATAGACTCAAGTAAGCTTCAAGATCTTGGAACTTGAGATTTAATGAAGCAATTAAATCTTATGGTTTCGATCAAAATATTGATGAACCTTGTGTTTACAAGTACGTCAAAGATAAGAAGGTGGTCTTCTTAGTTCTTTATGTAGATGATATCCTACTCATTGGGAATGAAGTAGGCGTATTATTTGATGTAAAGAAATGGCTCGCCAACAATTTCCAAATGAAAGATTTAGGAGAAGCAAGTTATGTTCTTGGAATCCAACTCATAAGAGATCGTAAGAACAAACTGTTGGCGCTGTCTTAGGCATCGTATATTGATAAGGTGCTTATCAGATTTTCGATGCAAAACTCCAAGAAAGATAATTTGCCTAGACGTCATGGAGTTTATCTTTCAAAAGAGCAGTGTCCTAGGACACCTCAAGAGGAAGAAAATATGAGACAGGTACCTTATGCATCTGTAGTAGGAAGTCTAATGTATGCCATGTTGTGTACAAGACCTGACATTTTCTATGCGGTGGGTATAGTCAGTCGGTATCAATCCAACCCAGGATTAGATCATTGGGTAGCGGTTAAACACATTCTCAAGTATCTTAGGAGAACGAGAAACTATATGCTAGTTTATTCTGGTGAGAATTTGATTCCCATTGGATACACTGATTTTGATTTTCAATCAGATAAAGACACACGTAAATCTACGTTTGGATCAGTGTTTACTTTTGGTGGTGGAGCCATAGTTTGGAGAAGCATCAAACAATCTTGTATTGCTGATTCAACTATGGAAGTAGAATATGTGGCTGCTTGTGAAGTAGCTAAAGAAGCTGTTTGGCTCTGTAAGTTCTTAAATGATTTGGAAGTAGTTCCAGGCATGGATAAACTCACACTGTATTGTGACAACAGTGGTGCAGTGGCAAGTTCAAGAGAACCTAGAAGCCACAAAAGAGGAAAGCATATAGAAAGAAAATATCATTTGATTAGAGAGATAGTGCATCGAGGCGATGTGGAAGTTGTGAAGATAGCGTCGAAAAACAACCTTGCCGACCCTTTCACCAAGACGTTACCTGCAAAGAGCTTTGAGGGACACTTGGAAGGCTTAGGTCTTAGAGACATGTCTCACCTGCTTTAGGGCAAGTGGGAGATTGTTGGGTTTGGTGCCCTAAAAGCTGTGACATTGTACATATTGTTAATAAATAAATAAAATGACATTTATTATTATTATGGTTGATTATATATATTATGAATACATTTATAAACATCAAGAAAATTTCATGATTTTTTATGTGACTATAAATTTAGCATATAAGTGTTATTTGCTTAGGGTAAAATTTATAAATAATAATCTAAATAGTCCGTAATAATTGATTAAAGTTTGGGATCTTTAATTAAATATTACAAGTACGGTCTTATCTTATTTAAAATGAAATAATCATTATCCGGACTATTAATGTAGAGACATTGGATTGGAGGTACTTTATATAATGATATTATATAGGACTGGACCAGATAAATTATTAATATCTAATAATCATCCGTTACAAATAGAGTATTCAAATTTATCACTATGATGATCATATATTTGACAGTCTTAATCCTGAGTATTTATTAGACTCCTATTTATAGCATTATGTTTTTTAACTTGCATGGTAAGATTTGTCTAAGCGCAGATTATAACTTAGCATCTTGGAAACATAAAGTAATAAATGGCTGGGAATAATATTATACAAATATGGAATCCATTCCTTCCCTATGGAAGTTAGAAAAATAGTTCTCTTGAGTGATAATTCAAGGTTTGAACAGTAGAGCGCTCGTTCATCATAAGATTATGGAATAATTGTTCATTAGAGAATTATTGGAACTCAAGGATAAAGATGTAATAAGAGAGGTGAACGAAAATTGAACCTAGCTCTTATTATGAACTATTTGTTAGACATGTATGCCCTAAGAAGTAAAAATGTAATACGTTTTTGGAGACATTTTTATCAATAAAGAATTTATTCATTTATATATATACCAAATCTTGTCCTCTTTACGTTCATATTTGTTGAATGTATGATAAGCAAACAGTAGTCTGAGACTGTCAGTCTAAACCTTAAGAATTGGGCATATGATGGACTGATTATGCAGAAGACACGATTCTTAAGGTGACGGTCTAAAACATATGATCCGCAATCGAGGGAATAAAGTTGGGCGCTTTATTCATGTAAAGATTGTTATGTTGTCTATATCCCTTATGGGAGATGGTTTGTCTTGGCCATCAGAGTTGGACTCCGTGAATAGAAACATTGGCGCGTTATCATAAGTGACGACGTGTTGGATCGAGACATAAAGTGAATTGATTTGGATTAATAATTCTGTCTTGGCAAATCGATTCACTTTAGACAGTCATTTGTATTGTATCTTAATCTTGAGATGAATAGTGGGCCCGTTGTCTTGACTTGTGTCTTTTGATGTGCCAAAGGGTGACACCCACATCTCTATAGTGGTATGCATGCCGGTACGTTGGAGGCATGACTCTTGATAGCGTAGACTTGTTATTCATAGATATGGAATCCATAGCTCCTCTTTAGGAGTAATGATATCCTCTTATATGCGTTGTCCTGTAATTGAAAAACTGGAGCGCTCAACCATTTGGATACATAGGTGTAACCGAATGGTATACTATCTTTGGATGGTAAGTTTTCTAATGTTGAGACAATGGAACGTAAGATAAAAATAATCGGGAAGGTAAGACAGAACTTGTCCTTAAGCCGATTATGGATAATCATATGGAGATGCGATACACTATGATATGTCGTGGAGACTTAGCTACATGAGCTTCGTAATTCTATAAAGTTCGAGAGTGCAGCTCCAAGCTTTTAGTGGAGTAGCGTTGGAGTTGATAATTGTGAAATGTATATCTGGGATATTGGGTTTCATAATTATCACGAGCTTGAACTTTATAGGTCCATTTTGGTCCCCTTTGCTAGCTCACAAAATCTTGTAACGACACGGCGTGCTTTTCCAATAATTGGTGACTTATGTCGGATTTATCAGATTGGTTTAAAATTTGTAAGAATCAAATAATTCATGTCTGTTTATCGGTTGAATTAATTTTGTAAGAAATTAGTTTAAGATAAACTTATTGAATTATTGCGATCAGATAATTCTTGTCTGTTTATCGGTTGTTTTAATTTTGGACAAATTAGAACAAGATAAACTTGTAGAATTATTGTGAATTGATTTATTTTCTTAGAGATTATCTTGATAAAGTTTGTTTTGATCAGAAAACTTCTCTATTGGGTTATTTGAATCAAAACTGAGTCTTTATCCTTTAGAATCTCAGGTAGAAAATAAAAGATTCGCAGAGATTTTTTCTCGAGAGTTCGGCCTGCCGGATGACGTGTTCGGCCTGCCGAACTGGCCTGATCGGCCTGCCGATCAGCGGGAGATAAGATTACGCGTTTTCACGTGGATCTTATCAGATACTGATCCGAATTTGATTCTGTTTCGAGTTTTTGAAACCTAATCTGATATGGACTAACCCCAGGACCAATAGCTATATAAAGGGAGTGAGTCTCATGATTTACTCAGATCAATTTGAGAGATTAAGAGTGATACTCTTCTAGTGAGCATCAAAAAACTCCCTGAGAGCTTTTGTTCACAAATCACGAGCACTAGCTTTGGGTTCTCTCTATTGGTTGGAAGGAGAGTCACTGTTGGAAGAGCTGTACGTGTGAGCCCACACTCACTCCGGTTGTGGATAGAGAATAGCAAAGAAGACCAGTTGGTTGAGGCTCTTCTGGAACGTTACTTCTCTACATAGGTTGCGGAGGTTCTTCGGCACACTGAGGTTAGTAAGATTTGTCTAATTTATACATATAACATGTCAAACTTGTGTTTTGAAAATTACTCTGATGGAAAAATTTTTAAAATTCCATTGCGCACTTTGTTTCCAACATATGTAATGATTATATCAATGGACTACTGGCTAATTTTCTTTGAGTAGTTTCACTATAATCTGAAGAGTTCAGTTTCAGGTCTTTAGTGGAGTAACACTGAAACTAATAAATTTGGCACATTAATCAAAGAGTTTATTTAATTGTCAAATTTATTGGAGCTTAGGTTATAGGTCCATAGGTCCCTAATACCACCTCTGTAACACTATATTGGATTTTTGCATAGAATGAATTATACATGTTTAATTTGGAATTATTGAATTCTGAATTAATTATTTCACACTTGAATTATTAATGTGACATAGAAAGATGTTCTCTGTGACACATAATGTAATGTGTTAAATGTTGTCACATTTAATTGAGCATTAGTTAATTAATTAATTGGTTAATTTTAAAATCTATTCTTAAATAAATGTGATTTATTTTTGAATTTAGATTTAGATATATATATATGGTTTTGAATCAAATCTTTTTATATATATAAGATTCTATAATATATTAATATATATATATATATATATATATAAAGAAAAGGGAAGGAAACGTGAAACTTAGGTTTCACATTTTCCTTATTTTATATATATATATAAAGATTCACTTGTTGTGATTCGGTCAAAAAAAAAAAAAAGAAGGAAAGTTTACTTTACGTAAACTTTACTTATATAAATATATATGTGTGTGTGTGTGATACGGATCACATAGTCATTCGAGAAATAAGAAAAAGAAAAAGAAAAGGGAAAGTAAAATTACTAATGGCTCAGATATAAAAAGGAGAGATAACAGTTATCTCAAGAGAATGATTCATATAATTTTTACAAAATACTTAGAGAGAAAAATTGAGAGTTCTTCTCTGAAAAAAAGGTCTGCTATCTTATGTGTTGAGTACATAGCAGATTCAGAAAAATGTGAGGAAAATTCATTCTTGTAGTTTGACGCCCACTCGTTTTTCCATTGGTGTGGAGGCCTAGATTGGAAGATCGTGGTGTCAAAGAGGAAAGTTAGGATACCCTGATAGTCTTCAAAAGGTTTGTAAAATTACCTAAAACTTTCTATAATTAAAATTATATATCTATTCCCGATGAACAAAGTTTTCAGAAAATTTTTGTTTGTCAACGATCCTTTTCTTTCGCTGCGTTTCATATTGTAATTCCAACAGCTACGATCGAAACCCAAGCTCTAGGACGAAGAGTTTGACCCGGTCCAAGAAGGTTACTGCCGACCAGAGAGGCCAGGTCCAGGCTACGGCTGACCAGGTCCAGGATGAAGAGTCCAACCAGGCTACGATCGAGGCCCAAGGTCTAGGACGAAGAGCCCAACCATGTCCGACAAGGTTATGGCCAACTAGAGAAGGCCAGGTCCAGGCTACGGCCGACCAGGTCCATGATGAAGTGTCCAACCAGTCTACGACCGAGACCCAAGGTCTAGGGCAAATAGTTTGACCAGGTCCGAGAAGGTTACGGCTGACCAGGTCCAGGATGAAGAGTCCAACCACATCCGAGAAGGTTACGGTCGACCAGAGAGCCCAGGTCCAGGACAAAGAGTCCAACCAGGCTACGAGCGAGACCCAAGGTCCAAGACGAAAAGTCCAAGTAGGTTCGAGAAGGTTACGACAAACCAAAGAGGCCAGGTCTAGGCTATAGTTGAATAGTTCTAGGATGAAGAGACCAACCAGGCTATGACCGAGAGCCAAGGTCCACGACAAAGAGCCCAACTAGGTTCGGGAAGGCTGCGTCCGACCAGAGAAGGCCAGGTCCAAGCTATGGCCGACCAGGTCGAGGACGAAGACTCCAACCAGGCTATGACCGAGACCCAAGGTCTAGGACAAAGAGTTCGACCAGGTCCGAGAAGGTTACGGCTGACCAGAGAGGCCAGGTCTAGGCTACAGCCGACCAGGTCCAAGACGAAGAGTTCAACCAGGCTACGACTGAGACCCAAGGTCCAGGACGAAGAGTCCGACTAGGTCTGAGAAGGTTATGGCTGACCAAAGAGGCTAGGCACAGGCTACGGCCGACCAGGTCTAGGATGAAGAGTCCAACTAGGCTATGATCGAGACCCAAGGTCTAGGATGAAGAGTCAGACCAGGTCCGAGAAGGTTACGACTGACCAAAGAGGCAAGGACCAGGCTATAGCCGAACACGTCCATGACGAAGAGTCCAACAAAGCTACGACCGAGACCCAAGGTTACGGCCGACCAGTCCAACCAGGTACGAGAAGGTTACGGCTGACAGATAAGGCCGGGTCCAGGCTATGGCCGACTAGGTTCAGGACGAAGAGTCCAACTAGGCTATGACCGAGGCCCAAGGTCTAGGACGAAGAGTTCGAGCTGGTCCGAGAAGGTTACGACCGACCAGAGAGGCCAGGTCCAGGCTACAGCCGACTAGCTCCAAGTCAAAGAGTCCAACAAGGGTACGACCGAGACCCAAGGTCCAGGACGAAGAGTCCGACCAGGTTTGAGAAGGTTACGGCCGACTAGAGAGGCCAGGTCCAGGCTATGACCAACCAGGTCCTGGATGAAGAGTTCAACCAGGCTACGACCGAGGCCCAAGGTCCAGGATGAAGAGTCCGACCAGGTTTGAGAAGGTTACAGCTGACCAGAGAGGCTAGGTCCACGCTACGGCCGACCAGGTCCAGGACAAAGAGTCCAACAAGGCTACGACAGAGACCCAAGGTCTGGGACAATGAGTCCGACCAGGTCCGAGAAGGTTATGGCCGATAAAAGAGGCTAGGTCCATGCTACGGCCGACCACGTCCATGACGAAGAGTCCAACCAGGCTACGACTGAGACCCAAGGTCCAGTACGAAGAGTCCAACCAGGTTTGAGAAGTTTATGGCCGACCAGAGAAGGCTAGGTCTAGGCTACGGCCGACCAGGTCCAAGACGAAGAGTCCAACCTGGCTACGGCCTAGACCCACGGTTTAGGACGAAGAGCGTGACCTGGTTCGAGAAGGTTACGGCTGACCAGAGAGGCGAGGTCCAGGCTACAGCCGACTAGGTCCAAGTCGAAGAGTCCAACCAGGCTACGACCGAGACCCGAGGTCAAGGACGAAGAGTCTGACCAGGTCTAAGATGGTTACGGCCAACTACAGAGGCCAGGTCTAGGCTACAGCCGACCTGGTCGAAGGTGAAGAGTCCAACCATGCTATGAGATCCAAGGTCCAAGACGAAGAGTACGTCCAGGTCCGAGAAGGTTACGGCCGACCAGAGAGGCCAAGTTCATGCTACGGCTGACCTGGTCCAGGACGAAGAGTCCAACCAGGTTACGACTGAGACCCAAGGTCCAGGACAAAGAGTCTGACAAGTCCGAGAAGGTTACGGCCGACAAGAGAGGCTAGGTCTAGGCTACAGTCGACCAGGCCCAATACGAAGAGTTCAACCAGGCTACGACCGAGATCCAAGGTCCAGGACAAAGAGTCCGACCAGGTTCGAGAAGGTTACGGCCGACCAGAGATGCCAGGTCCAGGCTATGGCCGACCAAGTCTAGCACGAAGAGTCCAACCATGTTACGACCGAGACCCAAGGTCTAGGATGAAGTGTTCGACCTGGTCCGAGAAGGTTACGGCCTACCAGAGAGGCCAGGTCCAGGCTACGGCCGACTAGGTCCAAGACGAAGCGTCCAACCACACTACGACCAAGAACCCAAGGTCTAGGACGAAGCGCCCGATCAGGTCCGAGAAGGTTACGGCCGACCAGGTCCAGGCTACGGCCGACCAGGTCCAGGCTACGGCCGACCAGGTCCAAGACGAAGAGTCCAACCAGGCTAAAACTAAGACCCAAGGTCTATGGCAAAGAGTTCGACTTGGTCCGAGAAGGTTACGGCCGACTAGAGAGGCTAGGTCCAGGCTACGGCCGACCAGGTCCAGGACAAAGAGTCCAACCAGGCTAAGACCGAGACCCAAGGTCTAGGACGAAGAGTCCGACCAGGTCTATGAAGGTTACGGTCGACTAGAGAGGCTAGGTCCAGGCTACGGCTGACCTAGTCCAAGACGAAGAGTCCAACTTGGCTATGACTGAGATCCAAGTTCCAGGACAAAGAGTACGTCCAGGTCCGAGAAGGTTACGACCAACAAGAGAAGTACAGGTCCAGGCTACGACCTGCCAGGTCCAAGACAAAGAGTCCAACCAGGCTACAACCGAGACCCAAGTTCTAGGATGAAGAGTTTGACCAGGTCCGAGAAGGTCACGGCCGACCAGAGGGACCAGGTCCAGGCTACTGCCGACCATGTCCAAGACAATGAGTCCAACCAGGCTACGACTGAGACCTAAGGTCCAGAACAAAGAGTCTGACCAGGTCTGAGAAGGTTACGGCTGACCAAAAAGGCTAGGTCTAGGCTACGGTTGGCCAGGTAACCAGGCAATGACCGTGACCCAAAGTCCAGGACGAAGAGTCCGACCAGGTCCGAGAAGGTTACGGCTGACCAGAGAGGCCAGGCCTAGGTAACGGCCGACCAGAGAGGCGAGGTCCAGGACGAAGAGTCCAACTAGGCTACGACCAAGACCCAAGGTCTAGGACGAAGAGTTCGACCAGGTCCGAGAAGGTTACGGCAGAACAAAGGGACCAGGTCCAGGCTATTGCCGACCAGGTCAAGGATAAAGAGTCGAACCAGGCTATGAGTGAGGCCCAAGGTCTAGTACGGAGAGTCTAACCAGGTCCGAGAAGGTTACGGTCGACCAGAGAGGCCAGGTCGGAGCTTTCGCCGGCCAGGTAACCAGGCATTGACCGAGACACAAGGTCCAGGACGAAGAGTCCAACCAGGTCCGAGAAGGTTAAGGCCCACCAGAGAGTCCAGGTCTAGGCTACAGCTGACCAAAGTGGCCAGGTCCAGGCTACAGCTGACCAGGTCGAAGGCGAAGAGTCCGATCAGGTCCGAGAAGGTTACGACTGACCAGAGAGGCCAGGTCCAGGCTACTGCCGACCAGGTAGAGGACAAAGTGTCTGACCAGGTCTGAGAAGGTTACGGCCGACCAGAGAGGCCAGGTCCAGGCTACGATAGGCTAGGTCTAGGGTGAAGAGTCCAACCAGGCTACGACCGAGACCCAAGGTCCAGGACGAAGAGTTCGACCAAGTCCGAGAAGGTTACGGCCGACCAGAGAAGGCCAGGTCTAGGCAACGGCTGACCAGGTCTAGGACGAAGAGTCCAACCAGGCTACGACCGAGACCCAAGGTCGAGGACGAAGAGTTCGACCATGTCCGAGAAGGTTACGATCGACCAGAGTAGGCCAGGTCCAGGCTACTACGACCAAGTCCAGGACGAAGAGTCCAACCTAGCTACGACCGAGACCCAAGGTCCAGGAGGAAGAGTCTAACCAGGTCCGAGAAGGTTTCAGCCAATGAGAGAGGCCAGGTCCAGGCTACGGCAGACCAGGCCCAGGACTAAGAGTCCAACCAAGATACGACGAGACCCAACATCCAGGACGAAGAGTCCAACCAGGTCCGAGAAGGTTACGGCCTACCAAAGAGGCTAGGTCCGAGCTACTACCGACAAGGTCCAGGATGAAGAGTCCAATCAGGCTACAAACGAGACCCAAGGTCATGAAGAAAGAGTCCGACCAGGTCCGAGAAGGCTACGGCAGACCAGAGAAGGCCTGGTCTTGGCTATGGCTGACCAGGTCCAGGACGAAGAGTCTAACCAGGCTTCGATCGAGACCCAAGGTGCAGGACAAAGAGACCGACAAGGTCCGAGAAGGTTACGGTCGACCAGAGAAGGCC